>JANHGO010000039.1:18503288-18558197 GCA_024606505.1 Aquila spilogaster | reverse complement strand
CTGACCTGCTTATAATCTCATCCAAACCAGATTAATCACTATTTCTACTCAAATACAAGCCCAATCCCCTCTACCTTAGTAGCCTATTTGTAACACGAGTCAAATTGCATGTTGCATGGAAAAGTATCTTGGTTTGGTGTGCTAAATCTGCTTGCTTTCTTCTAAGCGAGGACATCCACATTCAAGCTTTTCTGACAACAGACCAAGTATTTTTTTAGCTGGGGTTGGCAGTGATGGTGCTGCTTTGTGATGCCCTGTGCCATGGAGAACCAGCCTGGGTCCAGAAGACAGGCTAAGCTTCATTAAACCAGAAAGGAACCCAAACCAAACCTCCACTGCTCACCCCTTTTAGGCTACTCTTGAAATAAGTCTCATGCAGACGATGGCATAATTTCTGTAAAAGCATAATGCTGGCAGACGTGAGCCAGCTCTGCGTAACATTTACCTGTACAGGACAGCATTGGTTACACAATTCATTCAACACTTCATTATTTTAAAAAATGATGCATCTTAACCTCTCTCCAAGAAATAAAATAAGCAGCAAAATCACTAATGAAGCTTAGAGTTTGCCATACAAATAACTAAGGATGCCCCAACCTCACTATTTCCCCTGCACATCTTCCGGTCCAGCACCTTGTCACCTCTGACTGCTCATGCCCTCTGCCTCCTTCTAGAGGTTTAAGCCAGCAGCCCCTTTTCCTGCAGCTGCCTCCAGGTTACTTGAGAATCTTCTTCATGTCCCCCGGGCTCATGTGCTCTCCTCCCCACTTCCACTTGCCCCAACCCTGACAGCATTTCTCAATGAGGTAGCGGTGACAGCACGTAAAGAACATTCTTTTTTCTTACATATGTGCCAAATACACACTTTGCTGTCACAAACCTTGCAAGAGGCTGATTTGGAATCCCACAAGAACAGAAAAAATCTGTTAGCTATTCTCTGCTTTCCAAAGGTGTCACCAATAACAAACAACATGGCATCTGCTGTGTGTTTGTCGCTAACAAAGCCGACGGGCTACCAGACCTCAGCAATTTCTCCATGCAGATTTCCACATTAGCAGCATTCTTACGTTTCTACTGATAAGTGATAGACAATCTAATTATTTAGTTTATTTTCTTTTGGAGACATCCCACCAAGTGATTCAGTAATGTTGATTACTATAGCCATTCCACAGCTACAGGCTGTTGGTTCACGTTACAAAAACCAGCTAAAAAGAAATGCTCTGCGTGTGAAAGCTGTTGCAATTTTCAGACTTCAACCACAGCAGTACTCTGCTGTGTCTGTTAAGAAATTCCTTCATATGCTAGAAGAGAAAAAGGGCATTCTCATTCCCTTTTGGATCCCAGACCATGTGCTTTAAGGCTGTGTGACAGACCATTTACCCTGACTCAAGATTCTGAAGCTCTCTTGCATTTTATCTCAAAGACCCTCGTAAAGAACTCTTACAGCTCCTATCACAGCTCCACTTGGCACTGTGGACTACCAATAACCTTAACAGGGTTAAGACTTAAGACTTAAAGGGATTTTAATTCACTTGGGTCTTTTCTGAGAATACATTTTTTTTTACCTGCAAACTTTCTGTATCGAGAGAATGTTGTTTTCTGTTTGCAATAAGCCGCCCATATCAGGCAACAAGTATTCAAATGTTGAGCTCTTTTGCTCACCAAGAAGCTGAGAGATGGGGGAAGGAGTATGTAAGAGGAGATTACATAATCTAAATACTGAAAACAGTCAAGGCCAGACTGAGAAATTTCTCAGTACAGCGTGTAAAGAAGCAGCTCTGGAACAGTGTGGAAAAATAGGAGATCAAGGCCGAGAGTATAGGGATGCTTCTCCAGCAGCAGGTGACCACCTATAATTTGAATTTTTATCAGCTGAAATGTCAGTGAGCAGCTTTATTTTTACTTTTGCCATTTGTATTCAAAGTAAAGAGCACATGAGCATATAGCTCAAATCAAAACAAATCAATTATCAGATCAGACTGCTGTGTCTCTTCCAGACAGACACAAACACATACGGCTCTCTTCTCTCTAACGCTACCTGGGACACTGATATGACACTGATTACAGAACAGTTGTGATTCCATGGTTCTGAGCAAGTAAGCCATTTCCTCACTGAGCAGCCAGGCAGTACAGGCAGAGAACTGGGAGTTGTGCAGATATTATGAAGTCAAATACACCTAACACGGAAAATATGCCCTGAAGTAGTCATATTTGGAAACAGAAATGAAAATTATTTTTCAGTCAAAGAGTAAATATTTTTGACAGAAATCAGAGTCTCTGCCAAAATATTTACACTCAATTTGATTACAACAAGGATCAGAGAGCACTGTCAAATTTATTGTTTACTCAGTTTTGGCATCGGCATCAACACAAATACGAAATAACACTCTCACTCCAGATTTGTTACGTATATTTGGTGCACTTTAACTTATATATTTACTTGTGTCTACTTACATATATATTGATATAGAACCCAGTACAGCCTTTTCATTTAGCAAAGATAGACTCATCCCTGGTGTTTCCGACTCAAAGCAGCAAGCACCTGGGGTAAGTTAGCAGTTCTGCCCTCTCACCAGCCACATCCACGTACAGTCCATGGTTTTTGTCTTCCTTTGAGAAATATTGCAACTATACAGGAATTTTAACTTCCTCAGTATTACTACATAGATCTGTTTGAGTGATTATACTGTGCAGAATAACAGAGATTATAATAAAATAGTAACTTGTATCTAACCTTCTCACCCAGTTACCCTGTCTGAACACCTTATGCTAATCCCTCAGGAAGACATGATGTGGTTGTGGGTAAGGTAAGTGGCTCATTCCCACACCAACATTACTGGTTCGCAGCAGCCATCCCTCTGAACAGGGCCTACCAGAGCCAGCTTTGTGAAGAAAATAAACAACCCAAGAATTTAGGCTAGCTTTACTGCCTTGCGCTGAATCTCTCTGTAAATAACCCAAGTGCCAGAAATAGCCTTTAACTGGGTGCAGTCTGGCTGCTGACTTTGAGGCTGGTGGCAGGGTTCCCCAGCTGCTCAGAAGACTGCGGAAGGACATCACCATGCTGCTGTCCATGCTGCCCTCTGAGCTAGCACTTCCCATGTGCCTGGTGAAATGGAGCACAGCGCTTCATCCAAATGCTCTCCATATCAGAAATATCCCCTAGTTAACAGTGATCTAGCTCATGGCAGAAAAATGTTGTTAGCTGGTACACCCAATGAGCTGATGTGTACTTTGGATTTAGGAGGAGGAAGGGTTGGTGAGAGGGAGGATTAAATGAACTGTCAGGAAAGAGAAACTCTGGTAGTGGGAGGGCTTTTCTTGGGAGCTCTCTTAGCAGCCACAAAGCACTGCTGCAGAAACATTCCAAGGGACTGTGGGTTTTTCCTTCATTATCGTTAAATAGTGTCTGCCAAGACATCTACCTGGCTCCGAATAATTTGGTCATTAAAGGAGGTCCTGGCAGTCCTCCACTGCCACAGCAGAGTAATCTTTTAAAGAGGATTTCTCACCTCGGGGTGCATTTTCTGCTCTGTTTACAGTAACAGCCTGTTGTGAGATCCTTCGCTTTGGGCCTTCATTTCTCATTAGGATTCTCAGCTTCATGGAAAAGGTTTGAGCAGCAAAAGCTTCAGGCTTTGTGCCTGTCACAATGGTTTCATGGCACGTTAAATCCAAACGCAGCCATAAACTGAGACTTCTCATAGAGCCACTGGAGTTTCTATTAACTGCAGCGATTACCAGAAAGTGTCTGTAAACGTTTCAGTGTCTGGCTCGGTTCTTTTTCTGGCTGGAAGGTATAGTATAGGGTGGCAGACTAAAACATCACACAGCTGCAGGAGCTTGCAGCAGAAGTTGTTGGGTGCTTTTTTGTCTTTTTTTTTTTTTAATTATAAAAAATACAGAAATAAGGAGGGGATGTATGTAAAGAAATAATAGCAGCACTTTACTGTGCCTCATATCTGCATAGTTCAGAACATATTTGAAACACTAATTAAACATTTCAGGAGCCCAGAAGATAAGTAAGAATTAGTCTCATTTACGCATGGTTAACCACAGGCTCTGGCAAGTTAGATGCCTTATCCTTATAGACAAGACCGACTAACTGCAAACGTGGGCCTTGCTTTTTGCAGTATTACATTCTTGCCACCAAATTAACCAAGGTACTGTGACAAAATCATGTTTTGATGTGCTAATTTGGGTGATGCTCTCAGCAGGACAGGGATCTGTAGCAAGCACTGCTGACAGACATGCTATTGTGTAAAGCTGCAGCAAATCCTCCTCTGCCGGCGCTCCTAAGTCATCTGCCACATGGCTTCAGAATGAGCATCTTTCTCAGTGAGATAAAAGTTACTTCTACTGGATTCTTCCATGTTTCTGCTTTAAATATATTCACCTTTGGGCTTCCTTCCTAATACTGTGTCTTCATCTCTTCAGCCCCCAACCACCTCAGTAGCTTCCTTCATGAATGCCTAAAGCTTTATCTGCTGTTGGCCCTGCCCCTATCACAAAGATTCACAACATGCAGAGCATCTCAAGGAAAATGCATGGAGAATTAAACAAAACAACTGGCATAGATTGGTCAGGAAAAAATATACTGTACATTATTTCAGTTTCCTTACATAAAAGGCACAGGTTATCACTGAAGGCACTACACTGTGGAAATTAAGAGTAGCTGGTGGGACGGTATGAATTTCAATAAGATACCACATGCAAAAGAATGCAATACAGAAAACATTACCTTAGGAACACGGTGAGTCCCACTGTTTCTTGTCATTGATGCTGCAATTTTGTCTTAATTACATATAATTGGTGCAAATATACAGAAGGAGGCAGGAAAATGCAGACTAAATGCCAAAAATCAAATTTGTTTGGCAAGGATGAGAGAGCAAGAAGTTAGAATCTATAGCCACGATTTCCAGCTACGCTGCTGAAAGTGAGTTTCATAACAGTTTTGTCCTCTTCTCCCACTCCCCCTCTTTCCTCCCCTCCCAGTTCTGACCTTTATTTTCAGTCCTCAGCTTTCTCTCCATCCTAAGCCCAGGACCCTGGTGATGACTTCTGAACACAGACTTAGACCTTTATCTATATAATTTGTAATTTTGTCTCCTTCAGACTTAAGATTTGGAGGACATTTGGAAATTCAAGGATTCTATATGGGTACAGCTGATTAATTCTGTAGCTCGTGATCCATAGAAGGCTTAGACACACCAAGTGTCAGCTAAACTACTGTGAACCTTCCAGTCAAAGAAAATGGACACTCATTAAACCTCAACGCTTCTCCTTGTGAGATCAGTTTGAAGACAGTGAAGTACATTGCCAGTCTTGGCTGGACTGTCTTACCACACCCAATGTATAGTGCAGATTTGGCATCTTCTCACTTCCAGCTGTTCAGGCTGATGAAAGAGGGAATGCGTGGATGACATTTTCCTAGCAATGATGCCATCACAGCAGCTGTGAAACAGTTGCTCACTTCTGCTGGTGCAGGTTTTATGAGCACAGCATGTGTGCTCTTGTTCACTGCTGATGAAATTGCATAGGTAATGGTGGTGACTACACTGAAAAATAGTGTTTTGTAGCTGAGAATTTGCTCTATCAAGTAGTGTTATTGTGCTCTTTGTGTCTGTTGTAGTTTCTGTGGAAATAGAAAGCCTTATTTCAGAACATAATACATGTAACAGTCCTGGGCTGAAGGCAAGGGCTAAGTGGGCAGAGCTGATCCTCAAGGGATAAAGCAATCGAATCAGACATTACAAGGAGGTGTATCAGACAGTGGACTTCTACTCAGTAAATATGGCAGAGCTCACACATTCAGTCAACGTTTATTAGGGAAAGTGAGAGCACATGAGCAAGCAGGCTTCAGGAGTTTTAGAATCACAGTGCAGCAGCCTGGTAAGGATTCAGATGAGGAAGCTGTACAAGGACTATCTGAGGCCTTAAACAAAATTTGTGTATCACACATTGGTAAAAAAAAAATACTAGACTAAATAAACACAAAACACAATTTGATGTGCTGAAGAAGTTCTATGTCTTCTGGACATAGTGCTTTGGAGAACTCATGTCAGTCTTCATTCTCGCAGATGTTCCTTGATAACTGCATCAGTTTGGAGAGCATAAAGATATCTGTGTGCTTGTTGTAAGACAGCTAAGTTCATCTAGAGAAGTAAACATTCTGCAGTAAACATTTGCATGTCTTTCTGCTACTTATTATAGTGTAGACAATGAGTTCTTTTGCTGGATCTCCCATAGAAATTTTACCAAACATTAATACAGTAGTGCAGCATCTCAGCCTACAACCTGATAAGCTCTCCCAGATCACATGAAATCTCATGAGAAAGTGTGAGAGAGGAGGAAAAAGGTTCTCGTGCTGCAGTTATGGCAAGTGTAATTCCTGACTTAAAGTAGGGAATGTCTCTGAGGTTGCTAGCTGCTGTGCAATTAGCTGTCCTTTTTTTTTTAAACCCCTCTAGATTATATAACTGAGTAGAAAAAGAATGCAGGCGTCTATGTATGAAAACTCCCATCAAAATGTATGTCATTCTTCAATGCAAGCTTCTAGCTTCCACGCTGGTCAGAAACAGGCAGTATCTGTGGCTGGACAGAAACGTAATTTTCCATCCCAGGAGAACTGAGGGGATTTTAAAAATCAGTTTAAGTTACTTAAAAGATTAAATTCTGAAGTTCTTAGCTTCAAAAATTTTTAATGATAATTAGCTTAACTTTCCAAAGGAAAGGTCATTTTGAAATGAAAAAGCACTACTTTGGAAATTAAAAAAAAAGGTCAGAACAGATGCATAGGAAATTTTGAAGCTTTCCTCTCCCCAGAATTATTTGCCTTGAAAAATTAATAAAAAATAACTTGTATCTATGAACTGGTTTAGTTCAGATGAATCCACTTGAAGTGAAAAAATATCAGTTTCATGTAGATATTAATTACTAGCTTCATGGTTTTGTAGTAGCACAGTACATAGAATCATAGAATCCTTAGAGTTGGAAGGGACCTTTAAAGGCCATCTAGTTCAACCCCCCTGCAATGAACAGGGACACCCACAGGTAGATCAGGTTGCTCGGAGCCCCGTTCAGCCTGACCTTGAGTGTCTCCAGGGATGGGGTATCCACCACCTCTTGGGGCAACCTGCTCCAGTGCCTCATCACCCTTACTACAGAAGACTTTTTCTTTATATCCAACCTAAATCTCTCCTCTTTTAGTTTGAAACCATTTCCCTTTGTCTTATCACCATAGACTCTGCTAAACAGGGTCCTTACATGCTATAAGGTTTCACAGAGCTGGAACCAAGAGTCATGGTAGGCTATGCTTTGTTGACTTATGGGAAGGAAAAAGATCAAAATACTGGGAAATGAAAAAGTTTTTTCTAATTTGGCTTTTACTGACAAATAGAAGGGCTATTTTCACTGAAATCATTTAAGAAATCATTTGGAACTGCCAGGTAAGTGAGAAGCTTGATTGCTTCTAGATTAAAGTACTTTAGAAATGGACCTAGAAACTTAGTCATTAAGTTGTAGTAGCATGACCAAGCAAATCCCTAAAGCAATAACAAGGGAATCCTGAAACCCAAACATTTCTATCATTAAATAATAACAAGAAAACAAAATATGATTACTGAAAAACAGAACCAAAAGATCGATAAGAGAGCCTTAAAATTTGAGATGAGAGATGGATGACACAGCTGAGCTTCAGAGCATAGTGATGAAGGAGAAGCACTCTACAAGTACTCCAGAGGAGATAACCTGCCTCTCTCTTCCTTTAGTTTTTGCCATAGGAGGGTCAGCACTTTCTGATCCATCAGTAATGCCTCCACCACAAGGAAACAGATCTGGTCCGTCAGGGATGAGAGACAAACAATTTGGGTGTGAATAACCAAATTTAAGTAGCTAATAATGCATAAAACTGAAGAGCTGAGTTAATTCTCTTCAAGCTTTTTTTCCTGCAAGTTAGTTGTGCTGGCCCTGTAACCCTGGCAGGCAGTTTTTAATTTGAAAGCAGCCTTTCAGCCGGTACAGTGAGGAAATGACAGTAGGAGGTGGCATCAGGCTGCAGGGTCCATGCTGGGATGTGGATCTGGGTGGCACTCTGAGGGCAAGGAGCAGGGGAGGTGACCAGGTACAGGGCACAGATACACAGTGGGAAATCACATGCCACTGCTGAAAGGCTGAAGGAACTCAAGTGCAAAGCCAGACTCGCTGGTGGCACAAAGGTCTCAGGCGAATGAGAGGAAAGGCAGCCTTCCTTTCCTAAGCACTTTGTGACATTCAATTAGCTGTAGTCTCTTGCGATGCACAAAGACAATCTGCTGCTGCAAACAGCAGAGATTGTTTTTTCTTTGCTTAGATTGCCTCTTAACATGATCACAGTGAAAATCTCAAGGCTAAAAGCTTGCTCCATTTATGATAAAATGTGAATAAAAACCGACGAAGAGATAAGATTTTTTTTTATAAAAGACTTCCATAAAAGGCTGAGGAATCCAAACAAAAGGGTCTTGATTATTAGCTCGGGACAGCCTATCATCACTGCTCTGGGGACAAATTGCACCACATGCCAAAGCACACAGAAGACACAATAATTTATCAGTCAGAATGCAGAAAATTGTAGAGTGCATAGTGACTTTCACGATCCCATTTCTTCCCTGCAAGTCCTCAATTTCTGCCTTAAAGAGACAGTGCCACACAACTCAAGGCTAAAACACACTTTGGGAGAGAAAGCAAAGGAAGTCATCACACAGAAAAACATTTAACTTTGAGGATCAAACATGGGAGCCTAAATTCAAGGTTCACCTCTTCATTTTTCCCACTCTTAACAACTTTGGATGGAAAGGCAGAATAAAAGGGAAGTAAAAGGAGAGGATCTCAAGGAAGTGGACCTCAGTAATCCCAAAGGACTGTCAGGAAAAGCCTCCAGAGGGTGGCCTAGGGAAAAAGGCACTAAGGAGAGGTGTGTGCTCCTTAGTGAAATAATTCTAATGGCCCTAAGTGCTGGTTGCTTCACTGTGGAGGAAAGGCAAATCACACAGTAACTGTGACCAGTCTGTGAGTTCTTCACTGAGCTAAACTGTGAAAAGGAGGCAAGCCAGTAGCAAAAACTAAGTCAGGCTCCCAAGCCCAATAACATTACATTATATTCCAGAGCATTATCCACTAAGAGCATTCAGGTTACAAAGTTGGATGTTACCAGCAAGATGCATCAAGAAATCATTCAGTAATGACACAGGCAATAAAGATAAGCTCAAGAGTAGTCTCTCATGAAACTGAGTGAAAGTTATTGATGGCTGATGTCAAAAAGGTCGAATAATTTAATGCTTTTTTTGCATTGATCATCACAAAAGATGAGCTTTAATGAGATGGTTATCACCTTTGATTCCAGTGACAAGAGAGCAAGATCTAAGCTTTTGAATAGAGAAAGCAAAAAACAAAATTACAAAATAAAAGAGATTAACAAGTGTTAGTTAAGTTAGGTTTTGTTCAAATTGCCCAGACCTAATGAGCTTCATCCCAGTCTAACCTAAAGGTTTGGCTGATGAAATCCAGAGCTTTTAGCTGCTGTGTGGAGAACTTGTTGAGAATGGTAAGGCATTAGGCATTACATTTACCATCCTCTAATCTTTAATTTTTTCAAAATACGTGAAAGGAGAAGCAAGGGAATTAGAAACAATCAGTTTAACTTCAATTCCTGGAACAAATTATATAGACATTTGTAACTATATGGGAGGTAATTACTAACACCCAACAGGGATTGGTTGTGGGGGAAAAAAAAGCCAACAAAAGAAATCAGACATGTCACACCAATCTAATTTCTTTTTAGGATGTGGTAACAGGCCTTCTGGAGGGAGAGGAAAGACATTAGATGTTGTACATCTCGACTTGTGTAAGCACGGAATATGGTTTTCTGGGTTGTAAATGTAGAAAACTAAGAAAGCAAGACTTCAATAAAATAGGTATAAAACTGGTACAAATACAGTTTTAGACATTATTTATCCATATTTCACTGTCTGTGAAAAGTTACTGTTTGTATATTGAGATGTATGAAATAACATGCAAATTCACCCTTCCATTCTACCAAAGTTGTCTGGGTGACAATTTCTGGGTGCCACATGGGGACTGATTACAGAGAGCCCAAAGAGAGCAATGGAAAATATATAAGGAGACTGAAAAACATTATCTATAGAGACCTACCAAGGCACAGGCACTGATGGCAGATTTTAAGCATCTTCCAGGTAGGAAGTCTTTAAATACTAACAAATTCAACCTCACAATAAACTAAAGACAGAAAAGCAACAGTTGTCTCAATTTATTTTGCACGTCAAGGCTAATTCCTGTGTATGTATGGTGAAAAATTAATTTCTGTGTTACATGTATTTCAGTCAGTGAGTCCAAAATGATTAGACACTCTCTTGGCAGTGTACAATTTTATACTGTGTGTTCATACACACACTTAAATATATGTGTATAATCCCTGTGTTTGTGTTTCTTAAAACTATCCTTATTTATGTTCAACTATTGAGGGTCAGCCTAAAATAACTGAATGAGAAAAAATAACGGCCGCACAGGCTGCACATTAGCATGAAGGGTAGTACTTCCCATTGATAGTAATGTCTCAGATCTCTAGAAACACAGCTTCTGCTTCATTCCCTGAGCTCCATGTTGAAATCCACTGCTTAGTCCTAAACATTACTGTGTTAGGAGACAATACAGCCTGTGAACGCAGAGCTACTGGAAACCTCAGTTTCCTACAATTGCTGCTCTTTATCCTGCTCCATCGTCATCCTGGTCTCTACATCCCCTCCGCCTTTGCAATTCAGTGTATCCAGCAGCAGTCATCTTCTTAAATTCGCCATTAGCAGTTAATTATTATTGTTAAGAGTAGTAAAATTCTCACATTGTTATAACAATGTATACTCTCAACTATTTCTGGACTTCTGACGATGCTCCTTCCTTTTCCCAGCAAAACAGCCAGAGTTCCAGACAAAAAAGAAACTTCCCTTCCACATCCTCAGCTCCTCCCAGAGCTCCCAGCGCTGCCTGTCAGCCCAAACGTCAGCCCAGCTCATTTCCCAGCCCTTGACTCCTCTCCCCATGGCACGGCAGCTACTGCAGGCTGTGCCACCCTGCATTATCCCAGCAGCGCTGAGCCGGAGGCACCGCTGTCACGGAGGATGGCAGCAGAGTGCAGAGCATGACAACAGCAGCAGCAGGTGGGCAGAGCAGAGAAGGCCAGATTACTGTCTGTGTGATTACTGTCATTGATCTCAAGTCAGGCAGAAAGCAGAGCATGCTCTGCTTTTGCTTGTTCCTTCCCTCTGTTGCTGCAGAGCGATTCCTGAAAACACTGCGCCGAGCTGTTGTGCACTTGTTAAGCATTGTTTTAAGCACTGAAAACCACCTCAGTCAGAGTGAGTAATTGCCCCTTAGAGCAGACAGATGTTTCCCTCAAACACAAGTACTACAGAAAAACAGACAAGGAAGCCTTCAGCATTAGGACCAACTTGAAAAGCTATTGGATTTTACACATGTATAGATCTCTGTCTCGCCATACGGTGGACATAACAATGTTTGAAATGGCAAAAGAACTTCATCCTTGTAGCTCTCCCTGCCCAAGACAGCAGGACTGCGGTGCTCCTGGGGCAGGCAAGGGCCAGCGCAGGGGCAAGAGGCAGCACTCCCCTCCAACACTGGGAGCAGCCCCAAACACGCTCTTGCATCTGGTTCCTATCTCTGCTAATTCTTCACTGTTTTCTCTCTGATATTTAACAGGGTAATATTCTGCCACAGCTAAGTGTTTTCAATTCTGGCTGTCAAATCTCTAAATGAAATCCATATATTTAAAAAGCATACAGATTTATGTATCAATGCTTTATACAAAAATGTCATATCTGAATCTTAAAACAGACTTTCTAAATTTAGCCAGAAAGCTTAACACCATCGAAAACACAGCCTTCGTCACAACACATACCTTCCCCCTCCAAAACTGGATCCAAACTTTGCTACTTGGCCTCATCATCAGGTTAAGAACAGATGATAAAATAAGACTCAGCTAAAGCCTGTGTCCATGTGAAATATAAATCTATTTTGAAGCCTGAAAATATTCCATATGCCCTCATTTTCATCCCATTGGTCTTGAACTAGACAAAAAATTGAGAAAATATTTGATTTGGGGGGGAAGCTACATTCAGGGAGCAGAAAACTCCATAGCCCAAATGAGGTTTAACAAAAGCCTACTAAATAAATCTGTGGACCTCTTGAGACTTTCTTCATCATCCACTCAGAGAAAGGGGAAGAATAAATGCATCTCAAAGGCGGCTGCATGAATCCAAGTAAATAGGTATGAAAAATGGAGGTGTATTGTAATGATCATTCATCTATCAGTTACCTAAGTTTTTTTTTTTTCCAGAGCCAGCAGTTTCATATGAAGATGCATAGAAGCTACTTACCATCAAAAGCAAAACTTCTTTGCTTCTACAGTTTATAGCACATGCAGCTTTAAGAACAGGCTGTTGGAAAGCTCCTTGTTAGACGAGGAAGAAGAAGTTCCTGGTAGATAAACCATTTAGAAATGGCTATGAACGTGGATAGAGCATTGACTGCTTCAGTCAACAATGTGAGTGGCTTCGCCTTGTAACACATGCAACCACCATTCAGCAACTGTCTTATAGTTGTCTGTGCCATTCTGCCCTGAGAGCACCGAGAAGATCAACATGAAGAGTGTATCATCTGTTTTGGAGCTGGAAAACATTTCCTCAATTGGGCTCCACTGCCAACCTCGCTCACCAGCCTGCTCTCACAGTTGGTACAACTTTAAGGTGAAAAAGCAGTGAAGGCACAGACACTCACCAGCACAAGCTCTGAACACAGGACTGCCAGAGCTACGCTCCATTTTTTGCAGCCCCACTAAACTTCCCATGCTTCCCATGAAGAGAACCTGGACACGCCACCAACAGAGTTGGGCATCCTGCCTCACCCTGCCCTCTGCAGTAATCGTCCCTTAGTGTAGCGGTCTCCCACAGAGATGCCTGCATGCTCTCAGACAGAGTTTGATGTTTGGGTGGTCCAGTTCTTGGCCTCGATGAGCCTTGTGAGTCCCTTCCAACTCAGGATATTCTGTGATTCCAGGGATGTCACACTTGCTCAGATGGCACTTTCCTGTGCTCTACATAGCCAGGCAGTCCTTGGGCTGCAAGAGCAAGGAAGCCGTTTCTCATTCCAGCCCCACATCCCACAGCTACAGCCAGCCAGCTGTATCTGCAACAACTGTGCCTACAGGTAGCTGGCACTCCTATGATGAGCAGTTTAAGACAGCAGAGCAGTGGGAGATCAGCCCCTGCTCCTGCAGGGCCTCCTGCAGGCCTCACTGCCAGCTCCAGCCATTAGCCTGGGTAGCAGCAATTAAAAGCCCGACAGAGCTGGAAGCAGGAAAAAACCTCAAGCACCCAGCACCCATCCGGTAGTGTACCTGCCTCCCTCTCAACATATTAACTCCAGATAGTGCAAGCCACTCTGCTTTCGGCCTGCACAAGAGAAAAGGTGCGACAAGCCGACCTGCGGTTGCCATGGAGACCAAAATCTTTACCAGCGCCATGGTAACGGACTACAGGATGTGCTATGAAAAGCTTGCTGCACACCCGAGCTGAGCTTCTTCGTATTTTTAAACCAATTAACTGAGAGCTCAGTTAAATTAGTTTCTGTTTAAAGAAAGGTGCTGTCAAAATGGAAGAGACGTTTGTTGATATCTTTTACTTCGCGAAACAGAAGGAAGCAAAACCTTAGGGCTATTGCTAGGGTTCATCTGATCGCTTTTGAAAATCAAAATCTTCTCTTTTCAAGTAAGAAAATCAGTTTTCACATACTGATGCTGAATTGTAAGAAGAAAAGGGTTGAGAAGTTCTAAAACAGCTTTCCCTGTGGACACAACGCTATGCCCCTTGCGTTTCCAAGGTGCTGACGTCACTGGAAGTTTTGAATGGACAAGAAATAATCTTCTTAAGGAGGAAAAAACAAAGGTTTCAGTGAAACACTTGAATGTCAAATCTGTGACAGAAGCTGGATGTAACACAGCAGGCATCAGCTGCATGCCCTTTGAACTTCCCCGTGCCTCAGTTTCCCCAGCTTTTGCTGGCAGTGATTCTCCCCTCTGTATGGCATACTGCAATATCGAGGGTCTGAAAACTCCCAGATATCATCAGGAGGCATTTCAGTTTTCTTCTTGTTTCGAGCACATGCCTCACAAGCGTGCTCCTTGATGTGCAGCTTGATATCCAGGGCTCTGTGCACACGGGTCTATCACTGCTGAACCAGGAACCTCTTTCTGTGCTCACAGATGTTGGGGGTGAACATCCTATTTCTTCAGGTTAAAGAGCAAGGAATACAACAAGGCCTAACTGCCATCACATAAACAGGAGATGCTAAAAGTGAGCAGGCACAGAAGTAGTAAATCGACAACCATACATCCTGCAGGATAATGCTGCAAAGGTTGAGCAGTGCCTGGGGAACACCTGCTGTGGCCACATGCAGCGTTTGCAGTGCTATCTCAAAAACTCAAGGTGAAGAGAGCTTATGTTACCAGCCACTATCCCATGAGTGGCAGAGAGCTTCCCAGAAATGTCTGCTAGCTCAGAAATTTGGTTTGAATCCAACTCGTGTATTTTGGGGGTCAGAAATCTGGACCTCAGAAGTGAGAAGAGTTTTGAAGGAATAAAGAACATGTTTGTTTCAGGGATGTAGGTGGCAGAGCTCTCCTACTGAAATCATGTAGAAGACTGTCCTCGTTTGACCCGGTTGTAAATGGATATCTGGTCATTTGCGCTGTGGACTGAAACCTGGGCAGGCGCAGCCGCAGTCACATGGCTCTCCAGGTAATGAGAGTGAGCCCAATCTGGACACACTTTGAGGTTTGCTTTTTAGTAGCTTGTCTGTGCTTGAAGCTCATTTTTACCATAGTGAAAGCTTCAGCAAAAAACATCTTTGGAACACAGCATTCAGTACTGCACAGGCACTCCAGCCGCCCAGCAAGTGGCACGAGAGAGGCCAGGCAGAAGGATACTGATTCTGTAAGTTTTCATCTGAAAACTGCCATTGCTAATAAACAGCCTGTAATAGCTAAGAATATTTTCTAAGAGTTTGAAGTGAGCAAACTCAGGTTTCTATATAAGGCAGCTACTGCATCAGGAGAAGATGTACTGGGTAGGTCTAAAAAAAAACCTCGAGTCTGTCTTTGTTCAGAAGACAATTCGCTCTCGCTTTTAGTTATTGTGCAATATAAAAAATATATATCCCACTGAATTAAATACACAGAAAGTTTATTTTGTTGAAATTAATTTAAGGCACATTCCTGAGGCATCGCAAGAAGCAAAAAGAGAAAGGGATCTCTTACACAAGACAAATCCAAGACAGATACTACAGTAAACATGTTGCAATCACCATGGAAACACACCCCTAAAGTTTTTGACAGGTATTTAAACAGCAAGAGTCTAGGGGAAAGGCATCCAAGAGTACAGGCTAGAACTCATAGGTTTCTTTCCCCTAAAATAGAGTGAAGGCTCGGTATGAGATAAACACTGTGGACATCAAACAGGAAAAATAGGTGGGTAAAGACTGCCAAGGGAACAGATAGAAGATATTTTGATGGCAACTACTGGCAAACGCAGCATTGGCTGATCAGCAGCAGGAATCCATTTCTGAGTTTTTCAAGAGATGCTAAAAATACTCATGAGTATAAGATGCCAAACCAGCTAGCTAGTCAAGGAGAAGCAAGAACAAAAGAGGAAAAATCCCAACATGTTACAGGGGCATCTTATGAAGGAGAAACCCTGAGAAGAAAAGAGAACAAAGTGAGAATGCACTTCCATCTCCAGCTCATGCGCTGTCCTGCATTATATTAACAGCATAATTTATTAAGTGAAGGGTTGTTGTTTTTTATAAATACTTCACCAAAAGTAAAACTGTGAAACAGGCATTTGGTGATAGATCAGATTCTGTAAAGATGTTCCCCAGGTCAGGGACAAGCAGTCTAAAACCAAGATTTAACCACAAGGCCTAAACTGCTAAATAGCTGAAGTCTGATCTCACCAACCTGTACACTGTTACTGCAGCGACAAATTTTAGTGGTTATCCTCAGTGATGCAGAGCTACACCCTTAGTTCTATGAAAAGAGTGAATTCTCATTCTGGGTGGTTTTCCTTTTATCTGTCTAGGATGCTACTGAAGTTTGTCTTTAATCAAATTGCATACCCAAGTGATTAAAAAGAGATTTAAGCACTTGTCAGGCTGAAATACAGATTGAAATATTGGCTGATGGGATGGAGCTGTGCTTTACTAATGAACCTACAAAAATCAAGTCTTATTTTGTACCACAGATAATATTTCTTGAGATTCAGAATTAAATAACAGACAGAGATAGATGAAATATGCCTGTCCCTGAAAATAGCTACCCATTCTTCTTTATCATATTATAAAGTCAAACATATTCTTCTGAAAATATCCTGCGTCCTGAATTGCTGTAGCTATGTGGGGAATTGCCTGCAAGTTCTTTGTGTACTATGAATGTTCTCGAAGTGGAAACTTTCCAGATGTAAGACAAATGACCAAAAAGACATTAATACCAACACAAAAATTCACATCTCCAGTTTGCCCTCTCCTGACTAAGTACAATGCAAACTGCTGATCAAGAACAGCTGAATGAAAATATTGCTCATTTGAAGACAGATTTCATTTTAGAGTGCTGATTTTGGCATTGGCCAATGTTGTCATAAGCAGAAGAAATTACTTGCACCTTAGCTCTAGTCTAAAACTAGTTGACACTTATGACCCGAGAGTTTCTATGCTTCCTTATTCTTCCTCAAAATACTTTCTTTATTCCTCAAAAATACTACTGTCAAAACACTCTAGGCTCCTAAAAAGGAGATGATTCCCCAACTTATTACAGGGAAAGTCAGTTCCCTTGAGATTACAACCTTATCAAAATCAGTGGCAGGAGCAAGCAGCTTCAGTCTCTTCTGAGAGGACCCTGTTACTGTTTGGCTTTTCAGCAAAATACCTCCAGATACGTTCTGCCTCCATTTAACCCGAAATCCCACTGACACCCAGGTGCTCCATCAGGCATGGCAAAGAGGAGAATTTTTCTTGTAGTTTTTCAATCAAAATTATAGACTTTCCTGCTCTTTCCTTCTCAGTTACCCTGATGTTTTACCTTCTTACATTAAATACACGTTAAGAGTTGTATTAACAGCAAATAGGCAGCTGGCAGACCCTTGTATCATGCATTAGCAATCCCCACTATCACTTCAAGCAAGCAAATGGGCAGCATCAGCTAAGAGAAAAGAAACCACAGGCTTTCTCCCATACTTCACAGAAGAAAACGAAGGAATGAAGTGCAAACTGACATCCCAGAAGGCACAAGAAAACTTTCTTGCAGGTCTGTTTGGTGCAGGAAAAAAATACAGGTACATTACTATGGAAAAATTGTCATCCTGAGTGGCTCCCTTCAGAGCCCGGCAGAAATTAGTCATGGACAAACCACAAATACCTTGAAGGTTCAGACAGGCATTCACAACGTCAGATACTTATCATAATCTCTCAAGTCGGTAGAATGGTCTTTATTGTGGTTTCTTGATGCTTCCACACAGAGGTATGAAAAATACGAAGCATTAAGGCAAAAAAGTGGTTGAATGTTTCGAAATGACAAAAGGAGCTCTATCTGAGTTTTGTGGGAGGACTGCTGCTAGCTCTCATTTTATCTAAACTGGCTTATATATCCCAAAGCGCTTGCACGGCAGGGCAGTTTGGAGCTCTTATAAGCCTTTAAGCAACATACACTATCCTAATTAGATTCTAATCGAATCTCTCAGAACACTGAAGTACCATTTTTTAACACAGAAAAACAAAGCAAACAAACAAAAAAAAGCGTATCTGTGTCTGCACTGGCAGGGAGATTTCACTGATTTCAGAAAGAGATGGGAAAAGATGTCCATAAAAAATTGCTAGGCTTTCTTCTTCTTAACTTGGGAATAGAAGTAGAGTGAAATAACAAGTCCTACAGCAGTGAATCAAGAGAAAGGATCACTGCTCTGTGCAGCGCAATGTAACATCTGATAAGAAGAAACAGTCAACGAATTCTGGAGCCTACAACTCAGGCAGGGACACAAGAGCAAATATAATAGTAACCATTCTTATTACACCATCCACATATGAAATTTCACCCACCGGACAATATTCAAAACATTACTCGGGCAAAAGAAGTCTCATAGAAACATACAGCATGGGCATATTTTTTTCCATGGCTTATTGAAACTAGCAGCACACAGGGATTTGAGGAGTGAAGAGAAACATTAAGTGAAATGAGGGGACAACTGGAAGTCCAGAGAAATGCTTAAGTGATGGAAAAAAGTCTCTGGCCTTAATACACCAATATCCTGGACAGAGATATTGATGCATATGTTGATAGGAGAAATCTGTTTTAGGAAGAGAAATTTCAAATCAAAGAAGGTGCAAAAATGTCTATTAAGACAGGGATAAAAGGAATAAGGCAATTAAGGAAAGAGAAAAGACCTAACATAGCAGACCAATCTTCTAAGAAAGTTTCTCATACAAAAGCTATTACTGTTCTGCAGAGTGGAAGGAAAACAAACTACCGTGATGAAAATGAGAAATGATTGCATTACTGAGTTTCTAAAGACCTTCCCTCTAAGAATTCACAGAGGGAGAGGAACTGGTAGTATTTGGAGCCACAAAAAAAATTATACACACAGTATTTACCTCCTCATACCAAAGGACATACTCACTACAGCCTCATACAAAATCAGAGAGAGAAAAAGCAGGCTGCAGTACGGCAGAGTTGTTTAAAATATAAGGGTGCCATTTTTCTCATACCGATTGAATGTGAGAAGTTCAAGCGAAATTATTCTAAAATGGACAACACAGCTAGCTCTATTGGGCTAGCAAAATGAAAGCAATCATCTTGCTACTATATGCCCTTACCGAGAAAAGAATGACCGCCCTTTGCTTCCAAGCACCAGGAGAAGTTTATGAAAAACAGCAAGGAAAAAAAACAACAACCAGAGTCTGTGACAGCGAGCCAGCAAGAGTTTGTGCGTAACAAAAGTTTAAGAGCTTTTAGCTCCTTGAGCAGTTAATGGTCTCATGTCCCAACTTTGTGGGTGTTTTTCCATGTTACTAAAGCAACTTGAGTTTATTGAAAAGTTCAAAAATTCAAGTTCCAGAAAAGAGCTGAAAAACATGCAAATAAAATATTTTGACACCACATCTATGACAAACTGCAGAGACAGAGCTTGCTAGCAAAACAGACTGAGAGAAAGCTCAAGTACTAAGTATTAAACTCAGGTTATTTCAACCATGAATAGTTAAACTAAGGCTTCCTTAGAAGACACAGCCACAGCACATAGGACAAGTCATAACTATCTGGTCTCTTCTTGAGCTTAAATTCTGCAAGCGTCAGTGAGATTATCTAACAACTCGAGGCAAAGTTTGGTTCATGCAGTTTCTACTCTAGCTGTCCGTACCCAAAAGGCATATTGCTATTCATATCCAATCCCTACTTTTGCTGTACAAGAAGTCCTAAAAGATTAAAAAAAAATAAAAAAAAAAAAACCCTAATCTTTGTTGTATTTGAAGTATGTAAAAACAGATGCCACAGATGGCTGAGAAATGGCAAACTCCTGTATTGCTCAGGAAGGTTTAATTACGAGCAACCCAAAGGTCCATTTAAGCCACATGTTTTGATTTAAAATCTAGGGGTAAAAGATACATTCTTGTTACCTTTTTGCTTCAGGCCGCTGTATCTGGGGTTATATGATTACCATCTCAGGACTAGAATTGATGAGAAGTTTTATAATTATATTCAGCCCTTGCAAATCAAGTGCCTGTTTCTGGGTTTGGTGTTTGCTTTTAGATTTGAATTTTATAGAGTTACTGCCATGATATCCTCCACACACACCCCAATCCTCAACTCCGATTTTAACATAATTGCTATTAAGTGGTTTATTTCTCTAATCCTCGTTACTATGAAACCAACCAGCTAGAAAATCCTACATGAAGCAGGGAGACTATGTACAGCCAGGTTTGGTTTACTTTCTCTCCTTTGATCAGTTATGTTTTATTGAAAACATAACTGATACACTCAGCATTATAGAAGAATAGAACAATGAAACAGTGAGAGAATTTAGAAGGCTTGTCTTATCATTTCTGCAATTATGGTATTACTTGGGTTGACCCACAAGCTCATGGGATGGCCAAAAAATTATTTTATCTGCAAGTTTTCATTCATATTTATTTAGTCATTAGCATTTGTGGCTTTTATTGTTAGTGATTAAGCACTCATGTTATCCAAGCAATTTTTTTTGTTTTTATTTTTAAATAAAGGGTCATCTCCAACCAGTGCTCCTGGGTCAGGAGAATGCATTACCTAGTCTTATTAACGTATAGAATAAAGAAAATGATCAGATGCTCTCCTTCAGTTACAAGGAGAGAATGACAAGTTTAAGAATGGAAGAAATAGCTGGATCTGTGATTTACACGTTTAGAAAATATCCTCATTTATACCAGGTACTAAAAGTCAGAACTGGAGAAGCCAAATGGAAACGTATGATTGCCTTTGTCTGCTTCCTGCATTGATTACAAGCCAAAGCAAGAACAGTTTGGAGAGGTTCAGGTTTTAGGCTCCCTGTGAAATGCTGAGGCGCAGATCAAGTAAAAGCAAGTGTATATACATATCACGCTCGCTAATTCAGTTTTCCAGAACCAACAGCATATCCTATTTTCTTATGCCTGCAAATTGGTTCATATGAGAGCATGCATACCTCACAAAATGGTTTACCACATTGAGCAGATACTATAAAAACACAAAAGAGGGAATTCTTGACTATTGTAACGGCTTGCAGTTGAAAACATGCCTATAAACCAACAGATAGCTAAATCTGCCTGTTAGAAATCACTGGAACTTCCCCAACACCCAGGGCGTGCAGGACGTGCCAGGTTTCTAGAACAGAGAAAACAGATTTTCAGCTCTCTGAGCCAAATTTTCAAAGCTATTGAGAAGACTCAAAGGGCTAATAGTGCCAAGTGATATTTTCAGACACAACTAACCAAGTAAAGGCATACATCACCTCCGAGGCCCTAAACTGCTTAGGCACTTCAGAAAATTTCATTAGGCGTATATCTGAATCTTCAGTTACCTATGCATTTTGGAAGTTTGGCCTCCATTCTCTGACAATTCAACCTACTTGTTGCCTACTCATGTTTACGCTTAGTCTTTCAAACAAATGCAGTAGGTCACTGACCTTGGAAAAGGGATACTGGAAAGCTATTTTTCAGTGTTTTTTAAAGGAGAGACTAAGCACAGAATACCACCTCCAGAAAGAATAGATTGAACAGCATATATATATATATATATATATATTTCTGTTTAACCAGCACAGCCATAGATTATAGAGAGTTTGGTTTCATTATATAACAACCCATCATTGTTCCCTAATACATTATCTCATCAGGAGGCCCCATTTCAGAGAGGTTACAAAGGCACACATTTCTTAATAGCAGAGCTAAGTGGCGGCATGATCTAGTGGATTAATTATGTAACTGGCAGCTAGGATTTCCTCATTTTAACACAGTTTTAAATCTACAACTTTGAACCAAATTTTTGGACAATTAAAAAGTGCTTAATGTTAAGAGATCTATATCTTGCTCCTTTGCTGAAGGAGAAGATTGTTTTCCTCTTTAGGAGCGCCCACTCTTATGTTAATGCTCACTACAGTCAACAATATTTAGTACGTCACAGTTACTTGAAAAGCATACAACTACCTCACAGTTTTCATATGTGGAAGCACAAGCAAAGATGTATGAAGTAAAATTATGTATTTGATAGAATTATTGGCAAGAAAAAGAAGGAGGAAAACAAAATAAAATCCTAAAGAATTTTTAACTATTTTTGCCTTCAACAGTAGTTTGTCTGTCAATGTACAAAGAAAAAAGAAGAATTTTATCAAAGACACATTCGAGTGCTAAAAGGGGCAAAACCAGCAACATTCTAGGAGACTTTCAGATGATACTTTTCCTTCTCTACCTGAAAAAGCTTTAAAATTTTCCTTCAGAAATACTGTATGAGATTACGCATTTAGCACAGCCTTTTAAATCTTCTCCGTATGATACCAATCATTCTACAAATACAGACCATGTAGCTATCAGGATTTATAAATATATGCAAGCTGTCAGACCACTCAAGTGGATTCTGAAATAAAGCATTGTAGATAAGTAGATCCCATATGCATTCTTCTCCGGGCTTGCTTTTTTTCTAACATTTGTATTCAAGCACTGCTAAGAATCAATGCAGAGAGGTCTTTCACACTTCTGGAGTCAGAGCACGTTATCAAGTTATCTAAAATGGTTTTGCTATAAAATTATTTTAATGCTCTAAACAAGGTTTAATGCTGGTATTTATGAAGGCTTACAAGAAATATTCACTTTAAAATCAGTGCTATGGCATACCTTTACATTTTAGGAATGGAAGAAAATAGAAGGCGTCTCACTCATTTTTACAACACCAGTTGTAAAATCAAGCGCAGTAACAAGAATCAATCCAATTTCGAGAGTTGAAAGCTTTCAACCTGCTCTTTTTATCAGACATACATCTTACATATTTGTTGATTCAGTTTATTATCACTCCGTATGTAGAATGATTTATGTACTTCTTTCACATCTCTCTTTATTGCCTGTAGTTTCCATTTTGTTCTCTCCAGGTTAGCAACTAAATAACAGTAATTTCATTCATTGATATATATTATCCTTTGCAACAAGTTGACCCCTTTAGAGAATTTTTTTAAATGAAATCAAATCAACAGCTCTCATGGTCAAGGTAGCTGCTGCCAAGCAGTACACAACAATCCACACCCTCTACTTTCCCTACCTCACCACCAACGCCTGCATATTCATGAGAAAGATCTTCTTGGCTCCTATCCCAGGCATAAATTTAGCCTAAAATAGATCTTGGATCTGACAGGAAAGGATCATTTTGATTCCACCTTATTCTAATCTCATTTGTATTAACTTTCCAGTAGCGTTAATTCTGCTAGTTATACTAGAGGTGTTTCTAATCATCATTATTACAAATAAAAATCAGGACCTTATATTTCAGATTTGAAGCTGTTCTTCCATCTTAAAACATTCACAATTCACTCTAATTCTATGTTAGTGAAAATCTGGAGCAACTCCAGCTGGAGACCATGACTATTTGGCAAGCAAACAGTGAGGGAAATTCAGCAACCGTTTCTTTTACTCATGTAACGACTGCAGCTCCAGTAAAATAAAATAGTATTAATGAACATAACTGTAAATTGTAAAATCTTTCATCTCTTTTAGAATGGAAAATAAGTTACACTGCACTATGAAACTGTGGCAGGTAGAAGCTTTGGTAATTAAAAGACTAAACTGACATCAACCAAGTGATAACAAAACTTCCTGAAGATGCTTTTTCTAAATGTTGTGCAGTGCAGGGGAAAAAAGGTTGGCTTAAATGGAAAGCCATCCCTTCTACAGAATCAGTTTAGATACTTAAGATTACACGTGGTATGAGTTACAGGGTTAGTAATGTAATTTGAAGAAAACTTAACAATTATCTCTGAGCTACAGATTGTCACAAAGTAACGCTTGATGGACAGAAGAGAACAGACATAAGTGATAATATTTAATAGCAAGGAATCTTCTGCTTCTCTAATATTTGAAAATAATCTATTAGGCCATCTTTCCTTAAGCAGATATGTCATTTTGTATTATTACTATTAAAATCTCTACATTTTGGATGGAGAACAGTTTGTCCAGAGAACTTGTGTGTGTTGGAATAGACCAAGGCAGGTTGCTGCAGAAGAAGCAGACAGTGCGCATATAATAAACCAGGAAGACCAAAAGGACCAAATGACAAGGTCCCCACAAAGGAAGAGGAGGAGAGAGTAAGCCCTAGCCCAGGGTTCTACCTCTACTTCTGAAGTTGGATTCCATGCTTTTAGTTTACTTTATTTTTCCAGACTTGCTCTTAACATGCTCTCTCTTTTTCATTTCCTGTACTTACTTCTCCCCTGTTTTATTTTCATAGGTATAAATAAATATGTAAATTAAAAGATTTATGTTACTGCCTTGATCTGAGTGTGGTACAATCTGGTAATGGTTCATTTCCACAAGCTCTTCTCTCCGAACAATTTATTCACTACATGCAGTATCTTCTGGTCTCCTGGGTGGTGTTCCTCTACAATTTTTTTTTATGCTATCATGAGCCAAATTAAATTTTGTTCAGGTACATAAACAAGCATCTTTGCAACTCCAACCTTGTGCTGTTATATGGTTCTTCCAAAGTACAACATCCCCGAGCTCACTATTTCTACTTCCCTAGTCCTAGTTCAGTACCACTCTCCTGACAGAAGTAGACAATTCTTTTGAAGAAGAGGTGAGCCTGGAATCACTCATTTATTGAAAAACAGTGATGCCATTATGACTACTTCTGCAAACCTACACTAGTACACAAGATTGTTACAGCCAACTCATTCAACAAATTGGGCAGCTGTCATGAATTGTACTCCACTCAGATGACAACATTCACATTTTCCTCAGTTGTTCAGTATATTTCAAACCATGGATTGCTGGCTAAATATTTTTGCTGATCTACGCAATAATTCAATACAAAATTACCCAGACATCCAATACCAACCACCTTGTGTTGTTTTTATTTCCAGATTCCCTGGAATGTTAATTTTATAGCTATTTACCTAATGGCAGATGAATCTGTTGTTTCTGCTTCCACATGAAATTGGCATATTTGAAATTAATTTTAGCTCTGAATCAAAAATTTGGTTGTTCCCTCCCCTCATCCATGCCAAATATCCCCACAGATAAGATTTCACTATTAAAAGAGTTACTAGCTTTATTTAATGCCTTTTTGAAGGTGTACAAATAAGAGATGAGTAAGATCTAGTCAAAGTGAAGTACTGATTCTGCAAATGAACTTGCAAAGAATATTTCTCCCAGTTTTCCCAGCTTCAATGATTGTTTTTGCTTAAGCCTACCTTTGAGATGGGCACTGTTACAATTTAAGTAGATTGAGTTTAAGATTGACTGAGAAATCAGCAAGGAACGTCAACAGAAAGAAACACAAAGATAATAATTTTGAAGTTGTCCAGATGAATAAATGTCAAGCAAAACAAAGAGGTGACTGATCTCAATGTAGAAAAGCACACATGAACTTTTAATATTCTTTTTATCAATTTCATCTTGTTGGAACGTGAAGTCAGATGGCACATTTGTGGTGATAGACTAACTAACTACTCATTTAAGAAATGATCATGCAATTATAGAATAGAATGGTTTGGGTTGGAAGGGATTTTTAAGATCATCTAGTTCCAACCTCCCACTATAGTCAAGGACATCTCCCACTAGACCAGGTTGCTCAAAGCCCCATCCAGCCTGACCTTGAATGCCTCCAGGGTGGGAGTAATCTCTCTGGGCAACCTGTTCCAGTGCCTCACCACCCTTACAATAATTTCTTCCTAGTATCTGGTCTAAATCTACCCTCTTTCATTTTAATCCCATTTCTCCTTGTCCTATCATCACATGCCCTCATATAAAGTCCCTCCCCAGCTTTCCTGTAGGCCCCCTTCAGGTACTGGAAACCCACACTGGAAAGGTCACCCTGGAGCCTTTTCTCCTCTCGGCTGAAAAGCCCCAGCTCTCTCTGCCTGTCCTCATAGGTGAGGTGCTCCAGCTCTCTTACGATCTCTGTGGCCCTCCTCTGGACACACTCCAACAACTCTACGTCTTTCTTGCACTGGGGACTCCAGAACTGGACACAGTATTCCAGATGGGGTCTCATGAGAGCAGAATAGAGGGGCAGAATCACCTCCCTCAACCTGTTGGTCACACTTCTCTTAATACAACCCAGGATATGGTTGGCCTTCTGGGCTGCAAGTGCACGTTGCCGGCTCATGTTGAATCTTTCATCAACCAACACTCCCAAACTCTTCTCTTCAGGGCTGCTCTCAAGACATTCTCTGTCCAACATCTATCTGTGCTTGGCAAAGCTCATTTACTATGCAAAACTCATTTCCTTTTATGAATCTCTGTACAGTATATCTTGATCAGTCATCAGAGACTGGCATCCCTTGGATCAAAAATGAAAACACTACCATCTTTAAAAACATTCTTCATGAGACATCTGTGCCATACCACAGCATATACGTGCCAAAATGTGTCAGCATTACAAAGCACAAAAGTTCCATTTATGGTAACAATACAGACATGCATCAGTGACTGTTGTACAGACACTTCTGTTGGACTTAGCACACTCAGCAAGGTCTTTGTCAAAGTGCTGGCTCTGATTAGTCTTCTTTGCAAAGACAATGCTTTCTAGAACTTCTGTTGAAGGGGAAAGACAATTGAAATTTAGCTGAGCACTACCCAGCAAAGTCCGGATGTGTGTTCCCTATTGTTGTATGTATATATGTTGGAAAATACTAAACTTGGACAAATTTTGTCATGTGTCTTGATGCCTCCAACAGTGAAAAACTGGGATGTGCTGATTGCTCTTAACAACACCATCTTTTTATTTTGCCAGCTTTTCCATTTGGACATTCCTGCATTGTCAGTTACAGAGCTAACTATGCCATTAGAAATAACACCCGAGTGACCATGGGGCAGAGGAAGAACTGGCTCCTGAAGAGTACATTAAGAGAAGATGGCTCCAAGAGTATAGGTAGCTAGAACAAGTTTTCTTGCTAGCAATCTCCTGAAAATAAACCATAGCCCACAACCCCTCTGAGTGCTTAACAGATAATATGGACAGTACAGACATTAAACTACGAACCAAAGGTTAAATTAAAGACCAATTGCTTGTCTATTTTGAAAGCAATTGGAACTGTTTTACCACAAGTAATTCAGTTCTGCTTCATTTACTTGCCACTATTTCTCTAAATAGTAAAAATTAATAGCTGGTGAGTTAGCTATACAAATCACTTTATGAGCCTTGTCTTGGAAGCAAATCCAAAGGATACTCTGAGCATTCTGAACTTAGCTCAGCTTAGAAGCAAGTGGAGATCCTTGAATCTTCCCTCTAAATATACAGAAGTTAGAAAATGCATTTCTCTTGCATCACTTAGTAATGTATTCTGAAAAAAAACTATTTCTAGAATCTTAGATATTTCATTTTTCCTTCATCCAAAGAGCAGGTTACTTACATTTATCTTATGGCCTTCTGCTAAAATTGACCGCAAGGCAGCCAGCTAATGCTGTTTGTGTTCTTAGCTGGTCTAACGAGACCTAAAATCACTAATGTCTCTTCTCTGAACAGACGTAATACCTCTATGCATTTTAGATTCTTGTGAGGTAGGTGACTTTAAACCAATGACCTTAGTTGGTATAGTGCGATACTTGTTTCATTCCTGAACTGTTGTGCCATCAAAAAGAGCTGCTATTCCATCACCAAGCATTCTGGTGCAGATTTTTACCTTGAATTTAGTTATTAAACTTGAATCTCAGCTCAGAATTCACCAAATTTCATAGCTGTATGGCTATTTCTGCCATCATCAGGTAAATTCTCAAGAGGCTGTGGCTGACCTGAAACACATTGCAGGAGGATGCATGAGGACCACACACATCCCTTCGTCTTCGCTGTTTTAATGGAATTTGCCCTTCGTAAAAGAGTCCATTTCAGAAGATAAATTTAAATGATTATGAAATCCTCCTCCCTGACCCACACCCCTTCTCTAGGTTTCTTACGCATTCCATCTTTTACTGTGGGAATAGTTATATCACAGAAAGATTATGTGTCCTAGAAATACATTAACTAACCAATAGACAGGGGCTATGAAAAGATTAAGAAGGGTGACAAGCTAGCCCTTCTCAGATACAAATAGATAGCGTAGTAAGTAACAATTTTGAGACGAGTTTCCTGGGAAAAGAATCCAATGTGAAGGGTAAAAGGATTTCTATTTATACATTATGTTTCCATTTGTATTGTTCACTAAGTATGAAACCTCCTTTTTAAATCTGTGTCTCCGGGTGTCTTGAAGAAGAACAGACTATTCCTGCCTGTCTGACTCATGTATCTCTGGGCACTCAGACCTTCTGACTCACTGGATAGTCAAAAATCTCAGATTAACAATAGTGCGTGGCTGCTAAAAATAAGTACTGTAGACCCTGGACTGAATGCAGACAGAAATAAACACATTTCTTCTGAATACGTGCAATCAGTGAAACATGAGTAAAAGTGTTCGCTTCATGCTTCTTATGTTTCATTAATTTTGTTTAAAAAAAAAAAACTACAACCAAACAACAAAACAGATCTTGAACTACCTCTTCAATTGTTTTAAAACATCATTAGAAGAGACATCTTAAGAAGCAATGACTAAGTATCTTTATGACCTGTATACCTGGAATTAACTTGATTACGCTTAAGAAAGAATGCCTAAACTAACAATGGAGTGATACCCTTATCCTCTCACTGAATCCTCAGTACTTTTCAGAATGCATGTTCCAACGCTCAAATAATCTATAAGTATCCTTGCTTAAACCTTCAGAAAGACACGTTGAAGATGATCTGTCTATACAGATTGCGCACCTTGCTGATAACCTTATAAAGTGATATATCATTAATATATAAGATATAAAAGCAAATTAAGTATCATCATCTAGAAAAATGATCCTGAATAATTTCCAGGAAAGTTCATCCTGAAAGGCAGAAAAAGTATTCAGACCGCTTTTATCCTGAAACTGACACTGATGCCAAGACTGATAGTTTAACTAATGTATTCCTCTGCATGATTAATTTGTGTTAGCATTTTAAGTACTCACATTTTAATCAACAAAACAGTGATCCACTTGTACGACAGAACTTTACAGAATTGAATCTGCAATCACCTTCTGAAGTGATATCATGAAAGAATTCTGCTCAAATGCAGAATTTGGGTGTGATCAGCAGGAACGCCTAAAGCTTTAATTTGTCGTGTCCTCCTGCAACATTTTTTTTTCTATAGTAGCTTCAGTATCCGTTACAACAGAAGGAGTGATGTCAGATGCCCCACATGACTTATTTAGAAATTACTACTGCCGATGCCAAACAGTATCTGAGCAATCGAAGAGTTGGAGAACAACTTCAAATCAAGAAAGAACAATTACGCATAAGAATTTAAGTCATTTCCAAGAAGCCGTATCAGACTGCAAATTCTAGGAACCCAAATTTTAGGCTTTAAAAGATTTCAAAAGCTGTCAGAATTCAACAGGCAGCGTTGTTTTAAGCATGTTTTATGTTTAAAGCTGTAGTCTTACTTTTTTTAATCTAATGTAATTGCTTGTGCTTTTACTCATGACTGCCTCCTTCACTTAAGCCTCCTTTATAATATATATAACATGGATATATATATATATATATATATTTTTTTTTGGTAGTAATTAGAGGTAATGCTCTATCTGGCAAACCATGTTTGCTGGTCCCTGGAGCAGCGCTTTAAAGGAGGCTAGGCTAGAGAGTAAGAGAAAGAATGTGGTCATGCATGGCCAGCAAGCTGGAAAATAGATATTAAAGAAAAGATTGAAAAGAAAAAATCCATAGAATTCTGAAAAATGAAGTAAGATTGGCAGGGATTAAGGTGATTCAATGCCAGAAAAGAGTTCTGCAACCCAAATAGTCCAATCTTTGACTGCTTTCTCAACTCCTGTCAAGCCTAGGCAACAATGCTTTATAAAAGGGTGCCAAAAACTGCCAAAAACTTATCAGAGATAGACTAACAGGCTGAAATTAACTTTTATTCAGTGCACCACTGAACTGGCTCTTGAGAGATATAAGTAGACAGCTGTTTGGACATGGAACCTTTGGCAACAGCAGCAGTTATTGTATTTATGTCACAAGTAACAAAAAAATAAATAAATGAGGTGCTCCTTCTTGGAGTGCTGATCTACCCTAGATGAGAATGTTACCCTTGTAAAGAGTGCTCATAGTTGACTGGAACATCAGTTTTCCGTCTCCTTTAGAAGGAATTTAGGTTAAAACTATGATCCTTCTGAACTAACAATTTTATCAAAGAGACTCCGGAAGTTAAAATCCAGGAAAAAAACCTTACTCATTCTGGCATAAGCTCTTGTTAACATCTGAGCATGTGCTCTCATGTTGAAACTTTCAGGGGTCTCTGTATCAAGATGACCTTGAAATATCTCCTCCTAACACACCTCCAATTTTTCCTGTTTTTTCAATGATAGTTAATGTGTTAATACATGTATAGCAAATTGTGATTCTTTTTAATGACTGCCATGATGCTCGAGAACAATTCTTTTGTGTGGAATTAAGCCATAAACTTAGAGAAGAAAATAAAAAAATTCTCAAACAGACTAAAAAAGCATGGGGCAACAGGAAAAACATGATTTTAAATCTCATTTGAGAAGTCAGGCAGTAGAATCAGGGATGGGTGGCCTGGGAAGAATACAGAGATGCTGTCCAGATGTTACAGAGAAGGGATCAGGAAAGCAAAGATGCAAATGGAAGTAAACTTGGCTAGGAAAGTGAAAAATAACAAGAAGGGATTCTATAGGAACACTAGTCAGAACAGACAGACAGAGGAGAGTGAATCCCCTTCTGATAAAACAGGGGTAACAGTTTTAAACTAAAAGAGGTGAGATTTAGGCTAGATGTTAGGAGGAAATTTTTAACTTGGAGGGTGGTGAGGCACTGGAAAAGGTTACTCAAAGAAGTTGCTGATGTCCCATCCGTGGAGTTATTCAAGGCTAGGTTGGATGGGAGCCTGGGCAGCCAAATCCAGTCGCATGGCAGGGAGGTTGCAACTGGATGGTGTTTAAGATCGGTTCCAACCTAGGTCATTCTATAGTTCTATGAACATAATATACAGGCATGAATAAAAGTGGTTAATCCAAACATCTCAAGTGCTGAAGAAGCTTGCGTCTAATCTTTGTGCTTAGGCCTATCCAGAGTTTCTAGGTCTTTGTAGACAGATAGCCAGAGGTCAGGTACTCAGAATTAGAGAGCCTTATATTCTGAAGCACTTCTATGAACTGAAATTAAGAGAACTCCTGCATTGTTGGTGGGTTTTCTGGTTTGTTTTTTTCTTTGTTTGTTTGTTTTGTGGTGGCATTTGTATTGTGTTTTAAATACACCTGCCAGTACACCCTTTAAAACTCCAAAACTAACTACTCTAGAGGTTGCAATCATGTACCCTTATGTAAAACATGAGCTATACTGTGTTAAGGATGAGAACAGAACATAGGAGATTCTGAACATCAAGTTAATTGTTTGTTTTTTACTTTGATGAGATGATTAGACATTGCTGTCCAGTGTCAAAAAACAGCCAGATCTTGACAAGGAGACCTCACCTCTGCTCATTCACTCACCTTGAAAACCTTAAAATTAGAAGCCTTCTGCTACTGATCACCTGGACATGCAACCAAGAATGACAGGTGATTAACTAGCAGTTACGAATCACCACACTAATGCAGAAGTGATCTAGATGTCTCTTTTGGTAGAATCATGCTGAAAATCAGGATGAAAGCAGTCATTTCTCCCTTTTTCTCCCTCAGCACATGTGAGACTACATTTGGAATACAGTGCTCAGTTTCAGGCTCCTCCTCCCAGAAACACAAGAGCCACACTGACTAACCAAGGCATGCCAGCAGGGTGTTAACATGATGACTATGGGGATGGAGCAGACAATGTAAGAGGGGAGGCTGAGACAACTGGACTTGCTCAGCTTAGGGAAAGGTAAAGTTGGAGAGGTACCAGGAGGTCTAATGGAGAAACTGGAGGGTAGAGAGACAACAGATCCAACCTCCACTCACAGCAACGTAACAGATTTGAGAAAACAGACAAGTTACAGCAAGAAAAATTGTGATTGAATTGATTTTTCTCCCTTTAGGTTATCATGAGGGTAAATACTTGATCGTGTGCACAGAGAGGCTGTGGTATCTTCATCTTTGGACAGAATCAGAACTGAAATTACAGCAGCCTCTGAGTAAGCGATCTAAATACGTGGTCTTTTCCTAAGGTATGGTCAGTGGTGATCAGATGTCAAGTTCTCACTCAAGCATTCTTCGTCTAAGTGAACTGAACTGACTAATTTTGATTCACTCTATAGATGTTTTCATTTGTGCCCAAATTTGAAAAGTTAGCCAGCTTTAATTATTTCCTCTAAGGGAAAAGACTGTCCTATCCAGTGAACTCCACTTCTTACTGAGATGAAAAAGAAATTTGTTCATGGTGGATTTTCTAAGATTCCTGTATTTAGCCCTACTTTTGTCTTACACAAATGCCTTTTAAAAGAATTGTCTGTAAGACAGAACATTTAATTACTGTTCTTTGTCTAGAGGTGCAAATTAATGTTTCTAGGCATTTTTAGAATTACATGGGAAGAAAAATACTTTTTTGTACATATTTCTGGACGAATGTTCAACTAGCAATAAAGAAGTGACTACAACTTTAAACACCAGTGGCCACAAGTTTGGACAGCAAAGACCATTATGTATTTTTATAAATTAAAAAAAAAAGATTGCTAGAGATTAACGTAAATTGAAATCTGAATTTCATCCCTGCTCTTGACCACTAGAGCAACACAAAGTGGACATTTTGTGAGGATCACGTATTCAGAAAGCTAAGGAAAACCTTCAAAAGCCACTTATTACAACAATCTTCATCTGAAAAAGCACAACTCCCTTTTGGGTTACATATCTTGTCAGTTATGTGAATAGGGGGGTAAAAATTTCAAGGTCAAATACTATTAGATGTAGATGCTACTTTCAATCTCCTTTTAATTCAGGTGTAGTAACATAACCCAGAGTTTGAAAATCACTAGTTTATTTCATCCTTTTAAGCATAATTTACTTCTTCCCCTATGTTCCAAGAGAGAACCGAATATACTTATATCATTCCTAACAGATGTTTGCTTAGTCTATTTTGGAAAGCTTCCAATGAAAGAGCCTCCACAGCCTTCTTTGGCAATGTATTCCAGAGCTTCACCATCCTTATTGTTAGAATTTCTTTCCTAATATCTAGTCTGTTCTTCCTATCTATAGACTAAACATACCTAAGCTGCAGGTTATGCTTCCATCTTTCTTATTCTGCACTCTCTGCAGTTGGATCACACCTTTCTTAACACATACTATCTAGCACTAGCCTAAGAGTTTTATCTGAAGTCCTACCGATGCTTGATAATATTGAAGGTTTCCCTCATTTCTTTAGGTTGTTCTCCTGCTTTTGCATCCCAGGATGGCATCTACTCTCTTCACAACAGCATGAGGTGCTACGTCGCTCTGCGCTGGTCTCCTACTATCAGCTTCCTTGCTTTTCCTGGCAAAGATGTACCTTGCCTTTGCTTCAAAAGTTTCTGGATGCCATAATATCCATTCAGGTCCCCAGCTATCAAGGATATAGTTTATTCCATGTTGTGAGTTTCCACACTGGGAGTAGTTCCCAGCCTACACCAGAATTGAAGGACTGTGAGATTTGGACGAGCACAGCCTAAAATGCAGTGCAGAACCTAATCCTGAGTGGGTAGCCAGAATCAACATCAAAAAGCATGAGTGTGTTCTTAGGTGCATTATTCCCTATTTCACGTCTCTAGCTGCAAGGAAAGGACTATTTCTATATCTACATGTACATGCAGGCTTCAGAGTTGCCAAATAATGACTGCATAACACCCTGGTACTAATCTTGTGAGCCTTTTAAAATTGTTCTCTACTCTGAATTCTTTCAAATTTGCTTATGGAAAATTTAATACAGAAATCTAGGGTATTGTAATCCTATTTTTATGTATTAAACATTCATTTGCTAGAAAATAAGACATTAATTGTATTAAGGCAATTTGACTGCACTGCATGCCTTGTTTTGGATGACTGGTAACAAAGTGAAAGATGTAAGATAGTATATAGTTAGTGCTGTGTGAGGAACTTTATGTTATAATAGAAAACTTCTACATTTCCTCACCTACTGTACTCAATTATGGAATCTTAACATGAGTTTTGGCAAGATATATCTTCTCCTTTTCCCTTCCTTGCTCCCCACCCTGCTTTCACTTCTCTTCAGTTCTTTCCTTTTATTTGTTCCACCTTCTGGAAATAAATAAGTCTTTTCTTTCTGGCTTGTTCTGAACAATATAGCTACTTACTCAGCTGAGGCAAGCAGCCCTCTCTTGACTTCTATGGAAAGCAGCTGTTGCTTTGCTTATCACACCTTTAATTTAGAGTAATGAAGCACTGTAAATATGTGATTACAGACTATAGAATCAGACCTTCCAATGCTCCAAATACCTGCTGGAGCCTTTTTATATTCTTAATGCCTCTTATCACATTAAGAGGTTTAGCTGCAGCTCCTATCAGAAATGGAAACATTTCAATAGCCCTGAGCAAGCCTTTGGGATGACTGCTGTCAGACCCTAGAATAATTCGGTAAAGTGACCACATCATTATCTTTTAGTTTCTGAAAGGAAATAAGGAGTTGCATGGTAAGTAAACAGGTATGAGTAAACATTCCCACAGGAGGTTAGTGTCTAGTGCACAAGAATCAAGAGCATCTGTATGCTGCAGGTAATGATAGGAATCTTAACTGTTTTCATAAGCAAACATGAGAATAATTCTGCAGTTCCTTCATGAGCTGTCTAGTCCTGCTCTTGTCAGTGAATTTCATAGACATTAAGAGCAGATGCATGAAAAATGCACATTATGAGCTAGTTTGGAAGTGGTTACAGAGATAATAACAACTCCAAGATATCCAATGGATATGGCAATAAGAGCATAAGAAGAAACACCTTTCTATAATGTGCATGTAATCCAGAGTAAATCTCTGTCAGTTACACACTTTCCTGCTGCCTGCAAGACGTAATGATCTGTAATTCCCTATGATTTTTTTTCATTCCTAAGAAGAAAAAAAAAAAAAAAAAAGCCAGCCTTCTCCTGGACAGTCAAAGGGGCTATTTCTTATTTACCGATAAACTCCAACATGCAGAGACATAGCACTGATTCTCTCAGCTGAGTTTGGGGCAACAATTATTTTTTACCAAAAGCTTTGAGACCTGTATGAATAATAAGCACTATACAGAAGACCCCAGATCAAAGTAATTACTATTGTAGATGAAGGTGTGGGGCTTCCCTGTATTGCACTCAGCACTGGAGAGCCTGATGGGTTTAATTCTTCCAGACTTCACTAAAGAAGACAAAGCACTATGTCTCATGCTTACTCCACAGCCTTTGCTGGAGAGAACTAGCAACAGTCAATAGCAATACTGGTTTGCTTCACTTGAGGAAAGGTTCTCACTTGAGAAGAGGTCTGGGAAATTGCTCTTTAACCTCTGGAGTCTGCATTGGAGGACACCTCCAGATTCAAATATCTTCTCTACTTTACACACAGCCTGAACAGAGCTGTTGAGAGAGCTGGTAAGATCACAAACACTGTCGTGCTGGCAGTCTGTTTGAGCCAACCCACAGCTCAAAATCTCCTTTTTATCACACATAAACAGCACCATCCCTCAGCTTTCTCAGTGCCTCTATGAAAACAGCATGTGGAGGCATGGTAGCTACCTACAGCTGAACAACCTACACATGACTGAGTAACATTGGTAAGAAGCAGCTTTTTGCTCTCCTCTTGAAGAGATTTGTCCTTGGCTTTAGAAACCAGGGTTTAGTCTCATCTGGACTCCTTAAGAAATCACCTGAACAACCACTGTAGCAAAAAAGCCCACTTCCGTGCACGTATGGAGAAAAAATAGACCTTTCAGCCCATCAGAGGGAATATCTGTAGTTACTATCATGCTTTTCTTGCAGCCTTATGCTGTCAGCAACACAAATCAATTCCCTGCAATATTCTGTTTCCTATCCTAATATCCTGTTGTACATAGAGGCAAAGGTTCATGTTCAGAAAGACAAATCCTCTAGTGGCTTTTACTGGCACCTTAGGAATACCCCTCTCACAACATTCAAGCCTTCCTACAACACCAACTTTTCATTGACATGGTTAAATATATATTAAAAAAAAACATATCTTTCAGAGCAGCTATTTTGTAAGATTACACTCACAAGAGAGAAAACTGACCAAAAAATCTTGCTGGTTGCAGAACCTATCTATCTCCCCCAGCTTACCCCCATTAGAGGTGTGCTCTCTCTTCCCTGACAAGTTTCTACCCAATCACAAACAAACGAGCAAACCACAACAAAACCTATGACTGAAACTAGAAGTTCCCCCCTCCTAACTTCAAAGGAACTGCAAAAGAGTTGGTAGATAATATTAATTTTAAGTTGTTTTCTAGTTATTCAGATACCACATTCATATAGGCTTTACAGACACTCAGGTGGATGGCCTCAAAACTACAACACAATAGATGAGAGTATAAAACCCATGAAGTAATCTGTGCAAGTCCCACTGCAATAGTCCCACAGGAAAGACCGGCCCTTTCATCCCAGAGAAATCAGTTTATAGTAACTGGGTCAGATTAGTGGCTAGGAAGGGATTACTTTCAGAAACCTTATAAAAAACAAAATTGTCAGCAGAGCCACTGGTTGAGATTTACGCATCCCTCGTGGCAGAGATAAGCAGAGCCTCCATAGTGCCCTTCGTAGGAAAGTCAGCAGGCTAGGAAGATGGACCTGAGAAGAGATTTGCCATTATTGTACTGTTTAGGGAATGTGCAATTCCACAGGATCAGACTGCAGTCACTTTCAGACTCAACCACACTGCAGATGATCCACCAGCTACTGAGGCTTCCAAATAATGACTCAACTCATTAAAAGAAGCTCAGTCACTGTCAAAACCTCTGAGTAAGAGCTCAAACAGCTGAAGATATCCCTCTCTTCCTTGTGGCTTTCCAAAATACTTGAAGCTGGATCATGACAAATGAGGGCTTGGGCTTGCTTGTTTCTGCTTGTTTTCAGAGGTAACGCATCTTAGACCAGGAGGTAGAGAAGACAATATAGGTAGAAATCAGCATGCACAGTTTTGACTTTTTCTGATGAGAAAAAAATCTGGTTCAGGGACAACTCTGTGGGAAAGTGTTTTATTTATGACTGATTCATGGTTATTATATAAAGCCTTCTGCTTTTCCAAATGGTCTTGTGAGAGGATTTTAATAATACATACTGACCCTAACAGGGATAGGTTACAGTGCTATTAATACATCAGAACATGAACATCTTCCACGTAGCAATGGAGATTGTGGACTTCTGTCTGTAAAGTGTCACCTACATAGCAATTTGAAGAAACTGAAAAAGAAACACACCACTGTTTTGTAACACAAACTCCTGGAACCCCCCAACTATTTTTCTCAGCTGTTTTCATCTTTTAAAGATAAAACTATTTACAGATTAAAGTAATTTTACATAAATATTTGATGCTAGACTTCATTATAAATCTGGGTTTAGTAACAGAGCCTAAGACAGAGCATTTCACAGGCAGCGTTTTCCAATACAAAATCATTTAAGCATTTGTCTGCTGCAAGAATAAATGTCTCTACCAGCTTGTCAGAGCCTGTCAGGCCTATAATTACGTTCTACAGCATTAAAGAAGCTACTTTTGATTGTGTGGGTATGAGCTACAAAAACAACAGTGCCAAATCATGAAGGCTACAAGCAGAACAGACTCAGATGGAATGCGTGTGTTGTTTGCTGGCCAAGGGCTCTTTATCTCTTGCCCTCTTCTGATGGGTGCACGGGCCCTAGCAACTGTTACCTCTCCTAGGTCCTCCTGCAGCAAAGGATTTTTAATTGCAGAACTGATTTGCACCTCCTCTGTTACAGGGACTCCAGTATCTCAGCGTACCACTGACAGACCACAGACATCCCACCTGACACTGCTGTATCATAAGGTTTCATGAGCTGAAGAAAGGCATATTAGGTCAGCTGCTTAATGGAAGTCCTCCAGAGAACATTTAGCACCAGTGATTTAGGAGGTAAAAGCATTTTCCGTATATGGCAGCATGGTCTCTGTTCCCACTCAGTTGATTAGAGGGTGCCTTTTGGAATCCTTGCTGCAGTTTCAAGACTGAATTCCATTTACACTTACCTCTTATCCCAAACTCTTTGGTAACACATCATATTTTGTTGCTGCGCAGCTTTCATATTAAGTCTCCCTTTTCACTGGTCAGGTGGCTACATTTAAATAGCATGCAAGCAGATGCCTGGTATCCTACTACTACCAGAAGGGCTGTGAGTCTCAGTAAATACTGTCTTGAAAGAACAATGGCAATCCTACCTTTTAACAATGTTAATTTTTAACAATGACTTTCTAACATACCACTCCAAAATGCTTTTTGATTACAAAACTTTGACTATACCCATGCATATCTGCATTTCTCCCACTTGCAGAGGCAAAGAGAAGGTAGTGAAAGAATTAGTGATTTTTACTTATTATTTTTTACTGCTTGTAATTAGCATGGCATTGACAGTACAGACAAATGATACACTATGTTAGGCAGCAGAAAGCTTAGTTTTGCCAGAACCACTGCAACATCCTAAGATGAGCAAAGAAGAAACCTCAGGAAGCCATGTCAAAGAACCTCAGGAGAGCCTGATTCCTCTTGAACAGAATTCAGCAGAAAGAGCAGTTGACTTCAGACAAAAGCGGAATTAGACTACTAACATCCAAGACCCAGAGTAGTCATTGTCTTCCAAGACAGAATTACCATTCAAGACTGGGTCCACCTGGACTTGACTTGTTATGATTCCCCCTGTACTTAAGGAAGTTCTGTTATAGATTAGAGTTCTTATAAAGAGATAAGGTTGTTTTCAGTCTTGGCATACAGAAGCAACACTGTTCACAGCTATATTCTCTTGATTTCCTTTTTGTAATTTCTTCACCCATGTGACTTATACTCCTAATATTGAACAATGTCCTTTAATTATTTCTTGAAAATCCTCAGAACTAAAAAAAGGAAAAGGACCAGTATGTTTTTAGAAACAACAGTACAAACTACTAAACAAGTCCGAACTCCATGACCAGCTTAAGGGAAATGATGCTTAAATAGGGATGAAAGCTCTTCTTCATCCCTTTCAACAGCAGCTAAAGAGCAGCATTTCTTCCAGTGGCCTGATCGCTATAGTGATCCTTAAGGCTACAAACTGAGTCACTATTCAAAGATCATTTGGACTGGAAGCCATCCTGCTCTGCTCAGCATGAGCCTGCAAGCAGCACAGGAATGGGCAGAAGCAATCCATAGGAGGTTGCCAGTGTCTTATGTATTTCACTTCATAGAGAGAAGCTCATACTTGGACTACTTGCAATCATCCAGCCACCTCTTCTCTCAAAAGTGCTGCTTCTTTTATGTGGAAAAGATAGCCACACAATGATCACCACATATCTGTCAAAACAAGGGACTCAACAGTGCCCAGCAGGGTCCTCTATCCACACAAGTGTAGATTTGAGTACCCTTCTTCAGCCCATACTTTCTCTCATGGCATGTAATCCATCCTTCCCAAACCTACTCCCATCTGTGTCAAGCACAATCAGCTGCCAAACATATTCCCTCCCACAGTGACGCAAAGCTTTGCCATTTCTGAGGACACAGGAAATGCAGGGAATGCTTGCTGAAGCTCTAAGTGCCATTTCCTTTAGTAGCATCTGCCTTCTCTTTTTCCATCTCTCTGAACTGCAGCAGAAATGACAACAGCAGTAGCAGAAGGCATGCTCAGGCAGGCACTGAAGCACTCAGATACCATAGTCTGCTCAAACTGCCACACCCCATCTCTACCAATGAAAATTTAGTGGGCTGAATGCAAGTGTTTTTAAACTAGCTATCAGTCTCACTGGTATATGTGATCACAGCTATTTTTTTTCCAGGAAAAGGTATTCTTCCATTTTCTTGTAAGAGATTACAGGAAATGCATCATGAGATTCCCAGCTTTTAAGTAGAAAAGGAACAGGATTCATCTTCATTACATGTCAGCAATTGAAACAGTCAACCAGATTTTTAAGTAAGAGGCACTTCCATGCTGTGATTCACTCAGATACTTGGGACATCTACTTTCAAGTAGATTGCTTCATTTTAGACGTGGTCATCTGAATCCTGCCCTACAGGAGTTAACTACTTGAAGTCCAGATGCGTGCATTGGGTTAAGAGGCATCCATACCCGCCTCTGCTGCTTGTTGAGACACGGCAGGCAAGAGATTGGGGTTTCAGTTATAACTGAGAACAAAAAACCTCTAGGTGAACAAATGGAACAGCTGAGTATGTCTTAGACTATGAGACAATTGTTCTATGTAAAGCTAATTTTCTACAAAAGCAGGAATAAAACTCTTTAAAAATATGACAGTTTTTTTTTTGTTGTAGTTTAAACTAATCTCAAATTTTCAGATAGGTCAACCATATTGTGTACTGGCATCAAAAGACAGTTGGGATTTTCAGAAGAAATTGTTACATTTTCATTAAATCTCTAAAGAGATATGTTACGCTGTACTATTAGAAGAACATTACATACAGTATGACCTTAGGACCATAGGAATTGATCTCAGTTTTACAGGAGCACGGCAGTCAGACTAATTGTATATAAAAAGATACAATACAAACTAAAAGAACACAACATACGTATCTCACATTTTACTGCAGCTGCGCTTTGTGGATAATTTGCAGGGACCTAGAAGCTGAATGTTACTTTGCTACAGAAAGTCTAAATAAAAATGTAGAAAATGTACTGGTCACAGAAAATAGCATCATCTGAACAGAACTGCTATTTCTGAAAAAGAGAGGTTGTAATTAAAGCAAGGATTAGTGACCTTGGCTGAAATATTTGACAATATGTGAATAGGAAAATGTACAACTCCAGTATGGAAAGCTTGTCCGGGAGCCTTTGGTGCACTAATATGTGCCCAGGGATGGGAATAGAGGTTAAAATGTGATGCAATTTCCACCAAAGAAAGATAACATAAATAAGAATAAAGCAGCAGCAGTTTGGTTTAAGAGATGGAAGAAACATGGAGAGAGCTATTTGAACAGCTAACATCTAAAAAACGTTTTCTGATTAACATGACTATATTTGATTTAAGTCAATCACACGGGTATGCTACTGATGCAACACTGTACTGAGGATGCTGCCATGCCATTAGTATCAGCTACTATTTACTTCTTGGGCTATAGATGTTTCCTTCTGTTGTGGTAGAACTGGTAGGAGTGTATATAATTATTATTGCACGTTCTGAAGCCTGCTCTTCATTATTACAGAAAGCCATATGAGTACACTAAGGGTGGAATAGTATAAACAAAGGCTAGAACTGTTCAGGAATGGGAAGTTCAGTGCTGTCATTTGATATTTCAGCATTGCTTTTCATTTAAGACTCCTGCCAGAATTCAGTCACAAAGCTAAAACATCATGCATATTTTGTAGAACATGAAGTTCCTGAAATTTTTTACTGGAAATGACAGTATTTTTCATTTAGACATTAATGTCAAATTGAAACTTAAAGCTATACTTTGAAAAAAAAAAAGTTTTAAAATGGAATACAACTCATAATATAGTGCAATAGTAAAATAAAGAGGTATCCCAAACACCAAGGAAATGCCCAGCCCAGGAAGAAAAGAGGGACCCAAGTCACCTGAATTGGAACAGTCAAAGAATGACAGGAGTTCAGGTGAACAGATGCTGAAATCAAAACAACCTGAAACCTGTTGGTTCAGCAGCTCTCTGTAAATGGAGATGTTGTTCTGAATTCCAGAAGGAAATTAAGAAACATTGGTAAAGCTGTAGCTTGGTCCCTATGAGAAAACATTTAAAACATTACTAATGCCTCAAGAAATGCATGTATACATATTTATATATGTAATATGCATTTTTAATTTATATATACACGTACCTACAATACTTTTTTTTCTTTTGCAAGTCTTTCTCTAATCCATCATCTTTCCCAAAAATCTACAGAGCTGAATTGCTCCCTGATTGCGGTGGAAGCAGGCACAGCTGCTGCTGGTCCCAGGCTCAGCCTCCTCCCAAAAGGTGCCTCCAGACACAGTTGTCTGGTGCACCCCAAACAACTCTGGGGTGCCTCCTTCATGGAGGGTGTGACTAAAACTGCTGCTGCTAAAAATCATCCTCTTTGAAATGGTTTATCTCCAGGCATCAGCAAAATGGCTTGGAATTGGCTTCATCTGATGCATACTGTGAGTCACATAGCAGCTTATGCTTCCTTGTGTAGACTTTCAGAAGCAGGCTGATGTTTGCTAATTAGTGCTAAGCCCTGTGTTGTTTTTTTTTTTTTTGTGTCAACATTTGCTTCCCATTGTTTTTACTAGATGTTATTTGATTGTATGCCTTAAGATTTTAACCATTTTTCCCTCTGGAAATGCTGCATTTTGCTTCCTCTGTACACTACATTGCTTATTGGGACTGTGTGGGTCCCTGATTAGGTTCTTTCATCTCAGAGATGCATAACAGGAGGCTGTGAGCTTTCCATTTCTAATGGTAAAGCAGAAGTAGCTTTAGCAGATTTTACCCAGCTGTGACCCTCTTAGGCATCTCAGATCACATTAGGCCACAGCCCCAAACACCTCTGAGTTGCAGAACAGAAAACGCTTCAGATTTCCACACTCAGCACTCTATCTCCAGCATAGAACAGTGAAAACTATTGTGGTAAGAATGAAAGAATAGGATAGTTTTGTTCAAACCCATCATCAGTGACTTAATTTCCCCCTTGCAAGTAGAGGAACTAAGCTACTGCATTGTGCTTACTCTTATAATAGTGGATTTACATTGCTTGGTATTAATCTAAACAATTAGTTTCATGCTTACAGACCTGGTGGTAGTGACACTAATGAAATCCTGTAATGATCACACTGCATCTTACCTTCAAGACAGGCACTTGCAGCCGCAAGCACAGTTACGGCATGGGAATGTTTAGGAGCATTAGAGTCCCACAGACCACCACTGGCAACATCTGGAAGACATTATGAACCTGGCCAAGGATGTTTACTGTTAGGTAAAGCAACTTCCTTTAGGAAAGAGGCATTTGCTTTCTATTTCTTCCATGCCCCACGGTTCCTTGCAGGATCAAGTCAAGAAGTATGCAGATACCAATGAACAGAATACATGCACTGAGTTGCAACCACTTGTAGGCTGCGTGAGAAGAGCCCCAGGATAAAGGGAAATAGGAACATGGATTAATATTCATGAGGCATGTGCTCATTTCCAATGCCAGTTTTTGTGGGTTTTTTTTGTTTTACTATTTCTTAAAAGGAAAACTATGTAAAATTATTTAGTTTGGCAAGGCTGTAAAGGCTTTCTTTGTTTTAAATCTCTCCAACACTTCCTCCTTCCTATTATTTATTCCACGAATGCTTGGAAACACTTATGTGAGACTAGCTTTTAGTTCTGCCTAGAGGAAGCTGCACATAAGGTAAGTAGTACAGGACCAGAGACCTCCTCTCTCTTTTCTTTCTGGAGACAGTACAGACTTTATGAAGGATCACGTATAGCAAAAGACATTTCTTTAAACTAAATAGGCTAGGCTAATCTCATTTTCAGTGCACTGTTTCAGACACAGCACCATTAAAGAGTGAAATCCATTGCCCCTACACCATACCTTCTCAGATCAACTGCCCTATTCTATTTGGGTCTTAAGTCTTCAACTTATGCATAATCATACTACAGTTATACCTAAAATTAGTAGGAGTGGAGAAGCAGCAAACTGAATAAAACATAATATACCCTTTTAAGCCTTCAGTGGTTCTCAGCGGTCATGGAAAAAAAAAAGTTCTTTTGGAAACTGTAACTTTGCCCACATAAGGAGACTAAGCTACATTTGTGCAAAGTCAAGTACCACTACTGCACCCCCAACATCTTGCAGCAATAGCAAGATAACACAGTTGTATTTCATTCCCAGAAGACTCAACCTTCCTCTCAAGACCACAGGCCCTCAGTGTTTAATCAGACTGTTTTTCTCTCCGCTGGCAAAGAAACTTAGGAACATAAGGTCAGGTTCACATGCAACCTCTGCCTCCCTGGGCAGGGGGATGGCAATCAGCTTGACTCTGTGCACCTGAGCATGAACTCCAGCACAGCCACCAACAGCAACATCTGTGGGTAAGTATGGCATAGATTACACTGATGATCACGTAGCTGTAGTGTAGCAGAGAAGACAGAGTGCAAAATACTAATTTAATCAAGAAACAGAACTTAAATATACATACACACATAACAAATGGTGTACATCTCTCTGCCTAAGTCTTGATTTCCCTGCAATGTTATTAATACATGATGTACACTTGTGAATCAGTGCTAGAACTTCATGTAACTATTACAGAAATATCTGAAATGCTCCCCTGGCCTATTTTAGAATGTGAAAGACAAACAAAATGGATGAAAATATGACTCTCACATTTGGGAATATTTACTGAATAGCTTATATATTCTGAATGAATCTTATGTAAGAGTCAACATGTTCAAACAACTAAAAATAGGTCTAAAATTTTTTGGTGAGCAAATTCACAATATTCCTTTGGTGCTTTAATCTTTCTTTAACTCATTAAAGACTTCATGTTGCTTGCCCACTTCCTACAGTTATTTGCCTCCTTTAACGGTCTAGAAACATTTCTCATCATAGAAAGCATTTATAAAGATTTAAGCAGGATGCTAGTTAGAGATCTATGTCTCAGTGTCTAGTCTCCCACCCTGAAAATAACAGGATTTTTAAATTCTCTTACATAAGTAGAAATAAGTCCCGTAAGGAGGTATTTTGAACTTTGGGAAAGAAAAGGCATACAAAATGTTCTACTTAGTCTCTCATTAATGTACTGTTTGAGCAAATTAATGGGTCATACAGATGCAAAACCTAAATTAAAAGGAAGCCACTGGACATGTTTCTTGCTTAAGGAAACAGGCGTCACCATATCAACAGTCAAAAGAACAAGAACACAAGTTAAAAAAACTTGCCAAAATCCAGACAAATAACAATTTCGTGTAGAAGTATGGGTGCAGTTTGGAGCTATGGTTTCTGATTACGTTACTATTGGTTAGAGAAAGGAATCATATTACAAGTATTCTTTCAGGCATGAATACATGTCATCTAGATGAAAAACAGAACAGTAAACAGAAACTGAAAGTAATGAAATTTTTATCCATGTGAAATAGAGGATTTAACCAATGTCCTGTACACCCTTTCCAGTGTTTTCTCAAATTAAATAAGCATGGAGCAACTTCAGCTGTCATAGCAAAGACTCTATAGTTGTACACACAGGACCAGGGTCATGGCTAGATGGCTAGAAGGATGAACTCCAGGTGATGAAGTATGGACTGAATTGAGGCAGCTAGGAAAGAGTATGTTGAGAAGCCAGAAGGTATTTTTACTGCTGCAAGTTTAATGTTAATTAGACCATTAGCAGAGTAGCACATTCAGTCAGGATATCTGCACTCTGAAGAGGACACAAGTGCATCGGGTCCTCCCTGCTCTGAAAGAAGAAGCTCCAGAGATGCTGAAAGCCTGCCTTTCTATAGGAGATTCAAAGGTATAAAAAGAACATAAGGAAAGGAGTATTTCTGATAGATTCTTGCATCTACCACTTGAAGACCAGAAGCATATGACAGAACTCTGACTATAATAAGCTTTAAATAATTGCTTAAAAGAAAAAAGTAAAGTACTTAAACAACCTACTGAGAGATATAACGCAGTCTATGTCCCTTGATGTTGCCCATGCTTAATGTATGACTTTCCTAGAAGGTATGTTTTAGTTTAAGCTTGACTTGATAGAAGAAATCACTTAGTGAAATTCTGCAGACCATGTAATTCAGGAGGTCAAAGTAAATGTTCTCAATGGATCTTACTCTGTGCATCTGTGAATACGAAGACAGTGGACTAATGCCCTTTCATACTGTTCCCAGAGTTCTGATCAGCAGTGGTAGACCTGTATGTATTGCATGTTTCTTACAGAGTAGACCTGAACTAGAAAAAGCTTCAATAATAATAGTCACCACCACTCCCTGAAAACTAAAAGGAGAGTTCAGATTGAGAAGGACAGAACTCATGAATTTAAAAATAAAAATCTTCCCTACCTGAAAAATCACTGCAATCCTCAGTTTTATGAAGATCTCACCTAGACAAAGTAGGTAATACTCAAAGTGACAAAGGTATTAGTAGACCACAGTGTCCATCATCTTTGTTTCTAACTCCAGCCCCACTACCAGTGCTGGGAAGAGGAGGATTTATAAATAATCTCAGAAGATCTTGTATAGTTTCAGCTAAATACAATTCATACAGGACTGATTTACAGCATAGCTGTAAGCGAAAAAAGCATTATGAGGGACTTGCATTCCCCTAGAAAACAGGGATTGTATTTTCTGATCCTTCACATGAGTAGTAACGCTTCTTGTACAGTAAGCAGCTACTTTCAGTAGCATTTTGGATTACAAGACATATTTCCAGAAATCATTGCCTTCTTCCTTGAAATACATGCATCCCATGGGTACAAAGATACTGAGAGCGAGAGTGTAACCATACATACACAAGGAGTTTGTTGAAGAGCGTAACACTGCAACGTGATAAGAAAGCATAGCAATAATAGCAGAGTAGCAAAGTCCTAGGATGCAGCAAGTGAGGATATGCTCAAATGCGGCAGCCATGGGCACAGAAACAAAGGCAAGGATCTGCTTACTCTTAGAAGGCCTCAGGTAGGCAAGGATCTCCAACAAGATACCCTCACCTCCACTGCCAACCTGCATGCACCTGAGCTCCCCTGGGTTGGCCCTGCCTTCCCACCAGGTGCTCAATCACTGCTTCAAGCTGTGACTTAGCATTTCCACTACACAGTTAAACCAGTTCTCATCTTCATATTTTTCAATATTTCCTTCTTCTATTGTTTAGTTACTGAGTAACAAACCTAGAAATTATTTTTAATGTGATCTACTGCATAATTTTAAATCAATTACAACATCATTTCCTCATTTTTCAGTCCCTTTCCAGATCATTTATGATCATATTAATTCTTCATAATTAAAACATTATCAAGGATTCTGCTGATTACTTTCAGCTGTGAGAACTGGCCCTCCAATACAAGGAACTTCACTCTTATTCCATTCACCCTTCTGATGAAGATCTTCTACAGAACATCACAGCATATTTTGTTAATCAAATTGCTCTTATTAATGTAGTGACTGACTCTCCCCAACTATTCCGGCAGACCCATAAGCATTATCTCACTTTACAAAACCAGTGTGGTTTTTTTTTTGGTCACATTCATATGACTTCCTATTAATTCTGATCCTTTCCTTCTTCCAGATGCACTACTATGAAAATGAAACCTAGAAGTGATACTCTTCCTAGTCTCATCCTGCCTTTCCCCCCCAGCTGGTGTCATACCGATCACAGTGTAGCCAATTTAACCAGGAGGTTATATACCAGAGACAACAGTCCAGCAGTTTCTTATCTGAAAGCGTTCCGAAGTGATGGGGAGCAACCATCTCATCCCATCAATTAATTTATTTCCATTTTACAGACTGGATCTAAGACTTCTTTGTGATAGCCATGCATACTGACAGACAGAAAGCATCTTCAAACTTGCTAGCCTAGATACCAATGCAGTGAGGACACCAGTCCATACTCCATGATGCAGACAGTCTGCTTTAAAAATCACCCCAAATCCCCAGACAGCTTGCACCATCTGAGCAAGCAAAGCTACCATATCCACAGTGCCAGCAATACTTAAACACGCGAGATCCAAGGCAGCTCAAATTTTTATGCACAGTATTGTTATGCCTCCTGAATATAACACAGAGCTCTCACCACCGACACCCTCCACCCTTCTTGAAAAGGAGAAAAAAAAACGCTAACAAAAATCCTAGTGCACGGGCATACACACTTTGCTATGCATCCTTCCACGAGCAGGGAAAGATAAAGTTTTCAGTGGACTAACCCAGCCTGTCTGTGTTTCTGAGGTATTTGCTGGATAGCAGCAGTGAAAATAGAAAGTAATCAATGAGCAACCAAAATATGTTTTCCCAATACTAAGGAGATTGAAAAGGGTTTAATATCTGTAATAGCCTTACATCAAAGAGGCTTATTAGTAGCAATGCAACAAATGCCCAAACTGGATTGAGTTTATGCAGACAGCTTAATTCTTTTTGCTTTCATGGAATTATTCACATAGATATACCCAGAAACATAGTGATGTTAGAGCAACCATTGAGCGTAGCCTACTGCTGCCTCACAGGTTAAGCCCTAAATGGCAGTCTATACATACAGGCTGATAATCACTCCTTTGGTACAAGCTTCTATCAGAGGTGTCCAAGTTCACAATTAGAAAGAAAACCAAAACATGCTGTTAAGATGACAAAACTGGCAACTCCAAACCAGTCAGGAAAATGATGAGTTAAGAGAAAAGATATCAGGTTTTGCTAACCATCTCTACTGCTGTCACAGGCAAAATGATCAAACTCACTGACCTCTCTGTGCTTTAATTTCCTCAGAAATGTGAAAAGGACAGAAATGTGTTTCCTATGAACAAGCACAGGGATAATTCTTTGCTTTAAGCATGGTAACACTAAAATAAGATCTGCTAAACCAAATAAGCGGATACAAAGAATTTGGCAGCATGGAAATACTATCTCAAGGATGACAGCACAGAGTTGACAACACTTTAAACCCAAGCACCAGGGCCTGCCAAGAAGACTGTAAAAAAACAGACAAAATGAGATACATTTTCACAACTACAGTAGTTCCAGAAGCATTGGAAAAAGAAGTGATAGTTCATAGGCTAAATTCACCTCCAGTGAAACTGCACTACCTTCTGAAGTTCACTGGAATTGAGACAGCTGGAACTGTCGTGCCAGATCTATTCAGCTGGAACTAAAAGCTTATGCTCATGGATGGAATTTAAGAACTCCTCCAACATGGCACATCAGAGACATGATGCCACGTACACCATGTGCCAGCATACCACAGTGACAGGAGGCTCAAAAAGTTATGCAGTGTATCAGTAAGAATAAAGTTTTACTGTGGTGTTGCACCTCTTGTTTACCCTTACATTTCACAACTATTACTACATTGCAGCTCTGTTTCTGTGCTAATCATTTTATAACCACCCAGTGATAAACATTATTTTCAAGGTAAAATGACTGTAAATGGTAATTAGACCACCGTTTTCAACTTAACAGTCCCTTCCTACAAAAGAAGTTCCATTTGTTTGTGTGTAATATTAAGGCTTTTTTGTTCTCTAATACTTCCTTGCAAAACTTACTCCAGACATTAACAACAGCAATTTAATCAATCACAATCTGAAAAGGCCTCTTAGGGACACATTCCACAGATCAAAGCAATTCTAGTGGGAGACCATGCTATTGTTTCCACTTGGCCATAAGAGTTGGAAACCGTAATGAAAATGTTTAACCTCTTCATTATCTGAAGGAAAAAAAAAAACACTATTTCCTACTAGTACAAAGAGAACAAGTAGAAGAAACTAAAGAGTATCACAAGTAGTGGGAAGAGGGAGAATATAGGCACTGAATCGAATTCCCCTCATCCATATTTATGGAGCCCTTGGGTTTTTTGAGTAATATGAATCAAACAATATCAAAGATGACATGTTTTTGATGAAAGGGACTTGATAAGAAAATTGTTTTTCACGAAAAAATGAGATATAATAGTAGACCTAATGGAACAAGAATTGGTAAAAGATGTTCATGATGTATGTACTGCTGCATTTATTACAGGAGAGACCACAACAATCACTTAAGAGTATTTACGTGTATAGCAATCCCTCTAAAATGTAAATAACCCTTCCTGTGAACAGTTACAGAGCAGAAAAACGCCACGCTAGGGACCTGTTGCATCTAAAAGTTAAGGGTAAATATTTTAATTAAAGGGTGTTTTTTGGATATCAAAAAGAGAGAGAAGGACAGAAATGGTCCACAAAAACACCTTCCAAACGCTAGGCTGTTTGACAATAGGCAAAAAACAACTTTAGATTAAAATATTAAATTCACGTATGTGTACACCTATCACCAAATAGGTGTCAGAATTGCTAAGAATTACTTGGCCAGACCACCTTTAAAAATTAAGAGCCAAAAGAGAGAAAACAAAACAAAACAGAACAAAAAAGAAAACAACAAAAAAAGAACTCTCAAGGAGCCCCAAAGCCAAACACAATGGTAGACGCAACCCAAGTACACATACAGATAGGGTCAGGAAAGGACTGTGTGAAAGCAGCTGTTCACAATACCTAAAAATAGCTTAGCATTCCTCCTTTTTGGTAAAGCTCCACCAGATGCCCCTGGTACCTTCTGGAAAGAGAAAGAGACAATTAAAAATCCATCAAGTGAAATAACAGTAAATCAACAACTGCATACCACCATCATTTCTGACATGTATATATTTGTTTGTGGTCCTGTTATTAAGCCACAGCCTCACTCAGCAAGAACGCAAGTTTTCTTCATTCACCTCTGACAACGGGACAACCCAGCACTGCTTACCACCCTTGAGAAAATCGCCATCTGAATCCCTTCCTACTTCGCTCTGTTAGCGACTAAACATGCATGTCTCACAGTCATCGCAGGTGACTGCTGTTCTATCAATGAGACAAGGTCTTCCAGCACCATCCAGATCTCTTAACACTACATCCCCTCCAGAATTTTTTTAAGGAGCAAAGCTGAATTAGAGAGGGAAAGAAAAAGATATTATCTGCATAAAAGATTCAGCCTTTCATAGCAAATTCTGCTGTGACCATTCAACCTTCACAGCAGGGAACAGTAATTTTCTAATGACATTCAGTTTCAAGCACTACTTTCTCAGTTCAAAAAAAATCCTTAGGCTTCTGGGGACAATGCTAGTGGCTAAGGGAACATGTAAGTTAATGTTCTTGCATCTTAACAGGCACCAGTAAATCAAATCAAATCAGCCTCTGTGGCTATAATGCGAACATGCTGTATTATGTGGTGCACAATGTTAGTGTAATTGGTGAGGTTGTTAGGTTACTTTCTTTTTTTTCCATCATTTACTTTTTAAATAATATTGGGATGCAACAGGTGGAGAGAAACCAGCCAAGAACCTGTCAGCCTAGGAAAGCTCGTGTTTGCCTTCTGCGCCTTGGAAGGTGAAAGGGTCGCATATTTTGGGTGGTTCCCTTCACCATGTAAATAAAAGCTTTGACCAAGGCAAAAGCTTGAGTCATCAACTAGGTCTTGTATATCCTAAGAAATTTTCCCATTCTTCGAAAGAGAAAGTCCTTGGCTACACTTAAGAACAAAAACTATTACCTATATGTGAGCATTAGGGAAAGGGAGTCCGTGATGCAACTCCAGTACTTATAAAAAAAAAAAAAAAAAGTAAAATAAAATTGCTCAATGAAGTTAAAATAAAAGCAGAGCATTTTGTTCTTGAAACTAATAGCATTTAAAAAGCGGAGAGTAGTCAAGAATCTATATGTACTTAATAAAACCAGCAGCAAGATACAGTGTAACCTGGTTACAAACATGTAATGAATATATGACACGTGGTCAGGATCACGGCTTCAGAACTAAGAAAAGTTGTTTCCTATACTGAGAGGCTCAGTTTGAATTCTGATGTCTCCAAGTGGGATGTGAAAATCACTAAGAATAGAGATTTCAAAGAGGAAGAATTCACATGGAGTGTTTCAATCACTACCAGTCTAACATGTAATACAGCTTCATTTTTCCACACTGAAAAAGCTGATTACATCTAAACTGGAATTGCAGATGTTCAGTACTCCTGAAAACCTCAGAACCTCACAGTATTTGAATTTGCTTCTCTACTTGTCAGAAATTATTGAGAACATTCCCCATTCACAAAACAAATTGTTTTCTAACAGATGTGATCCCAGCAAGCCAGAGTAGTGGCACTGAATTCTATTTGCAGTGTTTCTCATACCAGATGTCATTTGGCCTACTCCACATTTCCTTTAACTGCAACACTTCTATGTTTTTCCATAACAGGACTGTCACTGATAACATCCAGGAACCAAGCAGGGCTATAGCATCAAGCTAAAGCTTTGCCCTGTGCTGACTACAGTCATATGCAACAGTCAAAACTCTGAAAAACAAAATTATAAAGGGAAAAGAAAAAAAGAAAAATCAACGTTGTTGTTTTGGTTAACTTTTTTTTTTGACAATTTATCAAATATCTCAGATGATGATCTGCCACTGGCAGATATTCCACCTCTATTTAAGCTGATTGGTTAAACATCTGATCCTTGTTTTCCAATTGAGTTGTGACAAAACTCGAAGCTGCTACTTACTCCAAACACCTTTGGAAGCAAACAAGGATTTCTGCAGCAATGCAGTACATTCTGCGAGGATGATACCAAGGGAACCACAGGCAAGAACAGCAGTGTCTCTAAAAGAATCTTTAGGTAGTCTAATCAATGCCTTTGGCTTTACTGTATCACACACACCATCAAAAGCTTGGGCTAAAAAACAAAGCCACAATGCAGCACATGCCAGACACTTCAGGACTTCATCGGATGATGTTTCACATTGCTCAAAGGAAAACACACGTAGCATGTAAGAATCAAACTGTCATGGTAAACAAAATCCACAGCTAACTTAAGAGGAATACTATTTAAGAGCTAAGTTAGATGACAGTCTTCACCAGTACAATGCAGCCATATATTGTTTCCTACCACATGATCCAGTGTGTCATCACCTTCACACACAGATGTCAGGCTCCTCCTACGACATGATTCACAAGGAAAAAGACTAGGAACCCCTGAACTAGTTCAACCCAAGGTGTACTTCACACCAGAAGGCTGTGCTGCCATGCAACAAGACCTGGACAGGCTGAAGAGTTGAGCGGAGAGAAACTTTATGAGGTTCAACAAGGGCAAGTGTAGAGTACTACACCTGGGGAGGAATAACCACATGCATCAGTACAGGCTAGGGGCTGAATTGCTGGGAAGGAGCTCTGTGGAGAAGAGTAGGACATCTTGGTGGAGAACAGGTTAACCATGAGCCAGCAGCATGCCCTTGTGGCCAAGAAGGCCAATGGTATCCTGGGGTGCATTAAGAAGAGCATGGCCAGTAGGTCAAGGGAGGTGATCTTTCCCTCTGGAGAACTGGGTCCAGTTTCGGGCTGCCCAGTTCACGAAACACATGGAACTTCAAAAAAGAGTCCAGCAGAGGGCCACAAAGACTATGAGGGGTCTGGGGCATCTCTCATATGAAGAAAGGCTGGGAGACCTGGGACTGCTCAGTCCAGAGAAGATTGAGGGGGGAACTTACCAACACTTACAAATACCTAAAATGTGGGAGTCAAAAGGATGGAGCCAGGCTCTTTTCAATAGTGCCCGGAGACAGAACAAGGGGCAACAGGTACAAACTGGGACACAAGAAGTTCTACCTGAACATGAGGAAGAGCTACTTTACTTCGAGGGTTACAGAGCACTGGAACAAGATGTCCAAAGAGGTTGCTTATCCTTTGCAAATTGCAGAGTGTCCTTCTCTTGAGATATTCAAAGCCCACCTGGACACTCTCCTGTGCAACCTATTTGGGGAAACCTGCTTCAGCAGGTCCCTCCCAATCCCTAAGATTCTGTGAATCTGTATGCAATTCTGAACAACAATCAATTATTTATCTCTCCCTTTTGAAGTTCTTCAGCCAAATCTTCATTCAGGAAAGGAATTTTTGAGTCCTTATTTTAATTCCAGTTCATCTTAACCTTGAAAATTCACAGGTCACATACTAGAAGGAAGTTAAATACAAGAAATGTTGACAGAGCACCTGCCCACCTGTCTCTAGTGACAGATATTTTAAGAGTGAAAACTTAATTCAGAAGAACCGTTGCTAGAACGAGACTAGGTTCTCCAAAAATTCAGTTAACACTGCAAAGGAAAATGCAGCTTTCAGCCTTACAAGGTAGGGCAGTTCTAAAATACAACAGTCATTAACAGTCTCCACACCAGAGACATACAATCCACCTAATTATGATTCTGATAAAATATGAACAGTTATCTATGGAAAATAAAATAAGTGGTCAGAGCATTTTACATAACTCAGGGCTTTCACCATCCACAGGAAACATTGATTTAGAATGAGAAAAGTGATAAATTCTATCCCACTCCTAGTAGCTGTTTTAAGGCCTCTAAGTGTCCAAGAGAGACAGAGTTCACAGGAGACTGAGCTATAAACAAACCCAGTGCCTTCCATAACGTTCAGGTCAGAAGGCATAAGCAGCCCTTTGAAGACAAACCACACAAAAACAGATGTTATGAAGCACTGGTTATAAATTACTATTGATAGGTAATGATATTATGGAAGAACAGCAATCAGGAAAACTGTGTGTACACACCTGTATGCGTGTGAGTGTAGGACTGAACAAGAGCAGTGTGTGAGCTCTAGGAACTAGCAATAATTTAAGCTAAAATTTAGATCACAGGTCAGATCATGATTAAGGCTCATGATTTAATGGCATAAAAATCTTAAAAGAACTCATGTCATCCTAAGCCAAAGCCTCATTAAAAAAACTTCAGAAACTTCCAGCCAAATCTGAGCCAAACCAGTAATTCTACACTTCAAAGGCAGATATCTAAAAAGCATTTAGTTACACACAATATATATGTAACATGTAGAAGCGTATAGTGAAAGAGATCAGTAGAAGTGAGGCAACTACATGCATCTTTTGAGCCTGTAAGGGGAGCATAAACCCCCTTTGGGGCTTGTGATTCATCTTAGAGCTGGAACTGCATGTTAGTTTGTGATCCAAGCACCTGAATTTAATATCCAGCTCTGCATCTGAACATGACCATTTCTGTTGTTCACAATTTGGTCTATGCCAAAAATCTGTTATTGAAACAAGCAAGAGACAGAAGATCTGCCAGGCTAGTTAGTCAGGAAGCCACAAGTCTCACCTCTATCACATGTCGTTTCAGATGCAAATATACACACTGTCCTGTTTTCCGGTAATGCCTTTCAATGTGTTCCCTTCCAAATCCCAGAAACGTGTTCATGCACACATA
>JANHGO010000039.1:18474456-18494696 GCA_024606505.1 Aquila spilogaster | reverse complement strand
ATGCACCTGAGCTCCCCTGGGTTGGCCCTGCCTTCCCACCAGGTGCTCAATCACTGCTTCAAGCTGTGACTTAGCATCTCCACTACAAAGAAACTGAGCTGAGCAGAAGTAGGATGGAGGTCAATAACATCATTAACATCTCCAGAAATACTGGAGATACTGCAACAGCTGTGGTGATGGTTTAACACTATATTGAGCTAACCAAGATACTGCTCTGCTACCAAAAGACAGAGGAATAGGCACACACTGGGGTATGCATATGCACATACTCCCTGCTCCTATCCTTGTGAGCAGTTCTGAGGTATCCCTAATTGCCAGACACTCATCTCTATGTCTATCAGCTCTCCAACAAGTTGGAATGTCCGAAAGAACCACAGGTGAGTATTGATTTAAAAGCTAACAAAAAAGCTGTCACAACACAGGCACAGCTGTAGCTAATGAATCAAGATTTGAATGGTGTAGTGTTTCATTTTGCTAGTCCTGACTAAAAAGAAAAAAAAAGAAATTAAGTTCTTATTTTGTTTCTTATTCTACTTAGGAGCACCTACTTCCTGCCTGCATTCCCTAGGCCAGCGTCTCTCTACTGTGCCTACCTTTCTGAGGTACCTTAAGTATTCACGATAACTTTTGAACTGTTGATCTGAGGACAATTTGTAAGCCAAAGGGCATCTTCTGCTTATATTTAAAGTATTTATAAAAAGCAATTATTTTAGGCCATAGAGGATGAGAACTTGGAAAACGTATTCTGTTCAGCCATAGTGTGGAACAGGGGAATCCCTCTAAATAGAGAGTTGAATAGCATGGCTTTACTCTATGTGGCTAGAAATATTTAAAAAAAAAGAAAAAGGTAAATTCTTTGTTTTTCTCTAATTTCATCTTTTTCACTGGTATTTCCTTTACATATTTTATTGAAACAGCTTTGATTTGACCTATTTTTCCTCTAATTGGCCATGTAAGCAGCTTCCTCTGAGGCTGCCACTGTTGTCTTTTAAGTATTTTCTTGCACACCATCAGTGCAACTTCTACAAGGAACGTGTTTATACAAACATATTGACAGGACTCCTGAGAAAACCAGTAACTTACTGTCTGGATTATATATCCATGGTTCCAGAAGCACCACCTTCAAAGGAGTTTCTGTAACTGGAAGGCTGCAAAAAGTTCTGTCCTTGTCGCCAGGGCTGCAGATTGTCTGACCCAATTTCTCCACTGCCATGAGTGGCCTTTTAATGCTCCCCAAACATATGGATGAACCTTTTCACTTGCCACTCATGCAAACTATAATTTTACAGTATCCCTATAAGCTCATCCTCTCAGGCTTCTTGGGAAATGTTTTTCACTCATCCAAATACCTCCATAGTAGTATTAAAAACATATGCAAGATTTATGAAAAACATGCATGGGTAACACAGGCATGCACGTGGAGCTTGCCCAGTTTAGATGTTTTTATAGGGTACATCCTTCAGGTAAAGATTTAATGCTGTTTGCCTGAGACATGATACTCAAGACTATAAGAAAATCATACTGAATTCTGGAAGTACTACAGTAGGTCAAGATTATGATCTCAGTTACAGCTTTTAGCTCAGGTGGAATGGTTATGCTGAGGTTTGAAATTAAGCCCAGCACGAAACAACATCTAGTGAGGTTTTTGAAAGTTTCACAGCCCGGTACTCTGTAAGTCTTGTCTATGCATACAGTCAGAAAGCTAGATACTGAACTTCCATCACAGCTAATTATAAAAATAAATTGTATCTTGGACCAGAAGGGTTCCCTGAACTTTGAGGGTAATTCACGCAGAGACCAAGTACAACAGTGACCACGATAAGGGCTCCTACTAACACGTGGTGTCTGACTTCTTTCAAACTCAGGAGGTGTACTGAAAAAGCACGTTACAACAGTACTCCTCCTCCTTAACCAAACCCTGGTGACTCTGCACACCTCCTTCCTGCCCTGGCAAGGATAAAGCCTGTAATCTAAGCCTGCAGCCTGGGCAGTCTTTGTTCACTTGAAATAGGTGACACCGTAGTAAGAAAAATCCTGCTACGAACGTGTAACCTAATAACAGTGTCTGTTTCTGTCAAAGGATTTGTATTTGTCAGTTTTAGCTTGTGTGAAAGATTACTGTATCTCTTTTATAACACAGCCAATGTGGCTGATAAAGCAAACAACCTCTAAATACGTCTGGTAAGTGCTCCTTGTCAATAGCACAGCTCGTTGTGCTGACAGCTCAGGTAATTTCCCCTTCTCGCCTTCCTCATCATGGGTAATTGACATTAAGAATTTAGACATGTCAACTGAGAGAAATAAGTGAGCTTAGAAAATTTGCAAATACAATCAGAATTCAGCTTGCTTACATTACATTATCAGCGTTCATTCTCCCAGCAACTACCATGTCTCCTTCCATTTCCATTCCTTTCTTAGCTGGGAGATCACCATGCTATTCACAAGTCATTTCCAAGAAGTACTGGCATGGATTTGGGGCACTCTACTTGAAACATTAATGACTGAGGCTCTTACCTCTTTGTTTAAAGAGACTAAGTTGTATGATCCTGGTTTATGCATCTCAAAAGTCTTCTAAGAAAAAAAGAATCGTACATTCCTCTTCCCAGCTTTGCTGAAGCAAAAACAAGAGCCTCCCAGCTAGTTAGAAGGGCAGATGCATTGGTTGCTAGCTTAAATGCCTTTCTTCAGATTTGTTTATTCCTTGTTCTGCCACACAGCTTAAAGAATGGTTAAAATGCCTGAAACCTACTTCTCTTTGTCAGTCCTTCTCTCCCCACACATGTAGACCACCACACTGGTCACCAAGGGTAAGGACAATTTGTTATTATACTTGTACACTGAAGTACCCATATTTTGGGCAAATGTTCTGCTAATTTAAAACAAACCATTGTTTCAATAGAGAAATAAGGATTACTTAGTGAAAAAGGTCTACAGGGTTCAGCATACAAGTTACTGGAATAAAGGATCTTAATCACCACCTGGCATAGAGAACATTTACAATGACAAAGCAAACAAATGCACTCAGAGGTAAAGTTTCTACAAATTAAAAGCTTATGCAATGCCTTTACACCTACATGGATGTGAACCTACCCTCTCAGGCACCCAACACCAATAACACTTCTCCCAGCCTTTCAACACTGGAGTTGGATTGACTTCTTCACCTATTTGCCAAGAAGCTATTGTTCTCTCTTGGATGCTTGACACATAGGCAAGTGCCAGTTTCATCACCAATGAATAAATTGGTGATATAAATGGAGTAGCTCAACATAATCTAATATTCCTGACAAGAAAAAAAATGGAGTTTTCCTATTCATTTGTATTTGGGTTGCCTTAGACAGCTGTCAGCAGCACACATTTGTGTATGCATGCATGCACGGCCATATATTTAGTCTCAGGGAAGAGGCAGTTAAGCTGCTTTTAGCACCTGAGACATACAAGTCCTATTAGAGGGTTATTCACACCGAGCTTTCTTTCCCCTAACACAGCCAATACTTAGTTATCTCACTTGGATTATCTCCACATTAAATAATGGCAATTGTCCTCTGTGATGTCTCCAGCTACTCACATATTTTGCATTTCAGAATCTGTACTAGCTGGAGATTCACTTCACAAATGTTAATAATAATGTATTTTACTAAGATTACTGCTGTTATTATCTCCGTTTTTTGTAATACACACAAAGATAACACTGCTATGAAGGACCAGTAATTTTGTGAGTCCATTCACACCAGATTGCAGTTATCTGGAACTGCTGCTTCTGAGAACTCAAGGCTGCGTGACTGGACAAGGTACACTGAGAGCAGGTGTCAGCCACAGAAGGCAGAAATAAAATACCTCCACTTCTGATTAAGTTCATTACTGCAAAAGGAAGGGAACCACCAAGATATTTAGCAGAGCTAACTAAGCACATCTTTAGCTGTAGCCAATGTAGTGTTTCTCATTACTAGAAAATTCTGAATCAATGAAGCCAAAATTTTTCATAGAAGAGGACTGGTTCCAAATACATATTTTCTGAGGGCCTGGATGTCGTTTCCACGTCCTTGTGTTTATTTGGGAAGCCATTCAGAAGCTTGTGAATAGATGAAAGATCTCCAGGGTGCTAGTCAGCATGATTACGGTAAGGAAATTGAAGGGGTTTCCTTTGGTCCTGAAACAAGGAAGTTCAAGTAGCTGGTATCAAAGCCGATTTAGAAGTTTAGAGCTTGATATTCTTTTCTTAATATTTTCATCTCAAATAGCCTAATAGTTTTCCCACCAGTTGTGAGGACAACTACACAGAATCTACATACATAGATGTCTGCTATATTGCTTTTCCCCCCAAAGAGCTACCTGTAAGGGGCCAATCAGCCCCTTGAAAAAGAGAAAACCTTCTCAGCCATATTTACTGTTAAAAGTGGTAGCGCTTGGGGCTCAGGTGGATTCCAATTACACATTATCAAATCTTAAAGCCAAGTCAGGAGGCTGTTTCATGAGAGCACTGCAGAGAAGAAAAACGGAACTTGACAAAAAGGACCATGTGCATGTACAAGCTTACGTTCAGATAGGGTATTGCTTTATATGCTAAAGAGATGCTAAAAAGATGTACCTGAACATATTTAGTTATTAAAATAGGATTGACAGATAAAAATGTTTGGAGAAGTTCTGGCTCAATTAAGCTCAACGTCATTCATTTCAGAGACAGGAGTAGTGTTATAGCTGGGACCAATAAAAAGAAACACTCAGAAGAGATAGGGCAGGATGAGGATCAGGGAAGGAAACAAAAATACATTTTAAAGAGTTTAGGGTGGGACATCACAGACAAAATTGAATTACATTTAAGCAGCAAGGCACTAAACCAACTGCAGTAACTGGCATATCACAGACAATTCATGAGATGTGTTACCAAGGAGATAATGTTAATAGGGAAGAAGCAAGAGAGTAAGAGTGGAAATAAATAACTATTCTTTATGCCTTTTGTGTCAATTGTGTTCATGCATATGGAAGGATAAATAACCTATTTAAAAAAAAAAGAACATAGCTCTATTCTAAATATAGTTGCTGAAGTGCTAGAGCTCTAGCTCAGTGTAAGGGTTTTTTCAAAGACATCATCAGCTCAGGCAGGCCTTTTTTTTCCCCATCCCAACTGTCTTTTATTTGGGAGATGAACACAGTTTAGAAACAAGCAAGTCTGAGTAAAAATAAGGGATGCATTAAACTGCAAGTACCACCTCATGTTCCCCACAGTGTGATAGCTATAGTCCTAGTGTGCACAGCCACAGGATTTTCTAACTGATCAACAGCATTAGATGTATTACTAACATAAGCAAGCCCTCATGGTGCAGGAATGAAGCCCCCATCTTTCTCAGTTCTGGTACCTAATGATACCGCATTTATAGGAAGACAGATGGAATGCTGCCTATTTTGAGGCATTTCAGCTTCAAGTGAAAGCACTCCTTTTGTAAAAAACTTAATAGAAAGCATATAGATCTCGGAATGATCTCTCGTCCAATAGATGGTGCTAGCATTTTCTTCAGTTCTCTACATATCCAACATAAGTATTTCTAAATCTGAAGAAGAAAGTCCTATTAAGCACAATCAAAATCTAATACTCTGCCAACAACAGACTTCTGAACTACACTTACATTTGATATCACAGAATTATTGCTTTCATTTAAAATGATTGAGTTTATTTTAAAAGTTTTCCCAATATTTCCATCAGAAACAAGTTCAATAATATTAGCCTGTGTGTGGATGTGCGTGCATATTTCAGTGAAGTGTTATTCCATTTCCAGATGTCTGCTGCTGTTTCACACGTCCATCAAACTCCTGTTCACTTTAAGGAATGATATAACTACAGAATTTGATCTCCAGCTTGCTAAAACATTTTACGGTCTTTCCAGACATGAGATTTTTTCCAGCCTTTCAATTGTAGCATTCTTGAAACAAGAACTGCCTTCTTGACTAATGCGTTAAATAGGGAGAAAACTAGTGTGCAATTGACTGATTTTCTTACGCCATCATCTTGTTCATCTTTCCTCCATGAAACTGAGGACACATTTGGAATCATTTATTAAGGTACAAGGCCAAGAGTACAAGATTCTTCTCCTAAGCCGTGTGCCAGAAGATTTTGTTGCAGAGGTGAAAACACTGATTCTAGTTTGCATGAAATCAGAAAGAGAGGTTAAAAACAATCAGAGAAGACAAAAGTGAGGCATAGAATCAGTTTTGTGGCAAAAATACTTAATAAATAATTGGATTAAAAAACAGAAATATAACGCACCAGAGTAAAGCCACAACTTGATAGTTTAAAGAAGATAACATCAAAATACTGCATTCAATATAGAGTATTTCACCTTCTCATTTTCTTCAATACATATAACTCAATATTTTAGAATAAGAAAAAGGTTACGTTACTGGAGGAAGTCCAAAAAAAAAAAAAACCAAACTTATTTTTCTTCCTCTGTTTTATCCAATTAGTAACCATACACAAAACTCCATTCATCGTGGAGGTCAGAGGAGTTACCTGACTGTGTGGTCAAACTGCAGCCTTCAGTCTTTAAGTTTCTACGGTAAATTGTCATTTTAGAGATCTTTCATTGCGAAACACATGGAAGATTCCTTAATTTTCTTAGGAACTAAGCAAATGAACAACACTAACACAAACACAAGCATGATGTGTCACACAGTGTACTTCGTTCATTAATTTTTACAAGTGTCATTTATAGTGTTTGTTATTTATGATAACATTTTTTATGCAGTAGTAAGTGTCCTCTGGCTTATTTCTAAAAGCAATGCAGTCTTTGGTAATGAAAAAACAGAAAGCCACCATAATCTCACTGCAGCATTCTGCTGTTACATCTTTGCTAGAAGTGGAAGGGAAATGGGCATTTTTCTGTGTGCAAATTAGCAAAAGATCTATCAGTGGTGTTTCTTGCAACATTTAAGAGCACCCTGACTGACTACACTGCTTTAGTTTCACTCGTTTCCAAGCATCTTTGAGTTATCAGCATCACAACACCCCTGAGATGGAGAGGAACGAGGTACAAGAATATATATATATATATATATAATTATTTCACTCATTACTGGAGCACTTGCCATCTGAATTCAGAGAGGAGAGTATTTGCAGCCACACTAGAAGACAAGATGTAAAGCTTATTGTATCCAAACAGAAGAGTGATTTAGAGAAAAGGAAGGCACATACTAAAGTTAGAGTGGCTAGTATTCCAAATCCTGCAGAGAAGCACAATTCATGACCATAAACATGCTGCACGTTGCAGCTTTCAAGCTTTTGTTCATGAAGCTTATTGCCAATACATAAGCCCAGGCTGATACCCAAAGGGGGCAGTCCTGCCCCATTAGTTCCTGATCCTCAGCCACACATCCGCAGACCCTTCCCATTCACCTGAGCAGAGATCTGCTCTTGTGAAACCTAGTCATGGCCCTCCTGCAAGTTTAGCTTTCACCCTGCCCTGAGTCATCACAGAGCTGCAAAAGCAGTAAGTGCTGGCACAGAGATACGGCAGAAAGATGGAGGCAAGAAAAGAGCTTGCCACCTTCTTGGTGAAGACCACAAATTATCATGGAACCACAATTTCTTCCTTCCACCCCCCCTTCCCCCCATTTTTTTTTAAACAATAATTATAATAGTTAAACAAAACAAACAAACAAACAAAAAACAACCAAAAATCAACAACTCCCCCCAACTTTCAGCCTTGCCATGCCATGTTCTAAACATTTTTATATCTGCTACTTTGTCCAGCCCTTCTTCAGCATCCTGTGACATCACGCCACCTTCATAACACTTCCTATCTGAGGAACAAGTGACTTGATCTTTGTTTCACACTTCCCCACCTGTTGTGCGCATACATGTTCACCTTGAGCCCTTCCAGTATATGGCAGAAATCCTCCAACACCACAGCAAGTAGAAGAACCACCTGAATAAATGAACTGGCGTGAACTCATAGGAGCAGCCAGCTTTGCTTGTAAATACAGGGAGTATAACCTTACAGTATTATGTGATGAAGTGATGAGAGAAGTGCAAATTTAGTAAACCTTATTGGGAATGCCTAAGGAGGCTGTTAATTTATTTTGTGATGTGAAAGTTACTTGCAGCAAGTTCTTCCAAAAAAGATAAAAACAAAAAATCCACCCCTATTTAATACAGGTAGGAGGGCAACAGATCCAAGAGAAATGGAACACATCCTACTCCTTGTTTGTTACTTGCTTTACAAGTTGCAGCTGTAATGGCTCTAGCAAGAATGTGCTGAGAAATCTGGAAGAGGTCAGCCATTTCTGATAGCCGGAAACAGCCTCGGGAGCATTTTCAGACCAAAGCCCTGAAAAAGCTTTGGTATTTGCATTGCTGGAGAAGAAGAGTCCAGCAAGCAAAGCACTAGCCAGGAACCAAAGATGCCCTTGCTGTCAGACCAAAGCCATTCTGTGCAATTCTGATTGTTTTGTTTCCCTGCTGCCTGTGAAATGGGCAGTAGGAATGCACAAACCTGAGAACTTCCTTCCCTTGAAGAAGCCACAGCAAAGACTGTCACTACAGAAAAGTGTTTTGCTCTTTCACAATCTTCTAAGTTATTACTAACACAGCAGTCTTCTAGAGCCCTTTCCCTTTAAGATTATTGGAATACACAACATTACCCTTCCTCAGAGTATCAAAAAAGCATATTGAAAATTATCACAACTCTGAATTCCACTATTAATATCAGACCTATGAATAATGTTGAGTTTCAAAGGTAAGACAGAACAAATGGTGTTCAATAGTGACCTTGCACACCCAGCCCATTTCTATGTGCATCTCCCCATGAGCTCTTCACCCCCAGGCACTCCCAATGCACAGCCTGTACTTATCCAACACTGTTTTTTTTACTCAGGAAGCTTCAGCCTGCCAGGCACAACTCCATCCATTGTGGTGTTTCTTCACAGGGCAGACACCTAATTATTCAAAGGTGCTGAATTTCAATAAGATATATTTTTCAGATAGGCCCACTTTGCTAGATGGAAACCCTTTTAGTTTGACTGGCAAGTTGACAATTTGGCATCCCCTTGTTTTAATGAGCTACATAACTTTTGAACAGAGTTTAATTACAATTGTCTATACTACATACACTGCCCTGCAGCTTATAGTGTAATTTCCAGGTCAGATGTACCTATTAGCACTACCTTTTGACAGACACAGTTCTTTCAACCAAGTACACTGAATATTACTCAACAAATACTGTGAGAGCCACTAGGTAGCAGCAAATCAAGCAATGTGTTCATTAGTATGTACAACACCTTCTCCCCTACCCATTGCATGCACAAGCGTCCAGGCTGTTAATATTCACAGTGCAAAGCAATATTTGTAGATGAAACATAACACACAAAACATACAAGCTTTGCATAAACTAAATCTGTAGCAGAAATACACATATCAGATAACAGGCAAAGTATCACCAACCTCAATGGGAAGAGCACAAGCTACAGAAAACATCCTAGCTCAGAGATCACCAACCAGACGCTATACTCCTGTAGAGCAGGCAGAGAGCATTGGGAATACACAACAACTAGCTTCTTAGGAGACACACACTCAAAAAAAACACCAAACAAACAAACAGAACAAAAAAACACCACACACACAAGCCACTTCCACATATAAAAGAGAGGGATCATCTGTGCAGAACTTTGGTCCTCAACACAGGTCCCAGTTGCCTCTGCCTCTGGCAGGAACGCTCTCCACAGTGTGGATTTGCCCTGATCAGAAAAACCTGTGTTGGCCAACTCACTGTGTGCTCCTGTGCTCGTTTCAACATAGAAATAAGTCAGGCTTTGCAGGGAACGTGGTCTTCTGAAGGTCATCCCAGTGACCTTCCGTGACTTTTAGAACCAGAGACAAGAAGTTTCTTCACTCTACTATCCAGTCCTTTTGCAATGACAATACTGTACTACGGAGGGCAGCAAGTGGTTTTACACTTTCTGTTTTACTGGACATCAAAGCCAGTGATGTGCTTGCAACATCTGTGCGAAATGAAAACACCAGACTGTTATTTGGCTTGTTTGATGCACATGAAAACAAGGAAAATACTTAGGAAGATTCTGACTTTGGTACCAAAGTAAGAACAAGAGGAAATTCATTGGCTTCCATAAGATGCCATGAAAAGACTCGAGCAAAGAACTATATCCTATCTGGTGATGTCTGGGACAGCTGGTTCAGGCCTGTCTGCAGCCACTGGGTCAGCACACCTCTCTCTGACAACCACTTAGGGGACATCAAACACTCAGACTTTAACTCCCTTGCATAGGAAGGCATCATAAAACTTCAGGAGTGTCAGTGTTGGTTTTGAAAGAGTCAGTTGTATGGCAGGTGAATCTAAAGGTGCAATTCTCCACTCCACTGTAGAGTGGAAGCAAACTGCCAGAAAAGATCAATGAGGAATGAATTGTTTCCTGTTACATATGTTTACAGCATCAAACATTTAAGACACTCTGACCATAATAGAAGTGACTTAAATTGAGACTGACATATGCTTTGGAAAGCAGCAATTCCCAGACGAGATCTTCACCTGAGCCTCTGCAACAAAGACCACATTAGCTGCAGTTTCAGATCAAATACTCAGTTTTTTCAACTTCAAGGCATTCAGACCTGGGCTTTCATTTCAAGCAACTCCTCAGGATACACTTTTGGAAAAGCTGGTCTGCCATTGTACAGAATGATGGGCATGTAAAGGTAAGGAAGACATTCTAGCAATATCATCTTCCATAAAACAAGCCGTGTGTGTATGTTCACACTGGTGCATTTATTATACGCAGGTGGGGATAAAAATGCATGGGTGACTCTGGACGTAGGCAAGTAAAAGAGGTAAGAAAAAGCTGTTATGTTTAGAGAAAACAATTTACAGATGTTTGTCAATAACGCTGTGCACTATTAAAGAACTTGACATAAACCTACAAATGAAGACACAGCAGCTTTGTGAAAAGTGCTAGACTTGGAGGAATAATGAGAGCAGTTAAACAAGAGCAGTGACTGATCTCTCTTCCATATCCTGTCACTCATGCACATGCATTTGACTCCTAAATAAATGATGTGGTCAATTAAAAACTTCATTCTCAATGCAGAGCCCACAGAACCATTAGTACACACAACAGTGCTGAATTTCACATTACCTATCAACAGTAATCAGACCCCATACTGCAAATGCTTACTACTGTAACTATTCCTTGGAAGAAGTAACCGGTAGAGTTGCAGTATACCGTATTCACATCTTCATGAAATCTACCCTCCGTCTTTGGGTGACTGAAGCAACATGTAAGGTGAAAATAACCAGTAAGTGGAGGATACAGCTACATCACTTTGTGAACTCAAATCCCAAATTCAAAATGACTGATCATGGAAAGAGAGACACACACCGGGTAAGGCTTTTTTGATGTTCTGACAGCAAAAGTCCATCTGAGTCAGTCAACTAAAAATATAGCTTATAAAATGGAAGAGGTGTGACTTACTGACAAGTCTTCTCACCCACTCTTTTATAGACTTAGAACATGATAGATAGAAAATGGAAAAACATTTTGGTAAATTGTAATTAGGGCTCCGCACACAAATTAGTAATAGAACAGGGAGGGAGCTCCTGTAATGCAACAGCTCAGGTCCCAGCTAGGAAACAGAGCTGAGGTGGAGGATGAACCAAAAAGGACTCTCATAAGGAGAGGACAGCAAGAGACTTTCTTTATCCTGCTTTGTCTCCAAAGCCAACTTGTCTGGATACAGCACTGATCTGAATGGAGAAATGATCTCTTAAGGGAGGAAGGAACATAAAGGCAAAGCCTGAAGGACTAGGTTTCTTACAATGTAACTTTTCCTCTGCTTTTTTTTTTCTTCTTCTTCTTTTGGACAGCTTTTAACATAGGGCTTTCAAAGCTGACTGTTCTGGGACTGCAAATCCCTTTGACAACTTTGAAAATCTCCACCTTGCTATCTCCTTTGTTTACTTTAGCAGCCATTTCGTTTGTCTCTTTCGTAAAGAGGGCTAATAACTCGGCTTCTTTTGCCTAGTTAAAGCAACTGGAAAGCTGGGGTCTGCTCCCAGGTGTTTCTGCTCAACTTGAACACTTGGAGAGCTGCAATATCAAAGAGGACATTGTTTCTAAAGCATACTGAAGGAGAACATTCTCATTCCAAACATCTGAATTATATCTGATCTTTACATAACACATAAAGCACCAAACGGATTTCTTGTCAGCTGATTGAGGAGTTTCTCAGTTGGTTCTTTTTTTCTTAATTCTTCAGGGAGGCATGAAAAGTTCTTGTTTACCAAGTAACCTATTTGGAAAGGAATACAGTCCCCAAATTCTGCTGCTGTAAACAAGTCTAGTTTACTAAGCATGGAATCAGGTCAATGTGATGGTGAAAAGTGTTCGATAACAGTACGTGCAAGAGAACTGGAAAATTAAAATGAAATGCACAGAATCACTTTCCACACTGTACTAAAACAGAAACAAATCAAATGCGCAGAATGTACTTTTCACTACAAGGAATCAAGACAGCAAACTCAGGGCAAATTTTCAAACAGTAGTGAAAACTATAGAAGACTGAAGAAAGATGATAAAACTTTAACAAAAATATAACCAACTCAGGAATACTGTAATAAGAAAAGCCATTTAAGCTGTCTCATATGCTTTAGAAAAGGAACCACCCTAATTTCATCCACTGGTGTTTTGAAGTGAAGGCTGTGCGTGTCTGCACTGGAGCTGGTTGGTCTTAGGATCAGCTGGAAGCTGTCAAGCATTCTCCTTAAATCTGTCTCCCTGCGTCTAAAGAAGTTTACCTGCTAATCCCATCTGTCCTTGCAGCAGGTGAGTTTGGCCTTTTTACAGAGGACCACAGGACATCTCTGATGACTAACATCAGTGGTGCTATAGCATGACAATGACAGATGGATAACACGGAATCACCTGGGTCACGAATGCTCAGCTAGTTGTTAATGCATACAACAGCCAAATGCATGGCAAGCCACGCTCAGTGTTTTTCCTGACCATCAGCTGGTTCAACCTAAACTCTTTAATGTTTTCTGGTCTTTAGTCAGCTGTTTTAACTTTAGGCCAGAGCCCACAGCAGTTCTTAAAATGCAAAGAATATGTATTCTCAGGGAATTAGCAGCTTCATTCATCTGGTTTTTGGGTCCCTACTTGAAAAGCCAGATCTGCTTCAGCAAATCACTGGAGTAGAATTAATAGAAGATAAATGCACAATAAAAATAACGTTGGGAAATATCTGTGAAAAGAGAAAGGTCCCAAGAGCTAGTTCTTGAATTAACCACAAAAATCAATACTCTAACAGCAACTGTGGACTTTAGAAATTGCAGCCTACCTTCCAAGGCAGAGTGGGCAAAGGAATTTGAATTATATTTATAGTCTTCTAATAGGTGTTCTAATCTGTGCTGCAATATTTAATATCAACAAATGTGGTTCCTTTTGCATTTATTTTTTTATACTTGTCCGCTCTGAATGGCAACCGAAAAACACCTCTCAAGAAGTCTAGTATAATAAAACATAGTAAAGCATTAGGCTTCAAAACTTGAATTTCCAGCAATTGTTTCAAATGGCTTGGAAGATCTCAAAAAGAAAAAAAAAAGAAAAGGAACAAACAAACAAACAAACAAAAAAAAACCCTTTGGAATTACTGAACTATTTCTGTTTGACAATTTTCACTGAAATGAAAATTCTTCAAGTTTCACTTAGTGTGAACCCTTGCAACCCATCACATGCTTCTTAGTTGTGTTTCTGGGATCTCATGTCAGTCACACATGATGGGCCATGCTCTAGGGATTACCTCTCCCGTGATGGATGATCAACGTACAAGCAGAGAATGGGCTGGGCATGTGCTGCAGACCAAGGCTGGTCCCTATAGGCGCAGGGAGGCAAGAGGTACCTCAAACAACTCTTGTGAGGCATTAAACCAGCTCGGGAAACTTACCAGCAAATAGGCTTAAGGAAAATCTTCCTATACAGTTCAACACAATGAAGTATTTTGTTTCAGATTAACCGTTCTCAAAATTAAATATTTTGTTAGCATTTTCTTCCAAGAAAAAGAAAACACTGCTAAAACAATTCTCAAGGAAAAAAAAAAAACAAGTTTCTTGTAAAAATGATATTTGCAGAAAATATAGTAATAAATAGTAATACAAACAAAAGAAATCCTCTTTCATTTGCAAACTGCTTGCAAGACCTAATCCGCTCAAGAGATATCCTGTTCCTAAACTACAAAAACAAATCACTTGTGTCATTTTCAAAGTATTTTAGTTTCCAAGTTCAAACCAGAATAACAAAGATTGTTTCAGAATTGGAAGCTGTAAGGGCAGCGTAGTAAAAATTTTTGTTAAACAGTATCTCAGTTTTTACTCTTTTCTAAGCCATATTAAAGATGTTTTATAGGTTGTCAGAAAATTTCAGATAGATATCTTGTCACATAATATTCCAGAAGCTTTACTGTGTGTTCTCGATTCACACTTTTTAACAGCCGGTCCAAATTTAAAATAAAGGAATGTGTGAGATGCTCACTGCTATATTAATAGGTGAGTATCAAAACAAATGTCCATGATGAAATACTGCTGCTGAAACAAAACACAAAGATGTCATGTATAGAAACAGAACTTAGCAACAAAAACTAAGTGGAAAAATAGTCAGGAGATTTTGTAGAGGGCACGTTACCAAAATCCTTTTAAACCGCTGTGGTAATAGTTGTAATAAATAGCAAAGCTCTCCTTAAAGCCACAGAAGGACAGACATACTAGGAGCCTTTTCATTTGCTATTCCTTATGTATCCCATTGTGAAAACTCCCCTGTAATCTTTGACTTAATGCCTCTCACCCAGAACTAATAAACAAGCAAAATGTATCTTCCTATATATTTCCATATTACATCTGCCTCTTATTAATGCACCCACAATTTTCAGAAGCATAGGCAAAATGCCTGCTATTCCTTCAAAAACAGATTCCACGGAACGATGGTCTTCAGAGCTATGAGAATATTTAGGGGTGATTAAATTACGCTTAGGGAATTGTTTTTCTTGGTTTATCTTCAACTTGGATTTCAGCTCTGTTCCCGTTCTGAAGGAAAGATGTTACAGACCAACCACTTGAACAGAAGAAAGACCCAAATAAAGCTTGTTAAGAGGAGCTGTCTCTTTAGTTCAGACATTTTGACTTCAGTGTACTCACAAAAACAATTTGTGCCAGACACTCTGGGTATAAACATTTCAAAATCAATCAAAGCATAGTTTATGATAGGAGTTATAATAATATTTAGGTAACAGCATTATGGCCAGATTAAAGGTTGCCTGTGCATCTAATTTTATATTTAGATGGTCCCTTAGCTATTCTCACTTTTAGTGCTAAGGTAATAGGATCTTTTTGCTAATTAAACGTTAATATGCAACAGAGGAGAGGAAGTGGAAAACAAATTCATTTTGGGGCTTCACATAAACGGTTCTCCAAATACAATTAAAGTGTGAAAATTCTAAAGACTGTCTTAACGCACTAACAAGAGAGGTGATAAAGCCACAGAGTAAACTCCAGACGTTCTGCAACCTAAATGCTGTATGGGCAAACCTAATTAGCTTAATAACCAGATGCAGACCATCAGGCCAGTAGACTATTATTTTCTAAAGTGAGTGCTTCCCACATAAAAGGAAAATTCTGGTGGTATAACTCCTGCTGCAGCCTGTCTAGTGGAATGAGCATGGGTCTGGAAGCAGGAACACAATTTGAAAATCCATCTCTATCACCACGTCCATCACCAACCACATCTGTTTATTCCTCTGACTCAGTTTCTCTATTTACATAGAGAAACTAATATAGAGTTCTATATTAGTTCTATATTTCTATATAGAACTAGAAATATTTTCATAGAATTGTAGAATATCCCGAGTTGGAAGGAACCCACCAGGACCACTGAGCCCAACCCCTGGCTCCACACAGCACCACCCAAAATCCAAACCCAATGTCTGAGAGCAGTGTTCAAATGCCCCTTGAACTCCATCAGCTTGGGACCGTGCCCACTGCCCTGGGCAGCCTGTTCCATGCCCACCGCCCTCTGGTGCAGAACTTGTCCCTAACCCGCAGCTGCCCCTCCCCTGACACAGCTCCATGCCATTCCCTTGGGCCCTGTTGCTGTCACAGAGAGCAGAGTACAGTTTCTTAATAAAAAATTACAATTCACAAATATATAAAAGCAAGCAGATATAGAAAGCAAGGGGAAGATGTGACAAATGAAGACTCACCATGATTCTAAGGGGACTTCAACATTACATTGACTTGAGGATATACAAAAGAAATAGAGACATATTTCAATAATAAAATATGTATTAAGAATAATAACTCACATCTACAAAGTAGAAACTGTTCAAATATTTAAAGATGATAAATTGAGTCATCACACCCTTAAGATATAAGGAATCATGACTGTTTTTATAGGAGTTAATGTATAAATGCAATTAAATAAAAAGACAACAGATTCAGATGAAGAAGCCATGGCTGTGCTGAACTCAGTAGCAATTCTGCCATCAATTTCAATCAATGCTAGAGTTTTATTCACTACTGTGAGGCTAGAAGGGTCTTTTTGCAACAAGCAGATTTGTCCGTGATGAACTCAAGCACATTTTTCCCAAAGATATAATGATGATTTGCAAATCAGCATGGCTTTGATATAATCATGTTACTGAATACAACAAACAGCACTTTGTTTTGTTTCTATGCTAGAGGCATTTCACTGCCCTCGGCTTGCTTATACTTGGGTTTTGATTCTCTTCTCTCTGCAGGAAGAGAGTACCTCTATCTCACTGGAGTTTGGTTCCTTCTTGAGGGGCTTCCACCTACATCAAATCTGGCCCCCAGCTTGCTCTGTGTATTTGTCTGTACCCAAGTGACAGAAGTGGAGGGGTATTCCCAATCTGACTATTGCTGGTTTTCACCATGGAATATTTCAGACAGGCATCTTTCTGATAATCTTGTGCAGCTGCAGACTACACTAGTCATTCTGATATAATAAAGAGATATAAGGTGTAATTCAGTGTTTGTGCATATATTTATGCATATAACAGATTGAACTGTACATTAGAATGATATAGTTTGATTGTAGTAAAAAACTCAAAGTGCCAGAATCCTTCTGATACTGTACTAAAACCAAAATTCACTGAGTAAATTATAGCTGACAAGATGTCCTTTAAGAATAGTCAATGAAAAAATCACCAGAGAAATCAAGAAAGAAAGGCTGGCATTGACCTCTCCCATTTGAGAAAATATGAAATGGGGCAAATGTGGCAAGACAGAGGGATATGAAGATTCCTTTGGTGAGCAGGGGGGATGCAACTTTTTGAAGGCTCAAGCCCATTCACATTGCCAGTGTTCAATGAAATATCACCTCAGAACTTCTGGGATAAGCTTAAAAATGCATGCAGTGAAACGGTTCATAAGTTTGCTCTTTTTAGTTTGTTCAGAGATATTTAGGATTGTACTTGGAGACTAGCAGTTTTCCCAGTATTGGGTTAGCTTTCAACAACTTTTTCCATGTGAACACATATTGCTAGCAATGTAAGCATGCTGAGCTTCTTTAGCTACAAGTTACACATTTCTTTTTTATGATAGTGATGAATACTCATCTGTAAAATAATAAAATAAAAAATGATTAGTTCACTCCAACTGCAATATCCATTACGGAATTTCATAAAATGTATTACATTTCAGAAATAAATCAAAATAGGGGATTGAATGTGTCCTTTATTATTTGTAACTTGCTCTCTTAAGAAAATATTGAAGACTTATGCAGCCACCCAGATTTCTTCTCTGTGAGCTGTGAAAGCTTCAGTGCTCTCTTGAAAAGGGAGATAAAACGTCAGATCAGTCATTTAACAATTTTCTTCCCTATCCATATTACTGAGATCTTTCTCTTGCTTTTACCTTATTAAATACAGGATAATTTACGTGTTAAAATTTGAGATTATTTGCAAATAATCCCCTTTATTTTAATAACTACTTTAATTTATTGACCTTTTTATTCTTTTAATTACAGTTTTCAGTTATCTATGGGTTCATAAATCTACTCCTGTATTACAAAAGAGAAGTCATAACCTGTGTAATAAGTAAGCATTATACTCATCACACAGGAAACTGGAAAAGCCATTGAGAGTATGCTGATACTCTCAATATTTTAAAACATGGTTTGGGATAAAAAAGGATTTTCATTTGTTCTTCTTCTTAAGCATCAAAAGACAAGAAGAGTTATTCTCCCTTCAGAGACTCTGCATGTATCTCAGAGGCAGAGAGCGGGATGGTAGCATCTTAGTCTCCATTTATTAATTTTACAGATTCACTGTTTTAGAGATGGCCTCAAATCCAGGATCATGACATGAATTGTTCTGCTTGGAACGTGTGGCTTAGGCTGCATGCTTTATGACTGCGGGCTGTTACCAGTTTTGGCAGGACTCGACACATGTGACAACGTCTGCTCAAGAAGAGCCTGAGACTCAAATAGCAAAGCTATTACACAGGTCAGAAGTGAAATGCATTAGGGACACTTTGAGAGGAGCAGTAAAAGGAACAGAAAAGGTTTTTGCAGATTACTTATGGTAGAGGTAGCGCATATATCTGGAGCAGCAGCAATGAGGAAGGTTGAAATCAGAATGTGAGAGACGGTCACAGAGCTGGTGAAGGCCACAGGCCTGCAGCAATGAGATGTCCCAGGCCATGGACAAGCTGCCTGGGCTGCTTTAGCTGACAGCAGCTTTGACTACATAAAAAACAAGCCATTGCAAAAACATATTTACCCTAAAAATGTCAAAGAGGAAAAACTGAAAGTGTTGTTAAGTCTCATCGTCAAATGATGACTGTTGAAGAGTGACACAAATTCTACTTATAGAACATATGGCAATAACTAATTCATGGGCAGATCAAAATAAATCAAAACAAAAGATATATTCAAAACAAAGCTAACAGCAGCTAGCAGCAAATACATTAAAATAAAGCTATATCATATTCTCTCTCATTTCTCTTTTGTGAGTTTCTCCTTTCCACCTACCCAGTCACTGATAAACACATGCTGTACAGTGAGGCAACTGCATACTCCAGTCAGAAACTTCAGGTGACTTCCAGAACACTTAGTCATTCCAGTACAAAAATGTCCAGAGCAACACTAGATCATACCTCCCCACTCAGCCACCCCCTGGCAATAATAAGACATCCCAGGTCCCAAACAACACATCTAATATTTTTCAGTATCCTAAATCACCAGATTACATTACCTGCACGGTCTAACAAAGTTTAAACAACATGGGAAAAGAAAAGCATGAGCACACAAGAAAAAAGTTCCAACCAGCATCTAAGAAGAAATTCAGAGCTGGAAGGGTATGTAATGAGTTTTCAAGGAAAGGGCTTTAAAATCCCTGTGATAAGATTATGTTTCCTGAGGAAAAAAAAAAAAAAAGAAAAAAGAAAAAAGAAAAAAAAGAAAAAATCCTTTAGTTATGCCCTGCAGATGAAAGTTGAGAAATGCTGCTCTAAGTATTGATAATATTTTAATAATGCTTTGCAATAAAAGCTGAGGCATTCGAAGTACTTTACAAATGAATTGTCCCCCTTTTAAGGAAGAAACTGATATAAACGATTGGCAGGACGGAAAAAAAGAAAATCTGCAAGTCATCATTGCACAAGTCACTCAGAGATTATCCTTCCCTCTCCTGACTCTTCTCCATAAAATGTGGCAGAAGAAACATTGCAAAGCAAAAGAGCAGAGCACTGAGTACGGAGCATGTCAGACAACAGAAATAAAATGAGGGGTCAGCAGTATTTCAAGACTGTTATGCAAAATGTAATTTCCTTTTCCAAACTGGAGGTCAAGTAGGCCCATAGGAACTCAACAGTAACTGGAAGATTTAAAGAAGGGAATGGAAAGGAGAATAGAGAAAAACTTATTTATGTATGAATGATACATCCAAGCAAAAGAGTTCAGGGCAGAAAAGAAGACAGGAAGGTTGTCTGCAAATAAACTGTTCTAGCCTATACTGAGAGCGCTCATTACAGAAGAGAGAAGAAAAAAAAAAAAAGATGGACTGGTGTTTACATGCTATCAGAGAGAGGCATCTGGGACAGCAGCAGGAAGTTTTCAAATGAAGCAAAAAAGGGTACCAAGAAGAAATAGAAAGAACAAATGAATCACAGAATCACAGAATTGTAGGGGTTGGAAGGGACCTCCAGAGATCATCTAGTCCAACCCCCCTGCCAAAG
>JANHGO010000039.1:18397009-18474356 GCA_024606505.1 Aquila spilogaster | reverse complement strand
ATCGATCCAGCCTGTCCAGATCCCTCTGTAGAGCTTCCTACCCTCGAGCAGATCGACCCTCCCTCCCAACTTGGTGTCATCTGCAAACTCAGTGAGGGTGCATTGGATCCCCTTGTCCAGATCATTGATAAAGATATTAAACAGAACTGGCCCCAGTACTGAGCCCTGAGGAACACCACTTGTGAACGGCTGCCAACTGGATTTAACTCCGTTCACCACAACCCTTTGGGCTCAGCCTTCCAGCCAGTTTTTTACCCAGGGAAGAGTACACCCGTCCAAGCCATGAGCAGCCAGTTTCTCCAGGAGAATGCTGTGGGAAGATGTGATAAGTGAAGGCTCACCATGGCTGCAAGGAGACTATCATCACACTCATTTATGTAAATAGAAAAGGAATTAAGACATATTTTTAAGATGTGCACTTAAGTATTAAGAATAATACTTCATATCTACAAAGTACCCTTCATCTGAAACTGTTGAAATATTTAAAGATGATAATTTGAGTCATCCCACCTTTGAGACATAAGGAATCATTATTGTTTTTAGAATAGTTAATGTACATAAAGACAATGGATTCAGATGAAGCAGCCATGGATGTGTTGAACTTGGTAGTTCTGTCACCAATTTCAATCAAAGCTAGGATTTCACTCAGTATTGTGAGGCTAGAAGCGACTTTTACGATAATCAGATCTGTCCTTGTGGATGAACTGAAGCACATTTTCCAAAAAACATAATGATGACTTGCAAATCAGCATGACTTTGGGATAATCATATTACTGAGGACAACAAACAGCACTTTGTTTTGTTTCTAAGCTAGAGGATTCTCACGGCTGTTGGCTTGCTGACACTTGGTTTTTGATTCTCTTCTCTGTAGGAAATCTCTCACTGGAGTTTGGTTCCTGCTTGAGGGGCACTCACCTGCATCAAATCTGGCCCTCAGCTTGCTCCATTTATTTGTCTGCACCCAAGTGGAGAGATAGTCCCAATTCAGCTACTGCTGGTTTTTACTGTGGAATACTTCAGATGGGTATCTTTTCTAATAATCTTGAGGGGCTGCAGATCATACTAGTTGTTCTGACACAAGAGAGAGATATAAGGTGTAGTTCACCACTTCTGAAAGTGTGTGTATGCATATATACCCATTTAACATATTTAAGTGTATATTATAACTATATAGTTATAACTTGATTATAGTAAGAAATTCTAAATGAGGGAATCCTTTTGATGCTGTACTAAAAACAAATTTCACCAGGTAAATGACAGCTGACAAGATGGTTTTTTTGAATAATCAATGAAAAAATGACCAAAGAAACCCAAAAAGCAAGGCTGGAGTTGCCGTGTTCTATTTGAGAAAATATTAAATGGGGCAAATGTGGCATGGTATAGGGACGAGAAGTTTCCTTGGGAAAAAAACCAACAATGTTTTGGAGGCACAAGCCCATTCGTATTGCCAATGTGCAATGAAACACTGTCTCAGAATATGTGAGATGACCTTAAAAATGCATGCAGTAAAATGTGTGTTTTAAGTTGTTTAGGATTCTGTTTGGAGATTAGCAATTTTCCTAGTATGGGGTCAGCTTTCAGCAACTTTTTCTGTACAAACACTTGTTGCTAGCAACATAAACATGCTCAGCTTCTTTAGTTAGAAGTTACATATTTCATTTCATGATAGTGACTAATACTCCTAGACTGTAAAAAAAAAAAAAAAAAGAAAAAAGAACTCACTCCAACTGCAATATGTATTATGAAATTTCATAAAATATATTACATTTCAGAAATAAATCAAAATAGGAGGTTGAATGACTCCTTTATTATTCATAGCTTGCTTTCTTAAAGAATTAGACTTATGCAGACTTTCAGATTTATGCTCTATGTGCTGTGAAAGCTCCAGTATTCTCTTGAAGAATGATAAAATGTCAGTTGATCAGTCATCTAACAATTTTTAATTCCCAATCCATATTTTTAAGATCTTTCCCTTTTTTGTAACCTTATTAAAAACAGGATCCTTTACATGTTAAATTCTGAGATTACCTGCAAATAATCCCCTTTATTTTAATAACTACATTAATTTCTTGACCTTTTCCTTTTTTAAAATTACACTTTTCCATTATTTGTGGGTTCACAGATCTGCTCCTGCATTCCTTAAGAAAACTCAGAAGCTGTGTAGCATGAAACCGTTATACCATCCCAGGAAACTAGAATAAGATTATAGCTTCCTCTCAATGTTTTAAAACATTTACTGGGATAAAAAGGATTTGCATTTGTTGTTCTGCTCAAACATCACAAGACCAAAAGAATTAGTTTCCCTACTGAGACCTTGCATGTAGCATATCTGAAAGGGAAAGAGACTGAGATGGTATCGTCTTAGTCTCCATTTATTAATTTTACAAACTCAGTGTTTTAGAGATGGCCTCAAATCCAGGTTCATGACAGGAATTGCTCTGCTAGGAAAGTGTGGTTTGGGATGCACTCTTTATGACTGTGGACTATTATCAGATTTGGCAGGACTCGACAGGAGTGACAATGTCTCTTCAAGTAAGGCCTGTGATTCAAACTTCAAAGCTATTACACAGGTCAGATGTGAAACACATTAGGCAGTCTATGTGAGAAACTCTAAAAGGAACAGAAAAGGCTTTTGCAGATCACATATGGTAGAGGTTGTGCACATATCTGGAACAGCAGAAATGAGGAAGGTTGAAATCAGAACGTGAGACAAGGTCACAGAGCTGGGTGAAGGTCACAGGCCTGCAGTAATGAGATGTCACAGGCCATGGATGAGCTGCCTGGGTAGCTCTATCTGACAGCAGCTTTGACTACATAATAACCCAAGCCATTGCAGAAACATATTTACCCTAAAAATGTCAAAGAGGAAAAACTGAAAATGTTGTTAAGTCCCATAGTCAAAAGATGACTGTGACAGTCACAGTGACACAAATTCTACTTATAGAACATATGGCAATAACTAATTAATGGGCAGACCAAAATAAATCAAAACAAAAGACATATTCAAAACAAAGCTATCAGCAAATACATTAAAATAAAACTATATAATGTTTTGTCTCATTTCTCTTTTGCGAGTTTCTCTTCTCCACCTGGACAGTCACTGCTAAATACACCAGTGAGGCAACTGTATACCCAAGTCAGAAACTTAAGATGACTTCCAGAATACAACCACCCACTTACTTACACAATAAGACATCCCAGGTCCCAAATAACAAATCTAATACTTTTAAGTATCCTAAATCATCAGTTTACGGTATCTCCACGGTCCAACATAGTTTAAACAATAAGGGGGGGGGTGGGGGGGAGGTGGTACGACACAAAAAGCGTAAAAAGTTCCAGCTTCTCATAAGAGAACCAGAGTTCAATGGGTATATAATTTCCATCTTTGAGCTGTCATGAACAGGGCTCTAAAATCTCTGTGATAAGATTATATTTTCTAAAAAGAAGAAATCCTTCAGATATGCCCTGCAGACGAAAATTGAGAAATTCTGCTCTAAGTATTGATAATATTTTAAAAATGCTTTGCAGTAAGAGCTGAGGCATTCAATGTACTTTACAAATGAATTCTCCCCCTTTTAAAGAAGAAACTGAAATAAAAGATTGGCAGGATGGGAAAAAATTAGGAAGTAAAGAAGGCAATCTGCAAGTCATCATTGCACAAGTGACTCACAGATTATCGTTCCATCTTCTGACTCTTTTCCATAAAATGTGGCAGAAGAAACATTGAAAAGCAAAAGAGCAGAGGGCTGAGCATGAAGCATGTCAGACAGCTGAAATTAAATGAGGGGTCAGCAGTATTTCCAGGCTGACATGCCAAAGTGCAATTTCCTTTTCCAAATTGGAGGTTAAGTGGGCCAGAAGAAACTCCACAGTAACTGGAAGATGCAAAGGAGGGAATGGAAAGGAGAATAGAGAAAAACTTATTTATGAATGATACATCCAAGCAAAAGAGTTCAGGGTTGCAAAGAGGACAGGAGATTTGTCTACAAAGAAACCTTTCTAGACCTTAATGAGTGTAGTTACTACAGAATAGAGAAGGAAGAAGACAGACTGAAGTGGGTTATATATGTTATCAGACAGGAGGTGGTGGCATCTGGGGCAACACTGCAAATTCAGCAAGTTTTCTGGTGAAGCAAAAAAGGTACAAGGTGGAAATGGGAGGGACAGATGAAGCCACAGAGAAGTTGTTTAATCAGACAGAAAAGAGTCTACTTGGGCTTTGAGCAGAAGAGGTCAGAGGAGGAGAAAGTAGCATTGAGGCAAGATGGACAGTTAATGTCTTCCTTTCTGAATTGTGACTGTATGGCTAAGTGCACACACAGGCAGCAGGTCTGGTTTTGTTGATTCCTTTCAAGCCACATTATAAATCAAGTAGTAATCCCTATTACTATCTTTCTGTATTAGCATTCCCTCAGGGCATCTAAATTTCTTCTGCATATTGAAGTCATTTTGCTCATTGCTTGCTCTCCAACAAGTTACTGGCTGGAGCATTTTGTAACTGTCAGTATTTTGACAGTGCATGAACATTTAATTATATGCTGTCCTTACCCTAGGGATTAAACTTCTCACTAGCCTGCAGCACATTGGCCAAAGATTCGTCAGGAATGCAAGGAAAAAATGGGTCAAAAAGTCCAGGTAGAAGGAATATCCCAGTTCACTGTATTACATGAACACAGTCTGGAAGAGCCACTTTCCACTTTGTCAGAGCATTGCTGTCCACAGAGACACAAAACTGTAGCTTCCATAAGAGTTTTGCTTGAAGCATTAGGTCTAGTCTCACCAAACTGTACTTAGCATTGAGTTTATCAGTAATGAAGGGGAAAAGCATATAGTTTGTGTGCCCTTTAAGAATTAAATCTATGTTTATATTCCTGGTGAGAGAAAGGAAGACAGGAAAGGTATACTCAGATCTTTGGGAGGAGCATAAAAGCATGCTTGGATCTCAAAGAATGAGACCTTGATAGTCCATGTATGGGTTTTAGCAGAAAGCATCTACCTTGGCCCTGCAAGTAAGACAGCAAGGGATTTTGGTAAGTGGATTCCAGCAGAGCAGAACTAGGCAGACAGAAACAGAAATCACAAGCCTGTGTCCTAGCAAGAGGAAGCTGATGTTGCACATCAAAAAAGTGCTTTTTAGCAATGTCATTTACAGGTCGTTTGTGCATGCTGCCCCTTACCTATGTAGTAAATCATCAGTGATTTGGGGCAATTAGGTGTGCCTCCACTTTCCAGCTGATGAAAGCCCTATTAATTTTAGGTGACAGAACTGGATTGGAAGTGTTCCCTACATGATTTAGGAAGTTAGTATTTCTTCACATCTCTCTTACATAGGAAACTTGCTGCATTTTTATAATAGGATTTTCAAACAGCTGATTCAAAGGGCCTCCCCTTAGCAGACAACAGCATAAAACCACTGATTTTTCTGAAAGCAGCAAATTCTCCCCAATGGTCTGGATTCCCCACAAGTGAAGTTGTCAACCAGAAAAATGTTCTGTCTGTGTGCAGGGCTCTGACCTTTCTTCATTTCTTTCATTTAGTTAGCCAAGCTTCAATATTGTGATTACTTTATTTCAGGCACTTTTGTTTGAAAATTCCAGAAAGTATGACTTACCTGAAGTCATGGAGCGAGTTAGTTAGAATACTGATTTCTACATTTCTCACACCTCTTGCACTGGAATACATTCCTCCCTACAGGGCAAAATACATTTTCCCATCTATTTCTTTAATACTATAATTCTCAAATGGAAGCCACACGCTACTGACAAACAGCATATCAAAACTGTCACAGAAAAAAATTCTGCCACTTTGTTTTGTAGGCTCAAGTCAATGTAACAGTATAAGCCACTTATCCTTTAATCTTCTTTTCATAGTAGCAGAACACTCAGAAACATATTATCCTGAATTTCCTTTAGCAGGTGTTCAGTAGCAGCAGGCTCCCATTAAACCAGCATTCTTCATGCTGTAACTGTACTCACACCAAGGACAAGATGGGAGCATCTGTGTTTCAATCCTGAATGACCTTCCAGAGCAGGAGTACTAGCAATTACCTGTTATTGCTATGAGCACTCCCACTAGGAAGACAGGTTAGCATTTTATATGTCATTTAATTCTGTTCCGTAGTGGGAGCTAATACCTGTTCGTTGCCTGCAGAGCTGGAAGCATGAAAGACTATTGTCCTATGACAATATTTCCGATTTTGATCTTCTGTGGCACACGTTATTTTCAACCATCAAGTGCAGCTCTAGAACACCATACAATATCCCATCAGATTGAGGTAGAAAGAAAAATTAGAAGGAGAATGGCTGGTGATAGTTTTATGACAAAACTGAAAACCCACTGGTTCAGAAACTGCTTTCTTTGCCTATGTCTACATGAGAAAGTTTTCTAACACAACAGAAGAGGATCAGTAGGTCAGAACAGTAGGTACTCAGGCCCCTAAATCTCCACCATACAAAGTTCCCTGTTATTTCAGATTAAATTTAATCTGTTTTCCTGGATCAAAACATCCCCACTATGTATGTGGTGTAAAGCTCTCTAGCAGATTGATCCTTCGTTCAGACCCCCATGCTCCCTTTAGGATTTTAAGTCCTCTGGATACATACCCAGATCAGAGCTTTTGGTTGCGGTTCTTCTGAGAAGAATCTATCTAATATGAACCAAAACCACAGAAGAGAAATGTACCAAGAGGTGATAAATGGGGACAATCAGAGGACTCGTTTCAAAACTGCACTGCTTTTCTGTATCAAAATGCTAACAGAGAGCCACCTTTCATTTTGGCTGTAATGGGATAACTAAAAATAAACAAATAGCACTGAAAAAACTAGTTGAATAATGGGAATAAATCTGGATTGGATATGGAACATAGAAAGGCGTAGAGCTGTGAAAAGAGGGACTTATGCCTGAGCACTGTGGTAACTGCATGGATTTATTCATATAGCATGGGAAACCTGGGGCCCATCACATAATTGTAAGGTATGGTTCACTTATTTTGTCCGTCACAGTGTAGACAGTGAACTCGGATTACTTTTTTTTTTTTTTTTGTCTCAGTTTTTCAGCTGAAAAAGTACTATCTGAGGAGATGCATACAAAATTTCACAAATATATGCCCTGCATTCATTTTCTGATCAGCAAAGAGATACTTCCATGACCTGAAAGTCTACCCAACTGTTACAGTCCCTTGAATATGCTAATGGGAATATTATTTTCCCAGTCTGGGATCCAGCAGTTTTCAACCCTGTTGGTCTTCCAACTTGTTCATTTTTTTTCAGTCGAACAAAGCTATAATATTTGCTAAAGGCGTTCAACCCTGATGGGCTAAGACATTGTGGTATGTAAGAGCTAAATTATTTGGCTGAGTTTTGGAAGTGATTTGTGGTCCTGGGAATTACTAACTGCCAAAATATTTTAAAAAAGATGTCTGTACAAAAAAGAGTATCTATCAAAAATATTCTTGTTTGAAAAAGTCTTTTTACCTTCAGAGATATTAAATTATTTCTTTTTAAAAATAATTACAGCAACAAAGTGAACATAGAAATTTTTTTTGTTAAAAAACTGAGGTCAAGTTTGCCCTTTATTTTCATATTAAAACATTAGTCAAGACTGCCATTATCAGATTTTATGAATGGTCAAAAAGCTTACATTATACTCTTCTACTCTCAGAAGACTGGCAGTGATTCTGCAGGATGAGGAAAATGTAATTCAGATGATACAGTGCTTAACACATCCTTCCATAGACAAACACTTCAACAGAAAATTAGACAGTTTTTAAACCTTTTAAAATTAACTCATATGTAGTAATGTCATTAAAGAGGCTACTGGAAGTGCTAATGCAAGTTTCCTTTTGAGTGGGATGATGAGATGAATTCCTTGTGTGGAAGCCTAGCATAAAGCTTGAGCCCTTGCACTTCTTTAATATGAGCGTTATAAGTGGGGTGGGTGTGATATGTAAGCCTTAGTTTGGCTGTGAACACTGGCTGAGGAGATTCTGTAAGTCAGGTAGACACTTCTGTTTGGGTCATCAAATAACCTGCAGAAGCCTGAAAAAATATTTTCACAAAGGGCTGAACTTCTCAGATTGGCAGTTTTGCCATAATCAAGTCTATACTCAATAGAACACATCTGAGTCATTCTGTTTCTAAGGTGCAACCGAATCACTAAGGAAAGGAGAATACGGAAAATATAACAGCTTGAAAACCATTACTACAGAAACACTACATTGAAATTTGCACTTAACACTGTAACATGGCCTTCCAAAAGGAGGAATGAGAGGTGAAACAACAGAGCACCAAACTGTAAAAGACTATGCTACTCTTTGGTTCCAGCTGAGGTTTTCTTATTCTAAGTTGTCTGGTCTACACCAAATGCTAATAAACATCTACAAGAGCTTAAAGGTCTCTAGACATTTGATGATCTGTTTGGTACCTCATTTAGAACTATACACTGAAATACAGAGATTTAATAATAATTTAAGGCAGACAAACCAGTTCAATAGTGTAGTCAGGAAGGGCACTGGAAACAGACGCATGGAACAAAGTATGCAAGTCTATGAGGAAGAAAGCCTACTAATCCAAATCCATAGTTCTGATTCAAACTGATCCAGATCTGTAGTTCAACTTATTGTATTTTGAAGTAGAGGATGCAGAGACAGGTATTATGTACTGCAGACATGAGAAAAATTAGAAGGACCTATACAACTCCTAACACCATTTTAAAATTAAAATTCAGTAAACTTAAAAGAAACTTAAAAGTATTTTCTCTTACTCTTTCTATACAAAAGTTGAGAAATTAATTTATCAATCACAAGAGGAGGCCAAAAGATATGCAGTAGAGTAGGATAACTTTATCAATAACGTCTGGTACAATGCAAGCTATTATCAGTGTCCAAAATGCATTTCTGTGGGAATGGGAGTCTCATTCCTCACCCCAGAAAGATCACTACATCCCTTGAATGCTGTTTTTATATTCCTCTGATGCCTCAAATGATGGCCACTCCCAGGTAATGGTATTAGACTTGAGGAACCAACAACTTGACTCAGGGTGTCAAATCCAACCATACCCTCCCTACATTCTTCAGAAATTGCTCCTAATTCTTACATAGTAACTGAAAATTAAAACAGAGTAACTGAAAATAAAAAGTAAAGGAGATATGAGATCCAGATCCCTGGCACTGGATTCGGTCATTATCTGTTCATCTAGAAAGAATTATCCCTCCTCTTCTTTACCTTTCCCAGAGCTGCAGGAAGACTTTTTTTGGAAATCTCTAGGAAAGATGAGATTCAAAGCAGTATGACCAACAGCCAACACATTTCAGACATGGGGAACACACATACAGTGTACCCAGGATCCTATAAATGTCAGAGATATTTTGTGGTGGTTTTGAGTATGTATTTGGGCATACTTTTTCACTCTGGTCCCTGCTTAGGGTGTTTATCTGAGAGTGCACTAGGTGCATACTAACTATGGGTAAAGTACTTCCAAGCTATTATGCCAAAGCAGCAGCTTGTTACAGCTTTCATTTCACTGCTTTTATTGTTACTTGTGGTGGTAGAAGAAAAGTCAGTGAAATGGCACGAGTCATTGCTTAGGAGGCTTCTGTACACTTTAAATTCTATGGGGGTTAGGAGGACATACGTGGAAGGACAAAGGCTGTTTACAAGTGGCTGGGATCACAAATTCCTACTGAGATTCCAATTTCCAATATAGTTAACAGATAAACCATGCTTTTCAGAAAGGAGCTTAAATTGCCAGGTCAAACAGGTGCCAGAGCAGAAGCTGGGCCAAAAAATATAAGCTTGCCACAAAAATGTCCTCATTTTCTACTCTCCCAAAGGAGTGTTTGTTAGTTTGTGTGAGCACATGCCTTTTCAGAGCAAAGCGAACAGAAATGTTTATTTTTGGACTCTTGAAAGTGCTGTTATTCCATATCCATCCCTATTTTTCTGTTTCCTGACCAAATATTTTCCTTCCTCCTAAGAGAAACAGTGGAACTTTCTTACAGAACTAAAAATGTATTTGAAATTTCTTAGAAACTTTCACGGTTCAGAGCAACAAAACTAGTTATAGAGGCCGTGATGTTTACATGAGGTATTGTTCATGCTCCCTCCACATCACTTCTATGTCACGTTTAAACATAAGTGAACTTTTCTAATATCATAAGACATTCTTTTCCATCTTCTAACCATCAGAGCTGGAAAGTATAAATTCCATTTCATGGAAACATCTCGTATTTCTTCATTTTTGTTGTCCCAGATTAGAACAAAACACAGCCTCTTCCTACATCAATTCTTGTCATTATAGCAGTCACACACATAATGAGAGACCCACCTTTGAGTATATAGTCCTTAGAACAGAGATGGAACCTGAATCTGTGGTTTCCCTCTTCTTCTGTCTGGAAGCTCCATGCAAGCCCCCAGAAAGCTTTTCCAATAAAGATGTAAACTAAGACAGACATATGACAAGGGAACATATGGCTCCTACATTCCCCACCTCAAGTTTTGTTTTTATACGTAAGCAAACTGGGAGAAGATGAGTTCCTGCTCAGATAGCTACATAAATGGATGACCAGGTACAAAGCTGTGTTCCACTACTTCAGTGGCATGAGCACACCGATTCTTGGAAATGATCGCGAGCTCATTTTAATAAATACCTATTTAATGTTATTTTTACATGTGTGTAAAATGAAACTCTTAAAGCTGGGAGAGCATTTAGATTACCTAGCCCAAGGAACTATTTAATCACTTACTGAGAGGGGCATGCTTTTGATTCTGAAACAGTCCATATATGCAGAACTCCAAATATCACCAAAGAGGTGGCAGCCAGGTGCTGGCACTTGAGACATAAGATAAAATGGACTAAATTCCAGAGCATTTTATCCTTTGGCAGCAGAATAATCAGGTTTTCAACTTAACATAAGAGGATAAGACACAGTCACAGGGCTTTGTTAGCTACCCAACAAGATTGCTTATAATGACACTGTCTTTAATTGGCTCTTAATGTGTATGTTACACCATTGCTTTCTGTCGAATAGAACCCAAATTTTTTATGGATGTGCAATAGCCCTTCCACTTCCATCAATATGAAAGTCTCATTTAACTCATGAGGTTTGTGCTGTTGGAACAGCAGTCAGTTTTACTGCAAGGTATTCTCAGCCATTACCATGAAGTTCTGACTGGCCACAACAGGCAGGAAAATGAAGATGGTGAGGATCTGACGTGGTGAAAAACTTCTTTTAATGCCTTCAGGTCCCCCACCAGCAGCTGCCCTGATGGTTATATGTATAACTATGTAGAGTTACATAGGAAAGCAGAAAGCATGGATCGGTATACAATGAAGGAAATCTCTACAAGATTGGAGAAGAGAAGTATTGGGAGACAGTGCAGTTACACTGTGCATCTTGTATCCTAATTCAGTTTTTTTTTCTAATATATGGAAAGCAGACTTCTCCTTAGAGCTAAACAAATGTTTACTGGGTTTTTTGGCTTAGGCATTAGCTGAACACTTTTTTATTTTTTTAGGTTGATGAGAAACAACTTTTTTTCCTCCCCACTCCCCAGCGAAATTAAAAGCTGAAAACTTATTTCAAATTGGGTGAAATGTTTCCTATCATTTTATATATCAAAATACATACAATCTGTTTTGAAAAAAAAATAAATATTTTGCCTTTAACTATTTTGCCTCTCTTAAAATTGAAATGATTTACCAAATTCAGCTCAAATACAAGTATATTTTTCAGTAGTTTGAATCTAGATTGGTTTGGGTTAATATTGCCCCAAATTTCAGTGTCATTTACTGTTTCCTCTAGTAAGCTTAGATATGGAAAACCCACTACTATGGCTCACACGTGTAGCAGGTACATATTTGTGGATATAGTGTAAAAACTCTCGACTAGTTCCCTATATAGAACTCTCTGGTCCCTCACTCGCCTGAAAACTGCTTGATTTCAAAGATCCATTACAAAAATAAATCCATGGATATGACACCACTTTCAATGCAACTAAATTAAAGCTTTTAAATGAAACTTTTTTGTATACCATTCTTTCATTGCGTGAACATTTATCCAACAAAGCTCAGACCCAACAATATATCTACTTAATATTGTACAAAATATTGATAGAAAGGCAATACTTAGTGAAAACTTTAATTCTCTGAAACAAAAGTTATAACTTGAAAATCAAATTTCCTGACTTGATTTAGACAGATGCTTCAGATTTCAACTGAAAAAAAAGTTTGATAAAAAAAAATCTATTATTTTTGGTTGAAAATCTAATTTTATTCAGTGTGATTGTTTTTGGAAAACATTTTCTTTATAGTTATATTTATAATTATAATTATATTTTTCACTTTTGGAAAGAGGGAATTTAAATGCCTTTTCACTATTTTTTTTTATCAATTAACTTCTTTTCTAACATAAGAAAAAACCAGAAGGAACTTTCACACTTTCTTTCATCATCAGAAGAATGCAAACTGAATAAGAGAAAGTAATTAATTTTCTAAGCTTCAAAATTTTCCCCTAGATTTTTTTCCATTGCCCAAGTATGGGGAGTTACCCATCCCCACCAACAAATTTGTAACCTTAGTTTTCTACTTCCTTCCATTTTCTCTGTTTCTTAGTCAAAAAGAGTGTTCAGTAGCTAACAAGGAAAAGGAGAAAACCCTAAAATAGTCCTGTTTTTTATACTTGTAAAGGCAATTAAAATTTCAATTTTAAACAAAGGGATAAAATAATTTCACTTGTAGTTATTTCACATAGAAAAAATAATAGTGTTTTTTTTTTAAATTCTACCATATAGAATATTCTAAAGCTGAAGACAACCAATGACTTAAAAAAATAAAAGTGATAACCAAGATTTCTTCTTGTTTGAAGCATTACCACAGACTTTCTCAGCAGCTTTGGCCAATCATCTTAATCATTCTGTTCCTCATTCTTAAAACAGAAGTAATAATATTAGCTTGCCTAACAAGGGTGTGATATGGCTTTATGTATTAAAGACAGTGAAGTACTTGAGGATGTTTGTTTTGAAGTCAAACTGCTGGACATTATAGATAATTTGAAGAACTGCAAAGCAGTGCCATCTTTATTAAAAGGAGGACTAAGAAAAATGTTTGTATCGCTGTGCTGCCTGTTTCAATAACCAGGTTTCCGAAAATAAGCTTCTAACTCATATTTAAATATTTAGAAAGGCAGTGCGGTTTTAAAAAGCACTGATCTCAGCAGCTCCCCATCTGGGAAGATGAAAGGTGCAGAAGCCTAATTTTCATCACACCTTTAAACTTTACTTAAGGCCTGGACCTAGATTTTCTTCTAATTATATGTGTTGAAATTTCCATCGTCTGAGTATCTCAAATACTTCACTTCGCATAGAAGTACAGATGAACATTCAAAAATCAGTTAGCCTTTTCCCCCTCCGTGGGCATAACACAGCATTACTTTCCAACTTCAATGCAGTGGACGAGATTTATCATCTGCTGTTACTCCTCACCTCACACTCCCCTTTCGTGAATGTTCAGAGATCAAAGGCACAGCCCGAGCATCACTGGTAACTCATCGGACAGAGTAAAGCCTGCATGCAGATAACAGAATTTGTGCCAGTAAAAGAAAACAACTCTCATTCATCAGGTAGTGCCACCACCTTTCCATTATGATCTATTTCCTATGTAGGATGCCAACTAGCAACATATATCACCTGTCAGTTTCTATGGTACCAAGGACCCAACTCTTTGCTTGCAGCTAGAAGCTAAATATATTGAGGAGCGTGAGCGGAGGAAGGGCTTCAGCTTTGTTACAAAGGAAAGGAAAGTTTTCTTGCTCATTGGCCATGCCATGGGGAAATGTTCCTTGGAAACAGATCAGAGAGATTCCAGGCATTCCTGCACCATCACTGCAGCTGGATCTGCTCACTCTTGCACAGGCCTTGGACTAAAGGTGGGGGGCAGAGGAGAGAACACCATGAGCTTGATTTATTATTTCTTACGAAGAAGATGGCACTACAGCAAGCGAGTCTAAGAGAATGTTCAACATAAACAATCCGAGGAGGAATGCAAAATGCGTGGATGATTATCCTGAAATGGAGACTGTGCCTGAGCCATTTTAGGTGCTTTTAGATTTCAAAATAGCTGAGGAGTGTTAAAGTCTAAATCTGAATCTTTCCTGAGACAGGACTGTAGGAGCTGAGCCTCAGTAAGGGATGCCCCGGTAAAATCTGAGAAGGGGAAAACTCAGGGCCTTATCCAGAGCTGAATTTTAAAGAAGGTTTCTATATTTTTCTGTTCCTTATTTTTGCACTGAATTTCAATAGCAGTTGCCTTTCTGAAAAATCAAAGGAAGATGAGGACAGATGGATCTAAAATAAACACAGAGCTCTTGTTTGTAAAAAGCACACAGATAGCTGAAGGCAGAACCTGTACCTAAATTATTGAAACCTGTAAGTTTTAATTAATACTGTCACAGGATCCATCTTCAAGCAAAGTAAAAACTATTGGACAGTTTGAGGATTGTGACCGATACCCAACCACATATTCACTCAGCCACAAAGACAACAAATGCAGCTCTGCATAATGAAGCATCTCAATGTCCCAACATCAACATGATGCACGGTCATACCATCCTGTAAAAAAGCAGAAGCTAATCAATTCACAGTGAGTATTAAAATAACTGATTTGGAAAGCTCACAGTAAATGCTTTGGGACAGATACTCTACCACCAAACTGCTCTTCTGCTGAGAACAGTATTTAAACAAGGAAGCCACCAGCAGGCAGAGGATTGCCCTGGCCAGCATCCAGCCAGCCAGGGGTCTGAGCTGCAGCAAGCAGAGGGGAAGAAAATAATTGCAGCATGCAGTATGCCACACAGTGTGTGAGCCCTCACAAATCACAGATAACAGGGTCAAGTTAGAGCAGCCCAAGAGCTGCTACACTCTTTACCAAGATTGCCACAAAGATTCAGGGACATAAAGAATATATCACAGTATCATCCAGGTTGGGAGAAGGATGCAGGAAACAGGGGCAGAGAGAGAACCCTCAAAGACAAACACACACAGAGGGCTGGGCCCAAAGTATGGAGGACAGAGGAGTTCCCTACTAACTTGAGTGCTTGGGCAGACCTCTGCAGACAGGGGCCAGCAGCAGCAGAAGGTAGGGCACTCAGGATATGGTTCGCAGACCAGTGGCGTTTTCAGCTATTGGTCTGACTAAACCAAACTGAACTGCTTCCGATATCTCACATCATCTGTCATCAGTCCATTCTCCTTTCTTCCTTATCCTGAGCTGCTCCAGGTGTCTCTGGAGGAGAAGGGGGACTGCATTTTGGCAGAGGCACCACTGCCCCAAGGAAGGCATAGGTGATGCTCTCTTTTGACTTCCACAGCCTGGGAAAGAAGTAAGAGCAAATGGATTGTCCTCTTCCGCTGCTGGAATACAGCTGCCGCTAGGATGGGACAAAGCTGCACAGATCACTCACAGGTTACAGGACACAGAATGCGACAGTCATGGGAAACAAATGGAGACTCAGTGCTTCCTATGATCTCTCCATAATAGTGAAGCCAATCTGAATATTTCACTAACAAATCATCAGGCCCAGTTCAGTAAATTTATTTTCCATTCATGATCCATTCAAAACATTCCTCTCAAACCACCATCAACTAGAGGTGTGCCAACCTCTAGTCCAAAGGGCACTTTCCAGAGAGATCTCATTATGTTCAACTTCACTTCATCAGATCGCAACATAGCTGATTACTGGCACCAGACTGAGCAAAGTCTGTTGCTGCCACTGATCCCAGTCAACAGCTTTTTTAACAGTAGGAGAAAATTTGCAGGGAAGGACAACATGCAAAGTCATATAGAATAGCTGACCAAAAGCTGCCCACCCAAATAAAAATGGTGCGCAAATTCAACAACTATTTTCAAACTACCTAGAAACTAGGTTTGAATTCAGTTGAGATTTGGCTTGCATGGCCTAGATGATCTGTTTGCAGTCTAAGACATTCTGAGAATCTGACACTGAAAAATTTAATCACCTGTTTTCTTTGAGAATTTCTTCAGGATTTAGTATAGGGAGCTAACTTTACTTGCTGGAAGAAGCCTTTAAAATCAAAGCATTTCAGAAACTGAAGAAATTATCAGATTTATTTTTGGAGGAGAACCAAGGGACAGAATGAAAAATCAGGAAAGCAGGGTAAAAACAGAAATAGAGAAATATGTGGCCTTTTTCTGTTCTGAACATTTCTTAGATTCATATGTCCTCTGCTAGCCATCATCCTGATACGTGTCAAACCCAATTCTCATAGACTGTACACCTCTAGAGGCAGGAATCAGTAGATGATGTATCTTTTAAACAGAAGCTAGGCTGCAAGGAGGATGGAGTAGTATTAAGTTCACGAAGTTAGACTTCATTAGGAGGCAAGACCATATCTAGCTTTACCTGAGTGTGAGGACTGAATCCTCCGAGCAGCTCTCATGTGAATGATATTAAGAATGGCCTAAGTGCCACATTTGAAATATGAGCATGGAGTGATGTTCTGAAGGTACAGCTCCAAAAATGGACTTAGTTTCATTGTTCTTGGTAAGCACATCTCACTCCTCTTAGTTGTTTTTTCCCTTTTTCATGTACAAACAGGGAAAATATTTCTGAGCCCTGCTATTCAAACATGGAGTACTGCAGGAGGGAATAAAACCTCTTAAAATCAGCTTGGAAATACACTTATTTTAGTAAGAGAAATTAATAAGCTTTAGAGTCAGGAAGGTCTTGAATCAAACTTGTAAAAGGAACTTGGGATTTAAGATTTGTCACAATCATCAATGATGGAAAAGATTTTGTTAATTTCTGTGTCTTTATCTTTAGATGTTGTTTATGGTACTTTCAGACTCTTCAGTATTCAGGAGCAGGACCTTTTTTCCATTTTATCCGTAGCCTCACTTCCCTGTATGTTAGAGCTTTTCACCTGTAACTAACCTGAAAGAGATCTTAGGACACTTTCTTTTCCTTTTAAAAAATGTTTTAGCTTTTTATAGATCAAATCCTGTCCCTAGTAAAAACATGGAATAAACCTCAATAATGTCAGTAGGATTAGCCACAGACCCCATGAAATAAACTTCAGAGATCTGAAGAAACTGCCGACAGGTCCTTACTGGAAAGCCAAAAAAGAAATGCATGAGACAGATAAGCTAGTAAATCACTGTTAAATCTCCCAAATGGCTGTGAATCTTTGAATTCAGTCATACTGTTTTCACTGTATTAGCTAGTAGTGCCTCTAGCTGAATGTGGTGGGAATAGGTCACTTACGAATGGAGACTATCCAAAGAAAAAAAATAAAGTACTGCAAGAATTGTTAGTGAATTAGTACTAGAACTTGGCTACATTTGAAGCATTTTGTGGTTGTAGGTAGGGACCACTTTTCAGTAGCAGCAGGAGGCTTTGTATCAGATATCTGTCTCTCCTAACAAGCCCCATATATTCACAGAGTGTTGGCCTGGTACCCCAGCTAAATTTCAGCTTAGGAAACTGTTTTTTAACTATCTGATATGCCCAGAAATGTCTCCTCTAAAATTATTCTGTAACTGTGGGTACTTTAAAACAATTGCTCTATTTCACTATGGAGGTGACTTCACATGGATTTGTTTGCCAAACAGACAAACCCAACTTTTGCAAACAGTGGTTACGATAAGAACTTCGTTGGGTGAAATGTGAATGTATGCCTATCACACTGCATTGTCTTGGATTATACAGGCCTGGAAACTGGAGTGAGGAAGGGGAAGGGAAAAAAAAAAAAAAAGAAAAAAAAATCTTTGGATATCTTTTGACTTGAATGAAAATGATTGCATGATGTTTTGCTGCCTCCCCACTGCATCTTGCACCGTATTACACCAGCCTAGGATGATGAGCATCTGCAGCCCTGTGATTACAGAACTTGGCGACCACTCACTTGGGGCACTGATGAGGAGCAGAAATGTGGAAAGGGCGGAGAAAGAAAAAAGCACTTTATAAATTTCCCAGCTGATACATTGGACTGGCAGGCAAACTGCCTGGAAAGGTTATGGCAGAGCCATCAACATGAATACAAAAGAGAATGTTTACTTTAAAAGAAAGAAAAAAAACCAGAAAAGAAAACAGAAGTGACGCAGCTGTGTTGTTCCACCCATTAAATTACATTAACACAGATTCAAAAGGGGCACTCCAGGCCTTTGCTGGCACCAAGATCTTTCATTCATTAATCTTCTTAATGCAGCCAATGAACTTTAGAATTAAAAAATGTCGTGGGTTTTGTGATTCCTTGACTTATTTTTTCCAGCTCCAAACAGCTTTTTAGCTGATCACTATATATACACACATACACATACAGTTATACTACTCCAAACCTTTGATGAGTGTGGAAGGTGTCGATTTGCAAAATAAATTATCTTATATACTAAAATGATGTTCCTGATCCAGAAGAATGAGAAATCAAGAGGCTGGAAATACCCTAGGGTTTCTTTGGCACACAAGATGCAGGTTTTACTTTTGGGACAAGATGGGAAAAAAGCATACCCCATATATGAAAAATCCTGCTATGACTGCAAGCACATATGTTAAGCCCAAAGTTGTTTTTTTCATGGAAAAAAAGAGGGAGTAGGAAGATCAAAACAAAAACACCATCTCAAACCTGCTCTAACCTACAGATTCACACACTTTCTTTCTCACATAGATGCTCTTATTCCCATCTATCCCAGCAAGCCTCCATCTACCCATTTAAATACTATCCTCATCACCACTACTAGCACATATGCACCAACACTCACATATAGTCACTTTCTCTCTCACCCACATATACATATGTAATCCATGGGCTGTAGGTCTAACTGTCACTATGCTTTAGCCATGATACAATGATATTACAACAGCTAGAAGACAGAGAAACGTTCATTGAATCTCACAGCAACAGAGTAAAGTCTAGCAAATTGACTGTAGTTATTTATATGTTAGAGGGCTTGGGCAGCAATCAGAAGATACCACACCATCCTTGTTCATCCTATATGACCAGAGCCTGGTAAATTCAAGGATACTGACAGCACCCACATCCTTCACCTCCTGAATCAATAGCAAACTTTTCTGGCTGTCAGTGAAGAGTGAACCAGGGCAAAACACACACAGAGAAGACACAAGGCACTGAGTTCCCTTAATCAGTATCAGTCTTACTACAGATTGTCAAAAGTTGCCATCAGCTCCAGCCTTGCTTCAAACAACATAGTAAGGCCAGCACTGACAAGGCGTTTCAAAAGTGCAAAAGTAGTTCAAGCAAAAAAATGTCCCCAGCTCTGAACTTCATTGCAATCAGTGGGAGTCTGGCTGAAGAAAGTTTGACCTTTGAACTACAGGGAAAATGTGTGTTGCATTAGTCTAAAATCAGCTTTTTTTTTTTTTCTTTTTTTAAAATTCACTAGTAGGAGATGACACCAATAGAGAAAAATACTGTATTGAGAAAATATGATGCTTAGTAGGAGAACAATCAAGCATTACAATTGTTGGTATTATGTCTTCTTTGTAAACCATAGATCAAGCAGTGCAAAGACTTATCATCCTGAGCTATTTGTGTTTCATATAATAATGCCTTAATGATTCAATTAGCATTGATTCTTCAGCTGCAACAATATTTTCTGACTGATCTAGTAATTTAGCTCTCACTGTTGATTGATACAATTCCTATAAGTAATAAAGCAGTTTAAAAGAAATTTATTTAATAATTCACAAATCGCTTTAAAGAAGATTTTTATTGCCTCTGCCACTAGTAATTCCTAAGATTTCAGAAAATGAGATATTCTTTTTAACAGTTTGGCATTTATAATGGTGAGTCTTTCTTTCAAGAAGCCTTTTTTCCGACCTGGCATGGCTGTGATAACTCCGTCTTAGAATACTTACTAGCCTTTAGGTGGAGAAGATTAAGACAAGGATGGGTAATCTGAAGATGAATGTGCATTCCATATAATGTGCACAGATCACATAGAAAAAACATGGGCAACTTGTACAAAGTCAATACATAAAATCTGGTTTTGAATCTCAGCCAGAAATCTCATTAGCTATAAGGAAATATCTTAATATTAAGTGTAATTGGATATTAGAGCAGATCTCCACAGAGAAAGTTAAAACTGTTACTGAAGGTGGTCAGAGAGAGATACTCAAGCTGTATGACACAGAGAAATTTCTTTTAGTGTGGAAATGGTAGTATATAAATGCATTATAACATCCTCCTAAGCATTTGGGGGAAAAACAACTGCTTCAGAACTTCTGCAGCATAGACTTAAGCAATAACAGCTTCATGGTCTTCATGATGCTTCCTGCTGCAGTAGCAAAAAAATATACAAGGAAAACTTCATCAGCCTTTTAAAATAGCATCCTCCCCATGATTTGTGGTTGTTCACGCTCTACAGTGCCTCATAATTTTCCACGCTGATAAGTAGATCCTGTCCAAATGAAATGCTCTTTTAATGCGTTTGTATGTGTCTCTGTGCATGTATTTATACACACTTCTTATTTCATGATGGCTCCCTAAGCAAAATCCCTCATTCTGCTTTATTAATTGGCTAGTATTTCCTAGGGAAAGCAGACAGTTCTGGAACACACAGATTTTTCTTTAAGTCATATTGTTTGACATTTATTTTTAACTCAGTGGGGAACAATCTAACTGAAAAGACAATGTGAGAAAAAAACATTTAGCAAACACAAAAAACAAATCAGAGAAGCCTACATGAAGCTCTGAGTAGGATTAATCCTCACTGGGATATATCAACTTCCCCGTTAATTTCAGTCTTTCAAGGAGGATGAATAGCTCTATGTTTAAAACACAGTACAGGGAGACTTAAGACATCAGTTCTCTTCCTTGCCCTGATTAAACTCGTTGACCTTGAAGAAAAAAGGTTTTAGTGTGAAACTGCACTCAAGTTACCTGCATATACATATATCAGCCCTTTGCAAATATACATGTTCAACAGTTGAGTGCTTTTCTACGAGATAGTGCTTTCACAATTTGGGGGTGAAATTCAGAGCCTTAATCTGCCTATGCTTTAATGTCCTATCTTGCTCCTGCATAAAACAGAGATAATGACTCTTACCTAGTTGTACTTCACAGGCATGTTGCGAGGCTCCATTCATTCATACAATATTCATAAAGCTTTCTGAGATCCCTAATAAAAGATTCTACATAGCTACAAATTATTATTTAATGATGGAAAATGGAAACATGGCATGTAGAATGCAAATGAGAGTGAGATATGGTGGTTTTACTCTGACAGACTGAGGTTGTCTCCTTCAACTGAGTGTCAACCAGCATGCAAACATGAACGCAACAAAGCTGTGTCTAACCGCTGTGCTACAAAAAGCCTGTTATCACAAGGTTCTCAAGAGCTGCAAAAGTTCTTTCAAACAAGATTGTACAAATGCCAATTATACTATCAAAAAGGAAAACAAAACTGAGTATCCATTGTAGATTTGTTTGTCCCTCTCCTCCTGTCAGCTAAGGAATTCACACATACAGTTATGTTCCCCCTCCTTTACTTTTAATTGATACTATTAATATAGCTAGGTCATTTCATAAAAACATTTCTAGGGCAGGTGAACAGAAGGTGACACAAAGAATTGGCTGCCACACAGTTGCTTTCACACGTTTTTAGAATTAATGTAAAGTACAAAACACAATAAACGTTAAATCTTTTCTACTGTTTCCTCAACCTGCTTCTGTCCCTGCTACAGAAATCATTATTTAGCAATGGACAGCCTTTTATTCAGGTCTTGCCCTGTTTGATAGTGCACTGTGAACTCAGGATGTCCCCATTTTCCTGCCCTTCCTTAACTACAGCTACCAACACTCATCCATCCTAAACATTTTGCCTCTTCCTGCATAATGCCTCCACAGAGCAGAACTGCTCTTCACCGCTCTGTTTTTTCCCCTCCTGCATATCTTTCATACTTGACAGTCACTGCTCCTGAACTTAGAGGCATCCTCAAACCTTTCTCCTTCTCTTTACAAGAATCTAGAAAAGAATCGAAAGCATTTGAGTACATGCTCACAGATTCACTTTCAGCTCCGTCGGACTTCCTTAAGAGCAGGTTGAACTGCCTGCCCTATACTCTCTCCCTCCATGCTTGCCAAGGCAGAAATCCCCATAAACCCCACAAAAAAGCCTTTATAGCTGCAGTGGTAACGTGCACTTCAGTGCATCAATCATACCATGTAGGCATGACATTGGTGAGGCAGATCTTCCTTCAGCCCTCAATACTGAAATGTTCCAGGTGAAAACATACCTAGAAGAGCCATTATTTCAAACAGACATCAACTGGCACCTCGCCTGTTTAAGAGACCATGGATTAAATGTTTATAGATCCAAAGCCCTTCCAACACAAAAAATGTTCCTTCCACTTCAGAACTGAGGCATGGGATGCTTGCTTCCTGAGAAGTGAGAAAAGCTGAATATTCACTACTTTCCATTTAGGGTGAGCAACTCGTGTCTTAATGCCCAACTCAGTTTAAAAGAAGGAAAACTCTTCAATACCATTATTTTTAATCACAGGATCTCATCTAATATTCTCGCATGAACAGGTATAATCATAAGAAAGGTAGGGAGCGCTGTAAAGAAAAAATTAAATAAGAGACAGTGTATTAGGTTTCCACAAGTCTGCTTTCTGGGGATTGTCTATTAATGGAATTATAATACTGAACTATGTCAGTGTCTGGTTTCTTCAAAAGTAAGTTCAGTGGCATACTATGTTTCTTTATTTTGCTTCTTGGGTTAAAAATCATGCTATCACACCTCTGATAAGAATTACCTTGTCTTCCCTTGTTGATAAGTATCAGAATTGCAAGGAGGTTTCCTACCACGTAATCTAGTCAAATCTTTTAAGAAAGAGAGGAGATACATAAAATAAATTTTTGCTATATATAATTTAGAGATAACAAACATTATATATGAACAGGAGAACATGCTTTCCTCCTAAGCACTGTGACTATGAATCTCAAAACATACAATATCACAGACAGGTAATTCCCTTTGATTTGCTATAAAGTTCTCAAATATCATCTATAATTTACTAGCTTTCTTATGAACTCATCCGACTGTAAAGTCAAGCCACATATTTTCAGAAAGGCAGCAGAATTCTGGCATACATTAAAATAATGAGGATACCTTATAATCTGTTTTGAACTCCTCACTTTTGGATTTCACCTATGGTCTATAATGTTCCTCACTCAACAAGGCCTGTGGTAGTGCCCCGAAGGAAACAGCCAGCGCACTGGCTAGCAGAAGGGAGGGGAGTAGCAGGAAGAATGTGCTGAGAAATGAAATGTCAGAGTGAGTAGTGAGAATTAGTAAGAAGGATATTCTCAAGTTAAAATCATTTTAGTAAGCTGAGGCAAATATAGTAGAGAGAAATATTTTCTTACTAGACTTTTACATTAAAGACACTTACTTTTACTCAGCTATGTTATAACCTTAAGACTGATCAACCTCATTTTAGCATGTCTCCCTTGCTGCACCATGTTTATTATTAGCATACAAACTCTCTGGACAATGACTGAATTCTCCTATATCTATAGAATGTCAAGGACATTTTGTATACCAACAATTTGTAAACAATAAATTCCTATTAGTGAGAAGTGAAAACTTTATCACATGGATGGTAGCTGCAAAATATCTGGACCTCCTCCAGGATGAAAAACAGTACCAAATATAAATTATTTCTATATGTCATTGGAAAGGTACTTTTCCCTAGATTTATGCTAAGTTCTTACACTTGACCTACAACTTCAATGTCAAGGACCATTAATTATCTTTCAACATGTTATACTAAAGCAAACACAATTTTCTGAAGATTCGCTTGAGTTTAAAAGGATAAACTAAATTAGCACAACTCAATCACATAAAAAATGTACTCATTTGAATGTATCTTTTCCTTAGATGGCAGCTCCACTACTCTCACACTGTCTTGTCTGCAAATTAAAAATGACCTTTTTGATAGTGCTGATTGTTTTCAACAGTTAGTATTGGTGATTCATGACTGTGGGATACTGACAGGCGGTTCAGAAAATATCAAGACCAATATCTAACAGACCCTGCTGACTGCTTCCATATAAACATTCCTCCCTTCCACAGTTTCAGTGGGTTTTCAGATTCAGAGGGCCATATTTGAATGCCAGTCCCTTCTCTGGAGCTACTTGTTGAGTGATTTACTAAAACTGAACAGGTTAGTGCCTTCAAGGTACAAAAAGATAAATTACCACTGTCTATGCACTCACTAGGTACAAGTCAGCAGAGATGCCTATGCCCTACAAGACAACCAAGGACAGTGGGTTGAATTCAAAAGTGTAATGTTTGGGAGGAAAAAAAAAAAAAAGAGTAAAATTTCCTTTGATAAATAGGACAAATTCTGTTGTATTTATATTAAATATAAACATGTTTAAAGTGAAATAAAGTTCACAATAAAGTACATTAGAGAACCTGAAAGTCCTTTTTAAAAGACTTATTACTGCATCCTTTCCATCTCCTTGAGCACAATGTCAAATTGTTCCCTATTGTACATTTATTAACATTTTGTCCAGTCTATATTTAAATGTGTCAACAACAGGGTTCCCACCATTTCTCTGTTCCACAATCTATTCCCCTCAGGTCTAAAATTACCCTGTTATAATTTCCTGCCATTATCTCTATTTAACCCTTTAGTTCCATCCTAAAAATGTTCTCTTCTCTGTTAGATTTACATCATTCTACTGTGTCCCCACTTGCTCTCTAATATTGGACAAACAAGCTACCAGAGGTGGCAGTACTCTTGTCAGCAACATCTAGTTTAAGGCTGTTAAATGCCCCATATTAAAAAAATATCCTTTTCCACTGCTTATTACTGACATGTAACTGTCTTGCTAGAAATTTTTCACCCTGCCTCAAGCTGAGTTTGGGGGTGATTTTTTTTTTATGTCAGTCAAAATAATTGTGTTATTAGCCAATGGGAAAATATTCTTTCCTCTGTGTCTAAGAACTCCAGTGACTTTTCCTTTGAGCAGCCCTAGCATGGCAGCTTGAGAACAGAAACTTGAAATATGAATAATCTTCTCTCCTGCTTTTTCTGTGTATGTGTGTTATACACATTTAATTCAAGCAAAACTTTTCTTAACCTCTCAAGACAAACTCAATACAAAAAACTGTATTACACAGACGGCCACCTATTGCCTTCATTAGCACTATGATTACCCTTCTGTGCTACCACTGCCTGGAGCATTCACTTATGGCCTATCCTGCAGGGTACTGATTATCTTCAGCTTCCACTGAAATCAATGGAAGCCAAGCACGCTACCCACGACACAGGAGGCCCTCAGCCACTGCCAGGAGCAGATACTTACAGATTAGAAACATATTGAAAACATCACAGGAGCAGCCACTTGGTAATATTAAAACTGTCCTTTCAAAAAAAAAAAAAAAAAGAAAAGAAAAGGAGGTCTTAGTACTGATGCAAGCAGGGCCTACTGTATTTAAAGCATGCTATTAACTGTAGTAAAATATGATCAAACTGTTACAGCAGCAAGGAACTTAGGGGGAAAAGTGGAAGAGAGGAAGTATGATACATAGCATGTGCTTTGCACACTGCACTGGCCCATCCATCATGGGACACAGTCTTCCCTGTTCATGCCCTAATAACTACTATGGAAATCAGCTGCTATGCATGGAAGGGAAGAGGAGAATGAGAGAAAGGAAAGTTTGATAAAAACACATGCTTCATCATACATTATAAAGCAACAGCAACAATGTGAAGTACCTTGGGACAAAGTTCTCTATGGCCCATCAAGTCCAATTTAAGTCTTATTTGAACTAATTTTTTCCTTCCTACAGCTGAGTACGTCCTTCAGAGCAAAGTGATATCATGTGGCTGTCCAAATATTATCTGATCTTCTACCTGAGTAACTTTTCTACAGCTCCAAAGCTTGGATGCTCTATTCACTGGGAGAGACGGGATGGACTGATGGATTACTAGTCCCTCAAAACCAGCAGAGATGAATGAGTGTGAATGTAAGACTTGTATCCAAATCTTCCAGCTGATAGTTCGTCTAAGTAGTATGTGTGAGGTTGGATATAATATGATGACTCCTACCAGTTACGTAACGGGTCTTAGATAGAAACGAGAGCCACCATCATTCCAAATGAAATACTCAAGAAAACTGCTATGGAGTTCAAATGTTGCACGAATCCAAATAGACCATGGTATGACATCTGCATTTCAATAAAAATACCTTGGGATAGTTCTGCTTTTACCTGGTTTTGCTCCGGAGGGTAAAATAAACATTCCTCAACTTGCAGAATAGTTCATGTAAGTGAGGTTTTTTCGCAAAGCAGAGCAGCGCGATCTTGCCAGTGGAATTTTTATGGGGAAAGCCAAAAAGACAAAAGCCAGGAAAACTGTGGGTTATGATGTCTCCAGATGCTACAGAACACTATTCTACATTAAAAACTGCAATCCCCCTTTGGAATGTCTTGATATCCTACTGACACATTTTAAAACTGTGGGGACCACATAATTTGCAAGTCTTAGAAATTGTTACATTTGTTAATATTTTACTTTTTAAGAAATTACGCAGAACTGAACAAGAAATAGGAATTACAAAAGTAAAATTCAGTGCCAAAGGAAAAATAGGAAACAGTGCTGCAGCAACCTAACTCCTAGATGTTTACACTATACCTTGTACTAAAAAAAAACCCTTTTATAATCTCATATGATTGTTTACACTCCCAATATCTAATTATGGAAGACAATTAAGAATTCTCAAAAGACATAGAATAGAAAATTGGCTATTGGTCTTATAAGTGAAATGGAGATGCTCTTCAATGCATTTCCATTTTGTAGGTACAATAAAAGTCAATTAGATGTAAAAGGTCTATAATAAATGAATGGTCTGGAATCACACCATCTATGAGCAAAAATGCTCTTCATTATCAAGTATTGCCTACATGATGCCAGGAATACCACCAACACATTTATTTGGAAGAACTTTGAGTTTCCACTACATATGAGCTCACAGTAACTGCAAAATATTCCAACTTACCTTTCACAGGAGGAGAAATGAACAATATAATCTACCTTGGTTTTGCTGTAGAGAATGAATGCATATATGGAGATCCCACTCCTAAGTGGTGCTAAATCTATGAACTACATTTTCGGAAGTAGATACAATATATATCTCCACACTAGTTTCCATGTATGCAGATATACACACAGCCATGTTCACACAGTTATGCCTGAACATAGCTTACAGATGTTCTGCTACCAGCACGGCTGTGGAATCAGAAAACGCTGAACAAGCTGCAAAGCTTTCCTGAGAAACTCAGAAAATACTTGGGCAGTTAGCTTGAGTTGAACTCTGTGCTGCTGTGATTAAAGAGCTGTTGCTAGCCAAGCTATTCAGTTTTAAAACTAGCTCCACTACTTTTGCACAAGCTGCTGTTATATACATCATTGTTCAGAGATCTGTCAGCTATTTAGATTAAATAAGAAGCTGCTTCCGAGTCTTGTAACTCCCAAGAGTCTTCACAGCTTGTGTATTTGGAAAATACTTCCCACTCTACAACCCTCAGTACGTGTAGAAACAGGCATTCTTTTCTTTAAAGCTGCTGGTGATTTGAACATATCAGGCCAGCACTTTAGTTTGGAACTAGACAGTTTACCACTTCCCTTCCTGGCTCCCTCTTTTGTGGTCCTCCAACATTTCACAGAAGCTGAAAGCAAGCGAGCTGAATCCTGACATCAGTTTTGACTCGCTCTGGAAAGAGATTTGAATACAAGATTGAAAATGTTTTTCCTGTTGCATAGTGTGCATATGCTGTGCCCTTATCCCATGGCAATCTCGTATCAGCAACACGTGCCTTGGTCACCACGTGGCTGGAGGTGCCGTAATTCTGTCTTTGCAGAGCAGCTCCGAAGCTTGCAGCTTGTTCAGAGTGGATTAGCCCGTCTGCTCTTCTGTTCACCAAAGAGCCGTCAGATTTAGTCTGCCCTGAGCGCTTTCTGTGGGCTGCTCAGAGTGGTATTTTGACTTGAAGGTGATCTCATTAAGTTTTAAAACCCCAACTGGAAAGACCCTATATAACAGAAACCTCTGTACTGACTTGATATCATCCTTGTTCCAGAGATTCCACTGCTGCCTATTGAAGTGGTGGGTCTCTGTACTTTATCATGGCTGATTTCTTGACAGTGGAATTCACTACTCTACAGCACCCAATATACCCAATATACCCATGGGTATATTCCTACCCATTTTTTATTAGACAAAAGCCTTCAGCATTTTTTAAATATCAAGGGTATTTGTTTAATGGTATTTATTTAATAATCACTGCTGGCCTTATGTTTATTAATGCTACGTCTTTCCCAGCCTCCCTTCTGAGCCTGTAAATGTGTAGGAGAGAGAGGAATAGAAGGATGCCGCCTTTGTTTTTAATCTGTTTGCATTTTAATACTATGTTATTTATTTCATATTTCTGAATTTTTATGTTTAAATTAACAATTCCTTGTTTAAATCAACAGAATAGAACAAGAAATGGAGAGTGCTTTATACGTAAGAGCACTATTCTAATTTTGTTGGCATCAAAATGATAGTCTGGGCAGGATGGGGCTGCTGTTCTTAGGCATTACTGTATATAAACAACCACAGTTAACATTGGTAGCGATCCCAAGAGGCAAAAGTGAATTTTTCCCATCAAGAGCTAAATAGCACCTGCATGGAGTGGTTAATTTCAGAACTACAAGGTGGTCCCTGAAAAAGAAATGCAGCTGTTACCCAATCCAGGGACTCTAAGGGCTGCTCTCTTTCAGGTATGGAAGAAGCAGCAAATCCCCTAGGAAGCCTAAGGGAAAAAGAGGTAGATAAAAATTCAGGGACTTAAGGGGAGGACATGGAGAAAAATATGCCTGACAAAAGACCACGTTCACCAGGATCAAGTGGACAAGCAAGCACAACCAGAAGCGAAAAAGACAACTTTGTCTTCTGTAAGACCTCAAATTTCATATGGGAGTGCCCAGGCCTGTACAAGCCACAGGCAGTGCAGCTTCCACCTTGGGACTGATTTTGCAGTGTTGCAGGGAATTGTGAGTGGGTTCCAGGGTTCAGATATTTTGCAGAAAAACTGTTTTGCAAGAAGGTTTCTTCATCTTCTGTCATACAAAAGGCTGGAGCTGGAGTTACAAATATACGGTATTTTTGACCAAAGTCCTCTCATAATCTCACAAATATGTTTTTGTTAGAGGAAAATTTACAATACATTGGGATGTTTTTCAAAAGTATACTTATGCTTAAAAGCCCATCAGAACTTCAGTGCAAACCAAAAATGAAGGCAGGTGAATTACTGTGCAAGTTAGATCATTTGCAATGATTTTAATGCATTTGATCTAGCTGTGATTTAACATGCACTGTCTCACCCATTAAATGTTACTACAGCGTTAATGCATACATATAGCATATCCATGCCTGTATCCAGATACCTAATTACAAATGTTTTGTCACACAGTAAAACAGACGTAGAAAAAGGGAGTAGGAGAGAGGACAGACTTCCAAGATACCAATAAATCCCACTGAAATGACTCTGCCATAAACGCGTCACTGCAACCACTCCTCTACAGCATTTTGCATGATGGGCACATGCACTCAGTCGATAGGACAGACCCGCATACAAGTGCAGAGAACCAGCACCCTGTGCTCCGGCCCTGTGCTGTGCCAGCCGTCCCGAAAGAGTTAAGCCTAGCATTGATATGAAGGGTTACCACATACACATCTGTTTAGCACACACTGACTAATTGCAGCGTTGGCAGAGCGTGGCAGGATGCCAGACCCTGCGCTCATGCGCAATATGCTGGTTTATGCATTGATCTGCTTTTCTTGTGTGGGCTTTAAATACCCAGATAAGCCTGCAAAGCTGCAAGAAGATCACATCGATATATTTACCCCACAGGCTTCCCTCTCCCTTCCCGTCATTCTGTTATGTGTCTACCAAAGGTCTGTTGTGAAACAATCTCCTGAGCCCTGTTGTGTTGTAGCTTTCTCTAATGTTAACTGAATTTCCCTTGGTAACAGAGACACAGTATCTCAGCAGTATTCCCACTCTCTTCTCTGAATAGCTTATCATTTGACAGTGGAGCTATTCAAAATGGCATCTAGTATTTTCTTTGTAAGACTTCACTGCTGAATTATTGATGAATTACAGTGTAATTTTAAGGGCGCTGCAATATAGCAAAACAGTTGGTAAGTGTTAAATAGAAGGTTGGCACATTCACTCTGTGGTAAGTTTTGCCTATAACAGTACTACATCTAATTTCAAGGTCAGGACTCTCATTCTCAGGCAGCATTTAGCTTTAGGAAGAACACTTAGCAAGGCATGAACATAAATTCGTTCACCCTCACAATTTCTATGTTAGGCAGGCAGGCGTTATGGTCTCCATTAGCAGGCAGGTGTTATGATCTCCATTACAGAGTGAAAACAACATCTTCTGAGACATAGAGAGTCCTGTCCAAAGTCTGGCTCCACTCACCAGCGAGAAGGCATTTCAACCATAGTATCTCTGAAAGCTGGCTAAAGATTTTTGAATGGAGCATTTGTTATTTTTTTCCAGAAAGATGTTGATAAATTGAAGTCAAAACTTAAAATGAACATCTATGCCTGTATCAACAAAGATGGATTCTCTGATCCAAAAGAGGAGAATGGCTCAACCAAGCTCAGTTTGGCAGTAAGAAAAATCTAGATAAGGAGAAAATAACTTGTTATATTCTAATGGGAGAAGGAGGTTTAAAACTTTGCTCCAAGCAAGCATAGACCTTAACATGGAAAATGAGTGCCTGTCCTACTGCGCTAGAAGGAGCATCTTTCTTCACTTTGAAAGGCTTGTCCATCTACAGAATAAGTCAGTATTTTAAATGTTGCCACATCTCACAGGATGGGAGACAGTCTTTTCTGCCCCTTTCGACTAATTGCTTCTCAAGTCCAGTTCAAATAATATCCAGAAAGATTTGCAGAAAGATAAATCAAGCTGTCATGTTTGGGGAGCAGTTGTCTTGATATGAAACTTTTATCTATATTTTAGGAAGTTTATTTTAAAAAGAAAAGCAAAATAAAATTGGCTTATTTCCTCCAGCAAGCATTCCAGCACCAGATCAGAATTAAAGCAAATTCTACCTCACTGTGAAGTGGGGTAGGATTTGTACAACAGCGAGGAAAGCATTATGAAACAGGGATTATTTCTGACTAAAAGAATCTAGTTGTAGAGAATACAGACAGAATAGAGGCAGGAAAAAGACTGATTCAATTTCATGCTAATGTGAGCATACAGTACTGGAAATTGCAGGTTTAAATTTATCAGCATCTATTTTTAAATTATCAAATAATAAACACATTGTTAAGATTATTCTTCTTGATCAGTTCTGCCCTAAAATATAATTGTTTAGGGAACGTGTTTTAGTACAATTTTGTATGGGTTTTGCTCCTGTTTTATTTCACCTCTTATTTTTATCAACTTCCAGGGAGTCATTATATACATATATATATTTTTTTAAACTAGTTTTACTTGTGGATGAATTACGTTAGAATAAAGAGTTGGACCTTCTTCCATCTCCTAAACAAGTTTGTTCTTTTTTTTTCAACTGAAAAGATTTTGCAAAGGAATCTGTGAACTACGCTTACTCATTTTCCTAGGAAAGGGAACCAAACAAGGAGATGCTAACATAGCTGCTTTTAAGCTTATTGTGTTAATAAAGGTTGGTCCAAATCAATCCTGTGAGCCCTGCCATTTGGTATATGTGCCATACAGTCCCTATTGACATCCTTGTGATGTGCAAATATGATTCTTAGTGTCACCTTTTCCCTGCAGACCTCTGAAAGGACCCTGCTTGAATTGTTTTCTGATAATGTCACACCACCACAGCACTGAAGACATACAGTGAGCATTTCTGTACCTCAGCTTCCTCAGTCTGGACTAATTTACCTAGCTGTTTCTTGGCCTAGTTAATTCTCACTTGAAAAAACACAATTTTAGTTTATTTTTACTTATTTGTTAATATAATTCCAGAATATGATTCTGGTAAAAGTATGGAGAGAATGGTAATGGCAAAAGAAAATCTTTAACATAGAAAAATTTCTGCCAGCTTTAGATCCTAAGTTACCATAGCAGCAATTTGAACACACTACCTGTAGACTGGAGAGAAACAGATAAATAAAAGCTGGGAGAGATCATATTAAAACCTAAAGGTCTGTTCAGCAGATTCGCTATTTGTAGCCATGAAAACAAGCAGATAATGTGTGTTCTTTTGATTCCTGGCACCCCTAACTCGACAGAACTGTGCAGAAGGTCTCCCTGGTCCTCATTTCCTGTGGCACTATTCTGCAGGCATCCTTTGTGAATTAATTTCTGGTAGGTTTATACAATAATACAGCTCCACAGAAGCTGTCCACTCTGATGATGAATGAGTGTTTCTTTTCAGTTTTCCACAAATGAAAAAGAATGCCTCATCCCAGATGCTATCAACTCACTAAGAATAACCTAATCTTATGTGAGATCAGGTTGCTCTTTGAATTGAATGCAGACTGCTAATGCTTATCTAATGACGAAGTGATTTGTATTTACAAGTCTGGGAGGACACCTCATACATATTTTATATTTTACATTCATGCAAATACAGAATTGAAATCTATGTGATAAAACGTATATCCAGATGATATTCAGACGTGTCGTTCATCTTTTACATACTGATCTATTTTCTTTTAACATTTCAAACCACCAGGGCCTTGTTTATGTGGTACAATTCAGCTAGATGGCAAAACATTTAACAAATCACTATCGTATCATTGTAAATTATGTCATCCATCAGATTAGCTAATCTGGGTTAGCTAACCATGGCCATATCAAGATGTTGGATCCTACAGCCTGCCAATAGCCAATAAAATTCATTTCTGAAGTTCATAAAACTAACAGACTAATAACAAAGGTAATAGCAAAGAGCCATTACTGATGCATAAGTCAAATGCAGTTCAGTTTGGCTTCTGAACAAAGTTTTTCCCCAGCTTCAAAAACCTCCATAGTGATGTGAAGGGATTCTTGCTTGAAGTTTGTTGTTTTTAAGAAGCGATTTCCTCATTGTTACTTTGCGGGTACAAGTGAACAATACAGGGCATAAATAGACCTTCACAAAGGTTAATATAGAAAATACTTAAACTGCATGGCTGGGATTCTTCTCTGCTACTAGCGTAGATGACAACTATCTCTCTATGCAAAATGGAAATCAGGAAAGACATTACCCAGTTCAGTTCTACAACATTGTTAATGAGATTTAGTCTCAGTGGGGCTCTCTTGGTGTTTGTCAATTATGGCACTTCACCTGTCCTTTTGGCTTTTATTTCTCCAGTGACTATTCTATGCAATTTTCCAAATAACAAAGGATAATAGTAATGAAAACTTCCATTTTAATGCAGGTTTTCATTTGAAAAAATAATCACACAGCAAAAGAATATAATTCAGGCTCTGGATAGAGAAGAGTGCTTAAGAATATGATTAACTTTAGGCCTCTGCAGCAGTCCTACAAAGAGACTGAAGCAAATGCTTAGGTATTTTCTTGAGTAGGTTTTGCAGAAGTTTTAGTCTGCATAATATTTTTCCATATCAGCTAAGATGCAGGAATTATTATTTTTCCTGAAGCTTTATCTTTTTACTACTGAGAGTGCTTATGGAAGTTCAATTCCCATCGCTTCTGAGATCATATTTCTACATCAGCTGAGACAGTCCCTGTCTCAAAGATATTATGATGTTAAATGGACAAGGAAGACAAATGCAAGAGAACTGAGGGCAATAAAACAGTAACAGTAAGTAACCACCAACAGAAAGAGAACTGGGAGAAGGTAAACCAAAGATATGTAATATGCTTTCAGCTGAAAGAAGAAAGTGGAGCTGAAGGATGCTAATGGTGGGAAGGGAAGGCTAGTCTCCTCTCGTGCATTCTCACTGACTTCAAATAAGGTATGTCGGGAAGTTTAGACTTAAATTTTGGCTCCTGATTTTTGCTGGTTTGGGAAGTGAGATCTCCTGTCTTTAATATTGAACCATGAACTTGAATCTGAAAATGTCCGTTCAAATGCAGTGCTGTGCAATTGCTTAGAAGAACAGCATGCAGTAAGAATTTAACTTTTCTTGACAGATTCAGCTTCAGCCATTCTTAGGTAAAGTATAATTTATGCAATTCTTTCTTGTGTGGAAATTAGTGACTGAAATATTTAACTAAATTAAATTGTACATGAAGATACCAAACTCATAAAAGATGCATTAAAAAACTCCTGAGTAAACCTAAGAGCTATCAGGACAGTAAAGGGAAAAAAAAAAAAATAAAAAAAAAAATTTGCAGCTCACATATAGAGGTCAAGCAATCACCCGAGTGTGAATCTGTTCAGTCATCCAAAAGCATTGACAACTGCCCGGCAGCACTTTGAAAAGATGTAATTGCCAACAAGTCCTAAATCTCAGTTTGTGCAATGATTGCAAATTTGCATAATTAAGAACAGCCACCATAAAGCCCAAATGGTTGTCAGTTTAGAAAAATCTCACTGCAATCTGCTAAAGTTTGTGTGCTAAAAAGAAGTGTCACAAGGGTTGGCAGGATGGTCTCATGGTTTAAAAAGGAGATTTGTTTGTGAACTTGGATATGCCTGCTTCATTTGAGACCTTGGACCTGTGCTTCAAATACTGTGTAGTTCAATTTCTTATCTGTATAGTGTGGATAATAATATGCGGCCTTTTTCATAAAGCACTTTGTGATTCTTGACTGGAAGGACCTATAGAAGTGTAAACTATTTATTATTATGCAAACTGCTGTTGAGAGTGACTCTGACAGCTAACTGTACTTTCTTCACTTCAAAAACACAGCAACTCTTCCAATGGAATTCTCTCCTAATCACAAAACATACTTTCATTGTATTAAATTACCATGAAAAAGCATCCAGGGGCAAGTTCCCACATTTCTATTCGTTCCTTCTTCAGTCACCATGAAGTTAGTAAAGTGTCTGTTTAAATAATGACCAAGTCAAAACTGATTAAGGAAATCAGGATTGAGCCAGGAAAGTAGCATTTTCCTGTGCATGTGGAGGGGGAAGGGACTAACCTTTCTTAGAGACTATCTTTGTTATCATGCAATAAAATGGATTTGGTAGATTTTGATTATTCTTAGTTAAGAAATACACCTCTCAGCACACAATATGCATTCCAGCCATCATTTTACATGCCAAATATATTTAGATAGGTTTTAAAATAGCTAAAATGTTTAACTCAGAAAATTAAGCTTATCAAAGAAAAAAAACACATGGTTTTATTCCTAAGATCTTTGGAAGCATCTCTAGACAGATTGATTAAAAAAATAATAAAAATCAAGACTAAAAGATTCCTGAGTTCAAAATACATTTGGAAAAAGCACATCCACAACAAAGTTTTTATTTTGTTCCTGTTCAGCATTCCTATCTGAAAAATCACACATCTTAACCACAGCCCCCTAAAGCTGATGAATGTCTTTATTTTGACCACATCTGAGAGCCAGTCTCCAATGACTTTCAAAGTCTACTTAAGTTCAGAATTTTATTTGCAATCTACAATCATTACTCCATTCCCCATCTCTCACTTCAATATAGAGGTACTGCTAAGCAGATGACAAACACTAACAATTTCGTGGTACATAAAATTCTGCCAATTGATAATGCCACTCTCTTTCTTGTCCAAGTTGTCTTGTCATGCAGAAATGCCTTGAATTCAATCTTTGATCTTCATGCATTTAGATAAAAAAAATAAGCAAACTACACATCACCGTGAAGTCTCTTTTAAGGCATTCAACACAGCAGTTATCAAACAGGAAGCAGTATTTCTTAAGAAACAGCAGATCTTTGCAGAAGATTTTCTTTTCTATGAAGAGAATTTATTTCAGTTCCTGGATAATAGGCAAAATTCAAACTTTCTTGGAAAGTATTCTTTGTCCTCCTGTTTCACAAGGAAAGGTAGCAAGTTCATTTTAGTCATAAAACCCACAGAAGGCTCAACTGAACATCTCCAACCAAATTCTGCACATTTACCTCCATAGCACATAGAGGAAAGTCCCATTACAAGTTGCCTGAAAGAAAACAGACATTTTCCCCAAACCAGTGCTTTCTGAAGTTTGTGTGATTCGATTAGCCGAGTAGGCCATTACTAGATAATTCTCCCACTTTGCTTAATTTGCTTATTTCCATAGAGCCTAAATGGTCTAAATGCTCCCTCAATCCATTGCTTGAATCCAGATGTGCTGGTTTTGGCTGGGATAGAGTTAATTTTCTTCACAGAAGCTAGTATGGTGCTATGTTTCGGATTTGCACTGAAAACAGTGTTGATAACCCAGAGATGTTTTCCTCACTGCTGAGCAGTGCTCACCCAGAGCCAAGGCCTTTTCTGCTCCTCACCCCACCCCACCAGCGAGGAGGCTGGGGGGGGGGCACAAGGAGTTGGGAGAGGACACAGCCGGGACAGCTGACCCCAACTGACCCAAGGGATATTCCAGACCATACGACGTCATGCTCAGCATATAAAGCTGGGGGAAGGAGAAAGAAGCGGGGGACATTTGGAGTGATGACGTTTGTCTTCCCAAGTCACCGTTAGGGGTGCTGGAGCCCTGCTTTCCCGGAGATGGCTGAACACCTGCCTGCCCATGGGAAGTGGGGAATGAATTCCTTGGTTTGCTCTGCTTGTGTGCATGGCTTTTGCTTTACCTATTAAACTGCCTTTATCTCAGCCCATGAGTTTTCTCACTTTTATCCTTCTGATTCCCTCCCCCATCCCACTGTGAGGGAGGTGAGTGAGCGAGCAGCTGTGTGGGGCTTAGTTGCCAGCTGGGGTTAAACAACGACACCAGATCATCACTGTCTCCTGCTCTTTACTTTCCTCCACTGACTGCTTGGTCAATTCCACCACCTTGCGCTAGACTATCCCTTCACTAGCAAGGAAGTGGGAGAGAAAACAGACACTTTTTCATAGGACAGTGGAAGTGAATGGGCTCTTTGAATAGCCTTGGACTATGCACTAAGACACAGATCCATTTCCTTAGGTTGGGATGGCAACCAGAATTAAGGCTTCAGGGACATATAGTTAGTCTGAGTCTTACTTGCTGGTGATTAGCAGAATACAATATTTTTTCTACCATGCCCTCCCCATTGCTTGCAGTTTTCTCCCAGATCCTGGCTTTCATGTTTCCATCTTCAGACACCCGATGGCTCTAAATTTTTCAGGCACCTTTCCATCAATGATCTTCGGCCCAACCCTTATTCTGGGATGGCAGTTACAATCTTACAGTATTAAGTATAGCTTTGCTTTGACATTTTATTAGATAGACATCAAAATGTGTGTAATAAACACGTTTCAAGATACTTCACTCCTGTGAAAACATTTTCTTCTAATCTCCCTGTGAATATTGTCATCCCTTACTGTGTAACATTTCATTGTAGTCTTAATGCCTCAGTGTCAAGACCCATTGGTTTATTTGCCCGAGTGTCACAAACATCTGTGCCTCCATATAAAACCTAAAAATTCATGAAAATACAGTGTTCTTATTTTTTTCTTAACATCTTCTCATCTGTCTCTCACCTATTAATGCAAAGTCAGCTTGAAAGTTTATCACAAGTAGACTGACCTTTGCCTTAAGTCTTGTCTTAAAATAGGCATGCAGTGTTGTAGAACAAGTCAAAAGCATCGCCTTCTCTTCTGCTGGTTTGCTACATGGCAATGGCTCAGATGTCTCACTCTGCTATTTCAAGTGGTTAACTGCATTATCTAAAGTAAGCCTTGATTGTCAAAGCTTGAGCCCATATTCTTCCCTGTTTTATCTGAAGATAATGCAATTTCAGATAACCAATTATTTCATCTGATGAGAAAACAGAATGACACTGCTCTGTCTAATGCACTGAAAGGATCTGAGCACTAATGTTTTAATATGCTGTAATCAACATTAAGAAAATATCTTTTCATCTTGTGAAAGGGGAAATTTTTGATTGCAAAAATGCATCTGTGATAGCAACAGTATACAGCATTGCATATTCAGTCCAGGCTGACGATGCTTACAGGGCACACAGTACAGATGATACAGCAAAGCACTTCTTTTTATATGCTTTTGTTCCTGGATTTTAAGTAAGATGTTCAAGGAAAGCGTGAGGGCAATATTTTGAAGTTACATAACACACTGTCAACCCTTCACAGTTAAAAATAAAAGGATTCAGGCTCTCCTCCATAATTGGAATTTACAATGAAGAGTTGCATAGGTGCATTTTCCTAAAGAATTTCAGTATTTATTCCTCTTTTTAGCACTGTGAATCATAAAGGCCCACTGGCTCTCTCTTCAGGCATGTTACAGACCCAGTGACTTTAATGGATTAGGAACAAAAGAGATGAATCCTAATGTATCTTCGTTTTCTGGTTTTGTTGCTTAAAGGCAATTGATGGGAAGTTAAAGAAAACTATCAGTATACCCCTCAAAGCTACTGTTGGAATGCACCTCAGGTTCTGTTTCTGCCCAAGACTTCCCCATACCTTTCTCCTACCCTAAGTGCTCCCCACTGTTTTGAAGTGCTGTATATTTGCAAGGTGTATTTATATCCCAGCTATGGTGAGAGGCTTCAGGATAAGAGAGGTAGAGTGAGACAAAGCAGAATTCAGAAAGAACTGGTAGGAAGCTGCATGTGACTGGCAGGGGAAACTCCTAACAGAATGGTACTGCCAGGCCTATAGAAATGAGAAAGCAGCAGCACTTCTTGTTTTTCAAGCATTCAGTTTCAAGAACTGGGGTGCCAGGAGAGAACAAACTGTGGCTCAGCCACAATTACAATTCTGAATATATTTCTAAAAGCCTACCTGAACAACAGTCCTTCCCCTCGACAACAGTCCTATTTGTAATAGCTATATTTTTCTATAATTTTTTTAAGGCATTTATTCCCAAAGGAATGATGAACTACAAGCAGCCACCTGCAACAATGCTATGATTGCAAAGAGTGTTGTAGCTTGGATGTATTCTTTAGCATCTTCCATCCTGCTGACAGCTTGTTGGACACATTATGTTATTGAGAAAATAAAGTGTTTACTATGTCAGCAGGGTAATTATATCCAGAATAAAACACATGAACGTTCAGAAAGTCTCTCCCCAAAACTGAGTTATGTGCTAAAATAAAGAATGATGGCTGTCTGAATAATCTCAACTTTAAAAGAAGTTTCTCTTGCAAAGCTCACAGCAACCTACCCTTTCCTCCCTATCTTCTGAAGGTGTCAGTCATCTTCTATTTTATCACTATGAACACAATGTAGCCCAGCAGTGTGAACTACTTATCCTGGGAGAGCATTTGAGTGATTAGAGGTTCCTCTTTTGTTTATGTATTCTTTCCAATAGCTCCCTCACTCTTAATAGTAAGAGAGACATATTTTTTCTGATACAAAGTTTGTCTAAGGCTTCCAGTGACAACTTCTACAGATACCAAAAAGACTCCCAGTGTTCCCAAGCCTTGTATTAAGGGGTTAGGCTGACTTTTGGAGCCCTGAAACTGAAGTAGAGACAACAAAAATCACAACCTCAGTTTTTAAGTGTTAAAATGATAGGACTCTTGGAGGTATGTAATGAATACAATATGTTTTTAACATAAGATAACCTTAACATTTCCAGTGGCCTGAATAGGATCAACAAACCATAAAATTATTACTAAGGATTGCAAAGGCCACCCAGTAGCTCCAAATTGTATTGTAATTTTTGGATCAAAAAGGAAAGGAATCTCTTTATAAATATATGATTGAACCTTTAAATTTTTTTGTATTAATGTTTTTTAAAATTCCTATTTATTATGATGTCATGGTTTAACTCCAGCTGGTAACTAAGCACCACCCAGCTGCTCGCTCACTCCCTCCACCCAGTGGGATGGGGGAGAGAATCAGGGGAAAAAAAAAAAAAAAAAAAGTAGTAAAACACATGGGTTGAAATAAGAACAGTTTAATAGGGCAGAAAGAAAGAAACTAATAGTGATAACAACAATAATAAAATGACAATAATAATAAAAGAATTGGAATATACAAAACAAGTGATGCACAATGCAATTGCTCACCACTTGCCGATCAATCCCCAGTTAGTTCCCGAGCAGTGATCCGCTCCCCGCCCCAGCCAACGCCACCCAGTTTATATACTGGGCATGACATCACATGGTAAGGAATACCCCGCTGGCCAGTCTGGGTCAGCTACCCTGGCTATGTCCCCTCCAAACTTCTTGTGCTCCTCCAGCCTTCTTGCTGGCTGGGCATGAGAAGCTGAAAAATCCTTGACTTAGTCTAAACATTACTTAGCAACAACTGAAAACATCAGTGTGTTACCAACATTCTTCTCATACTGAAGCCAAAACATAGCACTATACCAGTTACTAGAAAGAAAGTTAACTCTATCCCAGCTGAAACCAGGATATATGACTTCTACAAATCCTTACATGAGAACTTCAGCAAACTACCAGTGAAATCTAGACTCAGAGTAAAGATCAATTACTGATGGAATGAGATTGGAATGATTGCTATATCACATACCTAAGGAATTTACAATAACCCCATGCTTTCACAGGTTTTATTTAAAAAGTAATCTCCTATAAGTAGGTCACTATCTTGATCTAGTAAATCATTTAATTCACGGGGTTCAACAATGCAGAGCCCACCAAGAAACTGGTTTTGCTCCCACTGATGCTAAACATAATACTCTCAATCAGTGAGTATCAAACAGAATTTTGTCTGTAGCTTTATAGCAAATCTTTTTTTTTTTAAACTTAATCTAAATTAGTAAGTGCAGCTGCTTCTAAGATGCATATAATCATCAACATATTTCATATGTAACATAATACGGCATTTCATCCATGAATTATGAATGGTGTAGAAAGCAAAGTAAATGGTAAAAATATTAGATCTCATCATGTCTTATAATATATATATATGCACACTCAAATTCCCCCAAAAATGTCAAAATGAGATATCCCCAAAGTTTTCTAAATCAAGACATGTATTCTACAAATTCATTACTTCTCTAGTTTGCATCAACCCAGGAATTTCAGTCAAGTTCAAGTACAGAATTGAGCATTAGTACTTGGTATTTTACTACTGCTAACAGAGGTATGAGATGACAGTTACTAAAATACCAGACCAGTCACAGAGTATTCTATTCCACTGAGAGATAAGGGAAATGAGCATATCAATCAGTGCTTTTATGAGCAACTACAGGCCCTCAAAGTGACGTGACAGGAAGTATATCTGGGTTTTAATAGCATATATTTGGGTATTGTTGGGTAAAAATGAAAAACATTTCACTTCTGTATTATCAAAACCCTCAAAGTGGTATTACTGAACCTAACAAATAGCAACATTTAGAAAATCTAAGACATGAAAATGCAAATAGTAAAAAATTAAAAAGAAGAAAAAAATCCCAAACCTACCAATCCAGATTCAAGATGAGAAATTTTGAGGCAAACATCAGTGATCTACCTGCCAAGAATAGTGTATCAAATGGCATGCTCCTTTCCCAGGTAAGATGTTGAATATTTGAATATGCTGGTGGAAACTCAGCAGGACCCAAGAGACATTGCTATCACTCACTTCATGAGTACAAGGGAAAGCCTCCCACTGAGTTCTGAAAGCAGGCCCTGGGAGGCATTCACCCTCACAAATGTTTTTGGAGGGTGCCTGGTGTCCTAGATCTGCCTTTGTGCTGGCTCTGCTCTGTGCCACTTAGTACCCATTGTGGCTGACCATTAGCACACCTGCCATAGGCTGCTCCCTTTGCTCTACGGCAACTTGCTTCATAGTTACCTTACACATTCAAAAAGGCAGTGACAGCGTCAGAGAACTTCATGACATGTTGTTTATCGATCAATTTGGTTACGCTGACATCAACCCAAAAGGAATGTCAAACCAGCAGCTATCATATTTAAATGAGAACTGTTTAGAGTAGCCTTTCAGTTCCCACAAAATTCTGTGAGGAAAATCAAGTTTGGAAACCAGCAAACTTTCCAGGAAAAAAAGTCTGCTTTTCTGTATATAACACTGATTTAGTTTTGACGTACAATGTTTAGTAGGTTCAGATTTTTTGGAAAACCAAAAGAAAATCAGCTTCTGATTACCAGTTTGAAGGCATTCTTGAATTTACTTTTACATCTATTGTTATGATTAGTACGCCACTCCTTTTTCACACTACAGAGCAAAAAAACCACAGCATGTTCCAGACCTCAGGAAGCCCCCCCTATTGCCATTACCTTTCAAAAATTATCAAAAGCGGTCTCACAATGACAGAGACAGTTCCCTCAGCTTTTGTGAGTGCACACCATCAGGTCCCATGGACTTGTGTATGTCCATTTTGTTTATGTGCTTCCTAAACTGATCCTCCCCTACCAAGGGTAAGTTTTCATCACTCCAGACTTTCCCACCGATCTCAGGGGCCTGGGATTCCTGAAGAACAGTCCTACCAGTAAAGACTGAGGCAAAGGCGGCACCAAGTACCTTGGTCTTTTCCTGTCCTTTGTAACCAGGTCACACACCATATTCAGCAGCAGGCCCACATTTACCTTCCTCTTCCTTTTACAGCTGATATACCTGTAGAAGCACTTCTTGTTGCCTTTCACATGCCTCTCTGGATTCAACTCCAGGTGGACTTTGGTTTTCCTAACCCCATCACTTCACACTTGGACAGTGCCTCTGTAGTCTTCCTGGGTCACCTGACTCTGTTTCCACCTACGCTTCCTTTTTAAAATGTGAGTTTTAAAACATCCAGCCACCTTCCATTTCCTGCACGTTGAGATCCACTGTTCTTGAGAGTTGAGGAGGTGATTCTTGGGAAAAAAAACCAAACAACCAGCTCTCCTGGACCCCCCTGCTCTCCCAGGACTGTCTGCCATAGGATTCTTCCAAGCAGATCCCTGAGAAGATCAAAGTCTGCTCTCCTGAAATCCAGGGTTGCGATCCTGCTATTTGCCTTGCTCCCTCTCAGGATCCTGAACTCTACCACTTTATCGTTGTTGCATCCAAGATGGCCCCCAATTTTAACATGCCTGACCAGTTCTTCCTGCTTTGCAAGTATGAGGTGCTTCAGAGTGTCCTCCTCCTGTCGGTTCCTTGATCATCTTTGGCAATAAGTTATCACCAACACACTCCAGAAAATTTCTGGATTGCTTGTGGCCTCCTATGTTGTCCTTCCAGCAGATTTTGGGGTGGTTTAAGTCTCACATGAGGACCAGAGCCTTTGAACATGAGGCTTCTTTCAACTGTCTGAAGAAGACCTCATCAACCTCTTAGTCTTGATCAGAGGGTCTGCAGCAGACCCTATTGCAAGGTTGCCCATATGGGGCTTCCCTATAAGCTCTCAGCTGGCTCAGAGGTAGATCTCCTAGGCAGAGCTCCATGCACTCCCACTGCTCTCTCACATGAGAAGTAACTCCCTCTGTACTCTCCTGGCCCATCCTCCTCAAAGAGCATGTACACATCCATTACGGTGCTGCTCTTGTGTGAGCTATCCCACCATGTCTGCAGTTTAGATAAGACTGTAGCCCTGAAACTACACACAGACCCCTAACTCCTCCTGTCTGTTCCCTACACTACATGCATTAGCAAACAGACTCTTCAGGTGGGTACTTGGTCATGCTGATTTCCCAGAAAAGGCAAGAAAGCTTCTTCTGTAATGCTGTCCTGTAGGCACTTCCTTATCCCATGCATGAGCTTAATGTGGACCCCCTGTGGATTAAGAGCTCTCTCCTGCCTGCAAAACCCTGCACCCTTTGCTTATGAACTTGATCCACCCCTCCCTCACTTGATTGTGGGTCATCATTCCTTTCCCCTATTGCTCCTAGTTCAAAGTTCTCACCGAGCTGGCCAGCCTGTTGGCAAAGATGCTTTTGGCCCACTAGGTAAGGTGGATCCCACCTCTCCCTAGCAGTCCTCCATACTTAAGGAGGATCCCATGGTCATAAAAGCAGAATCTCTGTTGTCCAAATCACCTGTGCAACCAGTGTTTCACCTGCAGGATCCACCCACTCCTCCTCAAGCCACATTGAGGAGAATTTCAATAAAAAACATTTTCTGATGCAAAGATGACAATCACTTCTAATTTGCATCAACATTGCAAAGAAGAGCAGTCAGGCCTGAGTCAAAACCAAGATGTGGTAGTCATAGCAATCCAAAGCTGGTAGCAAAGTTAGCAATGTGTCCTAACGTCCAGGGGAGAGAATGGTCTTTGTCTAACAACTTTCTCTACCAAACTTTCACACCAAAGTCCCAGAAACCAGAAAACCATAAATATCACATTTTGACTGTTCAGGGGAATAAATGCAAACAATAATAATAAATCTAACCTCTGAACTAGCATTAAGCATTACATTAATTTACAAAAGGTTGAATAGCTCTTTCCTGTTGTGCTAGTTTAACCTCATTACACTAAATGGTCAAAATTCTGCTCTGGCTTACAGCCTCGACACTCAAGTCCCAGGAAAAAGTCTAGTATCAGTGACAAAACTACATGCCAGGCATGAACCACATGAATGTAATCAGGGCATGTTCTAGCATCATGGGCTGAGTGCCTCTGGCTGCGAGAAAAATTCAGAAACAGTAAAAGAAAAAGTGTTTTCAGTAAGCAGAGTAAGGAACACAAACAGGTACCAGTGCAACTGCGGTTCTGTAGTGAACAAAGATAACGAGTGCACTGAGAGTCTGGATAATGACTCAAAAGAGGAGATGAATTCGACAGGAATAGCTCTCTATTTCCCAACAAAAATCGGAGCCCCAGGCAACAAGTTCCTTCCTTCCCTCTCCTTCCACCTCTACAGCATGCAGGAGGTCCCCGGCAGCACTGCAGCATCTCGAGTGAGCAAGCAGTCTGTTGGTTTATGCCCTTCAGTGACCATAAAGCTACTGCAGCTCTCTATCTATCAGAACGACCCAGACAGAACAGACAGGCTGAGCCTCACTCATCAGCGCGGCGTTGCCATGGCAATCAGCTGTTGCCAGGTAGCCCACAACTAAGAGAAGACTGAGAATTAGCAAGGCCTAAAAATAAAGATGTCGGGGGTTTTTTTCCTAGATGTTCATGTATAGCAGGCAAAATAATAATAAAACTCCCTCAAGATCTCAGCAGTTACGCGGTGTTTATATTCTGCAGGCTTTGATCACCTTTTAAAATTAGCACATTTTTCTAAGCAACAAAAACAACCAAAACATGACAGTGGGAAGATTTTCCAAATCAATGAAAACATGAGACTAAAAAGCAGGAAGGGAGATAAACTGTTCCAAATATTCAAAGACACTGACAGATAAAAGTATAAAAACCTTCTACATCTCTACATCAGCAGAGACGGAAAGCGTGGCGGCTCTGCTGGTTTACATCCTCTGTGTAGGAACTGTCCTATAGTTAAGGGATGAGGAAAAAAATGGATTTCATTACCATCCCTAAACATTCCCTATGCATATGGACCCTATAAAATAAGAGAAAATGCAACTTAGAATATTGTGCAACCAACACAGCAAGGGCTTTGGCATTCTCAGATCGAAGATATGATAGGAATACAGGATATGCCACATCTAACTGCAACAGGGTTTATGAAAGCAAATGCTGCAAAGGCTCATCACCAAGGAAGGAAAGGCTGTTGAAGTGAAAAATTCTTCAACAAAAGTTAATAAAAGTTGCAACTAAGAAAACTGACAAAAGGTGGCCTTCACTGCTTCTTCCTGGTCACTACATGGACACATGACAAAAAAAAACCCAAAACCCAACCACAACTCACCCCAAGGTCACAAGGAAAGACAGATCTGCAGCACCTTTCTTCCCAGGAGCAAGTATTTTAGAGGAGAGAAAGCTGTAAAAGGCCCTGTAAACTGAAATGTCAGAATCAAGTCTGATCCGAACCAGTAGTGTTGTACAGTTATTGACTCCAAGATCTGCATGGGTTTGTGCTACTGGATTCCCTGGAACCATTCCTTGGAGGTTTCAAGGGACAAGCCCATGGCAGAAATACATCAGGGTTGGGCCAAACTGCTTGTCCAGCTGACTCCTTTCACAGGAAAAGCTAGACAAAGAATGAAACATTGAGTCTGAGTCCATTAAATTTACAAAATAAACAATTCCTTTGGGTTAACTAAAAAAGGAAGTTTACTTTTTTTTTTTCATTTCAAGTAAGGAAAATCTGAAGGAACATTAATTCTTTCTACTAGGAAAGACTTTTTTCTTCTTTTTTGTAAACTGAAAACAAAATGTAATGACATAAACCAAAAAAGGAATTATGAAATGCAAAGTGATTTCAGATTAAAATAATGTAAACTTTCAATGCTTAAGAAGCTAAAATGAAACGCTTGGTGGGTTTTTAACATTGTTGTTTCAAATCAATAACTGGGCAACAAAAAAGGAATTTCTAAAACATCTTCATGTTGCAAAATCTGTATGTTTCAGTAGCAGTAAAATCTGATCAAAATAGTCCTCTTCTACCTCAAGCACCCAGCCCAGACAATATTTTCCCCCTAAATTGTACACTGTACAGGACCCATTGTTTAGAAAGACACAGGACATTGGTTGTACTATGATGAAAATGACTCTCTCATTTTTCCTCCCCCCCCGCCCCCCCCCATGTTTCAATAAATAATATATATTTTTCAGTGTAAATTAGGAATCAATGGCAATTGGAAAATGTCACAATAATTGACAATAATGTCACACTTAATAGCGGCATGGTGGATTTGAGAAACTGGAATAGCATCCTTGTGCACAAGGACCTTTGAAAGAGTAACATAAAGAAGCCATGGATTTACTGAGAATATTCTAAAAGTATATTTTTAGACACCCTACAAAGGCACTAAATAACCAACTTTGAGTGGAAAATTACTTCTATAAATGAACAATACAAAGAAAGCTAAAACAATGAGAGCTGGACTTCTTAGTAGTGACTGTTTGTTTTCAGAAAGGACTTAAAATTACAATGTCTCTTCTAATTAGAAGAATCATTCTTATCCTCTTCCCTTTGTTCTGGCATCCGTCACTGAATTTTATACATTTTGACTTGCTGAGTATCAGATACGATTAATTTATACAAACATAGCCAGACACACAGAACACTTTATATAACTGTATATTAACCCTGCTGATTTCAGCCTCGATTTTTATTTTTGTCTGGATGGGCTTCAGCTCCCATAAACACACAAAGTAATTGTGAATATGGCGATAACCTTTAAGGAAGCCACAAACTCGAATACCAAAAAAATCTGACTTGATTTTTCCCTCTTGTTGCACCCCCTTGGGAAACACAAATACACATGTAGGGATGGGTTCTAGAGATATAATGTTTTCTGAAGTTCCAAAGAGTTATTTTGAACTCTCTGAGTTTCTTAGTTTTGTTTCTGAAGTATAATTAGGGATTCCTTAGCCTGAGCCAAGTTCTTGCATATATGGAGGTGCCAGTTAGCAGCTCCCCCGAAGAGGAGCACAAAGTGGCATGACTTTATGGAGACATTCTGTTCTCTGTGCCATGCACGAGACTCCATTTGTCTCCACAGAGCTTAACCAGTTAGGGGGAAGTGCGTCCCAGTGAGTCTTCCATGGCAAATCCCTCAGCAACACCCAAAGAGCGGGCCTGAACACAGCCTTAGGTACACAGAGCAAAGGCCAGCAATGGCTACTAATTGCGCTGGAGCACAGTTTCCTCACTTGGTATCACAGAGGCAGCTGGGAGGGTTGGGGTGGGGGAAGGCAGAAGGGAGAGGTGAGCTCTTATTTCTAGTTTTAACATGTACAGTAATAAGGGCCAATAAGGGAACAGCCATCATCAAGTGGTGTCATTATATCTTCCTTATTTTATTTCTGCTGCACTTTCATTACCTATACTAAGTCTTTCTTTTGGTATCTTTTAAAGCTTAAAAAAAAAAAAAACAACCACCCCTCAAAAAAAACCAACAAAACCATCACAACAGCAGAAAAGTTCTCTTTTGCATAAAAATAATTTTATCAAAATAGCCATAGTTAATATCAACTAAATTTTTGACAGAAAATTGTTAAAGCTTTCCACTTCAGATGTTGAACATAGCAGTTAATCTACTCCTTCTCATATTAAACTATTAACTGTAATTATATATATAAAAATAATATATACTTAGTGAGATAGTACAACATAAAAGTGGAAATGAAATTAAACAAAGTGTTTTGATACCATCAAAATGATTGCTATATTTTGAATCTTCATTCAAAAAAATATTGGATGTATATTCCAGCTTGAAATTATTTTCTGCTTGAAATTTGGAATTTCCCATGGAAGAGAAAACCTGGTATTTTAGACACAAATAACTATCACACATTCACATGAATCTTCTGGGAAATACAGTTGCAGCCCGGGAGCGTTAGCTAAATTGAATACACTCAAGAAAAAGTGATTATTAATTTACCTCCAGAATATTTGCATTAAAACTTCATTTAAATTCAAACAAATCCTTCTTCTAGCCTCAAGAAGCATTTTATAGTTTGGGGGTTTTTTTAATCTACTTTATAATTTTTGGTTAAAACAACAGCTACCCCAGGAAATACATGAAAAAAAGCTGCCATAACATTAACCTATTTCACTGCAAAATAAAAATAAAAGCTTTGTGTTCAGGTAACAAATCAGAGGAGTGGGGGAAAGAATCTAGTTGGAGTCCCACACGAGGAAGCATGCAAAACACAACAAACATCTCTTTATTAATCCAAAATTTAGAGATTGCACACTGGAGGAAGAACTGCTGATGAGACCTGTAACCAAAACATAACATAGATCTCCTTCTTGTGCAGCACTAAAATGAGGATGCACTGATCTCATGTCTCAAATTCTACCAGACTATTGTTCAGTTTGAGAAAACTTTACCTTAAATGCACTGTAAAAGTGTTATGTCATCTGATGGAGTATTTTTTGTTCTAAATGTGTTGGAATTGCCTCCTGCATCACTTTCTCTGTTCTGAATAATTAAGTAACACGACCATCTCTTACACCCTTAGTTAGGACAGAAGGAGCACTTAGTCATTAGAAGGCCAAATCTCTTTCAAGTGTCACCATTTATCTATATACAGAAGTTATATGGAGTATAGAGAGAAGTATAAATTTCAAATAAAATAGGTATTCTGAAATACCTTCCCATGAGGACATATTTATCCTTTTCCTTCACTAGACTATTTGTTCAGCTGTAACTAATTCAGTAAATTACAGGATACTCTACTCTTGTCCCTTGACTGGGTAAGAATTGTAGAATTTCTGACCCAAAAGTACACATTTAAATTGTTTTTTACATGAACGTGTATACATTTCGGTGTGAACAAACTTTTTGCCACTTAAACTCTAATTACACCTAAAACTTAGAGTAAAATCCTCCCTAGAATTATTGAATTGCAGCTAATTTCCACTAAAAACTTGTAATTGACTCAAACATACTTGAAAGATTCACAAATCTCCTTCTGGTTTCTCCTTTACAAAGCAACCCATAAAAATAATTCTATCAACATGAACACTAGCTATACAACATTGTTATAACTAATTGCCTTAGGTGCTGCTTTAAATTTCTTTTCTTCTTTCTATCAGTGAGGAAGGAATGTGTCTATCAAAGTCAGACAGGCTCATTTTTGGCTTATATATCAATTTATAAGTTTCCATTGAAGTGCCAGCTCTGGAAGTTTATGACACCTGTAAAACTACACTGAAACAATGGGCTTGTATAAGTTTCATTGAGAGTCAAATCTGTGCTGCAGAATATTACTGGTGATGATGCACAAGTAGGAAAGAATTAGGCTTGTCTTTCTTTGCTAAGTCTGCAAGGCTGACAGCAAAAATATCTGTAATCTAAATATATTTGATCTGAAGTTATATAGAGAGAAACATGACAACCTATCACATCTTTTTTTCTTTTTAAACAAAGTCACATTTCTGAGAAGAACTGCAATTTAAGGAGTCTTTCAAGTTTTGAGGTCTGAGTCAGTTATGAAAGCAGAAAGTGGGCATAATGAACATGCAAAGCTCCAGCAGGTATCTTTAGATTCAAGTCAATCATTTTATATGCCCCTTGGAAGCGTGGCTTTCCTTCAGAAATATACAGAAGAACTGAGCAGAACTTTGTCCTTCAGGAGTGATCACCACCTCCCACCTCCTGGGAAGCTCTCAAAAACAGGCTAGAAATCAGCCTGTTGATCCATTGCAGTAGTTCTGCACCATTTTTCTTCTGAGAATTATCTCATAAGAGAGGCCAGGAGACCCACCAGCCTCCAGCCAGCCTCATTCCTGTCTGTCCACCCTACTGCTTCAACCTAATTTCTTCACAACACCAACAGTGGTCCACCGGTTTTTTTCTCAAAATTATTCAGGGTGCTACTACATAGGGATGAATGCATTTTGAAAACCAGATACACCATTTTGAAAGGCTAAGATCACAAGATCAGAGACCTATATTTTCTACTGTTTATTATTTTTTAATTATTCTAGACTATCTAATTGAAAGAGACTCATCACCTTCAAACAACAAACTGTGTTATCCTTATAGAATATTGGTAAGGCTGGCAGGAAAACAACAAATTTACATATTGAAAGTGTTTGAAGTTTTGATTTCTTTTGTTTTTTGATCAGCAGATGACAGACTTGATCACATATCTCCCACACCTTGTGTATGCACTAATTTACACTAATCCATACCTGTTTTGCTGAAATTCTATCCAAGTTTTTATGTAATTGTCAACAAAACTGAAATATCTTACTTCTTGGGGAGAAAAGGAAATATTTAATCAGCTTTAGTTATGACTTTAAGTGAGGAATAAACCAACATGAAATGATAAATTAAACACTGACTTCCAAGCACAGCCTCAAAGATCTAAAAAAAGAAAAAAAAAGGAAAATAAAGGTAAGATGGCACATTCTTTTACTTCAACTAATAAGAGGCACAAAGGAAAAAACAGAGATGTTGATCAGCATCCAAAGAACATGAGGTTCTTGAATATGGATATTTCTGATTCTTTTGAAAGGTCTCTGACATGGCACAAAACTCTAATTTACAATCTTCAAAGAAAATTTGAATGTGACAAGCAAAACAGAGTCAAATTAAACCTAAAAATTATCTTCTTTCTCAATAATGGAGTCTGCAAATATGCACAATATTTAAAATAAAACTTGTACTATTCAAATCTGTCTTTGGGATGAGGACCCTTATGCAGAGATGCAAGCACTAAACCTCTACCATATTGAGCTCTACCTAAAAGGAGCAACAGTGCACCACCCACCCACCCCCAATAAAAGGGAACAAACGGCTTCTGAGGCCGGAAAACTAATAAAATCAGGGTTCCAACAGTTTTATACTAGATGTCTTCTTCCTCCTCCACTTCCATGACAAGAAGCTCGACTCACCCCATGTTTCCTATTGTATTTCCATTAGATCTTCCAAGTTTCCCCAGATACCTGCAATACCAGCTACCCACAAAAACCTTCTGTTCCTCCCCATATTCACATTATTTCTTTATACTATTGTATACAATCTTCCTTTACACCATCTCCTAGCAGCAATATTCCTCATTTCCTCCAAACCTTATTGACCTTTCTTGTTTGGGCAAGGCAGAGCATGAGTTTGTCCGGAGCCACACATGCTCTATGCTGATGTACTATCCATGTGCTGGTTGCTTGGCTTGTACACTTGTGCTGACTGCCCAACTGGCTCTTGCCAAGTTGATGGGTAATGGCTGCGTTTTCTCTGCCATTCTCTCAGTGGGGCCATTAACAGGGTTTCTCTCCTTTAATCAGCCACCCTTTTTGATAATTGTTTTAGGAACTTAACACCTTTGAGATCTCTGTCCAGATGCTAATTTTGATTAAATTTGCCAACTCAAAACTTATTAGCAGAAGACTGACAGAAAGTGCTATCACTTATGCTTTTTTCTTGAAGAACCAACCTATGCAAAAAACACAGTTCAAAGAACTGTCATTCATGGTGTTATTCTTTCTTTCACCACAAAACTCATCTCAGATTCAGTATAATTTTTCTTGTTATATTACACTTTTTTCTTGACCAAATCAGCTAGAGCTTCATACAGTTACAGGAAATTGAAAGGTGTTTTGGACAAGGTCATATACAATTACTCACACAAGTGGGATTATAGTTTCTATTTCCCTGTTCAGTCTCTCTCCCCCTTTTCTCCTCCTTCCCTCCTATAACAAAAATCTTCTGTTTGCTTTTTTTTCAACACTGGGAAACACAAGGTGTGGCCCTGCATTGGTCTTTCTAAGAGGATGTGAATTTCACCTTCTTCATAAAGCAAAGGTAACTAAGAAGGTATAGGAAAAATCAGGACAAACTTGCCTAAAAGATATTTCATTCTAGTTACTAAGGCAGTTTGTAAAGTGGGAGGGGGAGTCGGGAAGATTTTAAAATGACTGAAATGCTACTGCAACTTCTTTGATGGGATTTTTCCATCCTAAATGGGATTAAGCATTTTGTTTCTATTGATTGTTACCTTTAAACACTTTGATTAATAATTGAGTATAAAATTAATAAACATACAATCAAGGAAGTTGTTAGTTTTCTACCAAAACTTTCTGCAACGTGTTAAAAATACAGTGCTCCATCTTCCAAATAGCTGACTCCTATTTCAACAGATTGAACACGCAGCACTGTCCCTTTTGATTGAATATATTGCACCACAGAGTCTTAAATGAAGCCACACAAGAAGGTCATAATATTTCATGCCCTTCCTTGCAAAACAGTCCACAACCTCGTTCTTAAATTTTTGTTGTATATACATCAAATGCAAAAGAGATGAATTGCAACAGATTAATATACTCTTCTAAATTCATTATATTGGAGACTTATTTTGCGTGGTAAATACCTTATTTTAAATAGCTATATGGTTTCTGAAAAAAGTGTTGTTTTAACAGCACTTGTTGCAGTATTACATGCTTTCATTTCTGTTATTTCAGGTACATAACTGTTTTCTGGCTAGTTCTGCTCTCCATCCTTGTTGATTCTCCAGCTGTAGCACCAATAAGAGGTCTACAGTGACCAGTACTGAAACCAGTGACTTGCAAACTATAGCCCATAGGCCACTAATGGTCACTAGAGACTATATGCAGAGCAGTTTCTGACTCAGGTGAAATAGTCTTTCTTCAAGAAGCAACACATCATCTGTAAAGAATGACAGAATTTTTATAAAATGTCTTTCCTGCCACATATGATTTTTAAGATTTGGAAAATTGTTTGCTTCAAAAATGCAAAATACTTCAGATTTTTTTAATTTAAAAAGAATCTGAGTGCTATACTGTAAGATCCACCTAGGTACATTCTGGGCAGAGAATGCCTCTGACATGTAGAAAGCAAGAACTAAAACCCCTACCCACAGTCAGGACGATAAAGGTTTTAATTCTAGATAGTGTAAACTCAGCTGAGGACTTCGACACAGCTGTTCCTTTCTAGTGTCTCCTGTTGTAATAGCCCTATTTTGTATGAAAAAGTAATAACCAGGACAGAAAAATACAGTCCTCACTGTTTAAGAGTCTCTTGTGGGATGAGGATAACCAAGTTTCACCTGCTCACTGCAATGAACAGAGCTGCACTCTTCCAGGAGTTGAACCATTGCAGCTGAAGTCCAGTCCCAGATTCCCAGTTGGAAACAGAAGAGAACGAACCCATGTTTCCTGTGTCCCAAATCAGTGCTTCATCCACCAGAACACTGGCTATGCTAGAAGTGCTTTCAGCCAGGAATCCTGTCCAAGATTTCAGAACCCCTTCTGGTTTAAGTTTCATCAAAAGTGCTAGGTTCTTACAAAAGCCTTCTTTTCAGTGAACTCATTTTCAGATGGAAACATTTAGCTGAAAAAAGTCCTGACCAGCCCTATTCACAGTTGTTATGCAATCATTTTTAAGGGATTTGCAGACCTTTGTGAAAAAACAGACTCCAAAAAGCAAGCATTTATCAGCACTTTGCTAAGTTTAGATTTCTTTTGGTGCTCCTTTAACACTGGCCATATTTGTTCACAAAAAGAGAGGACCAGGAAAGCCTAATAAAATTTCAAAGTGACCCTGAGATATTAGCACCTCAGGGATGCTATCATTGCTCGCAAGGAAGGTGATACTGGAGAGCATATTCAACCTGGTTTTGTGGAAACCTATAGAACTACAGCATCTCTTAGATGAGCTCACTTCAGTTGTGACCAATATTCAATTTACTCCAACCCCTGAGAAACCAGCAAACCCCGCTTCAAGTTGCAGATGCAATGGATTTTAGACTTTTTTGGGGTATAAAAGCAAAGCAGTTGTGCTGTCCGCAATATTTGAATGGGACACTCCAAGTGTATGATGTTATACTACTAGTCTTTCTGCTGCTCTAAAGAGAAGCATGAACATCAATTTAACTAGGGTAGACTGCGAAAATGATGTAAATTTGTCACCACTTGAGCGTAACAGCAGAACATTCCTCAGTACTCATAGACCTGAGCTCCTTTCACTTCCCCAAGATGCTCACCCTCCACCACTCCCCTGCTATCTGGTCTTGTAGCAAGGACCTTGCAGAATAGCGTAACTTGAAACACGCATCTGGGGAAAATTCTGTTCCTGAGTTTGTCAGGGGTTATACTGGCTATTTAAGAGAGATGGGGGGAAGCACACAGCAGAATCTCTACAGGATCTTTGCAGAAAGCCTCATCCATGATTCAGCACATGGCTTTCTCTTACAGAAGCCAGTACTGATAAATCAATAACTGAATGACTGATCTAACAGACTCTTAGAGGGAGCTGTGCTGTTGCTAACATAGGCACCATTTGACAGCTGAGGCTCTCTAGCATTTACAGTCACTACAAATCCCACAGTTCTACATAGAAGACATCGCTACTCATGCCTGTTTGAGTTACCTTCTCAGCTTCAAAATAAGTGGTGGTTGTCTGGGTGTTAGCAAGGAATTAAAAAAATTGTCTTTTTTTTTCTATGTAAAATCATGTACAAATTTAAAATGAGGCTTAATGGTATGATAAACTATTTCCCCAGAAATGTTATAAACCATTAAATTATCCTTTAAACAAAGTATTTTTCTCCATGATACTTATTTCCTGAGAACTTATAGGCAGTAACAGTACCTCCTCTCCAGCTTTGTTTTGTTAAGCAGGACTAGTGAAACTACTGCAATCAACTTGATAATGGTTTCCATTCTCTTACTCCTTCTATTACGCCTTTCCCCACCTTCTGTTTCATTCACATCTAACATTAAAGGTCATCATCTGTGGCATACCATGTACGATAGGGTTAATAGCTCTTTCAATCTATTGGACTTCTGTTGACACAAGTAACACATAAACCTCCTTCTCAGCTAAGTTACACTGGAAATTCATACTCATCCTCTTGTCAAACTGTAACTATCTTAGATTTTTCCAAAAAATGCTCTTCCAGATGATACCAGAAATTTCTTCCTGTTGGTCCTTGAGGCATGACCTTGCATTTTGTGCTACAAGACTAAATCTGATTTTTACTACTTCAGACTAATCATCAAATTGTTCTCATATACCAGATCTTCTTTGGTAGTGATAATGCCTCATAACTTTAGTTATGTGACTTCAGTTTAGTGACCAGCAGCTTTCCTCAGCATATTATTCATTTCTTTTATCCAAAGTCAGTAATGATAAAGAAAATATTTAACAAAACATGTTAGTTTTCAGGAAATTTCTGTTTCTGTCATAGGAAACAAAAACAAAATAAACAAACAAAAAAACCTCCTCTGGTTGCATGCTAATTTAGAGAACAAAGTGAAAAAATTTGTTTCGTAGTTTAATCAAAATTAATTGTAGAAATCTAGGGTTCTGACTAGCTCTGTGTACCTATAACAATATCCATATCTGTATGTACATCTAGCAAGAAACATTTGCTTATCATAATCCTGAAAATAAAAGCTTGTTGCTTTACCACTTAGCGTAGCAACGATGTGCCTTTAGTTTCCGTCCGCATGACATGAGCTTGCTAAACGTGCCACACATCTCCTAGGCACCGTCCTGCAGCCAGTTACTAACTCCTGCTTCACATGTGGTTGATGCAAACAATTACATACAAGCCAGGGTATGTTATGCACTATCAGGTGCAAAGGAAACAGTATCCCTGGTAGTCTCTAAACAAAAGTATGTTTAAGTATAAAATTGTAACAGACCTACAAATTCCACATAAAGACAAGAGGTGTTTCCAGCAAACAACATCTGGTTTGCAAAACACATTACATAAAAAGAGCTGTGGATATAATGAGCGATTTCCAGGGTGAAACAGATCTCTAAGGCCAGTAGAGCTCTACAAACCAACCAATTATGTTCAAGTCTGACAGGAAGAAAGGATTAATTGATACATCTATCTTGGAAGTGCTTTCCTGTTTTGTGGGTGGTTTACCATGAAAGTAGGACTGCTCCCTAACTAAATGTCAGACCCCAAAGGAAGATAAATTTTAAATTCCCAGGTCAGATTTTTGAGATCTCTGCATGTTTTCTTTGTTGCCTACTTCAAAAAAGAATTCACAAAAGACAAAAATACTAAAAGACTTTGTTGGGTCTCTTACACACTACTGTGCCCAAATCTACTGGGCACAGACTTCTGCTAAATCTTTGATTAATGATGTACTGGCAACCACAAACAGGTTAAAACATTTTAATTAAGCTTGCTACTTCATCAGATCTAGATGAAACATACATGCTCTCTGCATTTCCAGGGCACACCTAAAACAGCTTTGAATAAGATTTAAGGAACTGACAGAGATGATGAAGATAGGGGAATATTCAAGCTGTGAACGTATTTACGCTGAAGATTATGAGACACTTTCTAACTATGAAATGGCTTTCCCCACATGACTAGAATGCCATCATCTCAGATATTGGATTTCACACTATTTGTTCCATCTTCATTCCTAAAGCAATTACACTTACCATCATAATATTCTTCCTTCCAGGATCATTCAAACAACAAGCAACTCACATCAGATCCATTGAGGGGGGGGAAGAGGGTTAAAAAAAGAGGTGTGGGGGGGAACAAACAAACAAAAAAACCTTGCTACTCAGAAGGTTTACACAAAGGAGGAGTCCAGCACTTTCTGGACATGGACACCATCCAAGAACAATGGTGGCTATGAAATGAAATAAAACTAACAAAAAGTGAATGCTTAGTTCCCAAAGGAAGGGCAAGTGAGCAGGCACATCTTAGCAAAATTAAGTCATATTAAGCTGCAGTACAGGTGAACCATGGTCAAATCAAGGAGCCAGTGCAAAAGATGACTATGTAGGAAGGGAAGGAAAGCTGTTTGGCTAAAAGAGTCTTACTCAAGAGAGCAAATACATAGAAGAAATATCTATATATACGTAAATATATTTACCCCACAGAAAATGGCAAACACCACGAAACATTGTTAGAAGCCATCCGAAACACACAAAAAAGAAATGTTTCTAGCATTTTTTGCCTATATGTGATTGCAATTGAAAATGACGAATTCCTCTAAAACCTTCAGTATAAAAACCATTACATAGGAATAATCTGAAATAAAAATTGAAAATTTGGTCTCTAGTCCTTCACTGCCTACATAAGGGAGTTAAACATACAGATATTTAATTCCTGGCATGTTGAAAAGATATTTAGATAACTATTTCCTCTATATGTAGGCTTTGCTGCTGCAGAGAACAATATGATTTTTCACAGGTATATATTAACACAGAGATATTAAATGTAAGTGGTTTGGATTTTGTTCATCTTTTTAGTGCAATTTTGGGATCACATGACCTGTGAAAACTCATGCTAATGAAAAGGAACCAAACTTTTCTTTAAGAAATAATACCTTCCATTTTGGTGCCCCCAAGAAACATATAGGTGTTGAAGACTAAGAGTGAAAGAAAAAGCTATCTAGTTCGTAAGAGTTCAGACACCTCATTTACTTTCTCTCCTAACATAATGTGCCTAAAAATTCTTTAGAATGGAAGAATTTCCTCTACTTTTGTAACTGCAGTTTGCTAGAAAAAAACAGAATAGAATAAAAAGAAATTAGTATTGAAATGTTGTGAATTGTTAGAATAAATTGCAAACAGTTTCAAACTACATATATATCCTTTCTGTCGTAGCAGGATGTCACTCAGACCAGACTTTACATATATAGAAAACCTCACCACAGCATTTCCAATAAGATATTAGGAAAAAAACTTAATCACAAATGTGGTCAAACTGACAAGCTGTGGAATCTCCATCCTTGAAGATGATCAAAACTCACCTGGACACAGCACTGAGCAGTCTGATCTAACTATGAGATTCAATCTAACCTCAAAGTTGGCTCTGCTTTTAATGGAGGCTTAGACCAGATGACCCTAAGAAGTCCCTACTAACCTAATTTATTCTGTGAGTCTATTTTCAAGGTCAAGATTTCCAGGTTAAGGACAGAAGCATCTTACAACTCTCATGAGTACAGGCTGCAGTTATCATCCTACTACGATGATTCTTCACTGAGTTCCACCTGCTGTTCTTTTGCCAGGCCTGTTTTCAAAGGATATCTTACATTGCATGACCACCCACCCCAGCCAGTCATCATCCAGTTTCACACGTATTTCCAAACCCCCTAACTTTTTCTGTGAGCACCCATCATCTCATACACCTTAGAGTCCTGAAGGAGGAAGGACCCTAATGGAATTTTGCCTGAAGGGGGAGCTTCTGTCCTTCTGTCCCATTCAGCCAATTGCATCTGCACCAGAGTTGGGAGCAGAACAGATGTTTCCGTGTTGTGGTTCAAATGGGTGATATGTAGGTGCAGAAGTCAAAAGATCATGAGTTTGAAACTAGCTGAGGAAGTCACAAGCAAGTATGTGAGACAAGAGACATCTGTGTCAAGAGGTAGAAATGATATATGTTCATAGGATGTATGCCGATGGTCTCTCCAGCTTTGCTAGGATTTTTATTTTCTTTTTAGTGTTGAAGATCTTGTGATATGTAATAAAACAGTTTATTCTTGACTTTGAAAATGACCAATGCAGATGATGTGACAGCTACCTTCCTACAGAGAATATATTTTATCATCAATGCTCTACAAACTCCATTAGTTTCCAAAGATTAGCCTCATTAGGAAGCAGCTTTAATTTCTAAAAAGAATTATCTGCCAATATGTTAGATGGGGGTGGGAAGGGAGAACAGACGTCAAGGTACACTCTGTCATCATCATAATAATGCACATAATATTAACTATTGCTCCAGGGAATGTAAACAAACTTTAGAATAAAGTAAATAGTTTTTCTTTTTAAACAATCAATGGGCACACAACTGCTAACCTATCTCCAGTGTGAGAATCACCACAATTAGTTCTGTTCCACTAATGTTTCTGTACAGTTGGTGTGCAATTCATGTCCAGTTCTGTGCACGTCCTAGGCTTCATACTTCTACATTGCAGGAGACTCCCATGGTTTTTAACTCATAACCAGATTATGGGCTATAGTATAACCCAGTAGACATGACTGAGTTAGATTGCTGTGGTTTACTCCAGTTAGGACTTCATGATGAGTAGTGCTGAGTGAGAAAACAGCCTTCCAAAGTCCAACCTTTAAGTATTTGCTGTGGAGAAAGTGCCTTTGGGCCATTCTTTTTTTTCTGCTTGTTCTGACTTTTACCCGACTGCCCCAGTTAGACTAAATATGTTTGTAGAGTAAATACTGAAATAACATAACCAAAGTACCATTCCTAGCATCATCTGTCATGCCACTCCAGTCTTACTCACTGATTATCTTGAACAGCATATGGAAATAAAGTAGCATGAGGCGAAACAAAAAGTACCATGGTATTATCCAACTCCTTCCTAATGAATTAGTCTCCAGGTATCTCCAATGATTTTATTCTTTTAATCTGCCATAAGCAAAAAGATTATACAAATGCAACCAGCATGGGCTTTGCTGCTGCAGTTTCCTAGCCGCAGCCTGTGGATCACTGATGCTTATTAATTAGTGTTTCATGAAAACCAAACAAAATTCTCATTTCAAGAGTCAATATTATGTTTCTCTGTGGAAACTACTCTTTATGAAGTTATTATGGTCTTCTAACAGAATGCAGAGACTGGCTTTCTGATTCAGGTGCATGTGCATGCATACACACAAAAAAAGACTGCATTTTCCTTGGCACTGTTGAAGTGTCAGCTCTGGCTTTATTTTATTATCGCTGAGGAATATGCTTTTCTGACTTCACCTGACCTTTAAGAGAATTGTCTGCTAATGCTAATAGCACACTACTGTGTCTGAAGCACACTAAAAAAGAGACTGGCTGCTAGATATGCATAGTACACTCAAGCAAGGAAAGCCTTTTTAAACTCTGAACAGTGACAGTCAAACCACTGGAGGCTTGAGGTTCTGTTAAGTACACTAAACGGTCAATTACCCAAACCTTTACCAAGCCTCTTTGGTCTCTTAACACAGAAGGAAGTCTTTCAAGAGCAGATATGGGACTTCATGTTTCTTGCTTTGTTGTATTTGGTTAGTTTGATTTTATTTTTCCATGGGCAAGTTTCTGGTCCCTCCCAAGTCTGGTCTGGCTGGAATAGCTACCCTTCCGTGATGCAGATTTTGCACAAAGGGCCATCGCCAGAACAAGGAATTCCAGAGTGCATGAAAAGGAACAAAAGTGGATTAACTTCAAGAGCTTAACAAAAGGAAGGATCAGAGTCCTGAAAGAGTGATTCCAGTTAAAAATCTTTGAGAGATTTGACAGTTACTTCAAAAGTAATCTGATCGAGGTTTAGTTCAAGGACTTGGTAAAGAACAGAGTCAGTTCTAATTTTATCCAGGCTGATTCACCTATTTGTAATGGCTGTCCTAAGTGCTCTAGTAAGACAGTCCTGTGGATCTTAGAGCCACATTGTTACACATATGTCAGATTTTTAAGACCCTGAAGAGGTTTTTTCGCTGACAAACTGGCAGCTTGACCAAGCATATCTTACTAGCTCCCATTAAGGGAACATATTGTGGAGATTCCCTAGGGCAAGCAATAGGACAGCAAGCAAGACAGTATGTCTTGTAAAGAAAAACTTAAAATAGCAGCCAACTCAGAACAACTTTTAGAGTATACAACAGGTTTACTGTATTAAAGGTAAAGAAAACACCAGCGAGTGTTAGAACAAAGTAAAGAATTGCAGAACACATTTTCTGTGAACACCCAGAAATAGAATTGCTACTGAGACTATTGTCCATACTACTGAAAAGGCAGCAACACAAGAATCATTGAAACATCAGCCATTAGAACAAGAGAAAGTCAGGACTGTATGGTCCAATGCCTTTCTTTACATTCCTCCATTTTCATTGAAATTTAGTTTGGACAAAAATGAAACTTTTACAGAATCACAAATCAAGGAGTTTTACACAAAGAACATCTGCAGCAACACTCACCAAAACCCCCCAAATTTCTTGCCAATGCTTTTTAACATTAGCAAAGAGAAACTCCTTTGAAAGGCATTGAGGACAACCCTGCATGAACATGTTCACTCAGCCAATTATGGTCAAATATTAGTGGTGACTTTTCTGATGTGGGCACTACTGATGATTTATAGAGAGACTATTACTGTAGCAGCGAAACATTTACTAGAAACTGGACTGGGGCCACCAATTCATTTCACACAAGCTATTGAAGCAGTAAAATGTTCTCTTGTCTCATTACTAATTTGAGCCAAAGTTATTCGTTTCCTTTAAATCAATGTTTCTCATTAGCCTGCTTTGGGCTCAAAAAGGCTGCTTACAATCTTTGTGACTATTTATAAGGCTTTTAAGCACTTAGTTTAGTGTAGTTCATTAAATAAGGGTTAAAGTAATTGAAATATCCCAGCAAAACATACACAGGCCTTTTTCTAAAATTTTTCCTGTTGATATACACTTGAGGCATTTCAAAACAATGAAGGGAGTTTAATAATGCAAACGGTATTGCTGTTATTACTGGCTTTCATCATTCTTTCTGACCATTTATATGGGGAACTGCAAAGCGAAGCCAGCTACAAGTAGTTTGGTACATAGATGCACATCCTTTGTCCACAGAGGGTCATAATGAAACAGCAGCAACAGAAGAACATATATATATAAAATGGAGTGGAGCCACCTATAATCTTTAACACTGAGGCACCATGTAATGCTCCATCTAGACTGAAACGACTGAATCTAAGCATGCAATAGGTCCCTAGTTTCCTAATGCAAGAGCCTGAAATTAAGAGAAACAAATTCTTCTTACAGACGAGGGTGTTCTAGAGTTTACGAGAAAAAACAGAGACCCCTTACCCACTGCATAACCAGTAGCTCTGCAGCTGATTACAGCATTCATCTTGGGTTTGGGAAATCCCAATACAGATCTTTACTTTGTTTATTTAAGAATGTGAACCTTAATTTTTTAAAAGAATGTCTTCACAACTAGATTACCGAACTATTCACTCCCAAGGTTTCGTTTTGCAGATACCTCATTATGTATAAATGATTGACTTGTTGCAGACCAGGCTTGAATCTTTTACACATCTCTAGTGGTTGTCCTAACTGTGGACGTGGATTCAGTCCCCCTCACTTTTTCCACACCAAAAATATCTCTGACAGGTAAAAAGCCAAGAATGATTCTGTAACCTGGTAGCTGGGGCTTTTGCTGGGTAGAGGAGCCACCACTTAAGTTGCTGAGATGTTTGAAGACTTGTATCTGAATCACCCCCATCAAGTGAGTGCCCTGGACACTGAACTCTCAGTGGCTGCTTCAGGTTGTGTGTTTTCTCATCTTAAGTATAAATTCCACTCTGAACTTGAAAAGCTTTTCCTGCAGAAACTGGTAGTGTGCATTGCTATAAAAAGTGCCTATTGTAATACATGAACTAATCAGAAAATTCCAGTCTGACATTTATGCAACCTATATGTTCAAAACTCATGTTTCTCCAGGCTGGATCTGAGTTAGAAGACACAATTGCTCATTGTTCTCTGTCTTAAAAATGAGGCTTCTATCAAAAAATTCTCACCTGCTGCCTTGGTACTTCCATCTCTGTATAACTGGGCTGCCACAAGAATCTAGGTGTCCCAAGTAAAACACTGGCACATATGAGAAACGTGATGGCAAATATGATACTGTCATCTTGGGCAAATTCAACCACCTTCCTTCCACTCATCATTTTAACAAACACATTCTGATGATCATGCTCCTAATCTCTTTCTCCCCATGCACTGAGGAATAGACAGACTATGGAACTGCCAAAAGGAATACTCTCCTATCCCTCTACCATTAAATTCTTTCTCCCCTACAGCCAAAACTGGACAGGAGGCCATTCCAAAAACTAAAGTTCGCAAACGAATCAAGGAATATCATTACCTATGTTATATAATTTGCAATATATATCAATGTTTTTTAACATTTGAAAGTGCTTCTGAAACAGAACTGGTACTTCAAAGGAAACAAATAAACACAACAAGTGTCCCAGATGACCTTTTACTGCCATATACATAACCTTAATATTTTAAAATTTTACCTGGGACATGACTGAGCAGCAGGAAGTACCAAATGAATTACAAATACATACTGGTAGTACAGTGACTGTGCATAGGAGACAGAACAACTGGCTCAGTAAGAGATAACGTACATGTATTTCTCATTGGATAAGACAGCCAGACTTTAATCTGTAACATTTAATTTCACAGCTGTAGGCACTAAATTTGCTTAAAAAAATACTGAACCCCAGTTTGGAGTACAATGTTTCAGGAAAGTGAGGTAATCGGATAAGAAACCCCAAACCTCCACTAGGCAAAGTTCAGTCACCATCTGAAAGAACATTTACAGATCTTTTCTCACTCAAACAGCATACTTCATATGACTCAGGTAATATGTGTTTTTGCTACATCAACCAGTCCCTGAGGACAGTCTCCTGAAATGTATTGTGACTGCACAAATAGATTTTGTCCCTTGGTATGACTGTTAGAGAAAAAAAAGGAAGACTACGTAGGTGGGAAGACTGCAGGAAAGTAGTAAAATAAGGAAAGGCCTAGGGAAGAGGAGCTTATAGGTAGGTTGTTCCCCACCCTCGTCACAGTTAAGTTTGTTTTTAACATGACAACTGTGTTTCCAAACAGTCATAACCTAGTCCTATTGAAATCTGTGGGGTTACACCAGTTTACACAGTCTGAGGATCTAGCTCCAAGAGTTGTGCTTTTTTTTTTTTTTTTTTAATTCTAAACCATTTCATCTTCACAAATAGCTCATCACCATAAGAGTCTCATATGGGCAGAAATGATCTCATCTCACTAGCTTTCCATGAACTGTAATTAAATAACTTATAGTAGGAGTCCAGAGGCTCCTGCCTAGTTTTAATTTTGTTTTCATTAAAGCAAGCATTGCTATTGCCCAAGTGATCTGCAAGTTCTGCAGTGTGGCCTCAACTGCGTCTGCAGAACCTATGGGAACCACAAGCTCCAGCATACCCTAGCTGAGCTTTTCTACTGTAAAGAAATTAAATGCTACAGCTAGCAATGTAGATGGTCAATTTTAAAGCTACTTGATTTAAAAGAAAGCAAACATAGTTGTTATTTCCTTCTTTTAGTTTACTGTGAAGAGAAATAATCATGCTAAGCCACTACAGAGGAAAGCAGCCTTATGCAATAGACAAATGGCACTTGCAAATACATATAAAAGTCTCATTATGCTGTTCAAGTAATGCAGGCACAATACCTTCCTAAAAGAGGAAAAAAAAAGGATGATAGTTGAACAACATATCTTCCAACTGAAACCTGGCAAAGAAAGCAAGTAGTTTGCACATAAGTTCTAGGCTATGCAGTTTTGGTTTAACATCTGCTGCAAGAGTAGATTTTCCCCTAAAGCCCCTACAGTTATTAAGATTGAGAAAATAGGATTATTGTCTGAACAGCACGGAGATGAAAAACTGTTTGTATCTGCAAGCTGTCTGCTTATTTAGAAAGCATTCAAGACTGTTTCTCTTGATAACACATTTGAAGAACAACTTTGGGAAAATGAACCTTTTGAACTATTTTTTTATTTCTCTTCCTGCAAATGACCTGTGATTTTTTTGCTAAGTGACATAGAGCACACAAATTCTTGCATCTTCCTACCACATGCATGGGAAAGGTTTCCAAGTGATTAAATTCAAGGATTCCAAATCATAATATTAGAATAATAAAGAATGATTTGGAGGGCTTCCTACCACGGTAAGCTTGCCCTGAAGTACATAAAATCAGCTATTGCCATTACTTACAGAGGTAAGTGTCTCTCAGGCTGTTTTTATTTCATACCCTAGCTAGAAGAAACTGGAAAACACTTCAAAGGGAAAGTGGATGAAAATACTGGCCCTGATGATGGTTGCTAGGCACAAAGCAATGCAGAGAGGACTACAACAAGCCAAGTTTCAAGCAGATTTAGATACTGTCCCCTAATGAACATAGAGTGTCATTAAAAACCAAGGGCTGGTTTAAACAATTTTGCCCAGACTATTCAAAAAGGAAAATTATTTCATCTTGGCTTACTCTTCAAAAACAGATACAACACCCATGTAGGTGAACACACTGACTGTTACAAACACACAACTCATCATACTTAATTCCCAAATAAAGGAAGTTTAAATAGCATTCAAGACTCCTACTGAGCACAAGCTCAGTGGTTCACTTGCAAAGCATCTGCTGCAGGATGGGAATCCAAATCCTAACCCACCCATCCTCACTTCACTCCTGGAAGCATTCGCATCTTTGCGGCTCTTGGCTGTACATCCAGCCATCTTGGGACCTTACCCACCTTGCACTGCCTTGCTGGGGGAATCAGGCCCACTGCCAACATACGTGCCAGTCAGCATGCTCCCTGACAGGGACACTTATGTGTGGTAAGTTGTACTGTGCAAAGAGGCATTTCCAGGGGAGCTGCAATGCCTTTGGGTTCATCTGGCACAAGACCAGGCTAAAACGTACCTCTCTGTGCCTACTGTAAAACAGACCCGAGGGAATCAAAGAATCGTAAAATAATCTAGGTTGGAAGGGACTTCTGGAGGTCATCCGATCCAACCTCCCACTCAAAGATGGGCTCTGGGCTCAAAGCAAACTTCAGGTCTTTAAACAGTTCTGTCCTTAAATAGATTCAGTTTCAGAGTCTGAACAGTTTGGGGAAGGTTTTTTTGTTTGTTTTTTTGGGGTGGGTTTTTGGGTTGGTTTTTTTTTGCAAATTCAAGTCTTTGATCACCGTTGTTTTTGTGGATGCATGACACTTCCTCACCCATATCTGCCATTTCTTTTCACGCTTTAGATCTAGAAACTGACTGGAAATAAAATAATATCCTAAATCATCCCAGATTTTGGAATATAGACCCAAACTTCTCAGTCGTTGTCCATCTGTTCAAAATGCTTCTGAACATAATTTGATTCTGGTGCTTTCATTTATCCCCTATATTCTGATTATTACTAGAGGTACTTAAAAAAAAAAGATAATTAAAAGAGATTAAAAAAAAAAAAAAAAAAAAAAAATCAGCAAACTGCCATCACACCAATCCAAAAACTCTAAACAATCCTGAGCCAGTCAAGGAGCAGATCAAACTGCAAATACATAAAAAGACACGAACTCTATTCCAAAAGTTTTATCTTCAAGTTGGAGCCATACTAAATTTCTCTATTAAAAAAATATTTTCAAATGAGCAATTTCCTCAATGTTTTCTGCAATATAGAGAATTCTCTCAGTCATCTCTTACTAGGGCAGAAGCTTCTGTTTATATATTCAGTTACCTTACATCATACTTCAGACCACTTTATTGTTTGTATTTATCTTCCAGTCTTTTAATAAATATTATTTTCAGGTTGTGTCATAACTTGTGCTCCAATCTACTAATGGCATTTGGACAGAATTTCCATTTTTTAAAAGTTTTTTTAGGCTCTAATGAATTAGTTCTCTTCTATGATTTATTGTGTCAAACTTAGTACCTTTATTTTGTTTATTCAATTTGCTTTTGTAACAAAATGCATTTAAATAGTCTTCTCCAGGATGATTTTATAGTTTAAGATTTGTCTTCTTTTTCCATCTGACTTTCAACCACATTTTAACTATTTTCATTCAAGCCTCACAATAACGAAACCATGTAAATTGCCATCAAAACACCTCTGCTAATTAGGAGTTCCCTCACTTAATAGGTGAATTACTCCTAGCCCTGTGTAAAGAGGGTTGTTCTATGAATTTCTGCCATTATAAACCAGTAAAAATTACGATCATTATAAGAAATAGTTATCATCCCACTATCTCCAGCTCTTCAACCAGTTCTTTGATTAAGTTGTGATCCTGACAGCAGCAGTATCAGCACAGGGAAAAGAAAGAGGTAACGGGGCAGTTGAGAATAGCAGAAGGACAGGCATCCCTTGGGACCTGCAGGAACTGGAGCAACTGGAGGACAGGTGCATTGTGCTCATTGCTGCCCCAGGGGGGGAGGAAGAAGAGTTTGATTTCATAAGCAAACCTGGAGACAATTGAATATGGCAATAACTCGGATTCATCCAGTGTAAAAACCATTGCTGCATCAAGGGACCTGCTCTGCCATTTCACATGACTGTAGGTAACTGACCCCGGAGCTCTGGCAGCAGCGTGCAGAGTGTCTGCCAGTGATTCAGCACCCACATTTCACTATCTAGTATACCAGCATGATTCCCAAGGCAGACAAGTTTACCTTCCAAACTGAAATGGGTGGCCAAGAGAATGGCGCATTATTGCCACTATTTGGTAACTTCTGTGATGCCCTGTTTGCCTCCATCAGTCCCAATAAAAAAGCTCTAAGTCCTCCCTCTTCCTTTATGCGCTCCAAAGCCAAAAATTTATGTTGCAAAAAAGTATTTATTTAAAATACGTCCTCGTGTGTTATTCAGTCATTATATTGGGTTAATTATAATAATTCCTTCATGCTTTCATAATAGATTCTATTCATTATCTATTTCATAATAGATCTGTAATCATACAGGTCTTTTCATTATTTAGATTCTGGCATGATGTGGTTTACTTCCACTATTACCTGTATTCACCGATATTTGTGACCAAAGCCAAGAATTTGTAAAGTGACTGCTTGAAGTTAGCATTCTACACCTATACTTAGGCATCTAAAGCAGTGGTTTAATTTTCGGAAGTGCTGGGCATACAGCTCCTATTTTAACTTTTAGGATGAATAATAAAGGCCACAGAAATTGGGATTTTTTTCTTTTTTTAAGGAAGTGTGGTTTTTCAAAGTTTATTTGACAGGTTTTGCTTTTATTTTTCATGATACATGTAGAAAATCTGACAGGTGAAGCAGAAAAGCCAGAATAAATAAATAAAAGCTTTTATATCAATACTGGAACTCATCACCATAAGAAATGAGGGAGTTCAGAACTTCAGTGGGGTTTTAAAAGGAATGCACATGAAAAAAACATCTTTTAGAGCCTAAGCCAACTGGTACGAGGAAAAATATTTTCCTTCTCAAATAACCTTGCACATTATAATGGCTTTTCCTCTTTCGCTCTTCTATTCAGATACCATTACAATCCTCTACCTAAGGAAGGATAGTGAACAAGAAAGCCAGTATCTTTTGTAATGTGGCAATTGCAATGTTCTCATGAAGCACCCTAAAGCGCACTACAGCACTACTCTGTGTTTATTTTTAAAATCCTATGTTCCCATTCTGAAGTTCAAAAATCCCTCTTAGATTACACCGTATATGGACACAAAAATACTTATATTCTTCCTTTTTGATCTTAAACTCTTGGCATTGGTATTATCAAGAATACAAATTTTTGACATTCCGTATCAAAGACAACAATATTCAGACTACTGAAGTTCAAGCACAACCACAGGATGACAGCTTCACCACCCTGATAAGTAAGAAGTCAGAGAAGGGAATAACAATCTTATCTTAAGAACCCATGTAATATCCAATATAGTCAAATCATTAATCTAGTCTGATAACCTATATTGGGTAGTAGCCAGTTTCTGAAATTTCGTAGGAAAGCACAAAATCTCCATCATACCCTTGGATGAGATTAGAAATTTGTGAACATGTGGAAAGTATAGAGATGCAAGGAACTTCTCCGATACCAACAGGCAAACGTCTTATGTCAAAATATGTGGCATAATTAAACTGTGCTAGTCATTACATTATTGCATTGAAGTCCAGCTACCATATTGTTTTATCAATAAATCCTACAGTTTAACATCTTTATAAGAATTTTACAAATTTCTGCACACATTCACATGTGAAGGAAACACAAATATTTGTGTTGCTAGCAAATATGTTTACCCTTAATACAATTATGTACTATAAAGTCTATGGAAAACAAAATGAAGGAAAATCATGCTCAAGGTGTTCTTCCTTATCCTGGCACAAACTAGAAGTTGCCCCTAGTCAATCAGTTAATTTTACCTAATGTAGCTGGAAAAGTGTCAGGCCTGTCAAGGAGATAGACATGCTCACACCTCTTCTCTGCCAGCTGCACAGTTCTTCCAAATGACTTGTCGTGCATGAAGAAAAGATGGAAGAGTGTGGCTTAATCCACTACTGTGTCAGAACATAAAGTCTTCAGGACAGTGACTCACTACAATGACTGAAGTTGAATTATTACATTTTTTTTATTTGATTTATTTGAATCACTCTGTATCTAGCAGAAAGCTCTCATTCTCTGTCCTGATCCTACATCATCATTTTATACCATGTAAATGTGTAATAACAAATCTCCCTCTAAGTTTTAGACTTCAGGAACAGGATGGAGAATTTAAAGTGACTATATCCCATTTGCTGTAAAAGGTTGAGGAAGGGAGGAGAAAGCAGAACTGCAAGGGCCACAAAATAAGGATGCCGTTTATCTTGATGACTTTATTCCAAATTGCTAGTTACAAGCCTTTTTTTTTTTTTCCTTAACAGGCACTCTTACTATTTTTTAAACAAAGTTATCGTAATCCATAATTCATGAGAAACTGTGCTTCATCCAATCTGGAATTGTTATCCACCTGTAAATTATCTGAAGGCAATGAGAGACTACTGTCCTCATGCCTATTGTTCCTTCTCTCCAGTTAAACCACTTTCCTGATTTATTTTTAATTCCAGCACCACAAGATTGGAAACTTTTGGTAAATTAAAAAACATAACCCTTTGGCTACAGTCTCAAACCAGCCACTCACAAATAGCTATATCTATGATTCTTGGTGCTTAATCAGTTCAAGTTGTGACAGTTCTCAAACATTAAATCACAAAAATTAAGGAGGTTTGGGCACAAGGAGAACCTGAACACAAAATCTAAGCAGAAATTTTGTAGAGAGTGGACTGGGTAATTATAGTAGGAATGCTCTTTCGTTCTAATCCTCAGTGAGCCAGTATGGGTCTGAACACTTGCCAGCAATGTAACATAGTGGAGTCTCATGACATTTATTCCAGGCAAAGGGAAAGGGTCAGTAAAGCCTGGGCAAAATCCCACTTTATGGGTTTTTTTTCTGTTTGGTTTTGTTCAGCTTGTTTTAAATTTACTTTGTCCTCTTCTGAAAAGTAAATGACATTTTTTCTTCTGTAGTCCTGTCATGTTGTCCTACCCATACACAAGCTGAATAAGTATGTAGTGTATGTCAAGGAAATTCTAAAATGAAAGCCTGCCCATCTCTGCCAAAACTCACTTCAAGCCAGTGGTCATGTCTATCATGCTAGCCTGTCAGAATAGTTGAGAACTGAAATATTAAACATTATAGAAAGCACACAGGAGAGGAGGGTCCCACAAGTATGTATCAGCAATTTCAAAGCCCTAACTAGCTCTATTCACAATAAGACAAAAAGGAGCACCTACACATGCCACTGGCTGGGACCTCAGAAGCAACAAGCCTAAGAGTACATAGAGGCAATACCATCTGTCAAATCTCAGCCTGCTGCCTTAAATTTATATGTGACATGCAGTAAAGGTGGCACAAAACTTTCACTGTGGGGCATCAGATATTACAACTATTAAGGATTCATATTCTGGTGAAAATAAAAAAAAGCAGTAAAGTAATATTAAACATGGCCTGAAGATAACACTGGCACCATATTTTTTTCTCTTCACAAAACAAAGAGAATCTGACATGGCCTACAAGCTATTCTATTGAGAATACTATAAGATCATTGGAATGATGTTGCATATTTTCTGTTAAAAATTTCTTCCCCATATGTTTTGTCTTACATTCAGTAGATACAGGTGAAAACATAGCTTTCACAATTCAGAACTAATTTTATAAAGCACAAAAATTTCCAGTGACATTCTTATATTCTATATTTTGTTTTGAGGCAATGGTACTTTATTGTACTTCTAGACACGCAGGAGCCAACAGACACCTCTTCTAATTGCACCATTTAAGAAAAAGTAGCTTAAAAAAAAAAAAAAAAAACACAACAATATTACACTGACAGATAAAGTGCTGTGACAGAGTAGTCCGAAACCCCCACCTCCTGTTTTAGTAACTTTGCACAGCTTAAGAAACCGAAAATGTTATGTAAACTCATGCATTCTTAAATATAGGCATGTAAAGCAGTAATTCACTATGATATATGCCACTTCCTATGATACTTGTCTTTTGCTTCAAGACAGCTCTTGATACTCAGATAAACTCGCTCAGATATCAGCTTCTACTGATACATACATTCTCTGTTCACATTTAGGAAAAAGAACCTAGCACTTTGAGAAAACTGTTTGAGTTACACAGGATTGCTTCTTCCAAGCGCTATGCTGAAAGATTTGGGGCAGGGATCATCTTTTATTCTCTCTAATGCCTAGCATAATGGTGGTCTGGCCTACCGCTAAGGCTCCTAGCAGCTTTGATTCTTTAAATAATTTTACTGCAGTCTAATGGCATAGATGGCACAGATCAATCTGTGCACTACTCTGTGTTGCTAATGCAAGTGCTATGTGCTACTCAAGTGTTATTTCACTGTGTGGCTGCACTCACTCAAGATAGCAAACCCAAGAAGACAGCTTCAACCTAAATCTGTATTAAAGATATTTCCATAAGGATACACAAAATGCTTCTAGAATCAGCTCCAGCCTATTGAAATTCAACTTACTCCTCCAATTCTGAAACCCCTGTCAGAAGCAGATATGCTTTCACCTGAACAGTGATGACCATAGAATCTCCTCCACCCTCCCAACCACACATGTAGACATGCTGTCCTAAAGAGCAAGCACTGATATATGTTCAGAACTAATATCTTGCCAACCGTACCTCAAACATTCATATCAGTAATGGAAGGGTCACAGAACCTCTGAGAGCATCAAAACCCCTTAAAAACAACAAACCAACTCACAATTGGTAACAATTCAAAAATCAGTATTTACACATTATCTTGCTCGTGTTGATGTAGTTACATGTTGCTTAAAGAAATTCAGATTAATATTAGTAAATGCAGCTTCCTTATTTTTTCCAATAAAGTTCTTTCAAGAAACAAACACATAATTTATATTGCTAGTGACTATTTTTCTGCTAATGTCTTAATTTAACTTGGAGAGAAAAATAAAAACCTTTTCTTCTGCAGTTTTAAAGTACTCCTTTTAAAAAGTGGTTATCAGTGTTTATACTCAGAGCCTTCTCAGAGCCTATAAGTGTTATTCACATAATTTAGGTCATATAGATTTTTACTAGATTTATTTGTGTTGGTTGAATTAGGACTATCAGTTTGAATCACTTACCACAAAGTTTCAACTCATGGATTTTTTATAACCATTTTATAACTCCTTTGTCCTATGTATTATCAGAGTCTTTTCAAAAGTGTATAATTAGTGTTCCTAATAGAACTGAACTGCTTTTCTTCAAATCACTATATTAACTATTATTAAAAATGACAAAGGCATTGTCATGATATATACACTTATAATCTACAAGTGGAAAATACTATAACCCAGATGATACTTCTATGGGCTCTGTGGCCTTCTCTTGACATTGTTAAAATTGGTTTTTTGAAGTAAGTGTCAAACAGGAGCTGATGCCTGTCCTAAATCCAGGTACCTAACTCAAATGGTGGAAGTGAAAGCAAACGTGGTAAAACAATTAGCATACTACTCATTTCCTTGTAAGTTGTAACTGGATGATTATTTTTTCATAACAGTTCTATACTTAGAAAAGTTGTGAAAATGGGAATGAAATAACAAGAAAAGTTCTGGTCAGATTTATAGGCCATAAAAAAAAGCAGCTTCATCAACATTTTCACACAGTGATTGAACCTAGGGTAAGTCCAGGAAGAAGATCTGGTGACCTGAAGAGTCATTATAGGACACTCTTGATCCTATGTGATATGTTCTTATGTTTCTGTCCTGTTTTGAATCCGAGCTTCCCAGAAATTCACTGATGCAGAAAGTGGTTCATGCTAATCACCCTCCACATCTGCTGATATAGAGAGAACAACAGCCAATTGAAGTCAAGTAGATCCAACCACACATTATGTAACCCAGCAGTTTTGCTTTGCCCATCTTTAGAAATTCAGAATTGCAGTTCCAGGTTTTACTAGATTACTTTAACATCCTCAGGAGATCAGTAGCAACCACTAGTGGTCCATAAAAGAAAACTTATCAACAAAAGATAAATTTAACAGTAAAATTTAATAGAAGCTACATATTATATTTATATTATATTTAATATACATCTAATAGAAGCTGTATAGAGAAAAGGATCTGGATTTGGAAATGCATCAATGTCTGGATTCTAATGACATCCTGGTGATATATTAGTGTGCTAAAAAAAAAAAAAAAAACAAACACATTTTCAGCTTCTTTTTATTGGCTTTCAGAATAATTTTGCTGAACTGTCTTCCTAGAGAATCTGAGAAATGCCAAACCCAAATGCAAAACCAGCAGGATATTTTCCAACATAAAGAGTCAGCATCCAGACCTTTAATTCAGACAACACTAGAGACTGACCTAGATGCTACAGACCTGATCCCAGTCTAGTTCCTGAGCCCAGAGAAATTCCCTTTCATCACTAATATAGAGTGAACGCAGTTGCCTCAAAGTTCTTACATACCCAGTTTTGAATGGGTTACAGTATGACCTCTGCACAGTTGGTGAACTGGCTAAGCCACCTTGGAAAAACATCAAACTGTGCTTGTGCTTCCTCTATGTAGAAAATTAAAAGACTAAAAGGGAAGCAGATCCTTGTTAAAAATGGGTAGAATATCCCTATGTGGTTAGAGCTGGCACTTGTTGATACTGTGCACAAGTAGTAAGCATAGCCTGTTCCTGTAAGCTGTCTTCTAAGAAAGTTCCCCAGTCAGGAACTTTATTGGAAAGACAGAGGATTCTGTTCAGGCAAGGTTTCTGAGGCCTTAGAGAGATCCATTTTTCTGATATCTGGGACACTTATATCTGGACTCAAACTTGCTAGGGAATTGATGAAAATAGGGACGGTATCTAGACCATGCTGCTAGGTCTGTTTTCCTTGGAGAGAGACTGAAATGTCTTGGGTCCTGCCATCTCCTTTATAGTCCTTGTATGTAACTCTCCACTGAAAACTCCTTGAAATAAAGCTACTGAAGGACATCATGAATAGAAGAAAAAAAATGTTACAAGTCTGATGGTGAGTTATCAGCTTCTCTGTGACACTGCAGGATTCATGGTGTCACTTCAGAGATTTCCAATTTCTCTTGTTTAACTGCAGTGTGAAAACAAAATTAGATTTAAGAAGATATGCTTTGAATAGAGGACTATATCACAAATAAATAAACCAGCATTGTGATGTTATCTGCCTCCCGCCCCCTCAATTTCTAGCTGAGATTGCCATCTCAGCTTAATACCACTCTTCCAACTCTCTGTACCATCCTGAGATGAAGAACTTTTGCTGAATACTCTTTCACAATTACTGAACTCCCAAAATGAAGACTACTTTCACCTTCAGTACCTTGGACAATCCATGACAGCATCCTGAAAGATTCAGGAAAGCACAGAATTTAGTGTAGCTGTTAGCAATGCCACCTTAAATATATCTGGACAGTGTTACCTCATGGCAGGAATCACTGGTACTTTGGGTTTACAAACCACAGCTTTGATGACCAGCCTAATTAAGAAACCAATAAGAGGGAATTAAAGCGAAGTTCTTGGTAAGAGTTCTCCATGCGGAGGGATATGAAAGAAGAAAATTCCCTATGAATATTTTTAACCAGTCACATTCAGGTTTCATTTCCCAAATTCATTCAGATCTAAGTCCACAATATGTATGAAGCCAAAGCTTACTACCAACAAATTAGGAATTTGAGGTAAAAGTGCATTTTCAGATGTCTACCTGAGTTCGGTGGCTCCTACATTGCTGTCTCAGGATGAGCTTCTCAGCTGACAACCTTGAGCCTTCCTCTTTCCTCAGATTTAATTACAATAACAAGCCACAAATCTTCAGCTTTACTTACAATTATGTTCTGTTAAACCAAATTCACTAACAGGCAAAGACTACTGACCTTAAAAGACAGTTTCAGCATTATGAGTCTCAGGTATTCAAAATAGATTGGTTCCTTTTCTTTCCTTTCCCTCTATGCCACCAGAAGGTTGGCCACAAAACCATAAAACAAAAAGTCTTGGACTCTTTCTGGATTTTGAATCCCAAAGTTCTGGTTTTCAGGCCTCCCCCTGCCCCCCTCAAAAATATGGTTCATCTAACTCAGTACCATGCCTCCAAGAGTGACCATAATCAAAAGCCAAAGGAAGATCAATGACAGGACAGGCATGTACCTCTCCTGCATAAGCTCCCAGCCTTCAATTATTTTCAGCTCAGGGGATTTCCTCAGCCTGATGCAGTTTGTCTATTTATTAACCCTCAACCAACCTCTCTTCCAAATTCTTGTTCCATTCTCCCCTAGAGTTAATGTAACCTTTCTGCATTCTCATACAACAGTCATACTTCAGACTAAACCTCTTGATTGTTCATGAAGTAATGTCAGAGGAGAGCAGTACAGAGAATGAGTCATTTCTCTCTCCTGACTCAACTTTTGTCTGGGAATGCTATTTTCCTGTGAGGCTATAGGAAATAGGTGGAAACTACTGCTCCTTGCACAAGTCAGTCAGCTCCCAAATGCAAAAATTCATTTTAATAAGCTAGCAAAAGAAAAAGCTTTATTGAAAGTCACAAAAGGCTTCTATGTGGTGGTCATTTTCCATCTTTAAGGTGTATAGACATCTCTATGATTCACAGAAAGCAGACTGGAAAATGAACTTTTGCTCACTGAAACAAAACATCACTGAGTAGCAAGAAAAATTCTACCAAGAACTCAGTCTATTTTCCAGCAGTCCAGTCTAAGATTATTTAATATAAACTAGCTTCTGTTGTCACAGGATTATGAGTATTTCAGCATGAAAAAAATTAATTTAGGGTGAGAAAGTCATCACAACCGTCATATCTGATTCATGTTTAGCATAGACTATATCATTTCAAGTGAAGCTAGTAGTCTACTTCCCTCCCCCCCCCCCCCGAAAATGGTGAGGCAATGAGAAGATTTTAATTTTTAAGTAAAAAAAAAAAATAAAAAAAATCCCTGTGAGAATACAGGGGTTTTGCTTTCCTCCTTCCTCCCTTCTCCCTGTTCTAGCACTCAGTGATGGAAGCATAGACAAGTATAAATCACTATATGCCATCAAGGGAAAATTGTCCCTGAGAGTCTGGCATCATGCCCAGGATTTTACTCACTCCATGACAAGTGGTGTTCTCTTCAGCTAGGATTTATCCAGCCTCATCAATAAATACCTCGAGCATGGTCATTTGATGGACATGATGAGATTAGATTCCAAAACATTTAGGGCTCTATATAGTATTTCACTATTGTAAAGAAAATGGCAAATATCCTGAAGCAGGAATGATTTTTTTTTTTTTCCTGGCATTAAATATCTGAACAAATTGTTGTACAATCCTCGTTGGCCAGTCATAACATGAGGGCTTTTTAAAATTCACTTGGTGCTTTTTTTCTGTACATTATTTCTATGAGCCATTTTCCCCTCAGTGTTTGCTTTACAACATTACCGCTTTTCTCACTTATGTACGATGAGGAAGAATATGTTTTCATCTGTGTCTTAGAAAGCAAGACCTGGATTTGTTTACAAGCTTTCAGTTCTTGCTTTTCTGATTCAGACCAGAGGATCTAAAATAACAGGTTTTAATATGGCAAGTAAATACAACAGACTCAAAGCCCACAATCACTCTCTCTTGCTCTCTAGTCCAATTAAAAGGTATTTACTTATAGCAGAACAGGATAACTCCATAATTACTTGTATACAACATGGTGCTCCAGCAGGTAAGATGAAGAGAAGATGCAGAGATATGACAGGAGTAGCCAAACAGCAGAAGAAACACAGCATGTTGTTTGCAAGCTGTTTGGGTGAGACTCACTTACCAACTGAGATCAA
>JANHGO010000039.1:18321186-18396909 GCA_024606505.1 Aquila spilogaster | reverse complement strand
TAAGATGGCCACTCTGAGGAAAATGTCTTAGACTGGAGTAACCAGCAACTAGATTGAGGGTGGCAAATCCTACCATACTCTCCTGTGTTTTCCAGAAATAGCTTCCAGTTCTTACATGGAAACTTATAATGTAAGGGAGACATGAGATCCAGATCCCTGAGATTCAAAGCAATGTGACCAGCGGCCAACACATTCCAGAGGTGGGGAACAAACATGCGCTGTAGCCAGGATCTCATAAAACTCAAAGATAACTTGTGGTGATGTTGGTTACATATTTGGGCATGTTTTTGTATTCTGGTCCCTGCCTGGGATGTTTAACTGAGAGAGCAGCAGGTGCATTCTAGCCATGGGTAAAGTATTTTCAAACTATTGCATCAAAGCAGCAGCTTGTTATAGCTTTCATTACATTGCTTTTATTGTTATTTGCAGTGAAAGAAGAAAAGTCAGTGAAACTGCACGAGTCATTGCTAGAAGGCTTCTTTATGCCCAAAGTCCTGCAAGGGTTAGGAGAACCTGTAAAGGACAAAGGCTGTTTACAAGCGGTTGGGATCACACATTTCCGCTGAGATTCTGATTTCCAACACAGTTAACAGACAAACCCCGTTTTTCAGAAAGAAGCTTAAGCTGACAGATCAAACAGGTGCCAAGGCAGAAGCACGGCCAAAAAATATAATCTTGCCACAAAAATATCCTCATCTGCTAACTTTCCCAAAGGAGTGTTTGTTAGTGTGTGCGCACATGCCTTCTGAGAGCAGAGCGAACAGAAATGTTTAATTTTGGATTCTCAAAAGGGCTGCTATTCCATATCCATCCCTATTTTTCTGTCTCATACTAAACATTTTCATTTCTCCTAAGAGAAACAGCGGAACTTCCTTATTAAACTTCAATTGTATTCGAAATTTCTTAGAAGCTTCCATGTTTCAGAGCAATAAATCTAGCTAGAGTGCATGTTTATATGGGGTATTGTTCATGCTTTTTCTAGATCATTTCTATGTCATGTTTAAATATAACTAAGCTCTTTCTAATGTCGTAATACATTCTCATCTATCTTCTAACCAGGAGAGCTGGAAAGTATAAATTGCATTTCATGGAAACTTCTAATATTTCTTCTTTTGTGTGTGTGTGTGTGTGTGTGTGTGTGTGTCCCAGATCAGAATCAGAACACAACACAGCCCTTTCATGCAGTAATTCTTGCAATGATAGCAATCACACTCATAGGAGATATCAGATTTGAGTACACAGGCTTTATCTGAGAGAGATGGAACCTGAATTTGTAGTTTCTTTTTCAGCCTGGAAACTCCATCTGAGCCCTTAGAAGCCTTCCCCAATAAAAATGTAAATTTAAATGGACAAATTTTGAATAAAAGCATGCTGAGGGAACATATGACATCTACATTCCCCACCTCAACTTTCATTTTTACATCTAAGAAAACTGGTAGAAGTTGAGTTACTGCCCAGTTAGCTATATAAATGCATGACAAGGCACAAAGCTCTGTTCCATCACTTCAGTGGCATCTGTGCACTGATTCTGGGAAATGATTCAGCAAGCTCAGTGTAATAGATTATTATTTAACATTATTTTCACATGTGGAAAATGAAGCCCTCACAGCTGGGATAGCACACAGATTACCTCTCAGCAACCCCAGGCCCAAGGAATGACCTTATCGCTTGCTGAGAGGTGCATGCTATTGGTTCTGAAACAGTGCATGTATGCGGAACTTCAAATATCACAGCAGAGATGCCAGCCAGGCATTGGCACTTGAGACATAGGATAAAATGGCCTAAATTTCACAGCATTTGGCAGTGGAATAATCAGTTTTTCAAAATAACTTAAGAGGATAAGACACAGTTACAGAGCAATGTTAGATGTCCAACAAGGTTACTTATAATGACACTACCATTAATTGGCTCTTAATGTGTATGCTACATCATTGCTTCCTGCTGAACAGAAGCTGGATTTCTTATGTATGTGTGTGCAAGAGCCCTTTCACTTCCATCCATAAGCGACAAAGTCTCATTTAACACACATGATTTGTGCTGTTAGAACTGCAGGACAATCTTGGCCGGTGTCATAAAGTTCTGAGTGGCCACGGCAGGCAAGAAAATTAAGATGATGAGGATGTGATGTGGTGATTGTTTTAATGCCTTCAGGTCCTTCACATGCAACTGCCATCCTGGTTATAACTACTTAAAGTTGTACAGGGAAATAAATACGAATGAGCAAATAGTCAGAGAAGATATCTGAACACATTGAAGTTACCCCATGAGTCTCTTATCCTAATGCAGGTATTTTCTAATACAAATGAATTCAACTTCCGCTTAAAGCTAAAAACAATATTTATGCTTTTTTGGCTTAGACATTTAACTTTTTTTCAAGTTGAAGAGAAACCACTTTTTTTTCCCAGCAAAATTAAAAGCTGAAAATTTATTTCATGTTGGTTGAAAAGTTTCCCATCAGAATACACACAACCTATTTTCAAAATATTATGGAATATTTAAATTTTTTTTTTTTTACTTCTTAAAATTGAAACCATTTGCTGAATTCAGCACAAATGTAAGTAGATTTTTCAGCAGTTCAAATCTAGTTTGTTACGGGTTGATACTGCCCAAAACTTCAATCATTTATATCATTTATATCGTTTACTGCTTCCTCTGGTGACCTTAGAAATGCATGACTATGGCTCAATATAGAGCAGGTCTATGTTTGAGGATACAGTGTAAAGACTCTCAACTAATCCCCAACTGTATGTTTAACTGTCTGGCCCCTCACACCCCTGAACACCACTTGGTTTCAAAGATATGTTACAAAAGTAAATCTGTGGATCTGACATGACTTTAAATGCAGCTAAATTAAAGCTTTAAAACTAAACTTTTTTGTTTATCATTATTTCATTGCACGAACCTTTACCCACCAAAGCTGAGATCCAGTGACAAATCTGAGTAATATTTTATATAAGGTTGACAGAAAGGTAATGATAAGTGATTATTTTAATTCTCTGAAACAACAGTCACAACTTCAAAATTAAATTTCCTGACTTGACTTGGACTGAGACCTCAGACTTCAGCTAGAAAAAATAGAAGGCTGAAGGCTGAAAACCTAAATGTATTCAATGAGATTGTTTTGAGAAAACATTCTCTTTATAATTATATTTTTCAGTTCTGCAAAGATTGTGGAATTGAAATGCCGTTAACTGTTGGGAGGTTACTTTTGTATCAGTTGACTTCCCTGTAAGCAAAAGAAAGATTTATGTAAAAAAAAAATAAGGAAGGAATAAACCTTTAAATATATTTTCAAGCTTTCATCATCAGAAAAATGCAAATTTTTCCTTATATTTTTGCCACTGTGAAAGTATGGGGAGTTCCCCATTCCTGCCTTCATTTTCTACTTCCTTTCATTTTCTGTTTCTCAGACAAAAGGAGGAGTCAGCCAGTAAACTACTAGAAAACACAGCTAGCATGATACAAGAAAACCCAAAAATAGTCCTGTCCTTTATACTTCTAAACACAATGAAAATTTCAATTTAAAACACAAGAATAAAATAATTTTGTTTGTAAGTCTTCCAAATAAAATAAACAGTATGTGAAGAAAAAAAAAAAAACAAAACACATATTTTGAATATTCTAAAGCCAGAGACAACCAGAGACTTAAAAATAATGGCAAGCCGAGCTTCTTGTTTGAAGCATTGTCACAGACTTTCTCAGCAGCTTTGGCCAATCACCATAATCATTTTATTAACTGCTCTTTAAACAGAAGTAATAATATTAGCTTGCCTATCAAGAACACGATACAGTTTGATGTATTAAAATCAGTGAAGTAGTTGATGAAGTTTGTTTTGAAGTCAAACTGCTGGATATTATAGATAACTTGAAGAGTTGCAAAGTAGTGCCATCTTTCTTAAAATGGGGAACGAGACAAACGTTTGTATCACTGCGCTATGCATTTTAATAGCCAGGTTTCTTAAAATAAGCTTTAAAATCATATTTAAATATTCAGAAGACAGCTTTGTTTTTGAAAGCACTGATCTCAGTAGCTCCCTGTCCTAGATGCTGAAAGATGTAGAAGCTTAATTTTCAACGTTTAAATTTTGCTTAGAGCCCAGACCTAGATTTCCTTCAAAATTTATCATTTGAGCTTTCCATCACCTGAGCATCTCAAATATCTCAGTAAGCACAGAAGTACACATGGACATTCACAATACCGTTAGCCTTTCCCCCATGGGCACAGCAATGTTACGTTCAGACCCGCTGCAGTGGATGAAACATGGCAACTCCACTACTATTTGCTCCACACTCCCCTTTTGTGAATGTTCAGAGATCATGGTAGCTCCCATCAGACAGAGTAAACCCCGCATGCGGATAGCAGAATCTGTGTGGTAAAGGAAAACTCATCCCATTCATCAGGCAGTGCCACTACCATTCCATGATGATCTATTTGCTACATAGAATACCAACCAGAAACATACGTCACCTGTCAGTTTCTATGGTACCAAGGAGTCAACTCTGCTTGCAGCTAGAAGCTAAATATATTGAGGAGTATGAGTGGAGGAAGGGCTTTGGCTTTGGTGCAAAGGCAAGGAAAGTATTCCTGCTCCTCAGCCATGCCACGGGGAAACGTTCCTTGGAAAGAGATCAGAGGGATTCCAGGCATTCCAGAATCAGCAGGCTGCATCTGCTCACCCTTGCACATGAGTTGGACTAAAGATGGGGGCAGAGGAGAGAACACCTCGAGTTTGATTTATTATTTCTTACAAAGAAGATGGCACTGCAGCAAGTGAGATGAAGAGCATGCTCAGCATAAACAATCCGAGAAGGAATGCAAAATGCATGGATGATTATCCCAAAATGGAGACTCTGCCTGAGCCATTTTAGGTGCTTTCAGATTTCAAAATAGCTCAGGAGTGCAAAAGTCTAAATCCGAAGCTTTCCTGAGACAGGACTGTAGGAGCTAAGCCTCTGTGAGTAAGGGATGCCCTGGTAAAAACAGAGCAGGGGAAAACTTAGGCCCTTATCCAGAGCTGAATTTTAAAGGTTTCTCTATTTTTCTCTTCCTTAGTTTTGCACTGAATTTCAATAGCAGTTACCTTTCTGAAAAATCAAAGGAAGATGAGGACAGATGGATCTAAAATAAACACAGAGCTCTTACTTATTTGTGAGAAGTACACAGATAGCTGAAGGCAGAATCTGTTCCTAAATTATTGAAACCTGTAAGCTTTAATTAATATTGTCATAGAATCTATTTTCAAGTGAAGCAAAAACTACTGGAGCATTTGAGGCCTGTGACCAATATCCAACTAAGCACATCTCAGTCCTCTTACTCACTTTTTTCCTTTCTCATGTACAAACAAAGAAACTGTTCAAGATCTGTGCTATTCAAACACGGGATACTGCATGAAGGAAAAAAAAAAAAACAACGACTCTTAAAATCAATTGTGAAATACTTTTATTTAAACAAGAGAAATTAACAGTCTTTATAGCCAGGAAAGTCATTAGTTCTGCTCATAACAGGAACCTGGGATTTGTTACAATCATTCATGATGGGAAAAAAAATAATTGGTGATTTCTGCATCATTATCTGTAGAGTTTGGTTATGATATTCTTAGACTCTTCAGTATTCATGAGCAAGACCTTCTAGCCATTTTATCCTTGGACTCACTTTTCCATGTAGTATTTCTTAGTATACTTACTTTTACCTAAAAAAAAATATCTCTCTCTTTATGGATCAAATCCTGCCCCTACTGAAGTGTGTAGAATAAAACTCAGTAATGTCAGTAGGATTAGCCACAAACCCAGTGAAACAAGCTTCCAAGGTCTAAAGAAATTGGTGACAGGTCTTTACTGGAAAGCAAAACGGAAATGCCAAGAGAGGTGAGCTAATAAATCACTGTTAAATGCCCCAAATGGCTGTGAATCTTTCAGTTTGGTCATATTGTTTTCAATGTATTCACTGAATGAAGTGGGAATAGGTCACTAGAGAATGGAGACCAGCCAAAAAAAAAAAAACAACCAGAACAAAACAAAAAAATGCGCTACAAGAATTGTTCATGATTTAGTACTGTAACTTGGCTACATTTAAATCATTTTTCTGTGACAGGTAGAGACCACTTCAGTAGCAGAAGAATTTGTATCAGATCTCTGTCTCTTCTAACAAGTCCCATATGTACATTCACAGCATGCACTAGTTGGTCAGTACCCTAGTTAAATTTCAGCCTAGGGAATTACTTCTGAGCCATATGACATAGCCAGAAATGTCTCTCCTAAAATTATTCAATAGCTGTACATACTTTAAAACAATTTCACTATAGCGTTGACTTCACCTGAATATGACAAAGAAACCCAACTTTTGCTCACAGTAATTAAGCTAATAACTTTGTTGGGTGAGATGTGAATGGATGCTTATCACCCTGCATTGCCTTGGATTATGTCAACTATGGCATAAGACAGAAGGATGGAAGGACAGATCCTTGAATATCTTTAGGCTGGAGTGAAAACAATCTCATGATGTTTTGCTATCTACTCAATGCATCTTGTTCCATATTACAGCAGCCTGGAATGATGAGGTCTTGTGACTACAGAACTTGATGACCTCTCATTCTGGACACTGTTGAGTAACAGAAATGTGGAAAAAGTGGAGAAATTAAAAAAGCACTTTATAAATTTGTCAGCTGACACACTGGACTGGCAGGAAAACTGCCTCAAAGTGTTGTGACATAGCCATCAGAATGAATATAAAAGAGAATGTTTACTCTGTGTGTTGTGTTGGTTTTTTTGTTGTTGTTGTTTTGTTGTTGTTTTTTTAAAGAAAAAGAAAAGAAAAGGTTGTGTTGTTCTATCTATTAAGTTAGATTAACATTGATACAAAAGGTACACTTGAAGCCCTTCCTGGCATTAAGCTCTATTATTCATTAATCTCTTTAATGTAGTCAATGAATTTTAGAATTAAAGAATTTGCAGAGGATTCCCTCATTCCTTGACTTCTTCCAGCTCCACACAGCTCTTTAGCTGGTCATTATATATACATACATACGTATGTACTTACACTTCTTCAAACCTTTGATAAGTAAGGAAGAGGTCAATTTGCAAAGGAAATGATCTCATACACTAGAATGATCCCCCTAATCCAGAAGAATGAGAAATTAAGAGGTTGGAAATATCCTACAGCTCTTTGGCACATAAGGTGCAGGTTTAGCTGCTGGGACAAGATGGGAAAGGACATACCCCATATATCAACATCCTGCTATGACTGCAAGCACATATGTTAAGCTCAAGTACTTTTTCATGGAAAAAAAAACAAGAGAGAGAGAATAGGAAGATCAAAGCAAATGCACCATCTCAAACCTACTCTAACCTACATATTCATACACTTTCTCACATAGATGCTCTTCTTCTCATCTTCCCATCTTCTATTCTTTGATTCTATTCTATGATTCTACCCCAGCAAGCCTCCATCTACCCACCTAAATACTACCCTCACCACCACAACTTCTAGCACATACGCACCACCACATATACTCACTTTCTCTCTCTCACCCACATACACATGTGTAATCCATGGGCTGTCAGTCTAACTGTCACTTTGCCTTAGCCATGACACAACAATATTACGACTGCTAGAAGACAGAAACATTTGCTGAATCTCACAGCAAAAGAGCAAAGACTACAAAGTGACTGTGGTTATTAAAGTGTCTCATAAGAGGGGTAGCAACCAGAAGATACAACTCCATCCTTATTCATCCTATAAGACCGCAGCCTGATCAATTCAAGGATACTGGTTAACATCCTCCTCCTTAATCTCCTGAATTAAAAGTAAATTCTTCTGTCATGAAGAGTGAACCAGGGCAAGAGTCATTGAGAGCAGGCCCAAAGAACTCTGTTCCCTTAATGTCAGACTTATACAGACTGTTAAAAGTTCCCAACAAATCCAGCCTTGCTTCAACAATTATAGTAAGGGCAGCAGTGACAAGGCTCTTTGAAATTGCGAAAACAGTTAAAGCAAAAAATGCCCCCCAGCTCTGTACTTCATTGCAGACACCAGGAGACTGGCTGAAGAAAGCCTGACCACTGAACCACAGAAAGAATGTGCATGGCATTAATCTGAAGTCATCTTAGGTTTTTAAAATTCACTAGTAGGAGATTTACAGCTGACATGACACTGATAGAGAAAAATTCTGCATTGAGAAAACATGATGCTTAGGAGTAGAACAATCAAGCATTACAATTGTTGGTATTATGTCTTCTTTGTAGACTATAGATCAAGCAGAGCAAAGAGCTATCATCCTGAGCTATTTGTGTTTCACGTAATAATGCCTTAATGATTCAATTAGCATTGATTCTTCAGCTGCAACAATATTTTCTGACTGATCTAGTAATTTAGCTCTCACTGTTGATTGATACTATTCCTATGAGTAATAACGCAGTTTGAAAGAAATTTATTTAATAATTCACAAATCTCTTTAAAGAAGATTTTTATTGCCTTTGCCACTAGAAATCCCTAAGATTTCAGAAAGTGGAATATTCCCTTCAACAGTTTGGCATTTGTAATGGTGACTCTTTCTTTTAAGAAGCCTTTTTCCTCACCTGACATGGCTGTGATCACAGCCTTTCAGAATACTTACTAGCCTTCGGGTGGAACAGATTAAGACAAGGATGGGTAGTCTGAAGATGAATGTGCAGTGCATACAATAGGCACATAGAAACAATATGGCCAACATGTACAAAGCCAATACACAAAATCGCTTCTTGCTTCTCAGCCAGAAGTCTCATAAACTATAAGAAAATACCTTAACATTATGTGTAATCTGGTATTAGAGCAGATCCCCAAAGAGAAAGTTAAAATTAGCACTGAAGGTTGTCAAAGAGACATTCAAACTGTATGGTACGGGGAAATTTCTTCCATTATGGAAATGGGAGCATATAAATGAATTATAACATCCTCCTAAGTGTTTTGGGGAATAATGACTGCTTTGCAACTTCTGTGACACACACTTAACCAGTGACAGCTTCATGGTCAAATGGGCTTCATGACGCAGTAGCAAATAAATACCATGAAAACTTCATCAGCCTTTCAAAATAGCATCCTCCCCATGATTTGTGTTTGTCCACACTCTGCGGTGCCTCATAAATTTCCTCACTGATAGGTAGATCCTGTCCAAATGAAATTCTCTTCATGAGTTTGTATGTATTTCTTTGTGCATATATTTGTTCACGTCTTGTTTCATGATGGCTCCCAAGGCAAAATCCCTCATCCTGTTCTATTAATTGGCTACAATTTCCTGGGGAAAGCAGACAGTTCTGAAACGCACAGACTTTTCTCTAAGTCATATTGTTTGACATTTATTTTTAACTCAGCAGGGAACAATTCAACTGAAAAGACAATGTAAGAAAAAAAAACATTTAGCAAACACGGAAAACAAATCAGAGAAACCTACGCGAAGTTCTGCCTAGGATTAATCCTCAGTGGGATGTATCAGCTTGCCTGTTAATTTCAGTCTTTCAAGGAGGATGAATAGCTCTATGTTTAAAATACAGTACAGGGAGACTTAAGTCATCAGTTCTCTTCCTCTCTCTGATTAAACTCATTATGCGTTCTTGAAGAAAACAGGTTTTAGTCTGAAAGCACTCGAGTTACCTGCACATACATGTATCAGTCTTTTGCAAATACACGTGTTCAGAAGTAGAATGCTTCACTATGAGACAGTGCTGCCACAATCGGGATGAAACCCAGAGCCCTGTGCTTTAATGTCCTATTTTGGCATTAAATGTGACTTTTACCCAGTTGTACTTCACAGGCATGTTGTGAGGCTCCATTCATTCATACAATATTCATCAAGCTTTCTGAGATCCCTAATAAAAGATTCTACGTAGCTACAAATTATTATTTAATGATGGAAAATTGAAACATGGCTTGTGGAATGCAAATGAGAGTGAGATACAGTGGTTTTGCTCCAACAGACTGAGGTTGTCTCCTCAGCTGAACGTCGAGCAGCATTCAAACATGAACGCAACAAAGATCTGCCAAAGCACTGCACTGCAAAAAGCCTGTTATCACTAGGCTCTCAAGAGCAGAAGTTCCTTCAAACAGTAATATACACTTGGCAACTTGCTATCAAACAGGAAAAGAAAACTGAGTATCCTTTGTAGGTTTGTTTGTCCCTCTCTACCTGAAGCTAAAGAATTCACATGTACAGTTACATTCCCTCTCCTTTAATTTAATTGATATTATTAGTATATCTAGGTCATTTAATAAAAACATTTCTAGAGCAGGCCATTAAGCTGTGAATAGGAGGTGACATAAAGGATTGTCTGGTACACAGTTTCTTTCACACATCTTAAAAATTCACGTAAAGCACAGAATACAAAAAATGTGTTTTTTTTCTGTTCTTTCCTCAATCTGCTTCTGTTCCTGTTGCAGAAATCACTATCTGGCAAGCAGCAGCCTTCTATTCTGTCCTGCTGTGTTCAATACAGTGCCCTGCAAACTCAGGATGTCCTTAGTTTCCTGCACTTAACTGCAACTCCCAACACTCACCCACCCCAAACACTTTTCCTACCTAATATCTCACCAGGGCAGAACTGCTCCTCCCCTCCAAGTCTTTTCTCATACTTGGCAGTTGGTCACTGCTGCCGGGCAGTGAGGCATCTTCAAGTATTTCTCCTTCTCTTTATGTGAAACTAGGAAAAGAACTGAAGACACTGGAGTTTGTGCTCTCAGATTTACTGAGACTTGCTGCAGGGTGTGAAACTGCCCACCCTATAATCTCTCCATCCATGCTCGCTAAGGCAGAAATCCCCATACAACTTCACAGAAATCCATTATCACTGCAGTGGTAATATGCACTTCTCGGCACCACTTATAACATATAGGCATGACATTGGTGAGGCAAATCTGCCCTCAATACTGAAAGGTTCCAAGTGAAAACAGAAGAGTCATTATCTTAAAAAGACATCAGCTGCAAACTCTACCTTAGATTGCATGTTTATAGAACCAAAGTCTTTCCAACACAAAAACAAATGTTCCTTCCGCATTGGAACAGAGGCATGGGATGCTCGCTTCATGAGAAGTGAGAAAAGCTTAATATTCACTGCTTTTCATTTAGGATCAGCAACTTGTGTATCTATGCTCAACATAGTTTAAAAGAAGGACAAACTCATCAATATCATTATTCATGTAAAGTAAGGAGCGCTGTAAAGAAAAACTGAAGTAAGAAATTGTAGAAGAGTGTTAAGTTTCCACAAGTCTGCTTTTAGTGGACTGTCTATTAGCAGAACTATAATAGGGAATATTTCCAGTGCTTGGTTTCATCAGAAATAAGCTCAGTGGCATTCTATGTCTTTTTTTTTTCTTTCATCTTGGTTTAAAATCATGCTATCACACCCCTGATAAAAACTACTTTGTCTTTTTTCTGTTGATAAGCATCAGAATTTCAAGCACGTTTCCTACCATGTAATCTAATTCAATATTTAAGTAAAAGTGGAGATCCATAGTGCACATTTTTGCTATTTAGGGTTTAGAGATATTAAACATTATATATGTAAAGAAGAATACATTTTCCTATTAAACACTGTGACTATGAATCTCAAAACATACAATAGCACAAAAAGGTAATTCCTTTTGATTTGCTATAAAGTTCTCAATCTATAGTTTAGTTTCAAGAATTCATCTGACTATAAAGCCAAACCACACATTTTCAGGAAGGCACCACTATTCTGGTTTATACTGAAATAATGAGGACACCATATAATCTCTTTCTGACTCTTTCGGATTTCACCTCTCATCTGTGATGTAATAACAAAGCCTGCAGCAGTGTCCCAGAGGGAGTTGCCAGCATGGAGGCTGAAAGGAGGGAGAGAAGGATGGGAAGGATGCGCTGAGAAGGGAGATAGATGAAGGTAACAAGACCTAGTAAGAAGGAAACCCCACAAGTTAAAACAATTTTAGTATGCTGAGGCAAACTTATTAGGGATAAATATTTTGTGTCTAGACTTTTGCATTAAAGAATTTTTCTTGTACTTAGCAGTGTTGTAACCTTAGTCTGGTCAAACTCATTGGACTGACCTCATTTTAGTCTCCCATGCTGCATATTTGTTACTAGCAGACAAACTCTGAATGATGACTGATTTCTCCTGTATCTATAGAATACTGACATTCTGCATACTAATAACTTATAAACAATACACAACTATGAGTGAGAGGTGAAGTCCTTGTCACATGTATGGTAGCTACAAAATATCTGGACCTTCTCCAGAACAAAACATATTAACAAATATAAATTATTTTTATATGCCATTTATAAGGTACTTTTCTGTAGATTTACACTAAGTTCTTACACTTGACCTACAACTTCAATGTCAAGAACCATTAATTATTTTTCAACATGTTATATGAAAGCAAACACAATTTTCTGAAGATGTTTGACTTTAAAAAGATAAACTAAATTACCACAACTCAATCATTTTAAAAACATATTTATTAGAACGCACTTTTTTCCTGAGGTGGCAGCTCCACCGCTCTCACACTGTGTCCACCTGCAAATTAAAAATGATCTTCGGGTAGCGCTGATTGTTTCCAGTAGCTCAGTATTGGTGACTCTCAACTGTGACACTGACAGGAGGTTCAGAAAACATCAAGATCAACATCTAACTGATCCCTCTGATGGTTTCCTTATAAACATTCCTCCCTTCCACACTTCCAGAGGATTTTTAAATACAGACAACTGTAACTGAATGCTGTTCCGCTCTCCAGAGCTACGTGCTGAGTGATTTACTAAACCCAAGCAGGCTAGTGCCTTCAAGGTACAAAAGGATAAATTACCACTGTCTCTGCACTCACTAGGTGCAAGTCAGCAGAGAGTCCTATGCCCTACAAGACAAGCAAGGGCAGAGGGCTGAACTCAAAAGTCCAGTGTTTGAATGAAAAAAAAAAAAAACAGTGTAAAACTTCAGTTGATAAATAGGACCAAATTCCGCTGTATTTACATTAAGAATAAACAAGTTTAAAGTGAAATAAGGTTCACAGTAAGCTATGTTAGAGAACCTGGCAGACCTTTTTAAAAGACTCGTTATTGCATCCTTTCTGTCTCCTTGAGCACAATGTCAAATTGTTCCCTATTGCACATTTATTAACATTTTGTCCAGTCTATATTTAAATGTGTCAACAATAGGGCTCCCACCATTTCTCTGTTCCACAACCTATTCCCCTATGGTCTAAAATTACTTTGCTATAATTTCCTGTCATTATCTCTATTTAACCCACTAGATCCACCCTAAAAATATTCTCTCTGGTATTAGATTTTTATCTTTATACCGTGTTCTACCATAGGACAAACAAGCTATCAAAGATGGCAATACCCTTTTCAGCAACATCTATTTTAAGGCTGCTAAATGCCTGATCATAAAAGATGTTTTTTTTTTCTACTGCTTATTATTGAAATTTAACTGTCTTGCTAGAAGACTTTCATCCTGCCTTGAGCTGAGTTTGTGAGATTTTTTTACTTTTTTAATTTCAACTGAATTAATTGTACTGTTGGCCAAAGGGAAAATATTCTTTTCTCTGTCTAAAACTGCGGTGGCTTTTCCTGTGAGCAGCCCTACCATGGATATCTGAGGACACTTCACATTTGAATAATCTCTCCTGTTGTTTAATTGTGTTTGGGTTTTTTTATTATTATTTTTATTTTTAAATATACCTACTGTAATGAAGTAAAACTTTTCTCAGTCTTTCAAGACAAACTGAATACAAAAGCCCACATCTCACAGGCAGCCACTTATTGCTTCATCGGCCCAGTGGTTTCCCCTCTCCCCACTCAGGGCCTGTCCTGTGGATGCCAATCACCCACAGCCTCTGTGGAAATGCTAGTGCAGGAGGCCTCAGCTACTGACAGCAGTGGGTGCTCATAGGTAAGCAACGTGCTGAAGGCATTGCAGGAGCAGCCACCTGCAAATATTAAAACCTCCAGTTTTGAAAAAGGAGGTCTTATTACTGATGCAAGCAGGGCCTGCTGTATTTAAAGCATGTTATTAAGGGAAGTGAGATATGGTCAAGCTGTTAGGGCAGCAATGAGATTAGGGGAAAAAGTGAAAGAGAGGCAATGTGATATATAGCAAATGCTTTCCATGCTGCACCAGCCCATTTACTGTGGGATGCAAACTCTGCCCTATTAATGCCCAAATAATTGCTTTGCACATCAGCTGCTCTGCACAGAGGCAAGGGAAGCTCCACAAAGAGAAGCATGCTTCAGCACACTATATAAAGCAATGGCAACAATGTGAAGTACCAAGGGACAAAACCCAGTCTCTATGGTCCATCAAGGCCAATTCAAGGCTTATCTGAATTAATTCATTCCTTTTACAGCTGAGTATTTCCCTCAGATCAAGGTGGCATCATGTGGCTATCCAAATGTTATCCCATATAACTGAGTAACTTTCCTACAGCCCCAGATCTGATCTAGTGGGTGGCAACCCTGTCCAAAGCAGAGGGTTGGTACTGGATGGTCTTTAAGGTCCCTTCCAACCTAAGCCATTCTATGATTGTATGATTCTACGATCTATTCACTGGAAGCGACAGGATGGGCTGATGGACTGTTAGTCCCTCAAAAACTTCAGACATGAGTGAGTGTTAGTATGGGACTTGCATTCAAGTAATTAGTTCATCTCCTGTTCAGACTGCACGAGAACTTCTTATTCAAATGTTGCTTTAGGAGTACTTGTGAGGATGGACATGACATGTTTCCCACCAGTTATGTAACAGCTTTCATAAAATGAAGGGATAGAAATAAGAGCCACCGCCATTCCAAATGAAATGCTCAAGGCAAACCGCCGTGAAATTCAAATGTTGCATGCAATCGAAGAGACTGAAAAGTATGAAATCTGCATTTCAATAAAAATACCTTGGGATAGTTCTGTTTTTAACTGGTTTTGATCTGAGGGGTAAAAGGAAAGTTCCTTGGCTTGGAGAATAGTTTAGGTAAGTGAGTTTTAGGCAAAGCATATCCGTGCAGTCTTGCTAACATTTTTTTTTTTGTGGGCAAAGTAAAAAAGACAGAAGTCAGGAAAACTGGGCAGTGATGTCTCCAGATGCTACAAAACATGGACTATTCTACTCTAAAAACTGTGATTCACCTTTGGAGTGTTCTGATGGCTACTGACTTATTGAAAACTGTGGGGACCACATAATTTGCAGGTGTGAGAATTTGCTACATTCTACTTTTTAAGAAAGGATGCAGAGCTGCACAAAAAGCAGGGATTGCAAAAGTCAAATGCAATGCAAAAGGAGAAACAGGAAACTGCTGCAACAACCTAACTCCTAGGTTAGGTACACTTAACAACAAAAAAATGATAAAATCAACTCCATAATCTCACTGTTTACATTCTCAATACCTAATTGTAAAAGACAATTAAGAATCCTCAAAAGACATAAAACAGAAAATTGGCCGCTGGTTTTATAAGTGAGAGACGCTCTTTAATGCTTTTCCATTTTGCAGATATAATAAAAGTCAATTAGAGGTAAAAGCTGTAGAATAAATGGATGGTCTGGATTCACACCATCTATGAGCAAAAAGTGTTCTCCATTACTAAGTACTGTCTACACAATGCTAGGAACACCATCGACACATTTGTTCAGAAGAACTTTTGAGTTTCCACTACATATGAGCTCATAGTAATGGCAAAATATTACAACCTATCTTTCAGAACAGGAGAAACGAACAATATAAACTGTTTTATTTTTTTCTACAGAGAATGAATGCATACATAGAGACACCTCTCCTAAATGGTGCTATATTTATGAACTGCATTTTCGAATTAGAAAATATATGTACCTCTCCAGACTAGTTTCCATCTATGCAGATACAGACATGGACACATACAGAGTTATGCCTGAGTATAGGTTACAGACATTGTGATACCAGGACAGCCATGGAAGCCCAGAACACAGAACAAGCTGTGGGGATTTCCTTGGAAGCTCAGAGAATACTTGGGCAGTTAGCTTGAACTGAACTCTGTGCTGCTGTGGTTAAATGGTGCTGCTAGCCAAGCTATTCAGTTTGAAAGCTGGCTTCATTGCAATTACACAATAAGCTGTTATATACATTGTTGTACAATGGTCTGTCAGTTATTTCGAATAAACAGGCAGCTTTCTGAGTCTTACAACTTCCAAGAGTCTTCATGTGTGTATTTGGAAAATACTTCCCTCCTTATAGTCCTAAGCACGTGTAGAAGCAGGTATTCTCTCCTTAAAGCTGCTGGCGATTTGAGCATTCCAGGCCAACACTTCAGTCCAGAACTAGACCATTTAGTGAGCTTTACCGCTTTCCTGCCTGACTGCCTCTTTCATGCTCCTCCACCATCTCACAGAAACTGGAAGTGAGTGAGCCTAATCCTAACATCAGTTTTGATTCTCTCTGGAAAGAGATGCGAACACACGATTGAAAATGTTTACTCTGTAGCGTAGTTTGCCTTTGCTGTGACCTTACTTATCCCATGCAAACCTCACATCAGCAACACGTGCCTTAGTCACCACGTGGCTGGAGGTGCTGTAATTCTGCCTTTGCAGAGCAGTCTGAAGCTTGCAGCTTGTCCGTGTTGGATTAGTCCGTCTGCTCTTCTGTTCAACAAAAGCTGTCAGATTTACTCCACCCTGAGTGCTTTCCACGGGCTGCCCAGAGTGGTAGTTTGGCTTGAAGACGATCTCATTAGGCCCTGTATAACAGAGGAGTCTCTGCACAGTCCTGACACCATTCTCATGCCAGAGCCCTGCTGCTGGCTGTGCAATCGGTGTTCTCTGCATGTTATCATGGGCGATTTTTTGACAGTGGGATTCACTACTCCACAGCATCCGTTTCATCCTATATTCCTATCCATTTTTGATTAAACAAAAGCCTCCAGCATTTTTGAAATATTAAGAGGATTTATTTAATGATATTTATTTAATGATTGCTGCTGGCCTTATGTTTATTAATGCTATTTCTTTCCCAGCCTCCCTCCTGAGCCTGTGCATGTGTAGGAGAGAGAGGATAGCAGGATGTTGCCTTTGTTTTTAATCTGTTTGCATTTTAATACTACGTTATTTATTTACTGTTACCGAATTTTTGTGTTTATATGTACAATTCCTTGTTTAAACAAACAGAATAAAACAAGAAAAGGAGAGCGCTTGACAAACAAGAGCATGATTCTAATTCTGCAGACATCACAAAGATAGCCCAGGCAGGACGAGGCTGCTGTTCTTATGCATTACCACATGTAAACAACCATAGCTAATGCAGGTAGTGGCCTTGAGACTGAGGAAAGTGAAGTTTTTTTGCCATCAAGAGCTAAATAATACCTTCACCAAGTGGCTCCTTTTAAAGCTGCAAGGTGGTCCTGGAAAAGAAATGCAGCTACTCACAAAGCCAGGGACTCTAAGAGCAGTTCTCTTAAAGGTGTTGAATTGAAAAAAGAGGAACCAAGTCCCATGGAAATCCCAAGGGAAAACAGGCAGGTAAATTTTAAATAAGTCAGAGATTTCAGGGGAAGGCACAGAATGAAATTCATTTGAGAAAAGACTGGTGTCACCAGGGTTAAGTGAACAGGCAAGCACAGCCAGAAGCGAGGAAGCAGCCTTCATCTTCTGCAGGAGCTCAAGTTCTGTGCAGAGTACTCAGGACTCAGGTACAAACCCCAGGCTGCACAAGTTCCACTTGGGGGCTGACTCTGCAGGGTCCTGGAGAATTAAATGCTAGTGTGTTCCTGCGTTCAGATATCTTGCATGGCAACTGTTTTGTGAGAAGGACCCTTCATCTTCTGTCACACAGAAGGCTGGAGCTATGAACACAGAGTATTTTTGATTGAAGCCCTCTGATTATTTCACAATTACGTTTTCATCAGGAGAAAATTTACAACACACTGGGACGTTTTTCTGAACTATTCTTATGCCTAAAAGTCCTTCAGATTTTCAGTGCAAACTGAAGGGGAAGGCAGGTGAGTTATTGTACAGGATAGATCATTGGCGATGGCTTATTGCATTTGATCTAGTCACAGCTAAACAGGCACTGTCTAACCCACTAGGTGTTACTACAGCATCAATACATACGTATACCATATATGTGCCTGAATCCACATACAAAATCACAAACAGTTTGTTGCACACTAAAACACACATAGGAAAAAGGGAGCAGGAGAGAGGACAAACCTCCAAGATAGCAGTAAATCCCACTGAACCCACTTTACCATATCAACACTGAAAAAAAGAAACGCAGTGCCATGCCCACCCCACTGGAACATTTTGCACAGCGTGGGGATGCACTGAGCAGATAAGACAGATGTGTGCACACGCAGATAGACAGCACCCTGAGCTCAAGCTGTGTGCAGCGCACGCTGTCCCGAAAGAGTTAAGCCCAGCATTGATTTAAAGGGATGCCACACACATCTGTTTAGCACACACTGACTAATTGCAGTGTTGGCAGAGCCTGGCTGGGTGCCAGTCCCTGCACTCATGCGCAATTCACTGTTTCACGCATTGATCTGCTTGTCTTGTGTGGGCTTTAAATATCCAGATAAGCCTGCAAAGCTGCAAGAAGATCACATCGATGTATTTACCCCACAGGCTTCCCTTTCCCTTCCCATTGTTCTGTTATGTGTCTACTAAAGGTCTGTTGTGAAACAATCTCCCAAGCCCTGTTGCGTTGTAGCTTTTCCTAATGCTAACTGAATTTCCCTTGGTAACAGAGCCACAGCATCTCAGCAGTATTCCCACTCTCTTCTCTCAATAGCTTATCATTTGACAGTGGAGCTATTCAAAATGGCATCTAGTGTTTTCCTCGTATGGCTTCAGTGCTGAATTATTGATGAATTACAGTGTAATTTTAAAGGAGCTGCAATTTAGCAAAACAGCTGGGTGAAGTGACAAATAGAGGGTTGGTACATTCGCTCTGTGATAAGTTTTGCCTGTAGCTGAACTACATCCAATTTCAAGGTCAGGCCTCTCGTTCTCAGACAGCATTTAGCTTTAGGAAGGATGCCTAGCGAGTCATGAACATAAACTCATCCACTCTCACAACTTCTTTGCGAGGCAGGCAGGTTACAGGGGAAAATGGCTTCTGAGACACAAAGAGTCCCGTCCAACATCTGACTCCAGTTGTCAGAGAGAAGCCATTTCAACCACAGTATCTTTTAAAACTAGTGATAGATTTTTCTAAAGAAGGATTTGTTGGGTGGTTTTTCTTTTGTTTTATTTTTGTTTTCTCAGAAAGACGTTGATAAATCGAAGTCAAGACTTCAAACAAACATCTATGCCTGCATCAACAAAGATGAGTTCTCTGACCCAGAAAAAGAGAATGGCTCAACCAAGCTCAGTTTGGCAGAAACATAAATCTAGGTGACTAGAAATTAACTCACTTTTGTCTACAACAAGAAAATGGGAGAGGAAGATTTAAATGTTTGCCCCCAGCAAACACAGACCTCTGTCTGGAAAGTGAGCATGCTGTCTCCTGCTCTAGCAGGAACATCTCTTTCACTTCGGAAGACTTGTCCATCTACAGAATGAGTCATGTCTGAAATGCTTCAACATCTCACAGGACACAAGACAGTTTTTTGCATCCCAGTTCTACTAATTGCTTCTGAAGTCCAGATCAAATAATATCCATAAAGATACATCTTTATTGCACAAAGATGTGTAATACCAGCATATATATATAAATCATTTTATGAAGATAAGTAATATCCAGAAAGATAAATGAAGCTGTCGTGATTGGGGACCAGTTGTCTTGATATGAAACTTACAGATATATATTTTAAAAAAAGAAAAGCAAAATAAAATTGGCTGATTTCCTCCAGCAAATGTTCTGGCACCAGATCAGAATTAGAACAAATTCTATCTTGCTGTGAAGTGGGGTAGGATTTGTACAACAGCGAGGCAAGCATTATGAAATGGGGATTATTTCTGACTAAGAAAATCTAGTGGTAGAGAATACAGACAAAATAGAGGCAGGAAAAGGGCTGACTTAATTTCATGCTAATGTGAGCATAGAGTACTCAAAATTGAGGGTTTAAATTTATCAGCATCTTTTTTTAATTTATCGAGTAATAAATAAATTGTTAAGATTCTTCCTCTTGATCAGTTCTCTTCTAAAATATAATTGTTCAGGTTATGTCTTTTAGTACAATTTTGAACATTTTAACTCCTGTTTTATTTATCCCTCATTTTTATTAATTTCTGGGGAGTCATTATATTTGTTTCTAAAATGGTTTTACTTGTAGATGAATTAGGTTGAAATAAAGAGTCAGAACTTCTTCTATCTCCTATATTAAATTGTTTAATTTTTATTGGAATTGAAAAAATTTTGTAAAGGAATCCCTGAACTATGCTTATTTGTTTGCCTAGGAAAGAGAACCAAACGGGAGATGCTGATACAACTGCTTTTAAGCTTATTGTGTTAATAAACATCAGACCTAATCAGTCCTGTAAGCTCCACCATTTGGCATATTTGTCACACAGTCCCTACTCACATCCTCATGATCTGTAAATACTATCTTTTGTATTGTCCTTTCCCTATAGACCTTTGCAAGTACCTTGCTTGGATGATTTTTCAGTAATGTCACAACAGCACATCACTGGAGATCTGTGAGTATTTCCGTCCCTCAGCATCCTCAATCAGCACTAACTTAGCAAGTCATTCCTAAACCTAGTTAAATCATACCTGAAATATACAATTTTAGTTTATTTGTACTTATTTGTTAACATAATTCCAGAATACGACTCTGGTAAAAGCATGGAGAGAACAGTAGTGGAAAAAGGAAATCTTTAAAATAGAACCGTTTCTGCTGGCTTTAGTTCCTCAGTTACCATAGCAGTGAATTCAACACACTACCTGTAGACTGGAGAGCAACCGATAAACAGAAGCTGAGAGATATTATGTCAAAACCTAAAGATCTGTTGAGTAGATTTTCTATTTGTACCCGTGAAAACAAGCAGATCTGTACATCGTTTCGATTCCTGGCACCCCTAGCATGACAGAATTCTGCAGGTCTCACTGGACCTCATTTCCTGGTGCAGACTTCTGCAGGCATCCTTTGTGAATTAATTTCTGGTGGGTTTATGTAATAATACAGCTCCACAGAAGTCATCATCTCTGATGATGAAAGAGTGTTTCTTTTCACTTTTCCTCAAATGAAAAAGAATGCCTAATCCCAGATGCTATCAGGTCACTAAGAATAACCCAATCTTACATGAGATCAGGTTGTTTCGTAAGTTGAATACACACTGCTAATGCTTATCTAATGGCAAAGTGATTTGTGTTTATGAGTCTGGGAGGATATCTCATACATATTTTATATTTTGCAGTCAAACATATGTAGAATGGAAATCTATACCAAAAACTGTATATCCAGATGATATTCAGATATTTCACCCATCTTTTCATATTGATCTATTTTGCTTTAACACGTTGAAGCCCCAGGGCCTCCTTCATGGGGCACAACTCAGCTGACAGTGAAACAGCTAACATGTTACAATCATATCACTGTTAATTTTGTCACACAACAGATCAGCTGGCCTGGATTAGATCACAGTCATACCAAGTTGTTGGATTCTACAGCCTGCTCATAGTCAGTAAATTAACTCATTTTTTAAAAATTATAGCAGTAACAGGCTAAAAGCAAAGGCAATACCAAAAAGCCAGTATTGACGCGTAGGTGAAACAGATCTATTTGGCTTCAGAACAACAATCTTGCCCAGCTTCAGGAATGTCCACAGAGATGTGAACTGACTCTTGCTTTTATGAAGCCATTTCCTCACTGTTACTTCGCTGGGTATGCGTGAACAATACAGGGCATAAATAAACCTTCTCAAAGATCAATAAAGATAATACTTGAACTGCATGGCTGAGCTTCTTCTCTGATACCAATGTACACAGCGGCCATCTCTCTATGCAAAATGGAAATTGGGAAAGAGATTACCCAGTTCAGTTCTACAAGAATGTTAATAAGATTTGCTCTCAGTGGGCCTCTCTTGATGTTTGTCAATGTTTGTCAATTATGCCACTTTACCTGTCCTTTTGGCTTTTATTTCTCCAGTGACTTCTCTATGCAATTTGCCAAATAACAAAGGATAATGGTAATGAAGACTTCCATTTTAATGCAAGTTTTCATTTGAAAAACAATCACACAACAACAAAATAAAATTCAGACTGGATACAGAAGAGTGCTTAAGAATATGATTAACTTTAGGTCTGTGCAGCAGTCCTACAAAGAGACTGAAGCAAATACTTAAGCCCTTTCTTGAGCAGGTTTTGCAGAGGTTTTAGTCTCCATATCTTTTCCACATCATTGAAGATACAGGAATTATTTTTGCTGAAGCTTTATCTTTTTACCACTGAGAGTGCCTATGGAAGTTCAATTTCCATCGCTTCAGAGATCGTATTTCTGAATCAGATAAGACAATCCCTGCCTCAAAGATATTATGTTAAATGGACAAGTAAGATGAATGCAAAAGAACTGAAGGCAATAAAACAGTAATTAACCACCAAAAGAAAGAGAGCTGTGAGAATGTAAACTAAAGAAAAGGCATACAATGTTTTCAGTTGATAGAAGAGAACTGATCTGAAAGATGCTAACGGTAGGAAGTCTAATCTGCTTTCATGCATTCCGATACAAATAAAAGGTAAACTGGGGAGTTTACACTTAAATTTTGACTTCTAACTTCAGCTGGCTCACAGAATTAGATCTCCTATCTTCAATATTGAACAGTGAACTTGAATCTGAAATCCTTGGTTAAAATGCAATGCTGTGCAATTGGTTAGAATTACAGCAGTAGTGTGCAGCAAGCATTCCACTTTTCTTGACAGATTCAGCCTCAGCCACTCCTAGGTAGATTTACGCATTTTTTTCTTCCATGGAAATTAGCAACAAATAGTTTATTAAATTTAAGAGTATGTAAAGATAGTAAACTCACAAATGATGCACTGAAAAACTCCATAGTAAACCCTGGAGCCACCAGGACAGTAAAGGAAAAAAGAAGAAGAAAAAAAAAGCTCACATACAGAGGTCAAGCAGTCACCCAAGTGTGAATCTGTTCAGTCATCCAAAAGCACTGATGTCTGCCCAACAGCAATTTGAAGAGAAATAATTGCCAACTAGTCCTAAATCTCAGTTTGTGCAATGATTGCAGATTTGCATAATTAAGAACAGCCGCCACAAAAACCAAACGATTTTCAGTGCAGAAAAATCTCACTGCAATCTGCTCAAGTTTGTGTGCTAAAAGGAAGTGTCATAAGGATTGGCAAGATGGTCTCATGGCTTTACTGGGAAAAGAAAGTATGTTTGTGAACTTGGATATGCCTGCTGCATTTGAGACCTTAGACCTGCACTTCAGATATTATTTAATTAAATTACCCATCTGCAAAGTGTGGATAATAGTATGCAGCCTTTTTCATAAAGCACTTCATGATTCTTGACTGGACCGAGAGAAGTGTAAAGTATTTATTCTTACACAAAATGTTACTGAGAATGACTCTGTGACAGCAAACTGTACTTCTTCATCACACTTCTGATGGAATTCCCTCTTAATTCTAAAACATGTCCAGCCTATGAAATTATCATGAAGAAGTCTCAAGGAGCAAGTCCCCACATTTTCACTCATTTCTTCTTCAATCAAAGTGAAAGTTGTGAGGCGACTGTTTAAATAATGACCAAGTCAAAGCTGCTTAGGGACGTCAGGACTGAGCCAGAAAGCAGGATTTTCCCGTGCATCTGGAGGGGAAAGGGGATAGGACAGACTTTCTTCAGGAATTATCTTTGTTATTGTTCAATAAAATGGGTTTGGTAATTTTGATTACTCTTAATTAAGAAATATTCTTTATGCGGCATATAGTATGCATTGCAGCTGTCATTTTGCGTGCCAAATGTATTCAAATAGATATTTTCAAAGCTAAAACAATCGAGTCAGAAATCAGAATTTATCAAAGGAACAAAAGACATGTTCTTATTCCTAATATCTTCAGGGGCATCTCTGGACAGTTTGATTTGAAAAAATAAAATCAAGATTAAAAGATTCCTGAGTTCAACAGACATCAGGAAAAAGCACATCCATTACATTTTTATTTTGTTCCATTCCTAGGCGCTCCTATCTGAAAACCAAGCATGTTAACCACAGCCTCTAAAGCTGATCAATGTCTCCATTTTGAATAAACTTTATTTCATAGCCAGTCCCCAATGCCTTTCAAAGTTTACTGAAATTCAGAATTTTATTTGCAATATACAGCCATTACTGCATTTCCCATCTCTCATTTCAACATAGAGCTACTGCTAAGCAGATGACAAACATTAACAATTCCCTGGTACACAGAGTTCTACCAGGTGATAACCTACTCTCTTTCTTGTCCAAGTTCAAATTCTCTGGTAGTCACAATGAAACACCTTCAATTCAGTCTTTGATCTTCATGCATTTGGAGAACAAATAAAAGCAAACTACAGATCACCATGAAGCCTCTCCCAAGACATTCAACTCTGCAGTTATCAGACAGGAAGAAATTGCAGGTCTTCTCTCTGCAGAAGATTTTTTTCTAAGAACAGAGTTTATTTCTGATCCTGAATAATAGGTAAAAATCCAAACTTTCTTTGAAAACATTCTCTGCCCTTTTGCTTCACAAGCAATTGCAGCAAACTCCCAGAAGGCTCAACTGGATATCTCCAACCAAATACTGCATCTCTATCTCCAGAGATACAAAGAAAAGTCGTGTTACAAGTGGTCTGAAAGAAAATGGACATTTCTCCAACACCAGTGCTCTCTGAAATATGCGCAATTCAGTTAGCTGAGTAGTCAGCTACCAGAACATTCTCCCACATAGTTTCATTTGCTTATTTCCATAGACTCTCAATGCTCCCTGCTACTTCAATCCACATTGCTTTAATCCAGACCACTGCTGCGCACTTGCTCACTTCTCTCACCCTGCCTAAGCCCATCCCAGCACCTGCGTGCCAGTGTGGGAGTCAAAACACTTCCAGAGCAGGTGGGAAGTGAATGGGGTCTTTGAGTAGCCTTGGACTAGGCACCAAGATACAGATTCACTTTCTTGGATTGAGACGGCAACCAGAATCAATTTTTCAGTGATATAGTTGGTCTGGACTTGACTTGCTGCTGATTAGCAGATTATAAGGTGTTTTTTTTTCCTATTGTGCCCTCCCCAGTGCTTGTGGTTTTCTCCGAGGTCCTGCCTTTCATCATTCTATCTTCGGACCTGGGTTAACTCTAAATTTGTCAGACATCTTTCTGTCAGTGACCTTCAGCTCAATTCTCATTCTGGGACACCAGTTCCAATCCTATAGTACCCTAGCTGGCTTCTCTTTGACATTTTATTAGATAGACATCAAAATGTGGGTAATAAACACATTTCAAGATACTTAAATCCTGTGAAAACGTTTCCTTCTAATCTCCCTGAGAATGCCATCAACTCTTAGTGTGCAACATTTTGCTGTAGTCTTAATTCCTCAGTGTCAGGATCTGTTGTTTTATTTGCCTGTAGAGTGCTGCAAACATCTGTGGCTTTGCATAAAACTAAAAATTCATAGAAAATACGCTATTCTTTTTCTTAACCGCTTTCTCATCCCTCTCTCACCTGATAATGCACCAGAGTCAACATGAAAGTTTATCACAAGCTGCCTGATCTCTGGGATAGGTTTTGTCTTAAAATATGTACGGAGTGCTGCACTACAAATCAGAAGCACTGCCCTGTCTTCTGCTGGTTTGCTGCATGGCGATGGCTCAGATGTCTCACTCTGCTATTTCAAGTGGTTAAGTGCATTATCTAAAGCAAACCATGATTGTCAGAGCTTGAGACCATGCTCTTCCCTATTTTACCTGAAGGTAATGCAGTTTCAGTTAATTGATTATTTCATCTGATGAGAAAAAAAGTACAACAGTGCTGTGCCTAATGCACTGAAAGGATCTGAGCACTAATGTCTTAATACACTGTAATTAACATTAAGAAAATATCTTTTCATCTTGTGAAAGGGAAATACTGATTGCAAAAACGCATCTGCGATAGCAACAGTATCACATTGCATTTTCAGTTCAGGATGATGATACTTACAGAGCATGCAGCAAAGCACTTTTTTATTCTCTTTTTTCAATATGCTTTTGTCGCTGGATTTTAAGAAAGATGTTCAAGGAAAGCATGAGGGCAATATTTTGAAGTTACATAACATACTGTCAACCCTTCACAGTTAAAAATAAAAGCATTCAGGCTCTCCTCCATAACTGTAATTTACAATGAAGAGTTGCATAGACATTTTCTGAAGAATTTCAGCATTTATTCCTCTGTCTAGCGGAGTGAATCAAAGGCCCACTGGCTCTCTCTTTAGGCAACTTAGACACTGACTTTAATAGATTAGGAATTAAAAAAATCAGTACAAATGTACCATTATTTTCTGCTTGTGTTGCTTGTGGGCAACTGAGAAGAAATTAAGAAAACTGGAGGTACACCCCTCAAAGTTACTGTTCGAATGCACTTCCACTTGTGATTCTTACTCAAAATTTCCTTTATCCTTCTCCTTGCCAATACTTCAAAGTGCTGTGCTCTCCTAAGCTGTATTTATATTCCAGCTATGGTGAGAGGTTTCAGGATAGGAGAGGCAGGGCAGGCCCAAGTGAAATTTAGAAAGTACTTGTAGGAAGCTGCATGTAGCTGGCAGAGGAAACTCCTAGCAGAAAGGTACTGCCAGGCATGTAGAAGTGAGGAGCAGTATTTCCTATTTTTCAGGCATCTAGTTTCAGGAACTGGGATGCCAAGACAGAATCCATTGAGACTCCTTCACAGTTACAATTCTGAATGCATTTCTGAAAGAGTGCCTGGACAACTGTCCTTGCTCTCAGCAACAATGTCCTATATGTAAGAGCTGTATTAAATCTTTTTTTTCTATAATATTTTTCAAGACTTCTGTTCCCAAAGGATGAACTACAAGGAGCCACCGGCAACAATACTGTAATTGTAACAAGCTGTGGCTTGGATGCATTCTGAAGCATCTTCCTTTCTGCCAACAGCTTGTTGGACAGATTATGTTATTGAGAGAATAAAGTGTTTACTATGTCACCAGGGTAATTTTATCCAGAAAAAAAAGCATATGAGCAGTCATAAAATCTCTCCCCTAAACTGAGTTATGTGTAAAAAACTAAAGAACAACGGCTGTATGAATAATCTCAACTTTGAAAGAAATTTCTCTTCCAAACTCACAACAACCTATCTTTTTCTCCCTGTCTTCTGAAGGAGACTCTCATCATTCATCCTACCACTGTGAATATAATGCAGTCCACTGCTGCCAATTTCTTATGCTGGAAGAATATTTCAATGATTAGAGATTTTTCTTTTGTATTTGTTTTGTTTATGTATTATTTCCAATAGCTCCCTTCCTCTTGATATTTAAATATGAGGTTTTTTACACTACAAAGTTTATCTAAGTTTTCTAGTGGCAACTTCCATAGACAACAAAAAGACTCCTAAGGTTCTCAAACTTCATGTTAACATGGGCTTAAGCTTACTTCTGGAGCTTTGAAACTGAAGCTGAGGCAACAAAAAACATAACCCTAGCCTCTAAGTGTTAAAATGGAAAGACTTTTAGTAGCATCAAATGAATAAAATGTGTCTTTAACATAAGATAACCTTCAACATTTCCAGTGAACTGAATAGGATTAGCAAGCCATAAAATTATTACTGAGGTTTGCAAGGACTACCCAGTAGCTTCAAGTTCTAATGCAATTTTTGGATCAAAGAAGAATGGCATCTCTTCATAAATATTTTATTCAGCCTTTTTAGTTCTGTTCTACTAATTAAGTTATTTTAAGCTACCTGAGTATATTGCTGAGTAAAATCTAGACTCAGAGTAAAGATAAATTTCTGATGGAATGAGTGTAATTGTTACATGGCATAGCTAAGGAATTTACAGAACTCCATGCTTTCACAGGTTTTGTTTCAAAAGTAACCTCACACAAATAGGTCCCTATCTTGACATTAAATTCACAGGGTTCAACAATGTAGAGCCCACCAAGAATAACAATTCTGTTTTACTCCCATTCCTGCTAAACTTGATGCTCTCAATCAGTGAGTATCAGTTTTGTCTGTAGCTTCATATCAATCACCTTTTTTTTACTCAATCTAAACTACAAAGTGCAGCTGCTAAGATTTGTATAACCATGAACATATTTCACATATAACATAAAACAACATTTCACACATTAATTATGAATGATGAAGAAGAAAATCAAATGGTACAATATTAGATCTCCACTTTGTTAATACATATACAGGCATATTCAAATTCCTCTTTAGGATATCTTAATGAGATATCCCCAGAATTATCTAACTAAGGATATTTATTCTACCAATGTGTTACTTCCTAGTGCCAATCCAGGAATTTCAGCCAAGTTCAGGTACTGATTTGAGCATTAGGTTCTTTATACCACCACTAACAGAGGCATTGTGAGATGGCAGCTACTGAAGTACCAGACCAGTTCTATTCCACCAACAGATATGGAAGTGAGCACATTGCACTGTGCTTTTATGGGCAACTGCAGGCCTCAAAGGGACATGACACTAAAGATAAATTTCTGACATGACGCAATGCATATCTGGGTTTTCATAGCACATATTTGGGTATAGTTCGGTAAAAATGAAAAACTTATCACTTCTACATGATGAAAATCCTCAATGTTGTATTATTAAATAGTAACAAGTGGTAACACTGAGGAAATTTAAGACATGAAAACGCAAAGTTATGAAAAACCTACCAACCTAAACTCAAGACAAGACATTTCAAGGCAAACAGCATTTCTTTCCCAGTAAGATGTTGAATATACTGGTGGAAACTCAGCAGGACTGGAGAAACATTGCTATCACTCATTGATGAGTACAAGGCAAAGTCTCTCCCTGAGTCCTGAAAGAAGGACCAGGCAGCATTTGCCCTCACAAATGTTTTTGGAGGATGCCTTATGTCCTTGATCCACCTTTGTGCTGGCTACAGTCCATGCCACTTTGTACCTGCTGAGTTTGACCATTCGCACACCTGCCACAGGTTGGTCCTTTGGCTCTAAGGACACTTACTTCATAGCTCGCTTACACATCCAAAAAAGGTGGTGAAATCACCACTGAAGAATTTCATGATACATTGTTTGTTGCTGGAATTGGTTACACTGGCATCAGCCCAGAAGGAATGGCAAACCAGCATGTATTGTATTTAAACGAGGACTGTTTAGAGTAGTCATTTGGTCCCCATGGAAACTTCTCTGAGGAAAATTAAATTTTGCAACCAGTAAGCTTCCCAGGAAAGAAAAAATGTCTGCTTTTCTGTAGGCAATGTTGATTCAGTTTGGACATACGATACTTAAGTTCAGTGTTTTGGAACCCCTCCCCTCAAAAGAATCAGTTCCTCATCAGTTTGTGGGAATTCTTAACTTTACTTTTTCTCTATTGTTACACTTATCATGTCCTCCATTTTCACACTACAGAAAAGCATTGCATGTTCCAGTCCTCAGGAACTTCCTCCGACTGCCATTACCTTTCAAAGATAACTGAGAGTGCACTTACAGTGACAGTGTCAGCTCCTTCAGCTCTCATGAGTGTATCCAATCAGGTCCCATAGTCTTCTGTCTTGTTTAAAAGCTCCCTAACCTGATTGATCTTCATCACTCCAGACTTTGTCACCAGTCTCATGAGCCTGAGAGTCTTGAAGATGGGGTTACAATTAAAGACTGAGGCAAAAAGGGAATCAAGTACCTGGGCCTTTTCCTGTTCTTTGTAACCAGGTCACCCACAATATTCAGCAGCAGGCTACAGTTACCTCATCTTCCTTCTGCAGTTGATATACATGTAGAAGCACTTCTTTTTGCCTTTCACATCTCTGTCCAGATTCAACTCCAGACAGACTTTGGTTTTCCCAACCCCATCACTTCACGCTTGGACAATGTTTCTATAGTCCTCTTGGGTTCACTGGACCCTACTTCCACTTTTTATATGCTCTCTTTTTTTTAAAACCTGAGTTTTGTCAGGAGCTCCTCATTCATCTACATAGTCCTCCTGCCATATTCCATTTCAAGCGTGTTGGAATAAATTGTTCTCAAGATTCAAGGATTGATTCTTGGAAAAAACAACCAGCTCTCCTGAATCCCATGCCCCACAGGACTGTCTCCTGTGGGATTCTTCCAAGCAGATCCCTGACAAGGTCAGGTCAAATTCTGCTTTCTCCTGAAACCAAAGGTTTTGATCCTGCTACGTGCCTTGTTCTCTTGTTTCATGATCCTGAACTCCACCACTTCTTTGTCATTGAAGCCCAGGTAGTCCCCAGCTTTAACAACTCTGACCAATTCTTCTTATTCTGCAAGCATGAGATGCAGAGAGCCATGCCATTGTTGTCTCTCCATTCATCTCTGATGGTAAGTTATCACCAAAGCATTCCAGAAATATCCTGGATTGCTTGTGTTCCCCTGCTTTGCCCTTGCCAAATCTCTCTTTTGTCACCAGATGTGCAACCAGACGTTCACCTGCAGGATCCACTCCCTCCTCCACAAACCACATTGAGGAGAATTTCAACAAAAAACACATTTTCTAATGCAGAGATGCCAATCATTTCTAATTTGCATAAGCCTTGGAAAGTGGAGCAGTCAGGCCTGAGTCATATCCCACTGAGTTAAAACCAAGATATGGAAGCCGCAGCAATCCAGAGCTTGTAGTAAAGTTAGCAATATGTTCCAATACTGCCAACAGCAATATGTCCCAACTATTGCTCGCAGCCCAGAAAGCCATGCAACCGTATTCTGGGCTGCATCAAAAGAAGCACAGCCAGCAGATCAGGGATGTGATCCTGGCTCTTTGTTGAGGAGACCTCATCTGGAGTATAGCATCCAAATGTACAGTCCTCAACACAGGAGAGATGTGGACCTGTTGAAGTGCATCTAGAGGAGGGCCACAGAAATGATCCCAGGGGTGGTACATCTCTCCTATGGAGACAGACTGAGGGCTGGGGCTGTTCAGCCTGGAGAAGAGAAGGCTCCAAGGAGACCTGAGAGCGGTCTTTCAGTATTTAACAGAGGGCTGTAAGAAGGAAGGGGACAGACTCTTCAGCAGGGTCTGCTGTGATACAAGGGCAAGTGGTTTCAAACAAGAAGAGGGGAGACTCATGTTGAACATAAAGAAGTAGTTTTTTTTACAATAAGGGCAGTGAAGCGCTGGAACAGGTTGCCCAGAGAGGTGGTAGATGCCCCGTCCCTGGAGACACCCAAGGTGAGGTTGGATGGGGCTCTGAGCAACCTGATGTAGCTGTGGGCGTCTCTGTTCATTGCAGGGGGGTTGGACCACATGGCCTTTAAGGGTCCCTTCCAACTCAAGCAGTTCTGTTTCTATGCATATCCAGGGGTGTGAACAGTCCTTCTCTAACAACTATCAGGCCAAACCCTCAGAAACTAAAAACTAAAAAAATAGAAAAAATTAGAGGGTTCCACAGGATAAATGCTGACATTAAGAAACAAACCTCTGAACTAACTCTGAATTAAATACTGTATTAATGACGAAAGGATGAATAGCAAAGAAAATGACTACACTTGAGTGCCTGGACAGTGACTCGAAACAGGAGCTGAACCGACCAGGAACGGCTCTTTACATCTCAGCAAATGCGCAGAATCATGGAACCACAGAACGCAGACTTCCTGGGAACACGACTCCCAGGCAGCACCTTCCTCCCCCTCCCCTGCGCTGCCCCAGCCCGGCAGGGCCGGGTAGTCCGCTCGGGGGCCGCGCTGCAGCGCCGCCTCCAGCAGCAGCCGCAGGGCCCGGCTCCGCCCTCTGGCGTTGCCATGGCGATCTGCTGTTGCCAGGTAGCCGGCAGCAGAGAGGAGGCCGGGAACTAGCAAGGCCTAAAAATAAAGATGTCGGGGCTTCCAGGGGCTCGTGCGTAGCGGGAAAAATAGAGTAAGGCTCCCTTAAGATCGCTGCAATTACGGGGTGTTTATATTACACGGACTTTGATCACCTTTTAAAATTAGCACGCTTTTTTTCTAAGCAACAGAAACAACCCAAACGTGACAGTGGGAAGATTTTCTAAATCAATGCAAGCATGAGACAAAAATGCAGGAAAGGAGATAAACTGTCATGAGTATGTGAAGAAACTGACAGACGAAAGATTAAAAGCCTTCTGAACCTCTGCATCAGCAGTCGGGAAGCTCTGCTGGTTTACGCTGCAGGGACAGAACTGTCCTGAGGAGAGGGGACAAGGAGAGCTGGGCTTCACTTCCACCCCCAGGCAATCCTTGTGCGTAGGGACCCCGCAAAATAAGAGAAAACGCAACTCAGAACGCATCAGGGGCACTGGGAATGATGGGGATGTGGGGCAGGACACCTCTAACCAGAACAGTTTGCAAAAGCAAGCCCATCCTAAGCAGTAGCACTTCACAGTTATTGGTTCCAAGATCCATGTGGTTTTGTGCTACTGGATTGTTAGGAACGGCTCCTCAGTGGTTCCAAGGGATCAGCCAGTGGCAGGAATACAGCGGGACTGGGCCAAGCTGCGTGTCCAGCTGCCTCCCTTCACAGGAAAAGCTGGACAGAATGAAATATCAAGTCTGACACCTTTTCTCCATACAAAACAAACAATTCGTTTGGGTTAGCTAGGAAAGGATTCCCCAGCACCATCTCTTATTTTGAAGTAAGGAAAGCTTGAAGAGACATTAATTCTTCCTACTAGAAAGGATTTCTTTTCTATTTTTCTTTTTTCAACTGAGAAGCAAAACGTTATGCACAAAACTAAAAGTAATTGCAAAATAGGAAATAATTTCCGATTAAAATACGTAAGCTTTTAATGCTTAAGATGATAAAATGAAACATTTGGTGTTTTTTTGAACGTTGTTGCTTTTTCTTTGCAAATAACTTGGCAACGTAAAATGAATTTCTAAAGCATCTTGATGTTGCAAGATCTGTATGATTCAGCAGTAGCAAAACCTCTGATTAAAATATGCTGTCCTCTTCTGCTCTGAGCACCCAACACAGATAATATTTTCCCCTTTAATTCTGTCCTGAGCATGACCCAGTGATCAGGACGGAGCACACAGCACATCCGCTGGTATCAGTTGTAACATGATGAAAATAGTTCTCCTGTTTCCACTCATTTTTTTTCCCCCATATTTCAATAAAGGACATAGCCTCTTTAGAGAGTATTAGGCAGCAGTGGCAAATAGAAAATGTCACAATTAAACATTTACTGGTGGTATGGTGGATTTGAGAAACTGAAAACATCCTTGTGCACAAGGACCTTTCAACGGTGACATAAAGAAGCAGTGCATTTACTGAGAATGTTCTAAAAATATATTTTTAGGCACCCTGAAAAGGCACTAAATAAAAATAGGCCAAATTTGAGTGGAAAATTAATTTAAAAAAAAAGGAACAATAGAGAGAAAGCTGAAATAATGAGAGAGAGAGATTTCTTTCTTGTGGCTGTTTGTTTTCAGAAAGGACTTAAAATTAAAGCATCTCAGCTAGTTAGAAGAATTGTTCTTATTCTTTCCCCTTTGTTCTGGCATCCATCACTGAATTTTATGTATTTTGACTTGCTGAGTATCAAATAAGAGTAATTTGTACAAACATGACCAGACACAGAACACTTAAAGTAACTGTATCTTAATTTTGCTGATTTCAGCCCAGAACTTGATTTTCTTGTCTGGGTGGGTTTCAGTTCCATAGAGAGAGGGAAAAAGAAATAACAAGAACAAAAAACATGAAGCAAATTCCAACATGATGATAACCCCTTAGAAAGTCACAAATTCAAATACCAAAAAAAATCTGGCTTGTTTTTTCACTCTTGTTGCATCCCCTTGGCAAACACAAGTGTCAATCCAGGCATGGCTTCCAGAGATTCAATGTTTTCTGAAGTTCAAGAGAGTTATTTTGAACTCTCTGTGTTACTTAGTTTTGTTTCTGAAATATAACTGGGGATTCTTTGGCCAAGTTCTTGCATACACAGAGGTGCCAGTTAGCAGCTCCTCGAAGAGTATACCTCCTCTATAAAGGCATTTTGTTCTCTGTGTCATGCACAGGACCCCATTCGTCTCCATAAGGCTGAACTAGTTGGAAATGCTTCCCTCAGTGAGTTCCACATGGAGAGCCTGAACTCTGCCCTCGGCGCAGGGAGCAGAGCCAGCAAGGAATGCTAGCTGTGTTGGGGCACAGACCCTTCTCTTGGTATGACAGAGACAGCGGGGAAGATTGTGGGTGGCAGGCAGATACCATCTCTCAAGCATGTACAATGCTAAAGGCAAATCAGGGAGCAGGACAGAGCCACCAGTGAGTCTCACTGTGTTTTCCTTATTTTAATTCTTCTGAATTTCTGTTACCCGTGCTGTTCCTTTCAGTATGCTTTAAAGCTAGAAACAAAATAGGCAGAAAAGTTCTCTTTTGCACTTTATCAAAATGGAAATGTTTTGCAGACATGTTGATATCAACTGAAGTTTTTGACAGAAAATTGTCAAAACTTTCAATTCCAGGTGTTGAACATAGCAATTAACCTACTCCTGCTCATATTAAACCATTAATTGTAATTGTATATATAAAATTAATGTGCATTATACCTTGTGACAAAATAGAATACAAGGGTGGAAATGAAATTAATCTAAATATTTTGACACAAATAATTGCTACATTTTGATTCATTCAGAAATGTTGGATGAATATTCTGACTTCAGATTGTTTTCTGCTCAAATTCTGGAATTTCCAATGGGAGACAAAACTTGGTACTTCAGTTGCAAGCAAGTATTACACTTCAATTTGAAGTTTTCTGGGAATACCAGGCTGCAACCCAGGAATGGTTATTAGTTTGCTTCTAAAATATAGGCACTAAAAGCATCTAAATTTATGGAGTTTTGTACATATCCTTTTACATATCCTCTTAGCTTCATATTGTTTCAAACATTTTTTCCTCTTATTGACTTTAATCTACTTTATATTTTAAGCTTGAAACTACAGCTAGCCCAGGAAATATGTGGAAAAAGAGCTGCCATAACATCAACATTACCTATTCTATTATTACTACAAGAGAGAAATGGAAGCTTTGTTTTCAGCTAACAAATGGGGTGAGCTGTGATGAGGCATCTAGCTGGAGCTGAACACAAACAAGCAGGTATAACACAACAAACATTTCCCTACTATTCTAAAATGTGGAGGTTGTGCACTGGAGGAAAAACTGCTGATCAGATCTGCAGCCAAAAGAAAATATGCATCACATTCTTTTGCAGCTCAAGAAGGAGGATGCTCTGATTTCATCTCTCAGATTGTGCCTGAGCTCCCTTATCTTGAGAAAACTTCACCTTAAATGCACAGTGAAAATATTATGCCATTTCAGGAAGCACTTCTGTTCTAATTGTGCTGGAATTGCCTTCTGTATCACTTTCCCTGTTTCAAAAAATTAAATAATGCAACCATCTCCTTCACCCCTAAGAAAAAAGGAGCACCTCATCACTAGAAGGCCAGATCTCTTTGAAATGTCACTGTTTGTCTATGTACAGAAATTAAATGGCAAAATGTCAATTTAAAATAAAATAGGTAATTTGGAATAGCTTCCCATAAGAACACATTTTGTTCACTTGACTTGTCTGTATTTTTGCTCAATTGTAACTAATTCAGCAAGCTACAAGATAATCTCTTCCCTTGACTGGATAAGAATACCAGATTTTCCAACCAAAAAGTACATATCTAAATTGTTTATTCCATAAACCTGTGTACATTTAGCTGTGAGCATATTTCACGCCAGTTAAACTCTAAACCTAGAACTTTAAATAAGATCATCCCCAGAACCATTGAATTGCAGCTAATTTTCACTAAGTACTTATAAATGATTCAAATATACTTGAAAGATTCACAAACCTCTTATGGTTTCTTCTCTACAAAGCAACCCATAAAAATAATTCTATCAACACGAACCCTATCTGTGTAACCCCATTATTACTAATTGATTAGACGTTGCTTTAAATTTCTTTTCTTCATCCTATCAATGAGGAAGAAATATGTCTATCAATGTCAGACGGGTTCTATTTTGGCTTGTATATCAATTTAGAAGTTTCAATTGAAGTGCCAGATCTGGCAGTTTCTGGCACATGTAAAACTACACTGAAACAATGGGCTTGCATAAGTTTCATTGAGAGTCAAACCTGTACTGTAGAATATTACTGGTGATGATGTGCAAGTAGGAAAGAATCAGGCTTGTCTTTCTTCACTTAGTCTGCAAAGCTGACAGCAAAAATATCTGTAATCTAAATATATTTGATTTGAAGCTATATAGAGAGAAACATGACAACCTATCACATCTTTTTTCTTTTTAAACAAAGTCATATTTCTGAGAAGAACTGCAGTTTAAGGAGTCTCAAGTTTTGAGGTCTAAGCCAGTTACAAAAGCAGAAAGTGGGCATAATGAACATGCAAGGCTCCAGTAGGAATATTTAATTCATGTAAAAGAAATAAATATATATATAAATAAATAAAATAAACATATTTCATATACAAATAAAGAATTAGCGTGTCCCTCAGAAGGATGGCTTTCCCTCAGAAATGTACAAGAAAACTCATCATAACTTTGTTCTCAACAGGGTGAGAACATCCACATCCTGTCTTCTGGAAAGCTTCCTAAGATGCGCTAGAAATCAGCCCATTCATTAGTTGTAATACTGCATCATTTTCCTTTCAAGAGATGCTTCAAGAGAGAGGTCAGGAGACCCACCAGGCTCCAGCTAGCCTCCCTCCCATCTGTCTGCCCTATGGCTTCAACCTCACTTCTTCACAAGATTCACAGTGTTCCTCTGTTTTTTTTTCTCAAAAGAACCTAATGTGCTATGCTAGCATTGGCAGTAACACACTTTGAAATCCAGCTACACCATTTTGAAAGACTAATATCACACAGATATATATTTTCTACAGCTTCTTTTATATTTTTAATTATTCTAGACTATCTCGCCACCTTCAAACAACAAACTGCATTGTATGCATGGAGTACAGGTAAGACTGGCTGGAAAACAACACATTTACATACTGAGAATGCTTGAAGTTTTGACTTCTGCTTCTTTTTTGATTTACGTAAGTAGGACTTGATCACAAACTTCCCACGCCTTGTGTTTGTACTAATTTACGCTAATCTGTACCTGTTTTGCTGAAATTCTATCAAAGATGTGATGTAATCAGCATCAAAACTCCAAGGTCTTTTGCAAGGAGAATGGCAAAGATTTAATCAGCTTTAGTTATGACTAACTAAGGAACAAACTGACATGAAATAAATTTAACATGGAACTCCAAGTATGGCGTCAAAGATTAAGAAAAAAAAAGAGGAAAATGAGAGTAGCACAATGCATCTTTTTGCTTCAATTAGTAAGAGGCGCAAAGGGAAAAACACAGATGTTGATCAGCATCTAGAGGATACTTCCAATTCTCTTCAAAGGTCTCTGACAGAGTAAGAATCTTTAATTTATGATCTAAGAAAATTTGAGTATCAGAAGTGTAATACTCAAACTCAAAAAATTATCTTTCATGTCAATAACACAGTCTACAAATATTCACAACATTTAAAACAAAATTGGTACAATTCAAATCTGTCTTTGGGATGAACATCCTTATGCCGAGATCCGAGTGCTGAATATTAACATTCCATACCATATTAAATTCTATCTAAAAGGATGGACAGTACACAAACCCCTCCCCTAAACAAAAGGGAACAGTTTAGAAGGCAGGAGAACTAATGGAACCTGACTTCCACTGGATTTAGACTTCACGTCTTCTTCCTCCACTTCAGTGGCAAGAAGCTTGTATTTGCAATGGTAAAAACAAGGTGTAATCCTGCATTGGTCCTTCTAAGAGGACATGAGTTTCACCTTTATAGAACAAAGGTAAGAATGTATCAGAAAGATCAGGATAAATGAGCCAAAAAGGTACTTTATCTTGGTTATTAAGGCAATCTGTAAGGGTAGGGAAAACTTTTAGAACAACTGAAATGCTGCTGCAGAATCTTTGATAGAATTTTCGGGTATTTTGTTTCTATTAAATGCTACTTTTAAGCCTTTTAATAGTTCAGTATAAAATTAATATCTATCAAGAAAGTTGATCATTTTCACTCAAAAACTTCCTGCAGCGCTTAAATAGAATGCTCCTTCTTTTTTTCTAAGTGAGACTGACTTCTGTTTCATCAGATTGAATGTTAAGAACTGTCCCTTTTGATTGAATACACTGCACCTCCCAGTTCTGAATGGAGCCCCACAGTAAGGTCTCAGATGTAGCATTAATAAATATACAGTGATCAGTACTGAAAACAGCAAGTTGCAAGCTGTAGTTGGCAGGAACTACTAGTGGCCTCTGGGATATCTGCAGGAGCAGCTTCTGACTCAAGTGATATATTCTTGCTTCAAGAAGCAACACTTCATCTATAAAGAATTGTAGTAATATTAAGAGATGCCTTAAGTGCCACACATTATTTTAAAACAAAATTTTAATTGTTTGCCTTCAAATATACAAAACACATCAGATTAATTGATTTTAAAAGAATTGGAGGGCTATAGCATAAGATCTGCCTGTGTACTGGGCAAAGAATGTGAGAACTGGAAGCTGTACCTGCAATATGGACAATAAAGACAGAAATCCTAAACAGTCCAAACTTGGCTGAAGACTTAGCCATGGCTGTTCCTTTCTATTGTCTCCTGTTGTAATAGTCCTATTTTGTATGAAGAAATAATAACAAGGACAGAAAGATAAAGTCCTCAGCATTTAAGAGCTTCTCATGTGATGAGAATGATTAAGCTTCACCTACGCACTGCATCGAACAGAGCTGAACGTTTCCAGCAGCTGGACCATTCCAGCTGAATGCCATTCCCATATTCCTTGTAGGAAACAGCAGAGCACTTGAACCTGTGTTTGCTGTGTCCCGGATCAGTGCTTCATCTACAAGACACTGCCTGTGATAAAAATGCTTCCAGCAAGGAATCCCAACCAAGATTACAGACCTCCTCCTTCTGGCTTAAGTGTCATAAAAAATGCTGGATTCCTACAAAAACTTTCTGTTTTAATGAATGTGTGTTTTCAGATGGGAATTTTTAGACAAAAAAGATAAATCCTGATCAGCCCTATTCAGAGTAGCTGCAGAATCCTGTCAGAGGGATTTGCAGACCCGTGTGAGAAACCAGAATCTAAAAAGTGATCATTTCTCAAACTGTGCTAAGTTTAGATCTCCTTTGATGCTCCCTTAACCCTGGCCACATTTGTTCTCAAAATGAGAGCACCAGGAAAGCCTAGTAAAACTTCAAAGTAACCTCAAGATATTAACACCTCAGAGATGCTATCATTACTAGCAAGGAAGAGGATACTGGAGAACATATTTGAATTTTTCTGGTTTTGTGGAAGCCTATAGACCTGCAGCATCTATCAGATGAACTCACCACAGCTGTGACCAAAGTGCACAGGCACATCTTGGCTATGTTAAGTCAGACAAAGGAGTACTACAAATGAATCAAGGTCAAAGGAAGGAGTGGGTGTAAAAGATACCTCTATGGGAAAGAAAGCTTTTTGGCTAGAAGAATCTTACTGGCAAAACAAAAATACGGAAGCTATATATATATATATATATTCACTCCACAGAAAATGGCAAACATCATGAAGGATTGTTATTAATCAGCCAGTCTACAAAATAAATGATTTTTCTAGCATTCCTTACCAAATGTGATTGTAACTGAAAGTGACACCTTCTAACTAAAAGTTTTGTTGTAAAAACCATTAAATAGGAGTAATCTAAAATAAAGTTTGAATATTTGTTTTCCAGCCCTTCACTGCCTACATGTGGGAGTTAAACATACAGATATTTCATTCTTGGTACATTGAAAAGGTATTTAGAAGATGGTTTCCTCTCTATGTAGGCTTTGCTGCTGCAGAAAATAGTGTGATGTTCCCAAGTATATATTAACATAAAAATTCTAAGTGGTTTGGATGTTGTTCACCTTTTCTCAGCACAATTTTAGGACCATTGGACCTCATATGTTCATTAAAAGCCTAAGATGATGGACAGGAACTAAGCTTTTCTGTAAGAAACAATGCTTTACATCTTGGTGTCCCAAAGAAACAAGGATATTGAGGACAAAAAGAAAAAAAAAAGATATCTCTGAAGAGTTCAGACACCTCATTTGCTTTCTGTTTTTACAGTTCTCCGTGTAAAAAGTATTGAGAATGTATTTCCTATACCCTTCAAATCCAGTCTGCCAGAAAAGTTGGAATGGGATGAAAATAAATTAGTACTAAAGTGTTCTGTACAATTAGAATAAATTGTAATGTTTCAGACTAGATATATATTCTTTCTGTCACAGCAGGATGCAACTCAGACCAGATATTACATACATTGAAAAACCTTATCACAGTAATGTCCATAAGATAGTAGGAGGGGAAAACAAAACAGGCAGAAAACTTAATCACAAACACGGTCAATCTGGAATAGGTTGTCCTGACAGGCTGTGGATTTTCCAACCTTGGAGATTATCAAAACTCACCTGGACGTGGCCCATCTAACTCTGAAGTTCAGTCTAACCTCAAAGCTGGCTCTGACTGTGTGGAAGCTTAGACCAGATGACCCTAAGGAGGTCCCACCTCATTTGTTCTGTGATTTTATTTTCAGTGCTAAGCTTTGCAGACTAACAGTAGCATCGTACAATCTCATGAATACGGCCTGCAGTTACCACCCTAATACAACGACTCTTCCTCAAGTTCTGCCCACTGTTCTTTGCAAAATCTGTTCTCAAAGCACACCTTACATTGCACGACCATCTCCCCAGCCAGTCATCCTTCAGGCTTCCACATATTACAAACTCCTTTATCTTTTCCTAAGAGCATCCATCAACTCACATCCCTTCAAATCCTGAAGCTGGAGGAATCCTGATGGAATTCTGCCTGAAGAAGGAACTTCTTTGCTTCTGTACTAAAAAAAAGCCATCTCCCTACTTAGCACTAACTGCTGAACTAATACCAAAGTCCATTTTTATTTGTTCAGTTTGGCATTTCCAAACTTCAAAAATTTGCACTTCACCTGCTCTCCTTCCCAGTTCCCAGGCATTCAGCCAATTGCACCTGCAGCAGAATCAGGAGCAGAACAGATGTCTCCATGCTATGGTTCAAATGATCACACACAGGTGTGGAAGTCAGAACATTCTGAGTTTCAAACTAGCCAGTGTGCACTTTGCCTCCACTCTTGCACACCTCCTAGACTTCATTCATCAACACCTGTTACAGGAGACTCCCAGGGCTTTTATTTAAAATCAGATCACAGGCCACAGCATTGTAGTATCCAGTGTGTAGTAGTATCCAGCAGATGTGACCAGTAGTGGTGAGTAAGAAAACAGCCACCTAAAATCCAGCCCTTAAGTATTCGCTATGGAGTAGGTGCCCTTGGGCCATTCTTTTTTTTTCTGCGTGTTCTGATTTTCACCTGACTGCCCCAATTAGACTAAATATGTTCATATAGTAAATACTGAAATAACCTAATCAAACTACCATGCACAGTGTCAAGTCTGTCACACCACTCTGAGTTTTAACTCGCTAATTATCTTGAACAGCATATGGAAATAAGGTAGCATGAGGCCACACAAAGTACTATGATTTTAACCAGCTCCTTTCTAGTGCCTTAGTCTTCAGATAACTCCTCCAATTACTTTTCTCTTTTAATCTGCCATAAACAAAAAGACTGAATGCAACCATCGTAGAGTTTGCTACCACTGGTTCCTGGGTGCAGCCTATGAATCAGCGATGCTTCTTCATTACTGTTTCAAGAGAAGCAAAACATTCCAAGAGTCAGTATGATGTTGCAGTGTGCAACCTACCCCTTATGACGATATCATGGTGTTTAACAGAACACAGACTTTCTGATGCAGATATACCTGCATGCATGCACACACACAGGAAAAAAAAAAGGAAAAAAAAAATAGATTGCCCTTTACTTGGCACAGTGGAAGTGCCATCTCTGGCTTCATTTTATTATCACTGAGGAACGTGCTTCTCTTTGACTTCATCTGACCTTTAAGAGAATTGTCTGCTAATGCTAACAGTGTACTACCGTGCCTGAAGTGCACTGAAAAATAAGACTGACTTCTGGGTATGCATAGTGCACACAAGCAAAGAAAGCCTTTTTAATGCTGATCAGTGACAGTCAAACCACTGGAGGTTTGTTAAGCACACCAAATGGATGATTACCCAAACCTTTAACCAAACCTCTTTGGCCTTTTAACACAGAAGGAAGTCTTTCAAGAGCAGGTGTGGGAATTCATTGCTCCTTGTTGTACTTGGTTGGTTTGGTTTTATTTTTTTTTTCTGTGGAGGAGTTTTAGTTCTCTCTGGAACAGCTATCCTCCCATGATGCAGGTTTTGCAAAAAGGGCCATCACTAGAACAAGTGCAGAGTATATGAAAATGGACAAAAGAGGATGAACTCGAAGAGCTTAACAAAACCTCAAGATCAGAGCCTAGAATGAGAGATTCCAATTAAAATCTGAAAGATATGACATATACTTCAAAAGTAGTCTGATCTACGTTTAGAATTGACTCTGTTCTTTACCAAGTCCTTGAACTAATTTTATCTGGACTGATTTGCCTATTTGTAATAGGCTGTCCTGAGTGCTGTGTTAACACAGTCTTGGGGATCTTACATCCACACTGATACACAGATTTCAAATCTTAAGGCTCTGAATAGTTGGAGTTTTTTTCCTCTGGCAAAATGGCAGTATGACCAAACATCTCATACTAGCTCCCATTAAAGGGAACATATTGTAGTGATTCCATAAGGCAAGCAATAGGACAGCAGGAAAGACAGTACGTATTATAAGGAAAATTTAAAATAGCAGCCAGAAGAGTACACACAATTCTTACTGTATTGTATTAAACATAAGGAAAATGCCAGCAAACATTACAACAAAGTATGTAGTTGGAGTGTTTTCTGTGAACACCCCAAAATGGAATTACCCACTGATACCACTGTCTATACTATTGATAAGGCAGCAGTAAAACAATGATTGAAACAACTGGGATTAGAACAAGAGAAAGTCAAGACTGTATACTCCAGTGCCTTTCTTTACATTCCTCCTCCACAGGATCACAGAACTGCAGGGGTTGGAACGGATCTCCAGAGATCATCTAACCCAACCCCTTGCCAAAGCAGGTATCCTACAACAGGTAGGCGTCCAGACAGATCTTGAATATCTCCATAGAAAGAGACTCCACAGCCTCTTTGGACAACCCGTTCCAGTGGTCCATCACCCTTATCATAAAGAAGTTCTTCCACAACTTGTTTGTGTGGTTAGGCTGTTACTCTTTGGCCTTTCGCTATGCACCACCAAGAAGAGCCTGGCCTCATCCATTTGCCTCCCATCTCTCTTTAGATATTTCTAAACATTAATCAGATCCCCCCACAGTCTTCTTTTCCCCAGGCTGGACAGACCCAGGTTACTCAGCCTTTCCTCAAAATATTCATTATATTGAATTTTAGTTTGGACAAAAATCAAAACTTTCACAGAATTAGAAATCAAGATTTTACCCAAAGAACACCTGCAGCAATACTTACCCAAACCCCCAAACACTTTGCCAAAGCTTTTCAGCATTAGCAACAACAGAAAAAAAAACAACAGAAAAAAGCAACCAAACTCCTTTGAAAGACATTGAGGACAATCCTGCATGAACATATTCACACGGCCAATTATGGTCAAATATTAGCAGTGACTTTTCTGATGTGGGTACTACTGATGATTTATAGAGAGACTATTACTCTAGCAGTGAAACATTTACTAGAAACTGGACAGGGGCCACCAATTCATTTCACACATGCTATAGAAGCAGCAAAATGTTCTCTTGTTTCATTACTAATTTGAGCCAAAGTTATTCAGTTCCTTTAAATCGGTGTTTCTCATTAGTCTGCTTTAGGTTCAAAAAGGCTGCTTACAATCTTTATGACTATTTATATGGCTTTTAAGCACTTAGTTTAGTGTAGTTCATTAAATGAGGGTTAAAGTAATTGAAACATCCTTGTGAAACATATGTAGGCTTTTTTCTAAAACTTTTCCTGTTACTATACATTTGAATCACTTTGCAACAATGAAGGCAGTTTAATAATGCAAATGGTATTGCTGTTTTTACTGGTTTTCATCAATCTTTCTGATTATTCATGTGGGGAACTGCAAAGCAAAGCCAGCTACAAGTAGGCTGGGACATGGATGCACGTGCTTTGTCCACAGAGGGTCATAATGAAACAACAGCAATGGAAGAACTAAGTATAAAATTGAGCAGAATCACCTATCATCTTTAACACCAAGACGTCATGTAATGCACTATCTAGACTCAATTCTAGAATGTCCTAGCTACCAGATTGTAGAATTATTTGCTCCCAAGCTTTCCCATTGGAGATGCCTCGTTATGTACAAATGAATACACGGGCTCCTTGCTGTCCAGGCTTGAAACTTTTTCACTCATCTGTGGTGGATGTCCTAACTGTGGACATGGATTTAGTCCTCCTCCCTTTTTGCTGCTGTAATTATGTTCACAAAGAATAGTTGTGTCAGGTAAAAAAGCCAATAATTATTCTGTGATTCAGTATTTGTGGCATTTGTTGGTTAGAGGAGACACTGCTGAAGTTGCTGATCTGCTTAAAGATTTCAATGTGGATTACCCACATCTCCAGAGTGCCTTGGACACTGAGCTCTCAGTGGCTGCTACAGCTTGCAACTGTGAGACTGTATGGGTGTGCAAGATGTTTTTCCATCTAAGCCATAAATTCCACCCTGAATCTGAAAAGCTCTTCAGGAAGTGCCCATTGTGACGCCTATACTAATCAGAGAATTCCAGCCTGACACTTAGGCAACCTGTGTGTTGGAACCTTGTGTTTCTCCAGACTGGATTTGAGTTAGAGGACACTACTGCTGATGGCTTTCTCCTTAAAATGAGGCTTTCAGCACAAAATTCTCACTCCCTACCCTGTTTCCTCCATCTCTGTATAAACAAGGCACAAGAAACTAGGTGTCCCAGGTAAACGGCTTGCAAATATGATGATGAATACTGGTGGATACCCCAAACTTCCTTCCACTCATTTTAACAAGCGCACTCAGGTGACCATGTTCCTAATCTCCTCGCTCCTCGTACAGAGGTGAACACTGAGTATGGAACTGCAAAGAGGAATTATCTCCTACCTACTGTTTATTCTCCCTTACAACTGAAACCAGGACAATATGCACACCCAAAACCAAAGTTTGCAAACAAATCAAAGACAGGCTTGGATGTATATGTATTTCTCATGAGATAAGACAGTCCAGCTTTAATCCACAGCATTGGATTTTACAGATGCAAGCATTAAACTTGCTTTAAAAATACCGCACCTCAGTTTAGATTATGATGTTTTGGAAAAAAGAAATAATCAGATAAACATCAAACCTCCAGTACGAAGTTCAGTCGCTGAAAGAATATTTGCAGATCTTCTCACTCAAACAACATGCTTCATATGACTCAGGTAATAAAGCCTAAGTTTATGTTTGTGATGTATCAGCCAGTCTCTGAGGACAGTCGCTTGAAATGTACTGTAACTGCACAAATAGATTTTGTTACCTGCTGTGACTGTTAAAGAGAAAAGACAACTACGTAGGTGGGAAGACTGCAGAGAAGAAGTAAAATAAGGCAAGTCCCAGGGAAGAGGAGCTTATGGAAAAGTTGCTCCCCACCTTCAAACATTAAATTTGTTTTTAACACAACAGCCACGCTTTTCAAATGGTTATAACCTAATCTCGTCAAAACCTATGGCATTAGACCAGCTTGCACAGGCTGATCTAGCTCCAAGACCAGTACTCTTTTTTTTACTGCAAACCATTCCATCTTCACAAATAGCTCATCACCATAAGAGTCTCATATGGGCAGAAAGGTTCTCATCTCACGAGCTTCCCATGAACTCTAATTAAATAACTTGTAGCGGGAGTCCAGAGGCACCAGCCTGGTTTTAATTGTGTTTTCATTAAAGCGAGCACTGCTATCGTCCAAACAAACTGTGAGTTCTCCAGTGTGGCCTGAACTGCCTCTGCAAAACCCATGTGAACTGTAAGTTCCAGCATACACTATTTGGAATACGGTACTGTAAAGAAATTAAATGCTATGGCTAGCAATGTAGATGGTCAAATTTTAAAGCTACTTGATTAAAAGCAAAACAAACTGTTGTTCTTTCTTTCTCTTACTCTACTGCCAAGAGAAATAATAATGCTAAGCTACTACTGAGGAAAGCAGCCTTACACAATAGACAAATGGTACTTGCAAATACATACACAAGTCTCTCAGTACTGATCAAGTAATACAAATGCAGTACCTTCCTAATAGAGAGGGGGAAAAAAAGGACGATACGCAGTATATCTTCCAAATGAAACTTGGCGAAGAAAGACAGTAGTTTGCACACAAGTTCTAGCCTATGCAGTTTTGGTTTAACATCTGCTGCAAGAGTAGATTTTCCCACACAGCCCCTACAGTTATTAATATTGAGAAAATAGGATTATTGCCTGAACAGCATGGAGATGAAAAACTGTATCTGCAAGCTGCTTATTTAGAAAGCACCGAATGCTTTTTCTCCTGATAACACATTAGAAGAACAACTTTGGGAAAATAAATCTTTTGGACTATTTTTCACTTTCTCCCCTCCCCGCAGATGACCTGTGGTTTTTTCTAAGTGACACGGATTGCATAAATTCTTGTATCTTCCTACCACATGCCTGGGAAGGGTTTTTGAGAGATTAAATTCAAGGATTCCAAATCATAATATTAGAATAATAAAGAATGATTTGGAGGGCTTCCTACCACAGCAAGCTTGTCCTGAAGTACTTAAAATCAGCCATCACTATTACATAAAGAGGTAAGTGTCTCTCAGGTTTTTATTTCAGACCCTAGCTAGAAGACTGGAAAACACTTCAGAGGAAGTGGATGAAAATACTGGTCCTGCTGATGGTTGCTAGGCACCAAGCAACACACTGAGGCCTACAACAAGACGAGCCTCAAGCAGATTTAGATATTGTCCTCATGAACATAAAGCGTCATTAAAAACCCAGGGATGCTTTAAACAATTTGGCCCGAACTGATCAGAAATGAAAGTGATTTTGTCTTACCTTATTCTTTAAAAAACAGATACAAAACCCACATGGGTGTACACACTGACAGTTGCAAACACACAGTTGATCATACTCAAATCCCAAATTAAGGAAAATTAAATAGTGTTCAAGACTCCTGCTGAGCACAGCCTCAGTGATTCACTTGCAGAGTGTCTGTCACAGGATAGGAATGTGAATCCTACCCAAACCCTACGTTTCATTCCTGAAAGTGTTTACATCATCACAGCTTTGGCTGTACATCATTACCCAGGATGGTTATCTTGGACCCCTACCACCTTGTCCTGCCTTGCAGTCGGTTCAGGCCCACTTTGGACAAACCTCTGCTAGTCACAGAACACATGGTAAGTTGTACCTTATGAAGAAGCACTTCCAGGGGCAATGTCCTCCCTTTGAGTTCAACTGGCAGGAGTCCAGAGCACAATGTACCCCTGTGCCTATGGTAAAGCAAACTAGTGGGCATCAAAGTATTCTGAAGCGATCTGCATTGGAGATCATCTGATCGAGTCTCCCACTCAAAGAAGGGCTCTGATGTCCAAGCAGACTTCAGGTCTTCAAGTAATTCTATTCTTAAATAGACTCCATTTCAGAGTCTGAACAGTTTGGAGGAATTTTATTTATTTATTTGGTTTTGCAAGCTCAAGCCTTTGATCTCAGTTGTTTTTGTGGAGGCATGACACTTCCTCACCCATGTCTGCCATTTCTTGTCATGGTTTAGATCTACAGACTGACTGGAAATAACATCTGAAATCAGCCCAGATTTTGGAATATAAATACAATCTTCTCAGTTGTCCATCTGCTTAAAGTGCTTCTGCGAACGACAATCTGACCCTAGCACTTTCTTCTCCCGATTCTCCCCTAACTATTACTATTGATACTTAATTGAAGGAGAATTTAAAAATAAGAAAACCACAATCACCCTCAAGCCATAAGACTCCAAACAATCCTGAATCAGTTGGGGAGCTGATCAAAAAGCAGATACACAGACACGAGCTACTTTCCAGAAGTTCTGGGCTCTGCTGAGGCCATGCTAAGTTTCTATATTTAAAACAATGAAGCTTTTAGGTTCCTCTGTATTTTTGCAATACAGAGAATTCTCCAGGTCACCTGCTACTAGGACAGAATCCTCTCCTTATATATTCCGTTACCTTGCATTACATCTTCAGAGCATTTATAGTCTGTATTTACCTTCTTATCATGTAATGAATTTTATTTTCAGGTTGCATAAAAACTTGTGCTCCCATCTTCTAAGTACATTTGGATGGAATTTCCGTTATTTAAAAGTGTTTTTTTAGGCTCTAAGAACTTTGTTCTCTTTCATGATTTTACTGTGTGAAACTTACCACCTCTATTTTTCTTATTCAATTTACTTCTGGAGCAAAATCATAGAATCATAGAATCACAGAATGGCTTGGGTTGGGAAATGTATTTAAATGGCTATATTCAGGATGACTTTGTGTCTTAAAATTTTTCTCGCTTTCCCATCTAACTTTCAAACTCGTTTTAACAATTTTCCTTCAAATCTCACTGTAATGAAAACATGTACACTGCTATAGTAGCACCTCTGTTAATAAATTAAATTTCCATCACTTAGAAGTTGAACTACTCTTAGCCCTCTGTAAAGGGGCCAAGTATGAATTTCTGCCATTATGAACTAGTAAAAATTACCATCATTTTAGGAAATGCTTATTCTACTGTCTCCAGCCTTTCAACCAGTTCAATTAGGTTGTGATCCACATAGCAGCATTATTAGCACAGGGAAAAGAAACAGGTAACGGGGCAGTTTAGACCAGTAGCTGAGGGGAGGAATCCCTTGAGACCCGCATGCTTGGAGGACAAATGAATCCTGCTCACTGCTGCCCAAAGTGGAGAGGAGCAGAGTTTGACTTCATAGGCAAACCCAGTGACAGCTAAATATAGCAAAAACCTGCATTCACCCAGCTATGGCTGCAGCAAGCTGTCTGCTGCACCGTTTTGTACGACTGCAGATAGTTGTCCCCAGGGCTCAGGCAGTAGCACGCAGAGCATCTGCCAGTGATTCAGCAGCCACATGTCACTGTGCAGTACACTAGCACGATTCCCAGGGCAGGTGAATTTGCCTTCATGACAACTGAAATGGGGGTGGCCAAGGGAATGGCATAGTTTGCTATCACTTGGTATGTTCTGTGATGCCTTCTTTGCCTCCACCAGTTCCAGCAAAGGTTCTGAGTCCTCCTCCTTTCTTTATGTGGTCTAATAAGCCAAGTATTTATTATGTTGTTATTCATACACACAAAGAACTGCTTCCTTAAAATGTATCCCCATGTGTCATTCAGTGATTTAATACTGAGTTAATCATAGTATTCCCTTGATGCTTTCATAGTAGGTTTTAATGTATTATCATACAGGTCTTTTCATTATTTAGATTCTGGCACAATGTGCTGCAATTCTGCTATTACCTGTATTCACTGATATTTGTAACCAAAGCCAAGAATTTGAAAAGTGACTGCTAGGAGTTAGTATTTTATGTCTATATTTAGGCATCTAAAGCAGCGATTTGATTTTCAGAAGTGCTGAGTATACAGCTGCTGCTTTAACTTTCAGGATAAAGAATAAGGGCCACTGAAATTTAGATATATATTTTTCTCGCTAAAAGAAAGTGTGTTTTTCAAACTTTATTCCCTTTTATTTTCATGATGCAGCTAGAAAATTTGACAGGTAAAGCAGTCAGGCTGAATAAATAAAAGCTTTTATAGCAATATTGGAATTCATTGCTACAAGAATGAGGGAGTTCAGAACTTCAGAGAGTTTTAAAAGGAATGCACATAAATAAAATGTATTGTAGAGTCTCAGCCAAACAGTATGAATATTTTCCTTCTCAAGTAGGATTACACATTATAATGGATTTTCCTCTTCCACTCTTCTATTCAGATACCACTACTGTTGTCCACCAAAGGAAGGACGGTGAACATGAGAGCCAATATGAATTTATTGTTATTGCAGTTATGGAAATTGCAATGTTGTCATAAAGCACCCTAAAGCACTACTCTGCCCATTTTTAAGATATCACGTTTCCATTCTTAAGTTCACAAACCATCTTAGATTGCATTATATATGGATATAAACAAAAACAGCTGTATTCTTCCTTTTTGGACTTAATACCGATGAATATCCAAGAGTTTACCAAGAATACAGATTTTGACATTCCAGACCAAAGGCAACAATATTCAGACTACTGAATTTCAAGCACAACCACAGTATGAAAGCTCCACCATGCCAATATGAAGTTGGAGAAGAAATCAAAGTGACAATAAATTCCCATGTAATATCCAATACAGTAACCGTGAATCGGTTAGACACCAATTTCTGAAGTTTCATATGAAAACACCAAATCCCCATTCGATACACTAACAGTAGAAATCTGTAAACATGGGAAGAGTAGGGGCAGTTCACTGATTCCCACAGGCAGCCCTCTTATGTCAAAGCACGTGGCATAATTAATCTGTGACAGTCATTATCTTATTGCACTGAAGCCCAGCCACCACACTGTTTTATCAGTAAATCCTACAACTTAACTAACATCTTCAAAAGGATTTCACAAATTTCTCCGAGCTGTTTTGTGCAAAGAAAACAAAAAATACTTGTATTGTTAGCAAACATGTTTTCTCTTCATACAATAGTGTAATATGAAGTCTGTGGAAAATAAGATGAAGGTAACCAATGCCCAAGGTGTTCTTCCTTTTCTTGGCACAAACAAGAAGTTGCCCCTAGTCAATCAGCTAATTTAACTAACATAGCTAGAATAGTGTCAAGCCATCAAGAAGTCAGACACACTCGCATGTTCTCTGCCAGCTGTGTAGTTCTTCCAAATGACTTGCCATGCATGAAGATGGACAAGCCTTTCTGCCTTAATCCACTACCATGTGGGAACAAAGTCTTCAGGACAGTGACTCACTACAATGACTGAAGTGGAATTACTATACTTTTTTATTTTATTTGAATACTTTGCATCTAGCAGAAAGCTCTCATTCTGTCCTGATTCTACATCAACATTTTATACCACGTAAAAGTGTAACAACAAATCTCACTATGTCTTATACTTCAAGGATTTTTCTTTCAGGAATGGGATGCAGAATTTAGAATGTGCACATGCCATTAGCTTAAGAGAAAATGGGAGGAGAGGGCAAAATCCCGAGGGCCACACAACAGGTATGCAGCTCACCTCAATGACTTTATTTGAACTTGCCGGTTGTAAAGCATTTTTTCTTACTATCGGGCATGTTCACCAGTTTTGAACAAAGTTATCATAACCCGTAGTTCACAAGGAACCATGCTTCTTCCAATCTGAAACTATTCTGTATGTATCTATAAAATATCTGAAGGTAACCAGAAACTGCTGTCTTCTTGCCTGTTACTTCTTCTCTCCATACGGACCACTTTTCTTACTCATTTATTTTAATTCCAGCATGAATAAAAATTGGTAACTCCTGACAAAATTTTGAAAAACAACAAACAACACATAACTCTTTGACCACAGCCTGAAAACAGTCACTCCCGAATTAATCCCCAAATACCATAGTTATATTCACGATTCTTGGAGCTTAATCAGTTCAAGTTATGATTCCCTTCTTCTCCTTTTCTGATAACTTTCCACAGCTAAAGAAGGTGGAAATGCTATGTAAAGTCACATTCTTAAATACAGAAATTTGGTATGATAAATACCACTTGCTTTGAGTCAGCTCTCGATACGTATATGAACACACTCAGATCTCAGCTTGTGATGATACAAACAAGGTCTGTTCCCATTCAGGACAAGAAATGGAGCATCTGGAGGAAACTATTTGAGCTAGACACGCTCGCTTCTTCCAAGCAAGGAACAGGGATCAACTTGTATTCTTAGTAGGGTCCAGCACAACGGGATCTGGTCTACCTCTAAGGCTCCCAGCAGCTTGAGTTCATTAAATAATGCTACCACAAGGCAATGACGCAGATGGGACAGATCAATCTGACAACTACTCTGTGCTGCTAATACAAACACTGAGTGCCACTCAGTTGTCATTGCATTATGCGGCTGCATTGCTCAAGATAGCAAAACGAAAAAGACAGATTCACTCAGGCCTCTGCTGAAGATATTTTCATAAAGATGCACAGAATGCTTCTAGAATCAATCCCAGCCTACTGAAATTCAGCCTACTCCTCCAGATCTGAAACCCATGTCAGAAGTGGGTGGCTACTCTTCTGCTTCCTCCCAAACAGCAGTGACCACAAACTCTGATCCTTCTCAGTTTTCACAAAGACACATGCAGACATGATACCCTGAGCAGCAAGCATGATCAGAACAGGTATCCTGGCAGCTGAACCAAAAACCTAGGTATCAGTAATGGGAAGAATATAGCGTTTCTGAGAGCATCAATATCAATTAAAAACAAGAGACTCATTCACATTTAGTGGTAACAATTCAAAAAGCAGTATTTATATATCTTGCATTATTTGATATAGTTCTATGTTGTTCAAAAAACAGTTCAGATGAATACTGTCAAATGCTGTTTCCTTAATGTTTCCAATAAGATACTTTCAGGGAAAAAAAAAAAAGAAAGAAAAAAACCACAGAATTTACACTGCTAGTGATTATTTCTCTAAAGGTACAGTTTAGAGAGAAAAAGAAAACCATTTTCCATTGCAGTTTTGAACCTGTCTTTTAAAAATCAGTTAGCAGCGCTTATACTCAGAGCCCTCTCACATAAGTATTATTCACTTAATTTAGGGAATGTGTTTTTACCGAATTTATTTGTGTTGGTTGAATTAGGAGTATCAGTTTGAATCGTTTAGCAGAAAGTTTTTCTCAAGTATCTTTATAACTATTTTATAACTCCTTTGTTCTACGCACTACCGAAGTCTTCTAAAAAGTGTATAATTAGTGTTCCTATTAGGACTGAACTGCTTTTTTCAAATCACTATATTAAATATTATTAAAATGACAAAGGCATTGTCATGAAACATACACTTATAACCTACAAGCGCAGAATACTATAATACCTCACAGATGATACTTCTCTGGACTCTGTGACACTCTCTTCACATCGTTAAAATTGTTTTCGTGTAGAAATAACGGTCGAACAAGTGTTGATGTGTGCCTCGAACACAGGTATCCAACCCAAATGCTGGAAGTGGAAGCATGTGTGGTAAAACAATTAGCATCATACCACTCATTTTCTTATCCTGAATGACTTTTTTTTTCTCTTAAAGTGTCAGTTTTATACTTAGGAAAGTTGTAAAAATGGGAATGAAATAACAAAAAAATGTTCTGGTCATCTTTTTAGGCCATTAAAGAAAAAAGCAGCTTCATGAACACTTTCATATAGGAACTGCACCTACAGTGGAGTCCAGGAAGGGGATCTGATTGTAAGATCACCTTGATCCTAAGTTCCTACCTACGTTTATGTCCTGTTTGGAATCTGAACCTGACACAAGTTCACAGGAGTTCAGATCCAGAAAGAGATTCGTACTACTCACCCTCCACACCTGCCGATACAGAGAAAACAGTGACAAATTAGGTATCAAGTAGATCCAACTACAGATTATGTTAAAAACAAACATTCAGAATTGCAACTCTAAGTTTTGCTAAATTGCTTTAACAGCCTCAGGAGATCAGTAGCAACGGGTAGTGGTCTATAAAAGAAACCTTATCAACAAAAGATAAATTTAACAGCAGATGTCAATAAAACTCTGAAAACAAAACAGAAGGATGTGTATAAAGTGAAGGGTCTCAATTTGAAATGCATTGTGTGAAATCTAACGGCATCTGGGTGATATATTGGTGTGCTTGAAAAACAAAGCAGAACAAACAAAAAAACTTTTAGCTTCTTTTTATTGGCCTTCAGAGTAATTTTGCTGAACTGTCTGCCTAGAGAATATGGGAAATGCCAAAAACAATGCAAAACACAGCGGTATATTTCCCAGCATGAAGAGTCAGCATTCAGATCTTCAATTCACACAACAGCAGGGACTGACCTACATGTCACAGAGCTCATCCTAGGCTAGTAGTTGAGCCCAAAGAAATTCACTTTCATTATTAATACACAGTGAATGCAGATACCTCAAAATTCACAGACTGGTTATTACATACCCTGATTTGAATGGGATACAGCATATCCCCTGTACAACTGGTAAACCAATTCTTGCACCTGTGTTGCCTAACTTACTTGTAGGTACCACCAGCCATCCTTTTGATGCAGACAAATCTTTTAAATAAATAATAAAGATTGGGGGGAAAAAAAAAGGTAGAAAATTTTTTCATCTATTTGAAATTTAACACTGTTCTGAAACTTTAAGGCACTGAAGCATCAGCAGCTGAACAGCACAGTCCTAAGGCACCTTGGAAAATGTCAGACTGGTGCTGTGCTTCTTTTTCGTAGAAAGGCTAAAAGGGAGCAGGTACCTTGCTAAAATCCACGGAAAGCCCCTATGCAATTACAGCTGGCATTTGTTGATAATGTGTCCAAGGAATAAGCATAGCTTGTTCCTGTAAGCTGTCTTCTAAGAAAGTTTCCCAGTTAAGAACTTTATTGGAAAGACTGTGAGAATTCTTTTCAGGTGAGGTATCTGAGGCCTTTCAGAGATCCATTTTTCTGATATCTGGGACATTTATATCTGGACTCAAATTTGCTAGGGAATTGATGAAAATAGGGATGATATCTAGACCATGCTGCTAGGTTTATTTTCCTTGGAGAGAGGCTGAAATGTCTTGGGCCCTGCCATCTCCTTTATAGTCCTTGTGTGTGACTCTCCACTGAAAACTCCTTGAAATAAAGCTACTGAAGGACACTGTGAATAGAAAAAAGTGTCACAAGTCTGATGTCAAGTTGTCAGGTTCTTTGTGACACTACACTGCCAAGATTCTGCTGCAGGATTCATGGTGTCATTTCAGATTTCCAAGTTCTCTTGCTTAACTGCAGTGTAGAAACAAAGCTAGATTTCAAAAGATGTTCTGAATAGAGGACTATATCACCAATAAAACAACGTCATGATATTATTTACCTCTTCCCCCCTCAGTTTCCAGCTGAGATTACCATTTCAGCTTAGTATCACTCTTCTAACTCTCTGTATTACTTGGAGATGAAAAAAAATTTGCTGAATACTTTCACAGAGACTGGAGTGTCAGCGATGAAGATTTCATGACAGGAAGACTTTTGGAGGGTACTTCCAACTCCGAGGCTTTGGACTATCCAGCTTCTTGAAAGATTCAGAAAAGCATAGAATTTAATTTCGCCAATAGCAATTCCACCTTAAATATATCTGTACAGATTTATTTCACAGCAAGAATCACTGGTACTTTGGGTTTACAAGCCACAGCTGTAATGACCAGCCTAAATAACACACCTATAAGAGGGGACGAAAGTGGTGTTCTTGGAAAGAGTTCTCCCATGAGAAAGAAGAAAGTTCTCTATGAATAGTTCTGCCAGCCACATTCAGATTTCATTTCCCAAATTCATTCAGGTTCAAGTACAATCTGTATGAAGCCAAAGCTTGTCACCAAAAAAATGAGCCATTTGACATAGAAATGCATTTTCAGATGTCTACCTGCATTTGACTTCTCTTATGTTACCATCTCAATGTGAACTGACAGCCTTGAATCTTCCTCCTTTCATTGATTCAATTACAATAACAAGTCATAAATCTTCAGCTTCACTTATAGTTGTTTTTTGTTAAACCAAGTTCGCTAAAAGGCAAAGACAACTGACCTTAAAAAACAGTTTCAGCATTACGAGTCCCAGGTATTCATAATAATCCACTGATCATTTTTCTTTCCTTCCTCTTCAAACCAGCAAATGATTGACCATGAATCCATAAAACAGCAAGAAGAAAATATCTTGGCTTTTTCTGGGTTTTGAATTCCGAAGTTCTGACTTTGAGGCTTTTTCTTTCCCACGCCTGAACAAGGCTTCATCTAACCCACTATAATGCATCCAAGAACGACCATAATCAAATGCCAAAGGAAGGCTGGTTACAGGAGAGGCATGTACTTCTGTCATGCATTCTCCCAGTCTTTAATTATATTCAGCTTAGGGAATTTCCTGAGTCTGATGCAGTTTATCAACTTATTAACCCCCAATGGACCTCTCTTCCAAGTTCTTGTTCCCTTCTCCCCTTGAGTTCATGTAAACTTTCTGTATTTTTATACAAGAGTCATACTTCATACTAAACCTCTTGATTGTTCATAACGTAAATGTCAGAGGGGAATGGTACAAAGAATGAGTCATTTCTCTGTCCTGACTCAACTTTTGTATGGGAATGCTATTTTCCTGTGAGGTTATAGGGAATAGGAGGTAACTATTTCTCGTCGCACAAGTCAGGCAGTTCCCAAGTGCAAAAATTAATTTTAATAAGCCAGCAAAACAAAAAGCTTTCTTGAAAGTCATAAAAGTGTGTTGGTCATTTTCCATCTTTAAAGTGTATACACATTTCTATGATTCACTGAAAAAAGCAGCATGAAAAATGAACTTTTGTTCACTGAAAAAAAACCACCACTGAGGAGCAATAAAAATTCTACCAAGAACTCAAGTCTACTTTTCAGTATTGCAGTCTAAGCTTATTTGACATAAATATTTCCTGTTTTCACAGGATCAGTATGTTAGCATGAAAAAATTAATGTGAGGGGTTATCAGAACCGTCATATCTGCCTCATGTGTACAGCACAGTCCATACAAGTCCAGATGAAGTCAGAGTCTACGTTTTTCCAGAAAACAGTGAGACAATGAAAAGATTTTACCTTTTAAGCAAATAACATCCCTGTAAGGAAACAGTGCTTTTGCTTTCTTCCTTCCTCCCTCTCCCTATTCTAGCACTTCATGATGGAAGCAAAGACAAGTATTAATCACTATATGACATCAATGCAAAATTGTCCCTGAGAGTCTGGCATCATGCCCAGGTTTTTACTCACTCCATGACAAGTGGTGTTCTCTTCAGCTAGAATTTATCCAGCCTCATCAATAAATACCTCGAGCATGGTCATTTGATGGACATGATGAGACTAGATTCCAAAACATTCAGGACTGTACAGTATTTCACTATCATAAAAAATGTGGCAAATATCCCTAAGCAGGAACAAATTCTTTTTCTGACATTAAATGCCTGAACAAGTTCTTGTACAATCCTTGTCGGCCAGTCATAACAAGAGGGCTTTCTAAAATGCGTTGTTTCATTTTATTTTTCCCCTGTACGTTACTCTGTTAGCCTTCTTCCCCTTGGTGGTTTGTTTTACAATCACCACTTTTCTCACCCATGCATGATGAGGGATAGTATTTTCTTATCTGCCTCTTAGAAAGCCAGATCTGTATTTGTTTACAAGCATTCATTTCTTGCTTTTTCTGATCCAGACCAGATGATCTAAAATAACAGTTTTTAATATGGCAAGAGAGTACAACACACTCAGTGCCACAATCAGCCTCTCTTGCTCTCTAGTCCAATTAAAATGTGTTTACCGATAAGAGAACAGAATAGCAACATAATTATTTCTGTACAATGTGGGGCTCCGGCAGGTAAGAAGAAGATGTAGATACATGCCAGGCACATCCCAACAGCAAAAGAAACACAACATGTTTGCAGGCTGTTTAAATGAGACTCACCAACTGAGGCCAGTTTGAATGCTGCTGGTTTTGCTAAAACAGCAAAGTCTTAGAAGTAGGTACGAGAGAATTAGGAACTATTGAACAGTGCGTTTCAACATGATCAAAAACAAAGGCATATGTCTGGGACCAAAGAAAGTAAGCCAAACTCATCAAACTGTCATTGCATATTGCATAGCAACAGTTCTTAAGGGTGGCTTCCAGGTCACGTGCAAGGTCAGCTGATCACAAGCATCTGGGCGAAGTTTTTGGGTAAGACGGCTCATAAGATTCTAGGATGTCCAAGAAGAAACGGTGAACCAGAAAAGAATTATCAGTTTTCTATGCCATGATAGAGAGAGCATTAGTGAGAATGTGATCTAATGTCCCTCCTTCACAAACAGAATATTCATCAGGTGATTCAAATGAGTATCTTCATGAGGGTTAAAAAAAGCAAAAACAACAAAACAACACGCAAGAATCATCGGCAGAAAATATTGAAAATACAGAAAAGATTATAGTCCTCATCATAAAGATAACTGAGATATGACTGAAGCATAATCCGTCAGAATGTTCATGGAGTTAGGAAAGATGTTTTCAATCTTGGTGCAAATCTGTAGTAGCAGTAGAACAATGCATGGAGAGATTAAAAAACTATTTCTCATTTCAGATTACATTATTCCTAAACAGTTTTAAACTAGAACTGAGGTTGTCTTTACAAGTATCTTTGCTTAAAAGATGAATTACTGAAGATAACGCATGAAATTACACTATCAGTAGAAAGCAAGACTAAAGTTGATCACCATCTCCCACTTATAATCCATTCCATGGAGTGTGGCTCCAAATTTGAGTTTGTGCTCACCTCTGGATCCTGCAGTGGTTTAGTTCATTTGGTCTCTCCCAGTTCCCACAGGGTCAGACACACTTTAAAGAGGTCATAGGCCACTTTATTTTAGGCAGTTCAATGAAAGAGGAATCATTTTCAGTTCCCTATAGATTTTCATGCTTTCAAAAGGCCAAAGGCTCTGCTGAGCCCAGTTTCCCTTCTGAGCTGGAGCGGTAAAGGCACATCAGTTTCTGTAGCCAGAGGCAGACAGAGCACAATGTGGTTATCGCTGGAGTTAGCTGAGTTCAGCCCTCTGCTCCTGTGACTATATGCACATATGTAGATGCATCGATTAGCGGCAGTTTTCAACACGTTCCTAATCAAAGCTTAGAACAGTCACCCATGAGACAACAGAGAAAGGCCTTACCTGCTCTGTCACTATGTCTAAAGCTGAACAGCCTCCTCTCCTGCCAGGCTGTCAGGCAGACCTGCCACCCATCCCAGGGAGACAGAAGGGAAGGTGCAAGGAAGAGGAAGAGGCAGAGGCACCCCTCCTACACACACAGCTGCTGCTGTGTCTGCACGCAGTGACAAGGAGAAGCCTCCAGACTAGTGCCTGCTACCCGGAGCGTCTGTGTCAGTGTGAGCATGTACTTTTGTTAGAGATGGGGAATGACAGGGACAAGGCATACCTCTTACAACTGCACAGGCTCTCAGTGATGGGTAATTGCTATGAACTCAGAAGCATCCATAGCTCAGGCCCAAAGGCAGATCTCAGAGGTGGGATGTGACACTCCTAGCACAGGCAGAACCATGCTCTTCTAATTTCTACTTCAACATAGTAGCTCAACAGAGGCTTTTTACAAGACATACTGAAGAGCCAGTGATTCAAAAATCCATCTTTGTAAATTATTATTCTTTGAAGAAAAGAAAAAAATGTTTAAGTTTATAGTTTATCATATGTGATGAAACTTTTCTATGTATTCTATACATAGAAACATAGAATGAATCATAGAATGGCTTGGGTTGGAAGGGACCTCAAGGATCATCAAGTTCCAACTGTCCTGCCACAGGCAGGGTCGTCAGCTGCTAGACCAAGTACTAGATCAGATTGCCAGGGCCCCATCCAACCTGGCCTTCAACACCTCCAGGGATGGGGCACCCACAGCCTCTCTGGGCAACCTGTTCCAGAACCTCATCAATGTCTTAGTAAAGAACTTCCCCCTGACTAATCTAATCTAATCTAATCTAATCTAATCTAATCTAATCTAATCTAATCTAAATCTTCCTTCCTTTAGTTTAAAACCATTCCCCCTTGTCCTATCACTATCTACCTGTGTAAAACATTGATTTCCTTCCTGTTTATAAACTCATTTAAATATTGGAAGGTTGCAATGAGGTCTCCTCGCCGCCTTGTCTTTTCCAGGCTGAACAAGCCCAGTTCCTTCAGCCTACCTTCACAGGAGAGGTGTTCCAACCCTTGTATCATCCTAACAGCCCTCCTCTGCACTGTTTCCAAAAGCGACACATTCTTATGTGTTGGGGACCCCAGACTTGGACACAGTATCCAGCTGGGGCCTCACGAGGGCAGAATAGAGAGGGAAGATAACCTTCCTTGCCCTCCTGGCCACCCCTCTTCTGATGCAGCCCAGGATACCATTGGCCTTCCAGGCTGCAAATGCAATTGAACAACATCAGCAGGCACATGGGCTGGGAGACATGTCAGTTCAGGTTTCGATGGTGGAGGCGCGGAATGAACCATAAAAGACACCGACTGTTTTAAACACACACTTTCCAGTTAATGCCAGAGCCCAGCAGCATCACTTGCCTACTATGGAAAATGACTTAAGTAAATGAGAAGAACAGAACAGGGAAGAACACAGTAGCAGCTTGAATACAAACTGTGAACTCTCTTCCTTTGAAAGAAGGATCGATATCTTTGTGGTAACCTTTTACCTTTTTCATTTTAATCTGAAACTAAAAGCAAACATTTCCAAAAGGAGCTGTCAGCCACAACTGAATTTATTTCAAGAGATATTTATCAGAACTCTTTCCATAGTTGCATCAACACTTACTCCTCTCAAATAGTGCATTACATTTTCCCTAGATTAGCTCCTGCTCTTAAAACCTTTAAATTTCATGCCCCTCACACATGTCCATGTCCTCTGTAAGGTGACTGCTATCAGCATGCTTAGAACTTTGCAGAATTGAACCTTCTGGGAGTTACAAATACTTTTCAGCAGTGTTCCCCTCTCTTTTTCATTCACTCCACAATACTTCAGTATGGAAAGATCATCTGAATGACTCAAACACATTCTCATATTTCACTGCCCCTGAAAGGCTAAAACATTCAACTTGGCTTCATCTGGTTCTTCGTTTCTCCCTATGGGCTGTCAAATGAATACAAGAGTCTGATACGTCAAATTGAAAACAAAACAGAAGCAGTGCTGGTTTAATCATAGGAATAATAGAACATTGAGACAAAGTATATCTGATATTAATATTCACACCTTAGGTTTTTCATAGGAGACTGAGACTGTGATGTACTTCTTCAAGCGTTGTACAAAATATGTTAGATGTTTACTTTGAGAAAACAAAAGGTAATGCTGAAGCTCAGACTTCCAAAAACAACAACATATTTATTCCAGTATGAAACTGTCACACTCCTGAGACTGATAAAAGTTGTTTTACTGTCAAATGAAAAGTAAAATACAGTGAAAACATTAAATAAGATAAGAGCTATAAAAAAGTCAGTGACTTGATTCACAGCTAAGAAAATTGATTTCAGGTTGGATAAGTGAAGAATAAATCATAGTTAATTATTTATAAAACTTACGATACAAGTTAGTTGTTTTAAAGGAGATGTATCAGTTTCTTGCTGATATAATCACAGAACCACCAAAGGTTGGAAAACACCTCCAAGATCACCTAGTCTAACAGTCCACCTCCCACTAATATTTCCCTGTTACCTTAGTACCACATCTAAATGTTTTTTGACCTCCTCCAGGGACGGTGACTCCATCACCTTCCTATGCAGCCTATTCCAGCACCTCACCACTCTTTTGGGGAATAAATTTTCCTCAATATCTGCACAGCAGCTGCACATCCAGCCCAGGATATCTACGTCCACATGCCAACTGTTACCAACTGTTCTCCTTACTTTGACATTGAGTGCTGGGTTTCACAGAAAACATCAAGTGATAAACAGAGTACTGCCCAGTTTCTGCAGTTGCAGGTGATTACTCAGTATTTGCATAAGCAGATGCTTAGTTAGCTGCTAGGGCTCAGGAGGCACCTTAGGCATTTGATAGGAGTGGGAAGTCAAAAACCTGTTTTCTTTCATTTTGTTTCAAGGTCACTAGTGACTTTGAAGAGCAGAAGCAGTCAAATTCCTTATTGTACAAAAAATATCCTTAAAAGTTAAATGCCTCAATATATCTGTCAATACAGTGCTAAAAATTGTATGTAATTGAGATCTTAGTTTGTCATTGTTATGATTCAATGTTAACAGCTAAAGGAGGCGAATAGGTGCTGTTCATTCTCTATTCTTCCCATTTTATCTTTCAGTCTTTCATCTCACCCAGCTGTTCCTGAAGGGCATTAGTGTGTCTTTTATTCAGATACAGACATTATCTTGATGACTATAATGAGGAGAACCTTTCTGTTTGTTTGTTTAAATACAAGTTCAGATTATGAAACAATTATGCAAATAGATCTTAATATTTTTGTGCTTTGTAATCTCATTTAAACAGGGGTTTTTGTTTTAAAGTTACTGTGACAAACAAGGCCACACAAGGATAACACTACCACAAGTGGTTGTCAATGAATCAAAATCATAATAAAATAACCTGTAAGTTCCACTTCCGTGGAAGAGTATGTAGTAGAAATAATATATTTATAAATGTCCATTTAAAAAGCATTCATCAAGCTTCAGTTCAAGGAGTAATAGTAATACTTTTGCCTGATCTGTTACTAACTGTCTGTTAGAAAAAACATTTCAGCATACCAGATGAGGATAATCGTATGCAAAAAATGATTGTGTCAGTTTCTAATGTAAGCGACAGACACTGATTTTACAAGCAACGCACAATAGCAAGCCAGCATATAAGGAAGAATTCCAAGACCCCAACCTCTCCATCAGCGTAAGTTTATCGGGATGGCCTGAGAAACAGTTGCACAGTTGCCAATACATCTAGCTGGGGAACCGTGTACATGCCACTTTTAGAAAGCTTATATTATGGAAGTCAGTGTCTGCTTCTGCCATTGCCAAATTTAGTACATGTGCCTAAAGGTGTTGACACCCCTGTTACAGAGATGAAAAAACAATGGTTAGAAGTGCTATCAGCAACCACAGGAGGGTAACAGTTTTCAAGGAGCAGGTTTGCTCCTTCTGTCAGAGGGTTCTGCATGAGAGCCCAAGATCTGCATGTATGAGATGAGTATGAGGAGCAAGACAACAATTTCTGTCATTCGTTTTCAGGAGTTTACAGGTATAAATTAAGTAGTTCAGCCAAGCAAATCAAGATGGCCCAGCTCCATTAGTCTATGTTTAGGTGCCACGCAACTCACTAAGGATGTCTTATGAAGAATCTGCTGTGTCAGCTTCCCAGCATCTGCCAGAAATGCAACATACTGAAGAGATGTTAATGAACATTTTCCTGCCACTTACTGGAAGTCTTCCCCTAACTGATGAATGTTCAGCATTAAATTATTCACAGAAAAAATAGCATTAATAAGTACAGGCTCTTCATGATTAGAATAATGAGCAGAAAATAATTTGTTCCATTGGTTGTAAACAAACTCATTTCTAAAACTGCCCAGCAATTCTCAGTGGTGAAATTCAAGGATGGTCTTAGCTTGCTTTGAACTACCGGCTGTCCATCATTCTGCCAGAAGAACTGAAGAGCTGCTGTGACATTTGAACCCTCTGCTTTTAGGAGTTAGAAGACAGAGGAAAAAATAGGAATTGTTCCTAAGAGGAAGAGTCAGTCAAAACTTTGACAGACATACAAAACAATTTCTTCCCTTCTGGCAATTCTGCCCCTTGGCAAGCAGCGTATCCATTCTTTTACTTCTAAGGCAATTATTAAAAGTTCTTGGGCTTTTTTCTAGTTTACACAAATTCAAGGAGTATCGCCTTTAAAGTCAATGATTTTGTAGATGTCAGCTAAGCCTGAGGTTCCAACAGTTGTTTGTGAATAGTATACAGTAAATTAGTGGATAGATTTAAGTACACACACTCCAGCGAGGTCAATGGGACGTTTGCTTGAATAAGAAAAAACTGTGGTATATTACAAATGATACATGAAGGAATCTAAATATCCTGTATAAAACTACTGAATTTTAGGTAGAGATGCTTGTTCCCAGTATCATTAATATATCATATAAAGCAGTCTAACCACCCATGGACTTACAGAGGGATAATGATACTTTCACCAAAAAGATAACACAAGTAGTGCCTGCCATTTTGGAAATGTCCACTGTTTTTAGAAGACTGTTGCTTTTGCAAGGACAGGAATTAAACTACAGTGAAAGCAACAGCACTTAAAATCACTTATTTGGCCTGCTTCCACATTTTTCCTATCGTTCCTGAACAGCACAACAAAAACAGCATCCCACAGTGAACATGAGGTTTATAAACAGGAATAATTACCACCCAAAAAAAAATAATTGAATACATACTTGGTAAGTCAGAGACTTAGAAAGCTTTCACAAAGAAATCATAGGAATAAATGAGAAATAGTAACGAGGACTGTCTAAAGAAATGGGATAAATCACTGTTTGGACTAAACCAATAAACTCGTCATCAATCAGAACCAGAGTAGACCATTACAATTATGAAATGCCTTACATCAGTACATACAACCTTTTTCAAGCAAATATTTTGATGGGTTTGGACCAGTTTGCATAACAGAACTCTTCCTTCACAACTACTCTTCCAGATTCCTACTGCAAGTGAATAGGAGTATCTATTTCTAACAGCCTTGTCACTGTCTGTACAAAGGTCCTTCCTCTGCAGCATCTCTAAACTAGGACAGCCCTCTTTGAATAGTCAGATTTTGCCTCAGAGGCATGTATTTCTCTTTCAAATCCTATCCGAAACCTACTTTTTGCCTTGGTCTGTGTTTCTTAATCCTTCTCTCCTTACTACCTCATGTGCTGCATAACATGAATGGACTTTATAACATTAGAGTATTATATATATTTTTATTATTTAATTCTGAAAGCCTATTATGCCACTTTTCAATATCTCAGTGATTCAGTGAGGCGCTTTCATATCTTAATATGAAAGATAGTAATGGAACCGATCTCCAGCACTACTTCTGTAAAGGCAACCCAACACCTTAAATTATTAAGATACTGTTCTCAGCTGCTTTTGATTGCGTTAGACTCAACAGCTAATACAACCATTTTCCAGACTGATTTCTGCCTCTGGCTAAATATTTGTGCGATATTTCAGCCAAAACAGTTGAACAATATCCATTGTTTTAATCCAGCCAAAAAACCCTCAACACCTATTTTCTTTAGTGACAGTATACTTTGCAATAACGTCACACAAACTGGCAAATTAGCAGTCTTTGTGTCAAGGCTGCATCTTTTGTGTTGTCTACCCACTTAAGTTTAGCCAGATGGGCTCTTAAAAGCTCCAGCTGCACAGGCTTTGCAGAGACTTGCTAAAACTTAACACCCAAATTGTCAGTACAAACATTAATCTGGCATCTTAAGGCTTCTGCAGACCAGAATGCATGTGTCATTTCCACAAAGCTGAACAAGGGCTACAAAGGCTTACAAGGACTCATCTAGTAACAGTTCTTAACCAGTTGGGATCAAGGTGGAATAAAGCTACTGCACTTCAAGTTGGGCTTGTTCTCTCAGTACTTCTGCTGCTGGCACCCAGACAGCATTGGAAAGGACACGACTGACTTCAAAAGCAGAAGGATTTAGGCCAAATCAGGGACAGTTAGAGAACAACACACTGGGAATGGAATTGGAAAAGGAGAAGGAGGAAGGAGACAGAAAGAGCATTGGGATTGCTTAGACACTTGTCTTATGAACTGAAAGGAGTATAAGACTAGTGTTAACAAGAGAAATGGTCGGGGATCCAAAGCTGAGGACAGAACTGAGACCTATGAGTAATGGATGAAACGTCCATGGAGGGGAGATCAGAGTTAGAAGCACATAGGAAAAGAAGGGAACAAAAAGGGACAGGTCTGATAGAAGTTTGACCAGAATGAGGAAACTTACTTGGCAAAGTAAACATAATGAATTTTAAAAAGGAACATTAAAAAAAAGAGACACTGAGATGAGAGACATCTCAGAGCAGATCAAGAGGTGGTAAGCACTAACAAGCACCGTCTGGGTGAGTATTGCCGGTATGAAGAGAAGCAGGAGGCTGGGACTGACTGGGCCTCAGCAGCAAGCGCTGTGCAGGGCAGAACACTGGATGGTTAATGAGAATCGCAGAAAGGTAGGAAATCTGAAGTATGGGTGTTAAGTCCAGTTAAGGAAAAGAACAGAAATGACAGAACTGGAGAGGAGTTATTGCTTATACAATAATATCTTAGCTGGGGAGAAATCTAGAGGGACGTATTTTTGGAAGAAAGTGCCAGAGATGTCAAAATGCTTCCAGACCCAGGTATAGAACCAAGCATTCCTCTGCTGTGGGGAACCACCTCTGAATCCTGCAAACCTTTCCCAGTTCTTTCTTCACCTGGTCCACAGAGAAGAACTTCTTACTACTGCCAGTTACCACTTCAGTGGCAGAGGCCTGCACAGGGAATCCAACAATTTTAGCTCTTCTAATAACACTTGGAGCTGTTAAACTCTCCTGTACTGGATTCCTATTCACAAAGTCTAAGAAATTACACCATTACATTAGGAATGATAGGAAGGCTGCAGACTTAAGCATTCAGAAGTGGCCTCCTCAAATAATTCAGTGCACGCAAGCAAATTATGGTGACGTAGTCCTATACACTTCTCTACAGAAATTAAGATCTGCCTTGCCCAGTGCAAAAGGAAGATGTGTCCTACCTCTTATCTATCCTTTCCAATTAGTGGTCATGGGCTCAAAAGTGATTATTTTTGTCTTGAGCGTCTTTTTTACAGCATTCCTCATAACACTCTGTGTGATGTAAGGCACTGACTAATTACCTTCACTGTGGAAGCTGTAACCAACTCACTTTACAGATGGGAAAATTGAGACCACAGATTACCCAGAGCCCTACAGTACCAGAACCACCAGATGGGCTTGAATGTCTTTCTCTCACACTCAGTGCTGATTCTTCCAACCCTGCGCTTCAATGCTATTAGAAATGCTGAGTAACAACCTCTCCCTGACAGAGACAGGAATTCTGAAGTCTCTTGGAAATGTTGCACCTAAATTCCATCATAGTCAGCTTCCTTAGCATCATACACATTAGCAATTCTCAGTCTTTCTTGGGTCCTCACTGATTCTTTTGGAAAAGACTTTTTCCTTCTCCTCATTGCAGCCCATTCCATCCTCAGCTTTTGTTGCTTACTCCTCACTTTTCAAATCAAATCATCTCTCCCAGCTGTAGAAGCACTGGTATGAGTCCCAAGCTAGTAAACCTATAACAACTTACTAGCTTGGTATCCAGTCTACCCCGCCCTCATCTCACCTCTTAATGTTAGCATATCTCATTTCCTCACTGGCTGGGAGCTGTCACACAGGAGGACGACAGCAATGACAGAACAGAACCAAAAGCTTTTGTGTAGTATTCTTTCTTACCCAGAAAAAAAACATGCTGTCTTTTCTTGACCCCCTCACCCTCGTTTTCCTTTCTAACATTTGCTGACTTCACACCAGAGAAATGGTGACAAGTGCAACTGTTTGATATGCTAGCTTCAGAATTCTCATATAGAAAAGGATAAAGTTTGCTATGCCAGTATCCAGAAATATAATAGGTATCTAGGCACATGTACAGCTACTGTGTCAGTCTGCAGCAAATGCAAAAAGATTAAAATTCTTTTCTTTTTTTTTTTTTGGTACAGGAATCACCCGCTGAACTGGATGCTACCACAGTCACCAGCTAATAAAGCAGCCATGCCTCCCTGAAAGGAAAGCCCTCTTGAGTGGACTGGCACTCACACCAGCTGGCACAAGCAGTGACAAACAAGCACAGATCCCATCTTGCCTTTCACAGGATCCTATTTCAGGTTTAACGGATTAGTCTCTGAAGGTGACATCCAATTAAAAGCTGACATATAAATGCAAGAGATCTCTTTTTAAAATGTAACTATTGTACGACAGGATGTCCTTCCTGTAATAAGGAATTCGAGCTAGACAAACAACACAAGGAATTTTCTCCTGTTATTTATCCGAGGCACGAGCAACCAGCTGAGTTGCCTTCCACGGAGCGTGCTGTAAACCTTGGTCTTAACCTCATTATGTTATCACCATGCTGTGACATTGACCAGGCTTGTGCCATTTGCAATTGCCAGTAAAGTGACAGAAGCATTTTCCTCTCAGCTTCCTATCGCAGACAGTCTATAGTTTTATTCCTAAATGTACATTATCTCTGTTCTAATGCATAATTGCAGGGATAACAAGCAGAAAGCCTCCATATCAGTTACAGCCTCTCATGCAGGCTAACTTTAATTTCCCTCCAACTAGCTCCAATTTTCCTGACTGCATCAAGAGAATACATAACTGTTCTTCACACAGGGTCATGCATGAGCTTTCTTTACTTGCAAATTTAAGCAAAGCCTCAGCAGAGTTGATTAATACCGAAACGATGTTGCAACTAATACAACTCCCCTCCATTTGTACAAGTTTAATAGTTTTCCAGTCAACATATTGTGGAAGTGAAAATGTACAAACTGCTGAAGCCAATTTCAAGCTTTCGTTATTACTACATGATATTATTCTAGCATATTTCTTAAAGTCAATAGCAAAAATACTCCAGTAAGCATAAAAATACAGGATCTGGGTTTTATTATACATATGTGCATTGTGAAAATGAAAGTGCTGCCCAGTTCAAGCTTACACCCCTAGGTTTGACATAAATGGTTTCATAATTTATAGGAATTATTATAGGAAGCCAGACTGCAAGAAACCAGCCAGTACATGTGTGATTTTTGTCCTAAATCAATACGTAACCGTTAATCACAATTCCATGATAAAGGAAAAATTTTTATTTAGCAGAAACTTCTGTATTTAATTTTAATACTAATTACTATGGCATAGCATCGAATAAGGCTTGCACCTAAAGACAAGGCTTATGAAAATGGAGACATGACCATATATTACTGGTTTCTGTACTCACAAATGAGGCATGTAATTTTTCAGTAGTTCTGTGGAAGACATAGAACAGTAAGTATGCCTCATTGGATCAGTAGCTGATCACATCTGTGAAATTCACAGACATCATAATTATTTATCAAAATATTATTTCATCATTGTATTTCTCCTTTTTCACAAAGGCAAGAAACCACTCGGTTCAGAATTTCTGTCTTCTCACTGCCTTCTACTCAGTTAGCTTATTAAAAATGACTGTTTGAATCTTTATCTCAGACCTAAACCAAAATATTCATTGAAAAGTTATGATGAGAAGAGAAATACTTGGACCCAAAGGGAAAAGCAGCAGTTTATTGGGAAACCGTTGTTCTGTTACTTTCAGAGTGTATAAAAGTTACTATCCATCATACGGTTCCTGTGGATGGTTCCTTTCTGTCTCAGAAAGTTATGGATGGCTCAGGAAACCAGGGAAGTGGAAATATCTGTGGTAGGTTTATCACTACAGAATTAAATTGTAAAATGGAAATGAAATTTCTCCTGGGCAGCTAGGAACACTCTGTATATGTTTGGTCAGCTTCACACTTCTGCACACAACACACATCTGTGCGCACTATTAACCCACATGCAAGCACTGCAGGCAGACTCCATTCCTGTTTCCGATTATGGAGCTCTAGACTTCATGGCTACAGAATAAATCTGATTGCAAAATACAAGTTCACAGATCAAAAAAAAATAACATCAAGCAAGTATACCAAATTTACAAGAAAAAATAACCAACTTCAACTTCTTTCTACTCTGTTCCTTATATTGTTTGGCTATTTGAGAGTAAGGTCTCAGACTTCTGCAGTTCATTCTATCTGGAATAGCCTTCCTTTAAATCTGAGTTTCACCTCCTTCCAAAACACTGCTAGCATTTTTTGACCCTCATTTCACCCACTTGCCTCCACTTTCCCTCCCTATTGCTGATAACTGTACGATCCTGTGAAGAGTTTGAGAATGCCATTAACAACATATACAAAAATTTTGGTTCCCAACAGAAGGAATAATCTGCCAAAATATAACAATCTGAGGGGAAAAAAATACAAAACAAAACAAAAAACAAACAGCAACGAAAGAAAAGACTAACAGGAGACAGTGCTGAACTGATTCCAGCAAAAGATGAAGTGTAACTCAATGACTCAGATCAACCATGTTACATCCTGTCATCTACACCTTTTTCAGATCACTGGACCAAAATTTACTGGGCATTCAGAGTTCTAGGGTTTGATCTACAACAAAGAACAGAGTCTTGATTCCACCAATGCAAGACCCTCCTAGGCCAGTGGATATTACGTATTCCATTTTCCATTTTTCATTACTTTTTTCATTGAGACCAAAAGAATAAAATGTAGCTGAAGCAGTTCCACAGTGTACTTTATCCCTTTACTTCTTTGCAACAGCTAGTTACAGAAGTTAACCATGCCTCCTCATCCTCAAGGCAGTAACACTTCTAAAATCTTCTGAGCCTATAATCATTTGGTTGCTTTTTTTGGTTTTGGTTTTAAATCCTATTCACAGCTAACAAGGATGTTTGGATGGATTGAACAAGTGAGGTAAAAAATGCCTCAGAAAACAATTCAGAAAGCAACACAGCTCACAAACTGCATATATTTTCTAAGAACAGAGCAGTTTCAGTATACCTCATTCAATTATGAAGTTGTTTGAACCTGGTATTAGCCAGCGATCTCATCACTTAAATAAGGAAATACCCACACCCAATTAAGCTCAAGATAAATTAGACATCCTCTGACCTTCAACTCTGCTTCATTTTTCTCTTGAAACCTTGCAAGTCAGAATGTGCAACAGACAACATACTGTCTTTTACAGCCAGAGGAATAATTGAATCTGTGATTTTATTAAAATATACCAATTTCTGAAAGGTACCACACTGTGATGTTCACTATGGTTCATCATTGTTCAACACTATGTCAGGTTTAGCACAGAGATGGAAGCAAATGAGAAACATCAAACCACAAATTTTCCCAAGCCAGTCCATGCTTGAAATTAATTGTAAATACAGAGAATAGTTAAAAAGTTAACAATCGCTTATCTCCTCTTGCTTCTGTTTTTAAACTTCTCTACAGAGTTACTACGGAAAATCACTACACAAAGACTCATTTAAAAAATAATCATAATTTTGTTCCAGAAAAGTCCTGAAGTTTGCGATTTGTTTTACACAACTTCAAGAGACATTTAATCAAATGAGTTATTTCCAGAGAACAGCATGGATCATTTTAATTACAGTGTCTGTCAGCCACCCTAACTATCCGTACTTTGGAAGAATGGCTCTTATTTCGCTCTTCTGCTTCTCTAAGAATTCTTATGTCTCGGTAAATTGTAACCAGCAAATAGCATCCCAGCTCTTAAACTTTGGGAGTAAGTTTTCATTCTGATCCAGCCACACAAGTAGGAGATTTGTTCACATATTTGGGAGGAAAAAAATGTTTTCTGTTAATTCAGTGAATTGCGTTCCAGAACTGTTTTGCATTGTGCCCTTACTGAACAGAATTCTTCGCTATGACTTCATGCTAAGCCAAAAGTAAACACTCTCCTTTCTCTACGTACAACTCCATTCTAAATAACCAGCATTATAATCAGCAGTGACACAGGAACAGCTGTATTCCCCCCACAAGAAGGAAAAGAAAAAAACATATTGTTCAACAAAACACGTATCTCGGTGTGAAATGCAAGCATTAACGCAATTCCCAGAATTTAGTCATCTAGCTGTGCTCCCAGGCATCACCTGGTAGTAGGACTGCCTCAACTTCACAATAGCGCTTTGAAAGGCAAAAACACCATATAATCCTCAGTTAAAGGATTTTGTCCGCAAACACCTGCAGTTTAAACTTACCAAGCACTTTTGCAGCATGCAGAAATTTGCTAGCCAAAACATCACATCCGGCACCCGCACAGTTTTCGGAACAATCCCTGCTAAAGCCAGCTCAATTGAAACAGGTGCTCACATGAACAGAGGAGACTTAGCACTCAAAACCAATTTTTACCTTATTATGTTTTCATCGTTCTCTAACTTCAACAGCCTCTCTGGCGACTTCTAAAAAGGACTTTCAAAGGAATAAGATTAGATACCATCAAGGACTTACCAGATTGGAATTGGTGGCATTGGAATCATCTTCTGGAAAGGGGATATAGATAGCTAAGGCCACACAATTGGCAAAAATAGTCAGTAAAATAATTATTTCAAATGGTCTGAGGAATGGAGTTAAGGAAATTGTTCTGAAATGTGCACACACATAAAAAAAAAAGTAGAAGATTCATAAGAATTCTGTTTAAAGAAAACATTCCAAGCTCCTTATATTCTGAGAAGAAACATATGCCTTTTTAAGTGCTTTTAGTTGCTCCCGGCCAAAAATCTTCCTAATATGTCAAAAGCAGTGTAGGCCAGTCGCGTGCCAGAGTAAACACACATTTCTTAGAAGTTTTTCTCCTTTTATTTATTTAGATAGCGTTTTCCCTATTTTCCTTTAAGTGTGGCTGTACTGTTTTTAATAACAAAAGCCTGTTCTGAAAGGACTGTCATCTTTCCTCCCACAATTCGTTTCTGTTTCTTAGCCTTTTCCATCTGCATTTATATTTTTACAATCTCTCTCGTATCTCAGAGTTAAATGCAAAGGCCCAATACACATGTACATTCAGCTAGAAAACATTTAAATGATAAAATTTATGGAGAAAGAAAAAAGCTTTATCCAAACAGTACTTACACTGTTTATAGCTACATTATTATTTTTTTCTTTAAAATTATTTGAGATAGTATTTCTTTTTCTTGAATTTGTATTTCAGTTGGCTTCATAGGTAAAACAAATGTGCGTATGTGGAATGGTAGGGACACCAGGAAACTAAGAATTCCTATTGACAGAAACTGCCACCAATTCAGGGGCATTACAGCCTGTCATCAATGTCCTCAAAACAAAACAAAACAAAAAACAAACAGAAAAGAAAACGGAATGGATGTTCAGCAAACCAACCCTGCGCAACCTCTGATGTCCCACTGACACTCAGTAGAAATCTAAGGGCATTTTTCTACTGACTTCAATTTGCTGGCACTGTATTTCGCTTATTTTTTATGGACTTCTTAACCTTAGTAGCTGTGAAGTGTCTCCCGTTAGACCAGAGACCAGATTTACAGTCTGTCTATATTTACTTGCCTGCAAGATTACCCTGGAGGCTAGCTCTGGGATAACTCACCAGTGCTCTGGAGGGGAATGAAAAGCAGGAAAGGACACAGAGAATGCAAGGTATAACCTGTGCTGCAGAGTGCATTTGAGTGTGAGTTTATCTACCATGGGATTGGCTTTGCAGAGTTGCCAGATGTCAACACGGTATGTATGCTTTTGGTCAGCAAACTACCACTCTCAGCAGGTTTTAGCAATAATAAACCAGAGACCAGGATATCCAACCGTCTGAACTGCAAGAAATAGACAACTTCCAGGCAATTGACCTCTGTATATGCTCAGATACGTTCTATATGTCACATGTGGAAGAGTCAAAGGGTTCCAGACCCACTGGACTATCTGCTTAAGCCTATCAATGCTAAGAGGTGCATGATAACATGGAGGAGGAAGACATAAAAGTGCAAGGATAGTGTGACTAGTAAGCATTCAGACTTAGGAACTTCAGAGCTTTGTAGACCGGGACAGATACGTTACTGGTGAAAGCACTGGATTTCTCAGATACCTCAAGTTGCACAGACAGTGTTTATTGCCTAATGACCTACATATCCATAGGCTTTCTTTTTCTTAATTACCTTTTGCCTAGATTTTTTTTTTTCCTTAGAGGAATATTGTCCATAAGCTTATCGTTCTTTATGTATGTTATTTATTTATTTTTACTTCTAGCCTCTTTAAACACCGCAAAAGTAAAAGGGCTTAAAATCTGAAAATATACTGCAAATCCAGCAGAATAGTAACCAGGTAAATCTTTGCAAAATAAGGTAATTACTTCATTTCACTTTTTCTTCTACACAGCTGCATTTTCAGGCTCTTAACACTATAATGTTTGAGTACGAAATACCATAGAAGTGCCATTTGATATTTAATATCTACAGCATTTAGATTTTAGAGGTTCGGAAAATTAAGCTCAGATCTTCTCAGTAATTTTCAGCAATTAGGAAAAGTCAGTGTACAGTAAAAAAATAAATAAATCTTATCATAGCCCTTTGATATTGTTATTTGTCCTTGAAGTGTTTCATCTTTATAAGGACTATATATCCAACGAGAGGTTCTGAGGAAAAAGATATTTCCACCAACTCACCTAAAACCAAACAAATACCAAAAAAAATGCAAGTGTCAGCATCTTTGGATTGCTTTAATCACATTGTTTGGTCCTCCTCTTGATCTCAGCAGTGCTGTATCCTGTTTTACAACACGTCATACCCATCATTCATTGCTGATCTTATTCATTCATCAAATGTCACTCTGTGCTCTTTGTCTATAGACATGCTTACTGGGGTGCTGGCAAGTAAACCAATATTCAGCTTCATCCTGTTAGTCATCATCCATCATCTTATGCTCAAAGTATCACAGCTATGCCAGAAGGGATAAATAGCAGCAAACCTTAATCAAAGGGATTAAAAATTAGCATCTAAAGAAAGGAATAGGCAGGCAGAAACTTTAAGGATATCTAACAATTAACAAGAATGCTTTTAGCAAGTTGCTCTTCTGAAAATGATATCCTAATATGCTCATATTCTGTTTTTATCTTTCCAACCAGAACCTCAAAGGGACAATATTATCTCATTGTCTTAAATGGCATCTTTTTTTTTTTTAAATCATATTATCTACTGCTGAGTTCAGTACTGCCTTCCCCTGACGTGCTTATTTACCCCTAACGTACTTTTGCTTTCACATTTACTGAAGAATCCCATTAGCTTGTGATTTACTGACTATTACTGTTCAGAGTCAGTCTTGGTTTCTCTTTGGGGAAACAGGGGAGTTATATTTTTACTTCTGTTTCTATTTCACACCAAATTCACAAGTTCCAGCTTTGTTGATCAGATTCAGCTGACTAAAGTAGACTTTGCTCCTTCCACATGAAGGAGACAACAGCCAAACTCTCATTGCCTTTCCAGGAAAGCAGCACTGACCCTTGCCTTTTGCAGCTCTATGTCAGTGGTTATCATCTATCATGTGTGACAATGTGTCTCTTGTTCAGCCTGCTAGCTCTGGCCCCATAACTGAATGTGTATATGTGGCAGGATCATGTTAACTATCTGTCTTTTTCCCTACTCTGGGATAATCAGTTTATCTTTCCATACATTAGGGAGAATTATTAGTTTCAATTGAATCCCAATATGATTAACAGAGCTTAGCCTTGTTTCAGGGCTTTATCATGTCAGGGTTTCTTCATTAGATCTCCTCTCAGTCCCATTTTGCCCCATTCCTTTCTCCATTCTGTAGAAATGGTGATGCTATGTATTTAACAAAAATGCATATGATTCCAAGTTCCAGAGCTGTTTATCTGGTGGCACTTCTAAAGCTCTGCAAAAAGAAAGGAAAGGCAGTAGCTGCCATCAGTCCCATGGAGTGGTTCAATTCTGGCTTCAGATACCTTGCATATCTCCCATCAGTTTCAGCTTCAGCCACGTTTTTAAAAGAATTCAACCCCTACCCTTTATCAGTTAAGCTTCTGGCAGTTTCTTACACAAGGGTACGGTTAAGACTTCAGTCCTAAACGTTTTTTTCCCGGCATAAATGATCTCAGTTAAGATAGCAAATACTGCTTGTGTACTTTATGTTCCCAATGGCGCCTTTCAACTTAATGTATTGATTTCCTCACACTTATGAATAGAGCCTGATGCACACTAACAATTTGCTGTTTTCCAAATGAGAACATCAAAAAGGATATTTCCATTCGACGATGCTGATGCATGCCCTCCGGATGGGATTTTT
>JANHGO010000039.1:18285458-18321086 GCA_024606505.1 Aquila spilogaster | reverse complement strand
TACTGAACTCAAAACATAGCACCGTACCAGCTACTAGGAAGACAGTTAACTCTATCCCAGCTGAAACTAGGACACACGGTCATATGAACTGCCAAATTAATGGCCTTTATGTCAGGGCTGCATCTTTTGCCTCGCCTACCCACTTAAGTTTGGCCATATTGGCTTTTAAAAACCTCCATCTGCACAGGCTCTACAGAGACTTGCTAAGACTTAACACCCGAACTGTCATTACAAACACTAATCAGGCATCTTACAGCTTCTGCAGACCAGAATGTATGTGTCACATCCACAGAGCTGAGCAAGGGCTACAAGGGCTTTCAAGGACCCATGTAATAACTGTTCTCAGCTGGTCTGAATCATGCTGGAATAAAGCAACTGAACTTCGAGTTGGGGCTGCTCTCTCAGTATTTCTACCACTGGCGTGCAGACATCATTGGGAACAACACTACTGATTTCAAAAGCAAAAGGCCAAACCAGGGACATGCTCAGACTGGGAGACCAATTTGTTGAGAATGGAGTTGGAAAGTAAGAAAGAAGCTGCTGGAAGGAGCACTGGGATAGCTTGGTTACAAAGACCAGGTTTAGGAGCAGAAAGCAATTTAAGACTACAATTAACAAGAGAAGTGGTCAGGGAGCCAAAGATGAGTGATGACAGCACTGAGATCAAATGAGAAAAAGGGTGAGTAACATATGAAACCACGATGGAGGGGAGACTGCAGTTAGGAGGAAAAAGGGAAAGCAAAAGGGAAAGAAAAAGGGACAGGTCTGATGGAAGCTGGACTGGAAGAAGAAAAATTACTTGGCAAAGCAAAGATAATGAGTTTAAAAAGCAACAAAAAATGGGGACATGCAGACATAAGAGTTCCTAGAGCAGATCAAGACATGGTAACCAACAAAAAGTACAGACTGGGTGAGGACACTGGGACCACTGGTATAAAGGGAAGCAGAAGGCTGGAATTTGATTGGGATTCAACAGCAAGACCTGTGCAGGACAGAAAACTGCTAATGAAATGGTAGAAAGATAAGAAACCTGAAGTATGGACTCTAAGTCCAGTAAAGAAAAGGAACAGAAAAGGCAGAACTGAGGAAGAGTTATAGCTCAGACAACTGTAGCTCAGATGAGGGGAGGTTCAGAAGGAGGCATTATTGGAAGAAAGAGCCAGAAAAAGCCCTTTTTCCAAAGATACAGAAGAGTCCTTTGAGTATATTCCTTTCCAGAGCCTAGAATAGAACCTGGCATTCATCTGTTGTGGACAAATACCTCTGTATCCCTCTGCCAAACTCTCCCAATCCTGTCTTCACCTGGTCCACACAGAGAACCACTACTTACCACTGCTGATTACCCTGACAACTCAAGTGGCCAAGGGCTGCCCAGGGAACCCAACAGTTTTTGTCCTGCTAGCAACACATACAGGCATTAAATCTCTGCTTTACCAGTTTCATCTTCACAAAGCCTAGGAAATGATAACGCTATGTTAAAAGAAAGATACAAAGGCTGCAAATTTAAGCATCAAAAGTTGAGTCCCCCTCAAATTAATTCAACACACATGAGCAAATTGTGACGATGCAGTCCTACGCGATTCTTTGCGGAAATTAAAATCTGCCCCCACCAGTGCAAAGAAATGAGGCCTCCATCCTACTTTTTACCCTTCTTGTTCAGTTGACCACTGGCTTCGAATTGACTGTCAAGAAAAGAATAAAATCTGTAGCAACCAATTCTACAGCATCGCTTGTAATTGTCTGCATGGTGAAAGGCACTGACTAATTACCTTTACTGTGAAAGCAGTAACCAACCCACTTTACAGAAGGGAAAATAGAGACAGCAATTCACCCAAGGTGACACAGTTTGCCAACACCAGAACCAGCAGACAAGCTTGAATGTCTTCCTCTCAAACCCAATGCTTATTCTTCCACCCTGACTGAGTATCAGCCTCTCTCTGCCAGAGACGGGGCTTCTGGGAAATGTTGAGCCTAAATTCCGTTATATTCAACTTCCTTAGCATCACACAGGTCAGTGATTTGCAATCTTTCTGGAGAAAGTCCTCAAGGATTTTTTGGAACAAGCTCCTGTCTTCTCCTCATCCTGACTTCAGTCACTTTCTAGCCTCCTCAGCAGCTCTATTCTGGCTTCTGTCGCTTACTCCTCACTTTTCAAGTTCTATAACTTCCCCCAGCTGTAGCAATGTTGGCATGAGGCCCAAGCTAATAAACCTATCAGAGCTTATTAGCTTGGTATCCAGTCTATCCCACCCTGCACCTCACCCTTAATGTTAGCATATCTCATCACTGTATTCACTTACTAGTTGGGAACTGTCACACAGGAGGACAATAGCAATGACACAAGAGATCCAAAAGCTTTTGCGCAGTATTCTTCCTTATCCAGAAAAGCCATCCTTTCTTTTCCTGACCCCTTCACCCTCACATTGCTCTCTGGCGCTTTCTGACTTTGCACAAGAAAAACTGAGAGACTGCTCAATATGCTGACTCCAGAAATCTCTGGTATAAAAAAAATGCTGAAGTTTGTTATACCAATATCAGAAGTGTAATATATATAGCCACATCCACACCTATTGTGTCAGTCTGCTGCAAATGCAAAAAGATTAAAAACACTTTCTTCTTTTTTGAGCAGGTGATTCCTGTTCAGCTGGATACTACCATAATCACCAGTTAATAAAGCAGCCATACCTTCCTGAAAGACAAACCCCCTTTGAAAGGCAAGCCCCTTTTCTGTAGGCAGGCATTCCCACAAACACCGGCTGGTACAAGCACTGACAAGCAAGCAGAAATCCCATCTTTCCTTTCACAGGGTCCTGTTTCAGGTTTAACAAATTAGTCTGAAGGTGCCATCCCATTATAAGGTCATATATAAACACAAGAGATCTTTTTTTAAATTTAACTAGTGTACAACAGGATTTCCTTCCTGTAATAAGGACAAGGGAGGGAAAGCAGAGCTATCAAAACAACACAAGGAATCTTCTCCTGCTATTTATCCAAAGCATAAACAACCGACTGAGTTGCCTTCTTCAGAACGTGTTGTAAACCTTGGTCTTAACCTCATTATGTTATCGCCATGCTGTGACATTGACCAGGCTTGTGCCATTTGCAATTGCCAGTAAAGTGACAGAAGCATTTTCCTCTCAGCTTCCTATCTTAGGCAGCCTATAGTTTTATTCCTAAATGTACGTTATCTCTGTTTGAATGCATAATTGCAGGGATAACAAGCAGAAAGCCTCCGTATCAGTTACAGCCTCTCATGCAGGCTAACTTTAATTCCCCTCAAACTAGCTCCAATTTTCCTGACTGCATCAAGAGAACACATAACTGTTCTTTGCACAGGGTCATGCATGAGCTTTCTTCACTTGTAAATTTAAGCAAAGTCTCAGCAGAGTTCATTAATACCAAAAAAATTTTGCGCCCAATACAACTCCCCTCCATTTGTGTGAGTTCAATAGTTTTCCAGTGAACACAGTGCAGAAGTAAAACATAAAAACTGCTGAAGCCAATTTCAAGCATTTGTTATTACCACATTATATTGTTCTGGCATTTTTCTTAAACCCAGTGACAAAGACACTGCAGTGAACATAAAAAATATGAAATCTGGGTTTTAGTATAAATGTGCATTTGAAAAATGAAAGTGCTTCACAGTCCAAGTTACCATCCCTACACTTGATAAAATGGCTTGAGGATTTATAGGAATTATTATTATTAAGGAAGCCAGATTGCAGAGAACCAGTCAGAACACCCGTGTGGTATTTTGCCTAAACTTGTAATACATAACAGCTAATCACAATTCCTCGCTAGCACGAAAGGGAAGGAATTATTTATTGGACTCTTCTGTATTTAGTTCCAATGCCCATACTAATTACTGTGGCATCATATCAAATAGGTCTTGCACCTAAAGACAAGGCTTATTAAAATGGATACATGACTATAGGTTACTGGTTTTGTACAGGCAAATGAGGCATGTCTCTCCTCAAGACTACTGTGGAAGGCATACAGCAATCAGTATGCCCTATTTGATCAATGGCTGATCACATCTGTGAAATTCATACGGAGCAATTACTTATCAAAATATTATTTAGCTATCATTTTTCTGCTTTTACCGAGAAAAGGAAAGAAGCCACTCACAATTCAGAATTGCTTTCTCTTCTCTAACCACCCTCTACTCCATTACCTTGTTGAAAACAACTGATTGAATTTTTATCTCAGCCCCCAAAGAAAACCTTGTTTGAAAAGTTATGATGAAACCTTAGAGAAGGAATACTTGGACCCTAGGGGAAAAGTGGCAGCTTATAGGAAAACTGTTGTGTCATCACTTTCAGACCTTGTAAAACCCTTACTATTCATCATATGTTTTCTGTAGGTAGTCTCTTCATGTCTCAGGAAGTTAGAGATGGCTCAGGAAACCAGGAATGTACAAGTTTCTGTGGTAGCTTTACCCCTAAAAAACTAAACTGCAAAACGGAAATGAATCAAGTTCTTACACAAGTGAAACTTTCTTCTGGGCAGCTAGCAGGATTCTGTATACATTCAGTCAGACTCACACTTCTGCACAGTACATGCACCTGTGCATGCTGTTAACCTGCATGCACACATTGCAGACACACACTCCTTTCCTGTTTCAGATTATAGCCTTTGGAACTCTAGACTTCATGGCTATGAAATAAATCTGATTGCAAAATACATGCTTACAGGTAGAAAAAGAGAAATTTAAAAAATCAAGTGAGTACATAAGCTTTTATAGGAACGTATTATTACTCCCAGCTTCTTTCTAGTCCCTTCTATGTACAGTTTGGGTCTTTGAGAGTAAGGTCCCACTCTTCTGCAATTCCTGCCATCTGGAATAGCTTTCCGTTAACTCCACGTTTCATCTATTCTTTCATCCCATTCCAAAACACAACTAACAAAATTTTTCACCCTTATCTTCCACTTCCCCTCCCTATTGCTCAGTACTTTATTAACTGATCACAACATACAACTCTTCACAATTCTGTGAAAAGTTCTCGAATGCAGAATATGACATATACTCAGAAAGTTTGTTTCCCAACAGCAGTATATACATGCCAAGATATATGTATATCACCCTGAGAAAAAAAAACAAAAAAACCCCCAAAACACACAAAACCAAACAACCACAGCCACAAACAGGGACTAACAGGAAATCTCAGGAGCTCCAGGGTTTGATCTATAGTGTAGAATAGAGTCTTAATTCCACTAGTGCAAGCCCATCATGGGATACTAAGTATCCCATTTTCCATTTTTAATTACTTTTTCCATTAAGACCCAAAGAACAAAGTGAGGTCAAGCAGACTCCCCATTTTACTTTCTTCTCCCCTCACTTCTGTGAAACAGCTATTTATATAAATTAACAATGCCTCTTCATCCTAAAGGCTATAACATTTCTAAACTTTCCCAAGATGGTGATCTGGCTTGGCTGTTGTTTTTTTAAATCCTACTCACAAATAACATGAATATTTTGATAAGTTGACCAAATGATGCAAAAAATGTCTTGGAAAACAGATGCAGAACAGCAACAGCTCACAAGGTGCATATATTTTCTGATAGTAGAACAGTTTCAATACACCTCATTCAATTATGAATATACTCCCAACCTAGTATTAGCCAGCAGTCTCCTCACTGAAATAAGGCAAATACCACATCCAATTAAACTCAAGACAAATTAAGAGTCCTCTAACCTTCAACTCTGCTTCATTTTCCTTTTTCAACCTTGCAAGTCAGAACGTGCAATAAGCAACTTACTGTCTTTTATAGCCAGAGGATCAAGTGAATCTGCTTTATTTAATAAAAGATAGTAATTTTTGAAAGGTGCCATACCGAAGTGTTTCAAACATACACACCACAATTCATCATTGTTTAACACTAAAATCAAGCTAACAAAGAGATAGCACCAAAAGAGAAACAAGACCAACTCACATATTCTGTAAATATAGAAAACAGTTAAAAGTTCACAATCACTTATCTCCTCCTGCTCCTATTTTTAAACTTCTTTACGGAGTTGCAGTGGAAGAGCACTACACTACAATTTTTTTGTTCATTTTTTTGGTTTGTTTTTAAACACAGAAGTACTGTTCCAGCAAAATCCTGAAGTTCCCAATTTGTTTTATACAACTTCAAGAGATATTTAATCAAATGACTGACTTCCAAGAACAGCATGCAGCATTTTAATTACAATGTCTGTCAGCCATCCCAATTACCCCTACTTTGGAAGTATGGCTTTTGTTTTCCTCCTCTGTTGCTCTAAAATTTCTTATGTCTCAGTAAATTTTAATCAGGAAATAGCATCCCAACTCAAACTCTGGAAGCAAGTTTTCATCCTGATCCAACCGGACAAGTAGAAGATTTTTTCACATATTTGAGAGGAAGAAAAATGTTTTCTGCCAATTCAGTGAATTGCGTTCCAGAGCTGTTTTGTGTTGTTCCCTTACTGAACAGAATTCTTTGCTATGACTTCATGCCAAGCCAAAAGTAAACACTCTCGCCTTTTTATATGGACAGATCTATCCCAAACTACCAACATTAGCATCAGTGTTAACAGAGGAAAAGCTATATTCCCCCAACAAGGGGAAGGAAAAACAAACAAACAAACAAACAAACCCCACACAGCACACCAAAAAACAAACCCACAAACATTGTTCAACCAAACACGTGTGTCTGAAATGCAAGCACTAATGTACTTTCTAGAAATTAGTCATCAAACTGTGTTCTCATGTGTCACCTGGGAGGAGGACAGAATCAATTTCACAATAGCACTTTGAGACAAAACCCACCATATAATCCATGATTAAAAGATTTCTTCCACAAATACCTGCAGTTTAAAACTTACCAGGCACTTTTGCAGCATGCAGAAATTTGTTAACCAAAACATCCCATACAGCACCCGCACAATTTTTGGAACATTCTTTTCTAAAGCCAGCTCAACTGAAACAGGTGCTAACATGAATAGGAGACATAGCACTCAAAAACAGTTTTTACTTTATTATGTTTTCATCTTTGGAGGATATATTTATGTTCCCTACCTTCAACAGTCTCTCTGGTCACTTTTTACAAGGACTTTCAAAATAGTAAGACTAAACACCATCAAGGACTTACCAGATTGGAATTGGTGGCATTGGAATCATCTTCTGGAAAGGGGATATAGATAGCTAAGGCCACACAATTGGCAAAAATAGTCAGTAAAATAATTATTTCAAATGGTCTGAGGAATGGAGTTAAGGAAATTGTTCCAAAATGCACACACACAAATAAAAAAAAAAAAAATAAAAGATTTATAAGAATTCTGTTTAAAGAAAACATTCCAAGCCCCTTATATTCTGAAAAGAAACATATGCCTTTTTAAGTGCTTTTAGGAGGTCCCAGCCAAGAATCTTCCTAATATGTCAAAAGCAGTGTAGGCCAGTCGCGTGCCAGAGTAAACACAGATTTCTTAAAAGTTTTTTCTTCTTTTATTTATTTAGATCACATTTTCCCTATTTTCCTTCAAGTGTGGCTGCACTATTTTTAATAACAGAAGCCTGTTCTAGAAGGACTGTCATCTTTCCTCTTATGATTAGTTTCTCTTGCTCTTTTCCATCTGCATTTACAAACCCTGCAATAGTTTTAACAAAAGTTTTGGGGGGGGGTTGTTGTTGTATTTTTTTCCCCTTTCTCAATCTCTCTCTCGTATCTCAAAGTTAAATGCAAGGGCCCAAGAAATACATGCATACATTCAGTTAGAAGATGTTTAAATGATGATAAAGTTTGTTAAGGCAAAAAATCATGGCTTTGTCCAAAATGTGCTTATATTGCAAATTGTCATGTATCCTTGTTTTGCTTTAAAATTATTTGAGGGAGTATTTCTTTTTCTTTTATTTGCATTTCATTTGGCATCATAGGGAAAACAAACATGTATATTAGGGACACCAGCAAACTAAGAGTTCCTTATGGCACAGAAACTAACACCAATTCAGGGGCATTTCAGCCCGATATCAGCCTTATCAGGGAAAAAAAACCCAAACATTTGGGATGTTCAACAAACAAATCCTACACAACCTGGATGCCCCACTGACTGTCCATTGGAATCAAAGGGCATTTTCTACTGACCAATTTGCTGGCACCGTACTTCATCTACTTTGGTGGACTCCTTAACCTCAATTGCTGTAAAGTGTCTCCAAACAGACTAGAAACCAGATTTATAGTCTGTCTACATTTACTTGCCTGCAAGAATATCCTGGAGACTAGCTCTGGGATAACTCGCCAGTACTCTGGAGGGGAATGAAGAACAGGATAGGACAGGGAGAATGCCAAGCATAACCTGTGCCATAGAGTGCATTTGAGCATGAATTTATCTACCACGGGACTGGCTTTGCAGCGCTGCCAAATGTCAACACAGCGTGTATGATTTTGGTCAGCAGACTATTGTTCTTAGCAGGTTTTAGCAGGAAAGAACTGGAGATCAGGATGTGCAGCAGCCTGAACTGCAACATATACACGCACCTGACCACTGTTTATGCTCAGATACGTTCTACATTTCACATATGGAAGAGTGAAAAGGTTTCAAACTTGCCAGACTACTGTGCTTAAACCTATGAATAACAGGAGTTATATGATAATATGGAGGAAGAAGAGCAGATCAGGGTAAGTAGATTACATGTGAAATCAACAGGACTTCTCAGATATCTCAAGTTGTATATATAGTGTTTACTGCATAAAGACCTGAATTTCCACAGGCTTTTCTTTTCTTAATCACTTCCTTCCTAGACTTTTTGGTTTTGACAGGATTAATATCCATTAACTTAGCACTGTTTATGCATATTTTCTTTTACTTCTAGTCTCTTTTTGCACTGTAAAAATAAAATGGTATAAAATCTACAAATACACTGCACACATAGCAGAAAATTAAATACACAGCTAAATCTTTGAAAAATAAAGTAATTACTTGATTTCACTTTTTCTTATATTCAATTGCATCTTCAGGCTCTTAAAACTATAATATTTGGGTAAGAAACACCACTGAAGTACCATTTGATATTTGTTTAATACCTACTATGCTTAGACTTTAGTGGTTCAGCAAATTAAGCTAAGCTTTTCTCAGTAGTTTTTAGCAATTAGGAAAAGTCAGGGTACAGAATAAAATTACACTTTATCACAACTCTTTGATATTGTTACTTGTCATTGAAGTGTTTCACATTTATAAACACTACATGTCCAATGAGAGGTTCTGATGGAAAAAAAAAATTTTCCATCAACTCACCTAAAACCAAACAAAACCAAAAAATGCAAGCATAAGCTTATTTGAATTGCTTTAATCACATTGTTTTGTCCTCTCTTGATCTCAGCAGTGCTGTATCCTGTTTTACAACACATCATTCCCATCATTCATTGCTGATCTTATTCATTTATCAAATGTCACTCTGTGCTCTTTCTCTAAAGACATGTGGTTTACTGGGGTGCTGGCAAGTAAACCAATATTCAGCTTCATCCTGTTAGTCATCATCCATCATCTTATGCTTAAAGTATCAGAGCTATGCCAGAAGGGATAAAAAGTAGCAAACTTAATCAGGGGGATTAAAAATTAGCATCTGAAGAAGAAAGGAATAGGCAGGCAGGTAGTTTAAGGACATCTAAGAATTGACAGAAGCATTTTTAACAAGTTCTTCATCTGAAAAATATGTCCATGTCAGCAAGACCCAATATACTCATATTCTGTTTTCATCTTTCTAACATCCCACCAGACACCCAAAGGAACAATATTATCACATTGTCTTAAATGCCATCATTCATTTTTTATCATATTAACTACTGCCAAGTTCTGTACTGCCTTCCCTTGACATGCTTATCTATCCCTAACAACATGTTTTTTCTTTTGTATTTACTGAAGAACCCTATTAGCTTGTGATTTACTGACAATTACTGTTTTGGTTTAGTCTTGGTTTCTCTTTGGGGAGGCGAGGAAGGTATATTTTATTTTGGTTTGTGTTTCACACTAAGTTCTCAAATTCCAGCTTGTGCTGATCAGACTTGGGTGACTAAAAAGGCTTTGCTCCTTCCACATGCAGAAGCCAATGGCCAAACTCTTAGTGACTTTCCAGGGAAGCAGCACTGACCCTTACATTCTGCAGTTCTGTGTCAGCTATTATCATCTATCATCTGTGGCACAGTCTGTCTCTTGTTCAGACCACTAGATCTGGCCCTGTACTGCATTTGTACATGTTGCAGGATTACTTTAACTGTCTATCTTTTTCCCTGCTTCCAGATAACCAGTATCTCTTACCATACATTAGTGAGGCTTATTAGTTTAAGTGGAATTCCAATATAATTAACACACCTTAGCCCTGTTTCAGGGTCTTATTGCATATGTTTGGGTTTTTTTATCCTCCTTTTGTCCCAGTCTTTCCTCCATACTGTAGAAAGTGTGATGCCATGTGTTTAACAAAAAAGCATATGATGCAAAGTACCTGAGCTGTTTGACTGGTGACACCTCTTTAAGTGCTTGCAAAAAAAAAAAAAAAAAAAAACCCAGAAAACAAAAAAACAAAAAAAAAAAAACAAGAAAAAAGGAAGGGAAAGACAACAGCTGCTGTCAATCCCATAGTCAGTTCAGTTCTGGCCTCAGATATCTTGCATATCTCCCATCAATGTCAGCCTGGGCCATGTGTTTTTAAAAGAGCAGAATCCAACCCCTAACCTTTATCATTTAAACTTCTAGCGGTTTCTTACACAAGGGTAAATTTAAGGCTTCAGTCCTAAACTTTTTTTCCCCCCCAGCATAAATGATCTCAGTTAAGACATCAAAAACTACTCATGTACTTTACATTCCCAGTGGTGCCTTTCAACTTAATGTATTGATTTCTTCACACTTACAAATAGTGCCTGATGTGCACAATTCACTGTTTTCCAAATGAGAACATCAAAAAGGATATTTCCATTCGACGATGCTGATGCATGCCCTCCGGATGGGATTTTTCAGTGTTAAACACAGCAGTGCCCGGGGAGGACGTGTAGCTGTGGTGGTACCCTGTTTTTTCTGTTTCCCGTACTGCTGCCGTTTTCTCTGCGTGGAGCTAGCTGTGGATATTGTTGCATTGCCAGCACTACCCATCAGTTTGGCTTGCCTGGCAGCATCAATCGCAGCTTGCCAGGACAGAGCTGCCCCTGGAGTAGGGATGTGCTCTGGGGCAAGCCCTGCAGCTGCATTGGCATTCATGTTGGCATGAGCTGGACGGGGACTCCCATAGTTGGAACCTGTGAAAGGAAAAAAACCCAGAAATTTGTGAAAACATTTTTTAAACAGCAAAAAAGAGAAATAGGGTTTTTAAAAATCTTAAGTATCAGTAAAATCAAGAGCTAAGGTTAAGGATAAGTGTAGGGTATCCACTTACAACCAGCTTGTTCCTCCAATTCAAGCTCTTCATTTTGAAGTAATACTACTATGCAATCATTCATTTTGCAACAGTCTCCCAACAAGACCCAATGGACACTGAGCTGTTAGAAGTGCCTCCAATCAATACAATCTCCAGGGATTCACAGAAAAGAAACTGTCCTTCTTTTACTTTTTTACCCACACATTTTGCAAGTTGGATTGTTTGAAAGCTCAAAGGGTGAGGCTAGTTCTCATCACTTTATCACACAGACATGCAGCACTATGCTATTTAGTATGTGGCAAAGCACCCAAATGAGATTCTCAAGTCCTATCATAAAAATCCTTAAGTTTTCAAGATTACCTCAAGGTAAAGTGAAATTTTAACAGTAAGGTTAATTCTCTCTGCAAAGAGTACATATATATAAGCCTAAGAAGAGCCTGACTAGAAGGTACACTGAAGCAGAAACTGGAACACAAAGGCGGAGTTCATGGCTTTTGTGCTCTATACGATGCTGTGCAGATAGTTTAAGCCAACCATCACATATTTAGAAACTAGAACTGATTCCTTATCCTGATAAGCTGATTTTAGGATAGACGAACTATTAAAATCAATGGAGTAACACTTACTTTAAAAGCATGTATTAACAAGAATGCTAAGACCTAGCAGTACCAAGTTTCACCTCTTTTAGCTAAAACTGAGGGAGTATATGCTTTTGCCCAATCATAATAATAGAATATATCTATCGGGTCACATGTAGCTGATATTTAGAAGGTCTTAGCGCTACAAAAAATGAAAGTCACCCTTTCAAGCTAGTACAATTGTTCCAGTGTTTCAGTAAAGACAGTTAAGTCACCTGTGCCTCTTCAATGAGGCTTTCTCAGCGACTCAAAACTTCAATCACTTCAAAATGAGTGAATTTTGAAGCTTCAAAACCAATTCCCTTTCTCTTTGGAATACACTTCAATTGAGATATGTGAGAATTTGTGAAAGATTAACTGAATTTTGCCACAGACACTTCATAGAAGAAAATATAAGCCATGTTAGAAAAGTGCAACATAAAACTTACACAGAGTCACAATTTTAATTAGGCAGAACATCTTGTTTAGATACGTCCTATATAAGATTTAAGAGACTACTTATCTTTTTTGTGGACTTCTGAGTTTGCCTGCGGCCCATATGTTGAGATACAGGTAAAAGGAAGCCCAAATGATCTACAGATCTTATTCCTTCACAGTTTATGAAACCAGACTTCAGTTTCAAAACACAGCACACTCAAGAGATTGTGTTTCCCCTTCAGAGGCTATGCTTCAGAAAGAGTGTACATGCAAGGGGCAGGTAGCAGAAACCCAGTAAAGGAGTTAGATCACCTTTTATTTCAAAGCAAGCTCAAAGTCTGCTATTGACCGTGTTCAGCTTCAGAATAATATAGAAATAGGGTGTTACTAACTAGATCGGATGGGGTCCTATAGACTGCTAGACAAAGCAAACAGAAGACCACGTGACACTCCACTTTCCTTAAAATATCAGATGAAAGACGTTCAAAACCAGGAACTGGCAAACTGTTCTTGAACAGAAATAATTACCCAAGATGCATATTTCATAGCTGGATGTGCAGTGCCAAGATATCACAGCAATGACTGCACTACAAATGAATTAAAGCAAGTAGAATAAATACAATTACATTGTCACACAGAGTGCAACAGGATATGCGTCTACCTAGAAAGCATGCAAGATTTTCAAATTCATCTCACGGAATCACAAGGAAGGACATAACAGAGTCGGATGTTATTTTATGTCAGGCATTGCCTTAAGATTTCCAGGCTGTTATAGTTTCATTGCATAGCAAGAAAATCTAGAGCTTGTCTCTGCTCACTGAAAAACCTGCTAGTTGCAAACCAGCCAAAGGAAGCTGGTAAGTAATATGACTCTGATATGTGAAAGGGAAAGCTGAAAGAAACAAGAAATGGGAAATAGTTAATTCACATCCCTCAGATTTTGAAACTGAAGAAAAAGAGCTTTCAGAATTGCACAGGCTAAGCACATTTCCTCGTGAAGCAGGCAATCAACTGGCAGAAAAACTTAGTTAGTTTTCTAAGACTAAGCAAATTGTACACAGCACTACTCATGGGATACATATTTATTTTCAGACTAGTTCCAGATGCAGTTTTTCTCTTTAGCGTCTATTTGACCTCCCCAGCCTAAGGCATGCTGGAGAGAAAAATAAATGGAAAATTACTCTAATTATTCTCCAACTCCAGCTCCTCTTTAATACTGACCCATTAGAGTGGATAAGAAAGATGTGTGTGTTTTCCAGTTAAGGCAAACTTGCTGATCCATTGTCACTGTGTTCTTATCATGCTGACTAGACCATGTGGTCCTGAAAACAAACAGCTGCTACATCTTAATGAAGACTTTTCTGCAATTTGGGAATGTATCAAGTTTCTTCATTATTATTGCTTATTAGTTAGGTTTCACATGAGGATTCAAGTCTATGCATTTTTACTTTGATGTGCCAGCAAAGTTAAGGATACAACTTGTGGTGGTTGCATTGCTTTTGCTTCTACTATGATCACCAGTCCCATAATAAAGCTCTTTGTCCCAAATTAATTTCAAAAGATGAGTCAGTAATGACAGATTTATATTAACAAATATTACAAATATTGATTACTGATAAGGATCTGTCTGTTTTATGAAGCTCAGAGGGTGCAGACTCTATCTGTACTAAATAACTAATGGCAGTGACAAAGTATTTGATCCACTGGCAGTTTATAGAAATAGCTTAAATTAAAGAATGAAGCTCACACAGCTTCATGGAAAGTACATTCAAGAACTGAGCAAAATATTTTCAAGATGGCATAGCCAAAATTTCAGGGAGAATGAAATTCTACCCTATAATCTAAATGCTTAGTGTTAATTCCTAGGAATTAAGCAGAACAAAATTCATATTGAACTTGTGAGGCACCATGCTAAATTTCACCTATGGCACTCATTTCTCCCCACCACAAAACTTTGCTGTAACCTGAGAACTGCAGTTACTGGATTTGCTACTTTCATTTTGCAATGTAGCAGTTAAAATACTTCACTCCATTTCCCCTCTACAAATAAAGTTTCCTGATACCTAAATCACTTTAATCATATTTGTTTATGCTGTTGTTAAGCTGGAAGTTGACCAGAACTGGGAAATGGAGATTCAGCCCCCACCCAAATGCAATAACTCAGTAAGCACTGTGATCCACAGCATCATCACCCTGATAATCCCTACCACCCTGTAGCAAGAATTTGTACTGTTGACTATGTCCAGCTGGTGCACAAAACTCTTCTCTCTCAAATATTTCTGTGCTACAGATCATGAGTTTAAGCATTTGAATAGCAATTAAACAGAAAAGTCCATATAAGTGAATAAATTTGATTACAAAGTCTTTGGGAGAGACTTTCATTTCTGCAAAAAATGCAAGGTTGCAGAACTACTTCAAATGCAGAAACAACAGAAATACAGGTCTCAAAAATCAAAGTTAAGTTAGAAAAGCAATAGATAAGGCTGCTATACAACAGGAAATGTACTGTGTTGCACAAAATACCTGATATGTAAACTTACAACTAAATTACCAAAATGGTCATCACCAAAATCACTGTTAAAATATACAGTGATCACTAATACCTTTAAGTGCTATTTGCATTCTCATAACATCTATCTGTAATCTGTACCCACCTATTAATTATCCCAAAAGCACCATTAAAAAAACAAAACTAAGCAATGACTATTCTATATGAGGAGTGGGCAAGTTAATGACACAATGGAATTGCAACTTTTGAGTTTCTTGACTTCATCTATTTAGCCATATATTTATTTTGGAGGAATTTGTGCTTAGATTAATTCTTTAAATTAAAATAAAGCTATGCCAATGTGCGGTGTCACCATTCTTTTTTTCCATCACTTTAAAAACAACAGAATCCTAAAAATGCAAACCTTGAAACTGTTGCACAACTGTATTTTCCCCCAAAGCAGAGAGATGGGTACAGTAAAAGACAAAACTGGTTAAATAATGTCTTAACTGAACACTGAAAGAAAGGAAACAAAGTCAGAAACTGGTTATACTACTAAGATCATGTGTAAGACCAATTCAAGCACACAGAAAAAAAGTTACAGAAGAGCGAAGTGAGAGGTCCCTAACAAGAAACGTCAAGAATAACACACACACACACACAAAAAAAAAAATCAGTGTATGAGATGATCTGTTAATAAGAGGAAGAATGTGGAAAACATTGATCTGGAGGAATGGAAAAAGGAGAGCATTTGATAGATGATTGTAAGAAGGCTTAAGTGTTACATGACCTTTTTGCATCAATTTTTACTAAAGAAAAATCCATCAAGAGCAGGTGACTAGCACAATTAATCCCCAAACCAAAACAAGTATCATTTCCAACTGTAAAAGGGAAACAAATTAGAAAATACTTAGATAATGTCCATGGTTTCAGCTACTTAGGTACCGCACCCTAGAATATCCTAGAATATTTAAAGAGCTTTCTGAAGTAATCTCAAAGCTGTTAGCTGCTAGTTTGAACTCATGGAAGACAGGAGAGATCTCAGAGGACTGAGAAAGGGTGAATGGAGTCCCCAGTTAAAAAAGTGGGAAGGCGGGAAATTTAAATCCAGTTGAACTTCAGTCTCCAGAAAAAAAATCTGGAATAAGTAAAATAAACAAGTGTCAGCAAGTACTTGGAAGACAAGGAAAAAAAGAGCAGCAGACATGGATCTGTCATGAATACATTGTGTCGAAGAAAACTAATTCCTTCCAGAACTGGGTAACAGAATTCACGGGCAAGATGGAAGCAGTAGGTACCATGTCTCCTGACTTTATTAATAGTTTTATGAGGTCTTGTGTGACCATTTCACAAGGATGCTATGGACATATGAGCAAGGAAAAAAATGCTATAACGTGAATACGAAACCAGTGGATGCCTGAGAGCAGTTATCATTGGTACACAGTATAAATTGGAAGACGTGTCACATGGAGGTACCCAAGTGCCTGCCCTGGATCCAATTCTGTTCACTGTTTTCATTAATGATCTGGATCATGAACTGGTGAATGGTGTTATTAAATGAGCAGGTAACTATGAAGCCGGGAGGTAGAGCAAATACACTGAAGGACAGGATTTGAATTCAAAATTAACTTCATGAATTGGAGAAAAATTCTTAAAAATAGAATGGAGTTCAGCAGGGACAAATGCAAAGTATTTAAGCAAAATTAAACACCTGCCCAAATTAATTTCAGAAAAGCCTTGGGGGTTATATTGGATGCCCCAACAGAACAGAAGTTGATATTGTCATACTGCCTTCCTCCCACAAAACGCAGTCATTGCAACACAGTATATAAACAGGGATAATATCTATGCAACACTACAAGTAATCCTCTTCAGCTCAGCATTGGCAGAGCTTCAGCTGAAATACAGTGGGCAGTTTCAGGTTCCACACTTCAAGAAAGATGTGGCTTGGTTCAGGCTGCCCAGAATAGAGCCAGGAGACCAACCAAAGACCTAGAAAACATAAGCTATGAGGCAAAGTGACAGAAATGGGAATGCCAAACTTGGACTGCTGCTCCTGAGGATGTGAGGGGGAGGAGGGTATTATAGCAATCTTTAAGAGTGCGTGTGTATATATTTTTTTTAATATATATATACACATATATATATTTTAACATATATTTCTAGATGTGTGTGTGTACACTTGATTTCAGAGAACAGAAAGGGAATATCTGTCACCATACTCACAGTGAATAAGCAGAAGCAATGGCTTTTGCAGTAAGAAAAATTCAGCATGTACCTTAGGAAAACACCTTCTAACCATAGAGACAATGAAACACACCTATTGACTTCCTGGATTGGTGGCAGCACCTCCCACACTCTAAGTCTTTTAGATCAGGCCAGAAAAACATTTCTCCAGAATCACAGACATGACGTAAGATTTATAGTGAGAAGTAGTTTCTTTTCTTAGTCTAAAGCAAGTTTGACCTGAAGGAAGGCCTTTGCACAGAATGCTTATGTATTTCTTCCATCGGTTAATCTATCAAAAGAGGCCCCTCTGAGTAAACCCTGCTTCACTGAAACCTTTAGATCATCACAGCTACATCAGCACATTGTAAGACTTCTATATGCACACTCGTCACTCTGCGACAGGGAAGGTGAGGGCCTTCAGTCCAATTGACCTGGAACTCTATTTCTTTGGCTTTAAAACCTGACTCTGCAAATATATTTTTCTAAAAGTCTGAAAGTCTTTCAGTATCCCAGGACAGTAACAACTAGTCATACACAAAGCTTAAAATCTTAAAATTAAATAAACCCACTTATTTGTATAAGAAAACAGTCTTTTCCAGAAATCCTTAGTAAATTTTCAGTTGACATCCCTGGAAATTTCCCCTAGTGAACGCAGGGCTGCACACACATAAAACTCACTTTCTTTAAAGCATAATTTGGATATTTTTCCTTACTTGCCTTTTTTAAAAAAAGAGTTGTCAAGACATTAATTCTGACAGCTAACTGCTAAAAATGACACTAGTTTTTTCCAAAAAGAAAAATTTTCTGGAGGTAATTTGTAAGTAGAGATAGGACTTCTAATGAAAGCTGGATTGCAACCTGAACTATGGCTTTTTCTATAACAAAATTTATAATGTACACATACACTTTTAAACATCATGTCAGACTAAAACTCAGTGTGTAGTTGTTAGCTCAGATAAGAGAGTTAAAGAATTTTTCCTGTAAATTGTTTTGGGGCTTCAGAACACACACATAAAAGATACATGATTTAAGACAGTTCGTTTGCCATAGTTGAGACTAAACATTTTTTAAAATCTAAACAAAAAAATCTTATTCAAGAGCCATCCTTCATTTGCAACTAGATCTTTGTTTTCCTTTATCTCCCCGCTCCAAACAGAGGGGTTTTTTGCTGCATTCCATTAACATAAGAAGGTGTAATGAGCTACGAGCAATGTGAAAAAACAAGTCCATTTCAATGAAGAGAGCAAGTGCACAAGCTGCTCTTCAAGTATTGAATACCTCCAAGTTAAATATTTATGCTTGAAAACTACAGACACTGCATGATAAATTATCATACCATTGCCAACACGATTTAGATTTTGAATTTTCTGAGAAAGAGAGAGACTTTTATTCTATATTGGTAGAACATCCAGCACAACGGATTCCTGGCTTGTGAATAAGGCACAACAAGAACACAAGCAATAATAATTCCCTGTCAACACTGGAATAAATCATGGGACAACTCTTCTCTTAAAATTACCACATATATAGTTCTCTTAATGCAAAAATACCTTGTTTCAGAGTATGTTGGAAACCCATTGCTTCCTAATAAGATCTCTCCTCCATATGCACTTAGAGATGCAAAAGATCTAGGCAGAGATACAAATTTCTACCATTTCCCTTACTTTTATTTTGAAAACGGTATGGTTTTCAAGGAACACAATACAGGTGTTTGAGGTGGTGGTTTTTTGCTTTGGGGCTTTTTTTTCCTGGGGGCAAGGAGGGGGGTTTGGGTTGTGTTGTTTTTTTTTTTTTTTTATAAAAGACACAATCTTGCACTTGTAGTAAAAGTAAATTATATTCTTATTTACTGACAAATTTGGGGTTTTACAGCTTGGTCTACAATTACACAAATGATAGAAACCCTCTCTCTCTCCCCTTCTAATTAGCAGGTGATAAGAACTTATCATCTAAGATTTCATCGCTTGAGTGTTCCTTCTTTTACTTCTTTAGTTTTATCTTTCCATTCGGAAACAAAACACAGTAAAGCAACAGTCTGTTCTGCCTTCTTCACCAAAGAGGCATCTTGTCAAACCTTGCTCAGAAGAATCTAGAAAGCCACAAGTTTGAAAATCCTCAGCAGTCACAAAAATCCACCTAGCTTCTGATTGTCTCTTCTGTAACTATGGATTCAAGAGAACTAGACTGGGAGGTAAGGTCTCTTCTTTTAGAGATGAGGAAGAAGGGGAAAAAGCATGGAGCTTCCTAAATGTTAAGCTCCAAGGCAAGTGTCTAATATGAGAAGTTTGATAATTGATGTAGATATCAGGAGAAACAGAGAGGTCTATAATACAACTCAGCTGGACTACAAATTCTTTTAGGAGATAATTTTATTAGACTATGGGGGAGGGGGTGTTAAGAGGCCAATTTCCTTTGAAGCATTTGCATTTTCTTGTGGCTTTCAAGCTACAAGAAAACACAAAGAAACCCACAAAGAATCCTTTTTAGTTTCTTGAGACATGGTTCTGGTGGCACCTAGATTAAGCTCTCAGACACCAAGCCAGGAAACACTTTCCTTTCCTTCAACCATAGCTCACTGAAACATTCATAAAACTCAAAAATATCAGCTAAGGACTAGTGACATAAAGATCCTTTTTACTAATAACAGTATTTGCATTCATCTCAAATAAGCCCAAGAGAACCCAATTAGCTGTATATTTGAAGGAATGGCTAGCAAAAGCTTTTACGCAAAACTGTAGTTCTGCTGTGATAATGCAATCTCCCACAGAATGCAAAGCACAAAGACATTTCTAATACCAAATGGCATATAAATTAAAAACCAAGGTTCCTCACTTGAGACAGTTATAGATGTATGTCTCATGGTATAGTGCATTAATACATCTTTTTAAAAGTATTTTAGGGTACCTATCAGTACAAAACCTTTGCAGTAACATGCATACACATCACGGTGAGTTTCTTGTTCTTCCAAGAACAAACTCCAGGCATAGATCCTCAAATGGAGACACCAAGAGAGTGCTTTCTTGCTTAAATGTGTATTTTTCACCATTCATCTGAATTAATGTTACCACCATTAAGGATCCTGGGATCAAGCACATCTGTGGTAAAATTTCCTTAACTTCAGTAAAATTCCTCTGGAGATTAACTGTAACTCAATAGCTTGGATTCTTCTGACAAACTTGTCAACTGCTCATCATTTTCTTATTGGTGAATGATTACTCTTCACTTAGCAAGTAATCTAAATATAACTTCTTTACAGAAATGAAGCTCTTACATGTTTAAAATAATCTTTACTGTATTAGATGGTCTCCAGATTCTTTGTCTGAGAATGCAGAATGGGATAGAAATCAATACACAAACCTGTTAATGTGATTTGCCTCACCCTACCCAAATCATTTTAATAAAGGGATCTTATCTAAGGTCCCTCTATAGTCAGTGCAGAAGACCGTTTCTTCCATTCCTAAGACAGATGTCTAAAATACAAGTGAAACCACCTCCTGAAAGTGCCAGTCTCTCTTCAGATTGGACAGAAGTAATCTAAAACATAAGTTTAATTGCATATCAATATCAAATTTAAGTGGATTAAATGAGATTAAATGACTCCCACTTATGTGTGGGGAGTACATGCATGCACATGTGTTTGGGCACAAAGTACAGAGCAATTCTGTAGCTGCTTTTGGCCCAAAATGTCACAAAATTTGGAAAATATGTACAAATGTATGATATCTAAATAATTCAAAGCCTGCAATTTCAATGATTCTTCATCCTAGAAAAATCAATCACAATTCTTCCACAACTCATAGTATTCTCAGTCCAGAAATAGCAGTCTGTTCCCAGTTACGTCAGGTGGATGATGACTAAAAAGCACAAAAATATCTCTATATAGGTCTGTATCTGATTTACAAACAATATGAATTTCAATAAAGACGGATACACACACAAACCAACAAAACAAAACAACAACAAAAAAAAACCCTTTAGCATCCAGATCTAAATGGAGATCAGCCCTGATAAACAATACACAGTGCAAATTCTTACAGGGTGAGGTTTTTTGTTTCCTCTTGCTGTTTATGGGGTCATTGTTCAGCTGCACAAATCCAGACAGCGGGCAGATTTTTCTGGAAAGAGCTTAGCAAGTGTATAAAAGGAGAGTATATATATCTAACCTTCCTATACAAGATAAGTACTCCCTGCCAGCCCTCCATCCCAGTTGTGATACCCACATCAGAAAGCCATTGATCCACATTATCATACAATAACTTATGTTAAGAGGGACCTCTGAAGGCCATCTGGTCCACATCCCTCCTTTTTAGCCCCCTCATTCAAAGTGGTCAAATTTCATGAACCCCTTTGGCTCTCCAGCACCACACTGCACCACTTCTAGTATCTCTGAGTCTGTGGGTAGGGTTGCAAGAACTGACCACAGTAGGCACCCAAATCAAAGGTTCATTCAGATATTGGGCATACAACTTAAGAGAATAATATATATCTAATTTTAAGAGGTACCTACTGCATTATACTTTGTGAAAACCAGACATCTGCAAATTATATCATTAGCACCCACACAAAACAGAGTCACCTAAAGACTATTTGTTGCTTTCCAGAAAGGCGAAACTTTGAATTTATTTTAAACTGCATTTACCTAATTTTAGATTATGCATGCAATATCCTAATAAATTAAAGATGCACTCCCTTCTTGAAATGCAGGCAGTTTCAAAGGAAAAGTTATTACAAGATGTTTCAAGTGTCAAAACTGACTTTGATTTCAGCTATTAATCTTAGGGTTCTAAAAAAAATACATTTCTCTTTTAAATGTGATTTTTTTCCCCTGCTGCTTGGAGTAAAACCAACAAAACATCAGAAAAAGCAACTGAAGAGGAAAGTTTTGAAACAGACTATACAAAAAGTTCTACCAAATCCTAAGAATTAAGCAAGTGAAAATAGATAAGTTTGGGTTTTCTCCTAATTTCAGTCATCTAATTAATGTTATCTTATTTTTGAATAATTTTAGACAACATAAAAGTATTCAAACAGGAAGGCTCTTTGTAACTTGGTACCATTAATGCGCTAGAAAGAGATCATGCAAAAAATGGCAAAATTTGAACTGAGAGAAGGAAAAAAAAAAAATGCTGCCTCAGTCCTATCCTTCCATTTCCTTTCATCCACAGGATCTCAAGACAATGCTCCACATGCAACGTGCTCTGCAAGTCAAGAAAAAGGAAGGCCTTGCAAACCTGCATTAAAACAAACCCACAGAAAATTACTAAATGCATGAATACAAACCGTGTTATACAACAAAGGGAAACAGTAGCTTGTTTCAACTTCAGGGTGATATTAAAAGGCAACTTGGAAAAAAACCCAAACAAACATACTTTTACTCAGACTAGACATTTGTGATCTAAAGGCATTGCAGCATTTACAGATTTAGTCTCATATTTTTATAGTCACTTTGCATAGAAGAAAATCATTTTACAGAGTTGTTTGGTATCTAAAGTAGTATGTTCTATCTCTAACATGCAGACTTTGCTCTAACATTACTTTTTATTTACCAGTATCCTCTTGGAGGATGTTCCAAGTCTGAATATTACACATGTGTAATATCCAGATGCAAAAACAAGCACTCTTGACTTGCTTTGCTAGTTAAGAGCATTTCCAAGCTAAATAAGGCACTAAATCAGAAGATTGCAACTGTAGCAAAAGGGGGGGGGGGAGGGGCGCGCGATGACATGGAGATAATAAAAGGTTGGAAAAATTAGCAAAAGACAATCTTTGTAAGCACCTGCATGAGAAAAAACAGCATCTGGCTTACATCTTAGGTTGAACACTGTGACACGTAACCCTGAAATAGTTCTTATGTCACTGGCTGTCTATACAAACATTGTTAACCAGCTTCTCTGTGACCTTTTCTGCAGTAGATGCAGACAAATGTTTGAGACAGTCTTTATAGATTCTTTCTAAAAATAAAAAATCCTGCTTATATAAAAGCAGATTCATTGATCATTACTGAATTTACACGTACCAGAGCAAAGGTGGCAAGAGCAGACACACACCAGGTTTGTAGAGCACTTGCTTAGAACTCAGTGGGCAATATTTTGGCACTGCCATTGAGTTAGTGCTCTAGCACTGCTCCAGCTCCATCTTTCTGATAGTTTTCAGATCACACCGAAGGCAAATCATTTAGTCTTATATAAGAGAGAGTTAAAAAAATTGGATCAGAATTTATCAGCATGAGCATGTGAAAGATTTTTGACACCACATGACCCTTTCAACTAACTGGAATAACCCTTATGAGATTAAATATTTGGTAGCTGTAACTAAGCAAACTCAGACTTCTAATAAGGTATACGTTGCTAACAACAAGGAAGCCTAACCAGTGGAAAACTTTACTGTGAAATGTCAGCGGTCACTTCCACTTTGTCTCCTTAGGTCAGGCATGGGTATATTTCTAATGTCCTTTTTGGTGCTCAAAGAGCAGGATTCAGAAACTGCTGGGTGAGATTCTTCAGCTTGGCAGATGTCCTGAAAAATCTGTTATCCACAGACAGCCCAAGGACAGTAGGAAACACAAAGCTATTATAATGATATTTAAAATACATCAATTGGAAATTTGGTATCTTTTACAACATATTGAGGCCTGTAGTGAGATAAATGCAACATTTTCACACATCAACTGGAGATCCCCATTGTTGTCCTTATTTCAAGTTATTTGTAGCACAATGGCTTAATCAGAAACGCAGTATTACAAAAATGGTTAAGTAAAGTAAATTACTCCCACTTAAATCTACACACTTCCTGAAACATTCTCTTGTCTCAAGTTTTGAGTCATTGTATCATTACCAGTCACAGGCAGGAAAAGAGCATTCAAAAGCAAATGGTGAAATGATGACAGAAAGCATCATAGACAACCCTATGTAAAACAGCTTCCATAAAGGCATAGCATATGTTTGCGATTTCTATAGAAATTTTAAAATGGAAGCCACTGATGGGAAATACTACATTCTAAAAATAGTTATTTCATCAAAAATTCCCCTTACTTCCTATTTTCAAAATTCAATTTTCAAATTTGAGTTCAAAAGGTTCAATTATTTTATCAGCACCTCACCAGAAGGGCAAGTATTGCTTTGAACTGGTCTACACCATTGCAGATGACAATTTCTATGAGCAGAATTTCTTGTTGATGCTCTTCAGGAAGCTATAATAGTTGCTTCACATATCGTAGTTGCCACAGCACAGCCTTTCTTCCAGGGCACAGCAGGTGTTCAGTCACTATATAGCTTATGCAAAGGGCAGCATGATAGAGTCAAGGCTATAAATTCTGGGAAAAGAGGCTCTGAAGAGATAATAGGATGATACATAAAGACTTCGTATCCCTGCTTGTGGCAGTGAGAGGAAGAAATTTTGAAAAAAGATACATGTTCTTTGAGATAATATAGAATTATAAAGATATAAAGAAAGTGTGTGTGCCACTCTTTATTTACGATGATAAAAACTTGCCCTGCAGAAATGGGTTAACTTTTTCTCCTGATGTCACTAGAATGATATACCTTTCTATTCCTCCTCTGGCTGCATCCTGAAGGGACAAGGGCTCTCCCTCTGGTTGAAATCACAGACCCAGCACACTTCACCTGGTACTCCAGGCTGTGGCAGGCAGAAGCCTATTTGCCAACACGTCCAAAGCTGAACAAAGTTGTCAAGTTAACAAGACCAAATGAATTTTGCACCTCAATTTATTTTTTCTTTGGGACCCTGTTACTGCATAAGTTTGCAATGATTCAAAAAAGGCACTTCCAAAATTAGGCATGCTGTATTTGTTCACCCAAAAGCACAAAACACACAAACCAAAGAGTTACTGCAGAGAACTCTCTCTACATTGTTATCACCTAACTATTAATCTTGTCTTTTAAATTTTGTAGATTCCAGCCAGACCAGCTAACCACACTCGCTAGCTAGGAGAAGCAGATTTGACTGATTACAGCATGGTTTCCCTGATGCTGTGTCTTCTGGCGTGCTTGCCATCCCTCTCTGACACGGTCTGGAAAGCCCCACCTCCTTCCTGAAGCTACCTATTTTGCATTCACAATATTCTCCACTCCTAAACATAGTCTTAGGAAAAATGAATTGTTTTCACCCCAGATGGAGACAAGAAGCAGCTTCCCTGAATTTCCAGCAGGGATTTTTCCTGAGTTAGTTTTTCTCATCATGCTTTTCTTTAACGATCTCTTTTATTTAATGGCATGCATTCAGGCAGGAAGTATAACTATAATGTGTTTGCATTCACACAGGTCACCTGACAGACAACTGACTTGCTAAAACCTATTATAGGCACATAACTCCTTTCTTCACACTACACTTTTGTTGTTGACAAACAAAATTAGCAGTCAACACACATGCAGAAGGTAGAATTCATTTCACTAGTTCTAGCAATCTAAAATCTGACACTAGACTAACTTAGTCATCAAAGCTTTATCTATATAGTGAAGACATAGTTAAGTACCTCCAAAAAAAAGCAGTCCACTCCACCTATTTTAGACTATCTGTAATGTTCCGTGGTCATGGCTGCCTTCCTCTCCAATGACTACACATGAACTCTAGATGATTAGCTCCCACTAGACAATTTAAACACCTACAGTGAGGTAAAATGAAATCTATGCCAAATTATTAGTTTTTCTATATGAAGAATGACAATTTGAAAACATAGACCATTTATCTCTTATTTCACATTATTCTATTTCTTTCCAAGTCTTTCATAACACACCTAGATCCTTCCAATCACAGTCACTTATTCATTCTGGTCCACTAAGCAAATTATACTTTTGCCTATATATATGCACAACTGTGTAGGCACAGTGTAACTGCAGACATCTCTGAGACACTCTAATAGTTCCAGAACATAGATAATTTTTTTCCAAGTATTTGAAAACAAAAGTAAAAGTGCCCCATGCGTGATACACACACTGGAAAAAATGGTAGATAAAACCAGAAACGCCTGTATATGTAGGTTGCTATTCAAGCCCTGGTGGTGCCTACTGATAAGTATGCATAGAGTTGGGAGAAAAAGAGAGGTGTAATTCCTCTTATCCATTAGCACCAAGTACACTGTGTGCACACCACACACTACCATGTGCGGTCCCTGGGGAGAGATGAGACAGCAGTCCACTTTTCTATCAGATTCACATTTGATCATGGTAACATATACATTCAAGAGAAGCACACTTTATCTCTGCAACTTACATCAAAGAGCACACAGCCCCTGATGATAAAGTATCTGGTTCAAAATTCATACTAAGATCTCTGCACTGACTCATAAACCTGTGGATCTCTGACCAAACCTGCCTGATCATTTGTGTACAGTTACCTAAGATATTGGTCTCCTTCCATGACCATTACATCTCCTAACTATAAAACTGCTGATCACCAGGGAAAGATTGTAAGTACAAAGAAGAGAATCCTCTTTACTTATTAATATACAGCACTCACTGGCCAAAGTTAAGACTACTCAGAATACTTGGTATTAGGGCTGCAGGCAGATAACTCAGTCCTGGCCTGGGTAACTGAACAGGACATGGAAAACTACTGGATATGACACAGGAAATTACCAGACATGAGAACAGAGTGAGCAGCTGACAAGAGTTACAGGTAGCATTGTGAGGAATGGCCAGATTTCACACACAGTTAAGAGGGAGTTGAGTCAGAGATGACCAAACTTCACAGTTAGTTGAAGGGAAGTACTGGAGTCCTGTTGGGGAGCATTGCAAGGCCAACAGTGCCCAGGTAACTGTGTCAGCAGGGCCAAATAAGGCCAGGATTACTGAGTATCAGTATCAGAAACACCAATGCTGGGTATTGATGTAGAAGAGCTGATGTAGAAGACCAGTGGGGGGAAAAAAAGTAACTAGGGGTGGGTTGTTCATTCTGGAAAAGACTGGACAGAGAAGGGAGGCACAAAGGCAGAGAAAAGGAAAGTCAGCAGAAGTGAAAAGGGATAATGCAAATCGTGGGACAACAGATGCATGGGGGTACCCTTTGGGAGCCCTGCACTTGATCATCACAGCTGGACCAGTACAAACCAGCCTGTTCTGACCATACCACAAGATTCAAACCTGCTTGTGCAGTCAGGAGGACCAGGGCAGGGCTTGCTCTCCCTGGTTTGCACCCAGACAGATGGATTGAGCATCCTAGCACTGCCATGCCCTTGTCTGTTACATGCTTGATGACATCAGCAACAACACACCATTTCATAACTCACATCTTATTAAAATTAAATGCCATATTAATTTCTTTGCCTGTACTTCCCAGAGCAATATCTTCACATAAGCACACACAACCTAGTTAATGAAGAAAAAGATAATGAATTTTCCAAGCCTATTGACCTGGCATGTTGGCAAGAGAAACAGAGTTTTTAACACTGGGAGGTGTTCATACTACAGGGATTGTGACCATGTAAATATATAAGAACACAGGTAGATAACCTCAGAGAAAATATTTTTTTTCCAACCTTCCAAAAGGAAAGAAATATAGTATTTGTGGAGGTATGACAGACTTTCTGGAAGTCTACATCCTAACACAGAAATAAATTAAAATATAGCCTGATCCTCTAAATGTCCGTACTCTAGTCTTTACATTAATCTCCCAAATAGCACCTGACAATCTGTCAAATCTCTCCATTCCGTGTTTTGTAGCTGCAGAATCAGGTTTAGATACTTTCTATTGCTGTTATTAGAACAACTAGCTACATGAACTAGAGGTTTAAATCCTAAGATGACAAGTGGGGCTTTCCATCTTCTACAGTAATACTATTTTAAAATACTATTTAAAGATAGAATTTCAACACTGACATAGAGAGGCGAGTAATAAAACTCACCAATATATTAAGCCATCCGGATGAGCTTACACCACCTTCCTTTTGAAGTATCAAAACACCAATGCTATAAGAATAAATTTCCTGCCCTCTGATATTTGTAGAATTGACTCCACACAGGGTTTCCTCAACCATATTTCTCCTAAATAAAGCATCCTGTGGCCCTACAGCATGCATGCCAAAATCCTTAGCAACATTCAGTCAAACCTAGCTCCATATTCTATGCACTAATGTTCTCCATGAGAAACCACCTTAAAGCACAACAGACAAAATCTCAAAAATTCATACCCCAAAATAAAAGTAAAACAGTGTTCTGGTGAAATAAGAGCAAAATCAAGGCAAAGCAAGATAACAGCAAAGTTCTCAACAAGAATGCTAAGTACTAGAGAAATAGATAGAAAATTGCTGACCCATATATACAGTAAAATTCAAACAAAAACTTATTTCAATACAAGCTTTGCATTAAGACAGCAGAATGTATGTTCTAGTCAAATACATATCTATTGACAGAAACACTCTAAGTTATGTTACTCACACTGCAGATTAAAAGCACTTAAGAAGGTGTCTAAGCATAATGTTTCATAGGAAGTAACGGAAGTTGCATTATCAGCATTAAAAACTTTTGTAATGTTTTGTTGAATTATTCGCATTTTAAGATCTGATCTTTTTTAAAGCGCTTCACATTTGACCATGCGCTAAGATACTTCCCTGGAGATAATGCCAAGCACCTGTAGAGCACCATGATCAAATTTTCTGAAGCTTGATATCTGATGGGGTTTTTTTTATTTTATTTTAAAACACTTTGGTTGTTTTTAGGAACTGTCAGTAGCAACTACCTCTAGTTATTTTTTGACTGACTTCCTGGCATGCATAACAGCTTTTATCACTGCATGCGAATTAGGACAAAAGTTTTCATCTCTTGTGATCTTTCTGGACACCCTTTGCTTTAAAGCAGATAAAAGCCTTCAAGCCATCTTCAAGCCATCAAGTTCATCTTAATCTTTCACTCCCTGCTTTTATTTCTGACTTTTGCTGTAATGGCTAAATTGACAAGAGATACTCCCTTTATTCCAGTCACCACTATACCATTGCATTTAGTTTCAAATCCAAAATTAAAATTAAACTGTAACTCTTTTGATCATAACGTAAACCCAAAAAAACAAATTAGAATTAAGTTTCAACATAGTCCCTCATGAACTTCCCAGGAATTTGGGATCCCCCCATTTCTGATTTAAGCAATAAGCTTTGTTACATTTAACAAATAACAAACAACTCTCTTCAAAGAAAACTGTAGAGAAATGTGTTTCAGAGCTCAGCAGAGAGTGTACTGCTATGTACAGAACTACCACATCCCAAACACCTGCTAACAAACATTTCACACTCATAGGATTTGTACACTTGAGCCAAAGCCAGTGAGAATCTGACAGACCAGAGATATTAGAATTATATCACTCAAGCCATTCACCAATTTAAGAATTCAATTTTGACACTGCCTGCACCAAATTTGACTGATGTCTGCAAATCTCAGGTTTTTCACTTAAAGTTTTCATTTAGGTGAAAGCAATGTAAAAATTTCATATAATCCACTCCTACCTGTTGCTCCTGAATACAGTCATACAAAAGTTCCATTCAAACCACAATTAAGCCTGATCAGTTTCAATTTCCACTCTATAAATACATTTTACTTCTCTCTAAAGAGACCAATTCAAATTTAAATTACACCTGAAAACACTCTGTGCATCTATACAATTTATAAGTCAGCAATAATAAGTGATTTAAGTATCATATGGGAGTTTCAGCACACAGGTGAAGCTTTCTTCCCTACACATAAGTCTATCTGTTTACAACTTGAGAAAGTAATGAATACTATGGATTTCCTCTGTTTTCTTAATGGCACTGGGGCTCATCTGACTTAATTTGCTAACTTTGCTGTAAATATCTTAAATTTATCCCAAGGAAATCAGACCCCTTCATACTTAACTAAATCCAAATTTCTAATATTTACATATACGGTCTGCATGGAAAACATTCTTTTGTGAACTATATGAAAGATACAAGATAGAAAACTGAGCAACATCTGGCATTGCATATCACTCTTGACTTTCAGCTTCCTGATATTTGTCAATCCGTATCATACTTCAACATAAATATATTATGCAGTGTATTTAAGTGCAATAATTCATTTTTCCTCTATCTTCAACAAACATCAATTTTAATTCCTGAACTCACCTGGATTCCACTGCTTCTCACACAGTCCATTGTAGTGTTTCTGTATCTAAAATTCATGAACCCTACTACTAACAGCTATGTCATACAAGTCTTAATTTCAGAATTACTATTTTTGTCAATAATGCATGAAGCAGAATATAGTTGGTACCTAACAGAGTTGGACCGACTTGCAAGCAAAAAGACACAAGGTACTCTTTGTGTATTTAAAAGATTATTTCCTCTGACAAAAATTGTTAGATGAACATCTGATGTATCAAAAATACATATTAAATTTCAAAAACTGAGGAATCTTAAGAAGTCTTACATCTAGCCAGCCATATTGAAGAACAGCATTTTTGTCTCCTTTGGAATAAGGAATCTGAAATCTGATCAGTAACATGAATTCATTCCTGCAATGCCTTTAGGAAGAAATGTTGAGTTAATTACTCAATTAGAGCATATTTACTTTGTAATTATAATGTCATGTTCAGTCATATTTAATTGTTTTTTCCAAAATACCCAAAGGCAACCATCCACATCATGGACTGAAAACCTGAAGAATTTAAGATAAATAACAATACCATTTAGAGAAGCATATTTTAAACATATGATAAAGCGTCCTTTAAGGTTAGATGGATCTCAGACAATATTTTTCTTAAAGCAATTAACTCTTACGATTTATGTACAAGATGCAAAGAGAGTTCCCAATTAGCCAGGGTTTTTTGGTCTCATTTCTGGTTCTGGTTTGAAAACCATTAAGTCTCCAGCCACCCTTAAGAATTACTTTATTTTAATCTACTGTCTTTTATCAAAGAACTAAATGTGCTAAGTTCATTGGTGCCCAGCTCAGGAGACTGATGAATCTTGTGGATTTCTTTTATATCCTTACAGGTGCCAGGTTAAATAACATGTTGTTTGGGGTTGTTTCCCCCACCCCCCGCCACAGACAAGGCTTTAACTAGTACTCTGATAACTCCTCCCAGCTGTTGAAGGAGATTCAACTTGCTGGTATGTTTTCATGGATTCTGAATGTTTTGCCTGCTGAGACAGATACTGAGATTCAGAATTTAATATCTGGGACTAAAAAAAAAAAATCACACACACACAGAAAAGAGGAAAATTGCAGAAGTCCTTTACAAATATGTAGTCTTAGTGTTCCTATATAAGCTTCTAACATCCCATAAAACATCCATTAACAGTTATCTCAATTTTCTTTATTCAGTAGGGAAAAAGGAATCTAAATCAAAATTAGTACCCCAATCCTGTTTGGATTCAAGCCCTATAGTCATCACTCCCTGGTGATATTATGTGTGGGTATATATATATCCCAACAGTAAATAATTAGATTCAGCTAAATGTTCGTAAATTATAGCAGGATTCATCTATTGACCCGATATGTTAACATGTATTGGAACATTAAAGTGAACTACTCATAGATTTCTACTACCTCCTCATTATATGTTGCAGTCTCTGTCTCTAGCCACAATTCTGCATGAAAACTGTTCTAGCACAGTGCAGGAAAACCACCCACTTACTTACAAACTCAGTGTGGCTATCAGAGCAATCGAGACTCCAGGCTTGTCTCACCTCACCTATAAACTATGATAAGATTTCCAAAAAAACAAGCAAACTACTCTGAAACTGGTGTGATGCATTGAGGCAAAAGTCCCTCAAGTCCTCCATCTCAAAGTTTCAACAAATGGCCACTATGTCTGATTAAACACAGAAACATAGTTGCAGTTTAGCTATTGGCTGACATATGTAAATTAGCTCTCCATCTTAAAATATACAGATATAAATATACAGAGTAGATACTAGGAAAAATGCGTTGGGTTTTTTTGGTTGGTTGGTTTTTACCATGAGGGTGGTTAAATACTGCAACAGGCTGCCCAGGGAGTTTGTGGAAGCTCTGTCCTCAGAGACATTCAAGATTTGACTGGATGTGGCCCTGAGCAACCTCATCTAACTAGACCTGTTTTGACCAGGGTGTTGAACTACCTGGCCTCTGCAGGTCCTTTCCATCCTACATTAAGATTTTATTTAATTCCCACTACTTAAAAATGCAATTCTTTGCAGTGAAATGCATACCAGTGAGAGCAGTGTCTCCCAGAGCTATCCTTTCTGGGAAAGATGCCTGTGAAGGCAACACACAGAATAGACCAGATTCAAAGCCATCATCAGTGGGTTCACCTCAACCTAAGCTTCTCTGGAGGATGAATCGTGCTAATAATCTCTCAGCTGTAGATCACAATAATTCAACCTTGATATCTGGACAACTGCCAATATGACAAAATATAGACAAAATGTGATTCCACCAAATCTTCTGTCACCTTCTACAATACAGATATTAAACTTTTCTCCTTCCACACTGCACCCCCCCCCCCCGACTGTCAAATTCAACAATCCAAACCATACAATCTCTAATGTTATATTTAGGTTTCTGGAAGAAATTCAGCAAGGCCTTTTGTTCTGGAAATCTCTATACACAGTACAGAGACACCTGTGACTCTTCCAGTTGAAAGAGCTACCCTGAATCCCTCTCAAGTTCTTAATAAAGTTTATATCACTCTCATCATTATGTCCCATCCATGGAAACTAACAGAAACTCTTTCAAAGGTTGATATATACTATTGACTACACCCTGAGTTATTGCACGACAACCTTGCAACAGCAACAGGTGCCCTTGTGATCATATAACTTCATCACTGTATTTCAGAGCTCCCACCAGGACCATTCTACCACCTAAAACTACACCTTCTCTCTGGCAGAAGCACCATAAGCCCATCACCATGCTCTCTGCAGAGAAGACTGACTGTGACTTCCTCTCCCATAAGAAAAAAAGGGAAGGATAAGGAAAAAAATCCTCAAGTAGCTTAAATGCACAATGATACTTTTACTCCAATAAAGTAAAGAATATTTACCATTTTTAGATTTATTTTTTTTTAAGCTTCCAGCGGTAAAATTACAAGGACAAAAACGCCAATTTTGTGTTAGGTAATAGATGAACTATGTCAAAAGGAAAAGTATTCAGTGGTAACCAATACATCTGAATACTTAATATAGTCTTTTCTTAAAATTAATGTTGCTGAAATCCAGTAACAAACATTTTAATTAATACACTTTCTCTCAAATTCATCTCACCCCCACTATCTGAATAAAAAACAGTGTTTCAGATAAATGATTGACTCAAAAATGTATTGGGTTTGTCTACAGTATTAAAAAAAAAAAAAGATAGGCAATTGAACCATTTTATAACATTATGTTTTGTAAAGCATATATCTGCCATTGGTAAAAGCTTTCTTCAGTGTTGATCTGATTTGTTGTTTTCAATAATTTGAGAGACTTTTACTGCACATAGTCACATCTGTTATGTTGTTTGATAGACAATAAATTTAGTGAACACATTCGCTTGGAAGAGATCTTGTATTTGCTGTTCCTCAACTTCAGTGAGGTTGTTCCTTGAATCAATTCCCAGAAAGGGTTAAACAAGACAGTTCCTACTGAGTCAAACAGCCACAATGACAATTCACAGACATGCACATACACACTTGCAAAAAGTAAATTTAAGAGTGATTGCCATTCAGATGAATCCTATTTTAAGCATGGATGTAGACCCATTTTCCACAAAACTGAAAGAAAATAAGCCAAACATAAGCATACATAGTAATACTGCAGTTATACGACATGTTCTCTAAAGTGTTTTGAGGTAACAAAACAAAAAGATGAAGACAAATAATTCGAAGTAAATATCTCAATAGGATAAATTAATTCCACATGGCAAGGGTGTGTCACATCTGCTGCAGTGAATTACACAGATGTAACCCCCAAAACATATTCGATTGCAGAGCAGAGATGCAACCAAGAGTTGGTTGCAGAGAGCACACTGGCTAGGTCTTCACAAGCAAGTGTTCATGATGGCAGAAACTCACAAACTTCAGGAAGAACCAGTCAGCAGGAATGCTGATAATGACCTAACCCAAACTGGTCTCTATGACTGAAGATAATTTCAAAGAAAATCTTTCAGAAGTGTATACTTTAAATTCCATGCCTTTAGCAGGATACTTAAATACTCCTTTTAAGGATAGGAAATGGTTGAAAGCACTTAAATACTTTTCTGAAGACTCTGCTGGCAACTTTCACAAGTAAATGCAGTGCACTGTATTATGCAGAATGTTTAAGTACTGTTATTTAACATTACATTAAATATTTTTCTATTACACTGCTATTTCATACTATATTGAATTAAATGTTTAATGCTTACTGAATGTTCCAAGTTCTTGGAGACAGAAGATTGTACCTTATAAATACAAGCATTTCTTGTTAAATCAGTGGGGGCTGGAATTTTAGTGCTGCATTTTAAAACAGTGATTGAGATTTTTTTTCCCAAAAAATCCTGAAGATAAGCTGTTTCAAACCACTTAGAGGTATCCTTTATGCCCCACAACTAATGCCTATTCTGACAAACCTTTACAGCAAAACGAGAGCACAAAAACAAATGCTCGAAAATGAAGACTCAGTTTGCTTAATCTGATCACTTTGTCAACACGGAGAGAGCACGGTTTCTCCTACACGTGAAAGCACTGCCCCCCAAAATTACAGGAAATAAAATTGGCATTCTGAAAATAGAGCAGAAAATTAAAGTAAACATCCAGTAAATTCTAGTCCATATCTCCAATGGTTTTTGTCTTGTAGCACAGCATGAGACAGATTTCAACCCTTTAACTGAAATCAGCTGTGAAGTGTACACAGTCATCTCTGTATTTATACCTGCAAAGTTAAGGGGAATATTTATGGGTTTGACCCTCACTTGAGGTCAGAAAATGCATTAGGGACTATATTTGTGACTTGACCCTCTCACTATCAATAGGCTTCCGAGAAATAAAGGATATACTAATTAGTTCCTAATTTAACAGATACAAAAGATACAAGGACTATGAAAAGTGTCTTACAGGGAAAGATTTCAAGAACAGAATATGTACGGGTTAGGAAAGGAGGTTGCAAGAAGACCTAATTATGGTTGACAAGTACCCGAGGGGGTTCTTTTTTTACAAGCAGCAGGTAGAAATCTGTTCAAAATATGCAATAAGGACAAAGCCCAAAGGCATTATATGAAATTGAAGGAAGGGTAGTTCAGACATGGTATCAGAAATGGCTTTTCACTCAGAGGATCGTTACTATATGGAGTAAATGACCTACCAGGGGCTCTTCAATCCTAATGAATTTTATTCCGGGATAGTTACGTATCTATCAGTACTACACATCTGGCCTTTCCTCCTGAAAAGCAGGGGATGGACAAAGCAGACCTAGAAGTGTCTTCTGCCACCACCATCCCCCCCCCCCTCCCGGAGCGCGGCCACCACGCCTGGCTCCGCGGCCCTGTAGTGCCACCTCCTGGGGGAGGCAGTACCCGGGACCCCCACCCGCTCTTCACCC
>JANHGO010000039.1:18256525-18285358 GCA_024606505.1 Aquila spilogaster | reverse complement strand
CTGTTTCCCGTACTGCTGCCGTTTTCTCTGCGTGGAGCTAGCTGTGGATATTGTTGCATTGCCAGCACTACCCATCAATTTGGCTTGTCTGGCAGCATCAATTGCAGCTTGCCAGGACAGAGCTGCCCCTGGTGTAGGGATATGCTCTGGGGCAAGCCCTGCAGCTGCATTGGCATTCATGTTGGCGTGAGCTGGACGGGGACTCCCATAGTTGGAACCTGCGAAAGGAGAGGGAAAAAAAAATTGTGAAGGTATTTCCTTAACAGTAGAAAAAATAAAGCTTTTTTTTTTCTTAAATCATATATATCAGTAAAATCAGAATCTGAGGTTAAGGATAAGTGTAGGGTATCCACTTAGTGGGAGCTTGTTCCTGCAATTCAAGCCCTCATTTCAAAATAATACTACTGTACAATCATTCATCCTGCAAGAGTCTCCTAAGAAGCCCGAAGGACACAGCTGTTAGAAGTGTCTCCAATCAATTCAATCTCCAGAAATTCCACAGAAAAGAATGTGCCCTTCGTTTCATTTTTACCCACACATTTTGCAAGTTAGATTGTTTGAAAGCTCAAAAGGTGAGGATAGCTCTCACTGCTATCGTGCGGGCACGCAGCACCATGCTATTTGGTATGTGGCAAAGAAATCAAGCAATACTCTCAAGTTTATAGTAAAAATCCTTCTGTTTTCAAGATTACTTCAAGGTAAAGTGAAGTTTCAACAATGAGTTGTATTCTCTCTGCAAACATTGCCCACGTATAAGCCTAAAGCAGCCTGAATGAAAGGGACCCTGAAGCAATAACTGCAGCATAAGGGCAGAGTTCATCACTTCTATGCCCTAAATAATGTTGTGTATATAGCCAACTTCAGACCAATCAACACACAGTTTGAAACTGAAGCTGATTCCTTTTCCTGAAAAACTGACTTTAAGAAAGCTCAATAATTAAAAATCAACGGAGTAACAGACACTAAGAAGCCAATACAGGCAAGAATGCTAAGATCAGGCAGCTCCATGTTTTGCACCTCTTTTAGCTGACACTGAAGGAGCATATGCTTTCTCAATCATAATAACGGAATAAATATGTCAGGCAATGTGTCTGATATTTGGAAGGTCTTAACAGTACAAGAGTTTAAGGTCATCTTTTCAAGCCAGCCCAACTGTTCAATTGTTTCGAAGCCACCTGTGCCTCTCCAATGAGGACGTTTCCCTTGGGGGATTGTGGTTCCCTTGCTTTTGAACTGAAGAGACTATGCTTCAGAAAAGTGCACATGAAGAAGTTGGATAGTAGAAAGCCAGTAATGGAGTTAGATCACCTTTTATTTCAAGGCAAGCACGAAGTCTACCTATTGACTGCGTTTCACTTCTTTAGATTAATGTGGAAGTAGGGTGTTATTAAACAGATCAGATGTGCTCTTATAGTCCACAGGATAAAACAAACAGAAGACCATGCGACTACCTGTTTTGCTGAAAGTACTGGATGAAAGACAAGCAAAACTAGGAGAACAAGCAAACGGCTTCAAGGTTTTGAAATAAAATAATTACCCAAGATGCATATGTTATAGCCAGATGTGCAATGCCAAGAAATCGCAGCCGTAACAGCATTACATGAATTAGATCAGGTAGAATAAATACAATTACAGTGGCACCTAGATTGCTACAGGATATGCTCCTACCCAGAAAGCATGCAAAATATTGAAGTTCATCTCACTGAATTGTAAGGAAGGACATGATAGAGTCAGATGTTATTTTATGTCAGGTATTGCCATGAGATTTCCAGGCTGTCACTGTTTCACCACATAGCCAGAAAATCTAGAGCTTGTCTCTGTCACTGGAAAGCCTCCTAGTTGCAAACCAGCCAAAGAGAGCTGGTGAGTAATGTAACTCTGATAAGTGAAAGGGAAAGCTGAAAGAAGCAAGAAACGGGAAATAGTTAACGTACATCCCTCAGATTTTGAAGCTGAAGAAAAATTGCTTTCAGAATCACAAAGACTAAGCAGATTTCCTAGATGAAGCAGGCAATCAACTGGCAGACAAACTTAGTTAGTTCTCTAAGACTAAGCAAATTGTACGCAGCACTGCTCATGGGATACGTATTTATTTTCAGACTAGTTCCAGATGCACATTTTCTCCTTAGCATCCATTTGACCTCTCTAGCCTGAGGCAGGATGGGGAGAAAAATAAATGGAAAATTACTCTAATTATTCTCCCAACTCCAGCTCTTCTTTAATATCGACCCATTAGAGCGGATAAGAAAATGTGTGTATCTTCCAGTAAAAGCAAACTTGCTGATCCATCGCCACTGTGTTCCTATCATGCTGACTAGACCATGTGGTCCAGAAAATAAACAGCTGCTCTATCTTAATGAAGACTTTTTTGCAATTTTGGAATGTGTTAAGTTTCTCCATTATTATTGCTTATTAGTCAGGTTTCACATGAAGATTCAGGTTTGTGCATTTCTACTTTGATGTGCCAGCAAAGTTAAGGACACGGCTTCCGGTGGTTTTGTTACTTTTGCTTCTACCCATATCAAAGTGCTTTATCTCAACTTCAAAAGATAAGCCAGCAATGACAGATTTATATTAACAAATATTGCAAATATTGATTACTGATAAAGATCTGTCTGCTTTATGAAGCTCAGAGGCTACAAACTGTCTTTACTAAATAACTAACGGCAGTGACAAATGCCTTGATCTACAGGCAGTTTAGAGAAACAGCTTAAATTAAAAAGAGTGACGCTCACATAACTCCACAGAAAGTACATTGAAGAACTGTGCAAAATATTTTCAAGGACAGCATAGCGAAACTTGCAGGGAGAAAACACTGCAAAACATTTCTGTAACCTGAGAGCTGCAGTTACTGGAATTGCTATTTTCATTTTGCAACGTTTCAGTTAAAATATTTCATTCTATCTTTCCGCTACAAATAGTTTCACTATATCTAAACCACTTCAACCATATTTATTTATACAGTTACAAAGCTGGAAGTTGACAAGAAATGGGAAACGGAGATTCAGCTCCCATCCAAATGGAATAACTCACTAAGCACTGGGATCTGCAGCCTGACCACCCTGCTAATCCCTACCACCCCTCAGCAAGATGTTGTGCTGTTGGCTACGTCTCGCTAGTGCACAGAACTCTTTTCTCTCAAGCACTTTTCTTACAGATCATGAATTTAAATATTTGCATAGTAAGTAAACAGGAAAGTCCATATATGAATATAAATGAATAAATTTGATGACGAGATCTTAGGGATCAACTTTCATTTCTGCAAAGATGCAAAGTTGTAGAGCCATTTCAAATCTTGCAGTAACAGAAGTGCGGCTTTCAAAATCAGAACCAAGTCAGAAAAGCAACAGATAAGGTTGCTATACCACAGGAAATGAACCATGTTGCACAAAATACCTGACACTGTAAGCTTACAGCTAATTCGCCAAAACACTATAAAGGCTTTAATGGTCTTGAGTGTATAAGGGCTATTTGCATTCTAATAATGTACATCTGTCAAGCCACCTATTAACTGACAGCTTCATTTACAGAAAAAAAATCTAAGCAGCAATCATTCAGTATGAGAAATGGTCGAGTTAATGACATGATGAAATTGCAAGGTTTAAATGTTCTGCATTTATCTATTTAGCCTCACATTCATTTTAGAGGAATTTGTGCTTAGATTAATTATTTATAAGAAAACGGAGCAATGCCAATGTAGGTCTTCACTGTTCTTTTTTTCCCCCTAATCACTAGAAACATCAGAATCCTAAGAATGGAAGCCTCAGAACAATGGTGTTGCACAACTGTATTTTTCCCCAAAGCAGATGAGAACAGTAAAAAGTAAAACTGGTTCAATCAACATCTTAGCTCAACACTGACAGCAAATATACACAAAGCAGGAAACTGGTTATCACTACTAAGATTGTATGTAGACTAATTCAAGCACACAGAGGAAAAAGTTATAAGATACTGAGGAGAGGAGGTACCTAACAAGAAACCTGAAGAACAACAAAAAAACATGTCATTATCTGTTAATAATACAAAGAAAGTGGAAAACGTTGATCCATTAATCAATGGAGACAGAGCGTATGCAAGATGATGTCAACAGGGCTTAAGTGTTACCTTCACTAAAGAAAAGAAAAAAAAAGAAAGATCAAGAGCAGGTGACTATCAAAATGAATCCACAAACCAAAAAAAAAGGTATAATTTCCACCCGTAAAGGGAAAGAATAAGTTTGGAGAGTACTTAGATAAGTAGCATGCTAGCTGGAAGTACATATGTTAGGTACTGAGTCCTAAAATATTTAAGAAAGTCTCTGAAGTAACCTCAAAGCTGTTAGCTGCTGTTTGGAACTCAGAGGACAGGAGAAATCTGAGAACTGGGAAAGGACAAATGTCGACCTCATTTACAAAAAAGCAAGAAGGGGGGAATTTAAAATCAGTTGAGCTTCAGTCTCTGTAAGTAAATAAACAATAATAATATGGGATAAGTAAAACAAAAATGTATCAACTAGTACTTGGAGGAAATGAGAAAAACAGCAGAAGGTATGCATCTGTCATGAATACAACTAATTCCTTCCACAACAGTGCAACAGAATACAGGCATGATGGAAGCAATAGCTGTCATGTCTCCCAACCTTACTAATACTTTCATCAGGTCTTGTACAACAACTCCACAAGGATGCTAGGAATATAGGAGCAAGAAAAAAAAATGCTGCAACGGAAGCACAAAGCCCATACTGTAGATGGCTGAGAGCAATTACAATTGGTACACAGTCTAATCAGAGGGTGTGTCACATAGAGGTACTCAAAAGCCTGTTCAACATCTTCATTAATGATCTGGATGATGAAATGGTGAATAGCATTATAAAATGTATATGTCACTATGAAGCAGGGAGGTATAGCAAATGTACTGGAGGACAGGATTTGAATTCAAAATGAGCTTCACAAATTGGAGAGTCTTAAAAATAACATGGAGTTCAGTGGGGAAAAATGTAATGCATTTAAGCAAAATGAATCATCTGCCCAAATTATTTTCAGAAAAGCCTTGGGGGTTATATTGGATGTCCAGCAGAACAGGAGCTAATACTGTCATACTGCTTTCTATCCTCAAATTGCCATCATCTCAGTGTAGTATACAAACAGGTACAGAATCTATGCAGAACAAGTGATCCTTCTCTTTCTAGGGCTTCAGCTGAAATACAGTGGGCAGCTTCAGGTTCCATGCTTCAGGAAAGCTCATGTGGCTCAGTTTAGGCTGAAGAAGAGATCAATAATGAGATCAACAAAAGGCCTAAAAAAAATGAGCTCTTAGGCAAGGTGACGGGAAATGGGAATGCCAGGACTTCGACTGCTGCCCCTGAGGATGTGGCAGAGAAGGGGACACAGTAACAGTCTACATTTGATGTTATACATATATAAATATAAAAAGCATATGTAGGTTATTTCAAAAAACAGAAAGAGAACAATCTTTCACTATACTCACAGTGAACAAACAACAAGCAATGGCTTTTGCAATAAGGAAAAACAAGGGTATGCATTAGGAAAAAACTTTCTAACAATGGTAACAAATACATATGCATACTGACCTCCTGGATTGGTGGTAATCTCTCTCACACCCTAGGTCTTTTAAGCCAGGCATCACATACACAAGGCTAGATTTGTACTCATTTCTTCTGTCAGACAGAAGAAGGGCCTTTGCATAGAAAATGTCTATATTTTTTCCATGGTTTATCTATCAAGAAAAGACACTTCCTCAGAATAAACCATCCTTGATTCAATCCTTTCAGTCAACACAGATCTATCAGCACATTGTAAGATTTATATGCGTGCTCTTCCCTCCTAGGGACGCCCTCAGTCCAATTGCCCTGGAAGTTCATTTCTTTGGTTTTAAAATCTGACTCTTACTCTGTAGATACATTTTTCTAAAATTCTTTCAGTATCTCAGGGCATTAACAACCAGCCACACATAAAGCTTAAAGTCATGAAGTGAAATAACCCAAACAAATTTATATGAAGAAACAGTCTTCTCCAGAAATAGTCATTACACTTTTATAGAATCATAGAATCCTTAAGAGTTGCAAGGGACCTTTAAAGGTCATCTAGTCCAACTCCCCTGCAATGAACAGGGACATGCATAGCTAAATCAGGTTGGCCAGGGCCTGATCCAGCCTCACTAGTTGACTTTTCTTAAAATTCTCTATTCTGAATGCAAGACCACAGACGCACATACTTCAACTTTTTTAAAGGGGCATTTTGAATTTTTTCTTTTTTCTCGCCTTTTAATTCTGAAGGTTAACTGTGAAATGACTCTAGTTTTTCCCCAAAAACAGATATATTTTTTTTTCTGGAAGTAATTTGAAAGTAGTAAGAGGGATATAGTGAAAGCTGGATTGCAACCTGAACTATGGCTTTTGCTATAACAGAGTTTATAATATACACATACGCTTCTAAACATCTTGTCAGACTAAAATTCAGTGTGCAGTTGTTAGCCCAAATAAGAGAGTTAAAGAATTTTTTCGTGTGAATTGTTTTGGAACTTCGGAACACACACAAAGGATTCATGATTTAAGACAGTTCATTCGCCACACTTGAGACTAAACATTTTAAAATCTAAACAAGAAATCTTATTCAAGAACCATGCTTCATTTGCAACTAGATCTTTGTTTTCCTTTAGCTCCCCTCTCCAAACAGAGCCTTCTTTTTTCTGCACAACATAAATGTAAAAAAGATGCTGTGAGCTACCAGCAATGTGAAAAAGTATAAGTCTGTTTCAATGAAGAGATCAAGTGCATATGTTCCTCTCATGTCAAGTAATGAATACTTTTAGGTTAAATATTTTCACTGCAAAATTAACCAGGGATGCTGCATGGCAAATTTTTGTAGCTTTGCCAATATCATTTAGATCATGAATTTTCTAAGAAGGGAAAAGACATTTGTCCTACGTTGGTAGAATGTTCGATGCAATGGATTCCCAGCTTGGGAATCAGGCACAAATACACAAGCAAGAATAATTCCCCAAGAACACCGGAATAAATTGCAGGACAACACTTCCCTTTAAGTTTACCACAAATACATTCTTTCCACACAAAAATACTATGTTTCACTAGAGTAAACAGGAAAGGCACTGTCCTCTTGATAAGATCTCTCCTCCATATGCACTCTCTTAGACATGCAAAAGATCTGGGTACTGTGATAATGATTTCTATCATTTCCCCTCCAAGCACTGTGAGATCTGAGATCACTCTCATGCACACATGTGAGCACAGACAACAATACAATTGTTCCCTTTGATGTACAGCTTGTTTCACTAGGAAATGATTTACTCAGGTGAGGCACAGGGTAGATCACAGTGCAGTATTCCTTGATTTCACTGCAATCAGCAGGCCTTTATGCAGTTAGTTGTGCTATCTGGAAGATACCCACCGCTCTGAAAGAAACTGGACAGACTTGAACAAAATTCAACAGATTTGAAGTATTTTGAGAGCTAAGCTTGGCCTCACAAGATAAATATATGCCTACTAAAACCTCAGATCAGGCACTGAAAAGGCTCTTCCAGTGTCATTTGCCCACATGGCACAGTTGCTATCTTCTGAAAAGAGAAGGATGGACAAAATACAGAAAGGAATATCTAATTAAAGGATATGATCTTTCACACACTAGCACAACTATAGTTATTTGTGCTTTTTTTTACCAATACCTTTGTTTGCATTTAATCATTGTACACTGATCGCCTCTTTTCATCAATGAACAAGCATGAAGTTCACTGCATTATTGCTATCAAATCTATAATTTATTCAATAGAACAATGGCCTGAAGTATTTGTTGTCTGTCTGTCAGTCAGCATACTTCATTTGAAAAGTATATTCTTTATCATTCACATGCTGAAAACCCCACAGTAGAATGCTGAAATGTGGACAAACAGGTAGAACCATTGCCAGAGTCTTCCATTACCTATTTCATGTAAATCAGAAACAAAGAATCACTGAGGTTGGAAAACATCTTCAAGATCAAGTCCAACCATCAACCTGACCCACCACCAGATCCATATCCCAGTTTGGTCAGTCACTCCTCATAACTCTTTTCTGGTCCTTCAGCAACTTCATTGCTCTTCTCTGCACATGCTCAAGCAATTCCACATCCTTCTTGAAGCAAGAGGCTCAAAACTGACTACAGTACTCGAGGTGCAGTCTCCCCGGTACTGAAAACAGAAGAACAACCACTGCTCTTGTCCTGTTGTTCACACTATTTCTGATGCAAGCCAGGCTGTCATTTGCCTTCTTCACCACATGGCCAGTTCACATTCAGCTGTCAGCCAAGACCCTCGTGTCTTTCTTTGGGAGACAGTTTATCAGCCACTCTTCCAAGGCCTGTATTGCTGCATGAGGTTATGACTTAAGTACAGGACCTAGCACTTATCTTCATGCTGGCTGGATTTAACTCAATTCACTGTGGCTTAGGCTCGACCATCCAGCCAGTTCTCCATTCAACAAACTGTAAACCTGTCCAAGCCATCAGTAGCTAACTTCTCCAGGAGAATATTGTGGAAAACACTGTCAAACACTATTAAAATCCAGGTAAACCTCCTCATCTGCTAAGCAGGTCACCTTGTCTTAGAAGGAGATCAGGTCACACAGCACCTGCCATTCATAAACCCATACTCGCTGCTTCTGATCACTCAGTTGTTCCATATGCACCATGTGATGACAGAAGCCTCTAAAGACTACTTTGCTTTTTGAAAATGCTATGTTTTTCAATGAGCACAGTTCGGGTTATTTGATTACTTGCTTTTGTGTGTGTGTTTTGTTATTTCAAAACGAGACACAGTCTTGTAGCAAATTGTATTTTTTTGACTGACAAATGTTTTTATTTTGTTTTAGTTTTATTTTTTTACAGTGTGGTCTACTACAAAACAAATGAGAACAGAATAGGTTTCAGGAGAAAAGAAGGCAAGACAGGTCTCCTTTCTCAGGAGGAGGAAGAGGAAAAAAGCAAGGAGCCTATTAAATGTTAAGCTCCTTTCTTCTACCCCAAGGCAAGTGTCTCAAAAAAAAAAGTCTGATAATTGATAAGGATATAAAGAGAGGCAGAGAAGTCTATATTATAACTCAACTGGACTAAAAATTCTGCTAGGAGATTATTTTACTTGGGGGTGTTGGATGATCAATTTCCTTTGAAGGATTTCCATTTTCTCACAGCCTTTAAGCTACAAGATATAAAATACAAAGAAATCCACAAATAATCCTCTTTGGTTTCTTGTGGTACGTTTCTGGTGGCACCTAGATTAAGCTCTCAGAAATCAAGCCAGGGAACACTTTTCTTTCCATCAACCATAGCTTGCTTATAAAACTCAAAAATAGCAATGGAAGAGTAGTGACGTAAAGATCTTTTTTACTAATAACAGTATTTATATTAATCTCAGGTAAGCCCAAGAGAACTCAATTACCTATGTCTTTGAAGGAATGGCTAACAAGAACTTTTACACAAAACTGGAGTTCTGCTGTGATAATGTAATCTCCCACAGAATGCAAAGCACAAAAGGCATTTCTAACACCAAATGGAATATAAATTAAAAGCCCGTGTTCTTCACTTGTAACAGTTCAGTGTACCTATCAGTTCAAAATCTTTGTTGTAACATGCATACATGTCATGATACAGTTCCTGGAAGAAGAACATACCAGTTGGACAAATTCTAGGCACAGATCCTCAAACAGGAGTGTCAGGAGTGATTTATTATTCTTAAATGCATCTTTTTTTGCAACAGTCATCTAAATTAAAGCTACCACCATGAGAGATATTGAGATCAAATACATCTTTGGTAAAAATTTCCTTGACATCAGTAAAAGTCCTCTGGAGATTAACTGTAACTCAGTAGATTGGATTCTTCTGACAAACTTGTCAACTTAACTGCTTGTCATTTTCTTATTGGTGAATAATGATTACTCTTCACTTAGTGAATAATCTAAATATAACTATCTTGGAAAGAAACAAGGCTTTTACCGGTTTAAAATAGCTTTTACAGTACTAGATGGTATCCAGATTCTTTGTCTGAGAACACACAGTGGGACAGCAATCAATACAGAAAACCATAAATGTAATTTATCTCACTCTACCCAAGACATCAGAAGAAAAAGGGATCTTGTCTAAGCTCCCTCTACAGTAAGTACAGAGGACCATTCCTTCCAGTCTTTAGAGACAGGTGGAAGTGTCAATCCGTTTTCACATTGTACACAACTAATTGAAAATATTATTTTAATTGTGCATACAATTTATTTGGATGAAATGAGATGAAATTACTTGCACGTGTCGGGAGTACATGCATGCACGTGTGATTGTGCATAAGGTACAGAGAAACTCTGAAGCTGCTTTTCTGCAAGAATTATGATGGATGTTTCTATTACAGTCCCAGACAGAGTCTGAAAAATACATACAAATGTGTGATATCGAAATAATTTGAAGCCCACAGAGCAGTCTCTTCCCAGTTGTATCAGGTAGATGACTGCTAAAAACAATAATCACAAAATACGGACCAATACAGAGATCTCTACCTGAGCTACAGATGGTCTGATTTTCAATAAAGACAGATCTGAACAAAACAAAATAGAAAAGAAAAAAAAAAAAAAAGAAAAACACTTAAGCATCTAAACTAAATGGACATCAGCCCTGAAACCATGCACGGTGCAAATTTTTTTGTCTTTTCCAGCTGAGATTTTTCCTTCCTCGTGTTGTTTATAAGGTCAGTGTTCAGATGTGCAAAACCAGACAGCAGGCAGAATTTGCTGGAGAGGACTTAGTAAGAGTTTAAAAGAACATACATCTAACCTCTTTTTATATGCCATAAGTACTCCCAGCCAGCCCTCTCTCCCAGCGATGATACCTGCGTTAGTTAGTCATTAACCTGTATTAACATACAATAACTTTGGCTAAAGGGACCTCTGAAGGCTATCTGGCTCCCAGCCTGACTCCTTTTTTTTTGCCCTCTCGTTCAAAGTGGACAAATTCCATTAACTCTTTTGGTTACCCATCACCATAATTAGTACTACTACTCTCTGCATATACGTGAAAAGGTTTACACGGACTGAGATTACAGTGGGCACCCAAATCAAAGGTACATGAATGAGCAAGGATTTATGCATTAAGGTCATATCAAACTATTTCTCTCCCTAAAACCACTAGAATCATCACTTGTTCTTGTATTCTTGTTCTACCCAATCATCAAGTTTTCAAGTTAACTTTTTGTTCAGTGCCACGTGTGTCATTCTGTCAGAAAAAACGGACAGCTTCTCATTCTACCTACATTTCCCCACAAAAGACATACATAGTTTTAATGTCCCCTACTCTTCCGGTAGATATTGAATCTGATTGCTTTCTCCATAAAGCTGACGACATTCACTTCTAAAACAGGGCTCCTAAGCACCATTAAATTCTGAAAGTTGATTCTGTCTAAGATACTTCCCTCTTATGTAGAGGAAGTTCAGTCTAAGTTTTGAAAAGTGACTACCGATGTTAGAAGTCCTAGGTATTGGGCATAAAACTTAAGAGAATAGTATGTATCTAATTTTCAGAGGTAGCTAATAAACCATACTTCGTGAAAAACAGACATCTGTAAATTATGTCAACAGCACCCACACAAAACAGAGTCACCTAAAAGCTATTTATTGCTTTCCAGTAAACCAAAACTTAGAAGCTATTTTAAGCTGTATTTACCTAATTTTAGATTAAATACGCAATATCCTCATAAATTAAAGATGCATTCCCTTCTTGAAATGCAGTCACTTACAAAGGAAAGTGTGTTAAAAGACACTTCAGGTGTCAAAACTGACTTTGATTTCATTTGTTAATCCTGGTGTTCTAACAACCACACTTTTCCACTTTTAAGAGGTGCTTTTCCCTGCTGCTTGCAGTAAGACCAACCAAACACCAGAAAAAGGAGCTACAGACGAAAGTTTTGAAAGCAACCGTACCCAAAGTCCTACCAAATCCATAAGCAAGTGAAAATAGGTATTTTTTTTTCCCTTCATTTCAGTTACCCAACTGATGTAAACTTATTTTCTTTAAAAAAGAGCATTTTGACAGGTGGCCTCTTTTTAACTCATCACTGCTAATTTGTGCAAAAAAATGGCAAAATGTGAACTGAAGGTAAAAAAAAATGCTGCCTCTGTATTACCATTCTATTTCTTTTTTTCCTACAGAATCAAGAGAATGCTTCATATGCAACAGGCTCTACAAGGCAAGGAAAAATGTTTTTGCTTGGAAACCTCCATTACACTAAATCCACAGAAAATTACTGACTGCACAATTATAAACCATAATATTCAACAAAGGAAAACAAAGTTTTGTTTCGATTTCAGGGTGACAGAGAAAGGCAATTTGAAAAAGCATACTTTCATTCAAACTAGGCCTTTGTGATCCAGAGGCACAGCAGTATTAACAGATTCATAGCCACATTTTTATAGACTCTTAGAAAATAATTTTATTGAATCGTTTGGGTACCTAAAGTAGTACGTTCTATCTGTAACACACAGACATTCCTCTACCATCCTATTTTATTTACTGGTAACCTCTCAGAGAATGTTCCAAGTCTGAATACTAAGCATGTCTAATATCCACATGCAAAAACAAGCACTCTTGACTTGCTCTGCTAGTCAAGAGCATTCCCAAGCTAAATAAGGCACTAAATCAGAAGGTTGCAACTGCAGCCAAGGGGAAAAAAAAAAAATAGGAAGAAAAAGATGAGAAAAGGTGGGGAAAATTAGCAAGACACAGTCTTTGTACAAACCTTCATGAGGAAAAATGACAGCATCTTACATTGAATGTTGTTGTGCAACACTGGAATAGGGAAGAGTTCCTTTGTCACCTGCTGTCTATACAAACATTGTTAACCAGCTTCTTTCACCTTTTCTGCTGTAGATGCAGACAAATGTTTGAGACTCTTGACATAGATTTTTTCTAAAAATAAAAAATCCTGTTTATGTAAATACAGATCATTACTGAAGTTACATATGCCAGAGCAAAGGTGGCAAGAGCAGATGCACGCCAGGTTTGTGGCACCTTTGCTTACAGCAGGCAATATTTCTGCACTGACAGAGGAGAGCTCCAGCCACTGCGCCAGCGGCGTCTTTCTAACAGTTCTCAGATCTCATCATGATCTGGTTATGAAATTGTACAGTTCTTCTGCTCATTAGGAAAAAGACATCCAGCTTATTTACCAAGAAATGGGCACCTCTCATCATGTCTGAAATTTGGCATCAGAACTGCGCTCTCCCTGTCTAGAGGCAGAGCTTGAGTGCAAGTTTACTCCTCTTTTATGACTGCTTTGGCCTGACAGTTGGCTTGCTAGCTCTAAGGAATGATCGGAGTGAGCTAACATGCAGACAGCATGGACCCTGATGAGTTTTGACCTACACATGAGCCTAAAAGTCCAGGTAATGTGGCTGTACAGACTGCCATAGCGTTACTGTGGAACACTGCAGTTCAGTCTCCAGTTCTCTCAAAAAGAGTAATAAATTAGTTTGAAGAACTCAGAAAAGGACATAAAAGAATGTTTAGACTGGGACAATATCTTATAGTGAGAGACTGAAGACATGTGACTCAGACTGGGACAATGTCTTACAACAAGAGACTAAAGGCATCTGAGTCATTTAGTCTTACATAAGAGATGGTTAAAAAACAAATTGATCATAATTTCCCAGCATGAGCACGTGAAAGAATTTTGACACTAGACGACCCTTGCACCTAACTAGAAAAAACCACATGGGATTAAATATTTGGTAGCTGTAACCAAGCAAACCCAGACTTCTAATAAGGTATACATTGCTATGAGTGAGGAAGCCAACCACTGAAAATCTCAAGTGGGTGATATCAGGGGTTGTGTACACTTTGTCTCCCACATCAGACCTGCTTTTTTAATTTATTTTTTTCTCTTAGGTTCACATTGATTCTCAAATAGGACGATTCAGAAACCTGAGTGAGATTCTTTAGTTTGGCAGATGTCCCTTCTGCCCTTAAAATCCATTGTCTATAGACAGACCAAGGAAACGTAAGGCTATTACGATGACATTTAAAATACACCGTTTTGAAATCTCTCAGTAAAATAATGTCTTTTGCAACGTACGGAGGCCTGTAATGGGATAAATCCAACATTTTCACACATACACTGGAGATCCCCTCTGCTGTCCTGATTTCAAGTTATTTGCAGCACAATGGCTTAATCAGAAAAGTAGTGTTACAAAAACAGTTACGTTATTTTAAGCAAATCACTCCCACTTAAATCTATGCATTTCCTGAGACATTCTCTTGTCTCAAGTTTTGAGTCATTGTATCATTACAAAGCATTGGCAGTAAAAGAGCATTCAAAAGCAAATGGTGAAATGATGACAGAAAACATCACAGACAATCCTGTGCAAAACTACAGAAGCTCCCCATAGAGGCACAGCATATGTTTTTGATTTCTATAGAAAGTTCGCAAGTCAGAGCTTATCTCAAGAAAGGCAAGCATCACTTTAGACTGGTCTGCTTCTCTTTGGAGGACGAATACTGTGAGCAGAATTTCCTGCTGATGCTCTCCAGGAAGTTTCATTGGTTCCTTCACATATTGCAGCTGCTGCAGCACACCCCTGCTCTCAGGGCAAGGCAGGTGATTCCAAAAGGTTACATATGCTTTGAGATAATAAAATATTACAAAGATGTGGAAAAAAAGCATGTGCGCCACCTTTATTCAGGGGAAAACAAATGAAAAGCTTGCCCTGTCAAGACAGGTCAGCATCTTCTCCTGACATCCATAGAATGACATCTTTTTCCATTCCTCCTTTGGATGTACCCTAGATGGACAAGGGCTTTCCGTCTGGTTGAAGTCACAGACCCAGCACACTTTGCAGAGTACTCCAGGCTTTAGCAGGTAGAAGCGTGTTTGCCAGCATTAAATCAATAAGCCAAAATGAATTCTGTACTTTAATTTATCTTCCCTTTGTGATCCTGTTACTGTATAAGTTTACAAAAGCTCAAAAAATGGCACTTTGAGAGCTAGGCATGCTGTATTTGTTCACCCAAAAACACAAAGCCCACAGACTAAAGAGTTAAACTCTCTCTCGCTATTACCTAACTGTTAATCTTTCCTAGTAAATTTCGTACATTCCAGTCAGCCCAGCTAACCACACTCACTAGCTAGGAGAAGCAGATTGAACTGATTACGGCACCATTCCTTTGATGTCGTGTCTTCTGGCATGCTGTCATGCCTCACTGACACTGCCTGGAAAGTCCCATCTCCTTCCCAAGGCTACTGACTGAGTGCTCACAGTATTCTCCACTCCTGAACATAGCCTTGGGAAAAATGAATCTCTCTCACCTCAGATGGGGACTGTGATATTCCTCAAGAATATCTCTGAAACAGTAAATTTCTCAAGAAACAGCCTCCCTGGATTTCCAAGAGGGAGCTTCCCTGAGTTACTCTTTTTTTTCTAGTCAGACTCTGATTTAACCACCTCTTTCATTTTGTGGCATGCATTCAGGCAGAAAATATACATTATAATATAGTTGCATTCAGGCAGGTCATCTGAAAGACAGGTGAAATCAAAACATGCCGTAGGCACGTAACTCCTTTCTCTAACTATGCTTTTGCTGTTGACAACCAAAATTAGAAGTCAACACACAAGCTGAAGGGGGAATTCATTTCATTGGTTCTAGCAGTCTAAAACCTGGCACTCATTCTAACAGCTCTCTGTATAGAGAATGTACAGTTAAGTTACTCCAAGAAGGCACTCTGCCCAACCAGTCTCAAACATCTGTAAAGTTCTGTGGCCATGGCTGCCTTCCTCTCCACTACCTACACTTGGATTCTAAATGATTAATTACATGAACACCTACAGTGAGGTTAGGTGAAACCTATGAGAAATTATTAGTTTTAGGCTATGAGGCATGACAGTTTGAAAGCGTGTCCCTAAAAGCCTTTATTGTACACTTTCAGACTCTCAGGACTGAAGATCTTCATATTGTAAGGCAACCTGGATCACGGGGACCAAAGCCCACCTCACCCTTCTTTCAAATCATCTGATTTCTTTCCAGATCTTTCACAGCTGCACTCCATTCCCATCAGTCGCTTATTCTGGCCCACTAAATGGATTACACTTCTGCTTATATGTACACACATACATCCACACAGTGCACCTGCAGATACGTCTAAGCAAGATGTTCCAGTGGTATCAGAGCATAGAGATGTTTTTCCCACTGTTTGAAAACAAAAAAAAAACACAAATGTCTTACAACACACACTGGAAAAATGGCAGACCAAACCAGAAGTGCTTATGTAGCTGGACTGCTATTCAAGCCCCACTGGTGCCTACTGATGAGTGCTCTGCTGGGAGGGAAAGAGAAGCATAATTCATTGGCAGGATGAGAGGGAATGGCCTCAGGTTGTGCTAGGGGAGGTTCAGATAGGATATTAAAAAAAGTGCTGGAACAAGCTGCCCAAGGAGGTGGTGGAGTCACCATCCTGGGAGGTGATCAAGAAATGTCTAGATGTGGTACTAAGGAACACGGTTTAGTGGGCAATGTTGGTGTTAGGTGGGCAGTTGGACTGCACGATCTTAGAGGTCTTTTCCACCCTTAATGATTCTATGACTCTAAGAAAATTAATTTTATCCATTAACATCTAATCTTCTGTATGCCTATTGTGTTCAGTCTCTGTAGAGAGACCAGAGAGCAGTCCCCTTTTCTGTCAGATTTGCATGTGTTCATGGTGATGTCCATATTCAAGAGAAACACACTTGATTTACTCAACTTGCATACATCAGTGAAACAACATGTGAGCTGATAAAGTTCAAAACTCATACCAAGAACTCTGCACAGACTTTTCATAAATCTGAGACTCTCTGACCACGTACTCCAAACCTGCCTGTTTTTTTTGTTTCTGTTTACTCAAGGTACAGATCTCCTTCTATGACCATTACATTTCCTAACTATAAAACTTTTGATCAGCAGAAAAAAAAAAAAAAGATTGTTAAGTACACAGAAGAGAATCCTCTTCATATCCTAATACGCAAGACTCACTTGCCAAGGTTAAGACTACCCAGAATATTTGGTATTTAGCTGCAGGCAGATGAGCACGCCGTACTCTAGGTCCTGGCCCTGCACACAGCTGGAGCTGTAAACCAGCAGTACTGCCTTTCTGGCCACACCAAAAGGACCACAGCTGTTTGTGCAATCAGGAGGATGGGAGCAGGGGCTGCCCTCCCTGACTTGCATCCCAGTGGATGGATCAAGCTCTTGGCAATTGCCATGCTGGCGTCTGTTCCAGCCTTGATGATAGCAGTTAAGATGCACTGCTTCATAACACTCATTTCATTAAAATTAAAACCCATATTAATTTCTTCACCTGCATCTCCCAAAGTAATATCTTCACATAAGAACACACTCGCAACAGAGTTTATAAAGAAAAAGAAAATAAATTTTTCAAGCCTACTGGCCTGGCAAGTTGGGAAGTGCAACAGAATATTTAACATACAGGAGATGTTCATACTACAGGGACCATGACCATGTAAATATGTAAAGACAGATAGATAACTTCAAAGGGAAAAAATTCTCTGTCAGCCTTCCAAGAGGAAAGAGTACAGCCTTTCTGGAAGTCTACATCCGAACATAAAAATAAATTAAAATACAGTCTGATCCTCCAAACGTCCATACTCTAGACTTTACGTTAATCTCCCAAATGGCGCCTGACAATCTGTCAAATCTCTCTGTTTGGTGTTTTGTAGCTGAAGCACCAGGTTTAGATACTTTTTATCACTGTCATTCAAACAACTAGCCACATAAACTAGAGGTTTAAGTCCCAAAATGACAAGTGGGGCTTTTCATCCCCTACAGTAATTCTATCCTCTAAGTATTTTAAAATTGTATTTCAAAATTGTATTGCAGTGCTGACACAGGGAGATGATTTACTCCTGCCCTCTGATATTTGTAGAATGGGCTCCATGTAGCATTTCCACATCCATACTTCTCCTAAGCTATGCATCCATATGCACTGTGCCAAAATGCTTAGCAATTTTCAGTCACTTTCACCTCTGTATTCTATGCACTGACATTCCGCATGATAAACCCTCTTAAAGGACAACAGACAGAACCTCAAAAATGCATCTCCCGAATTAAGAAGGCGTTCTCGTGAGATATGAGCAAAATCAAAGCAAACCAAAGATAATTGAAGATCTCAACAAGAACACTAAATGCTAAAAAAAAACGATAGAAAACTGTGGACTGAAATGTACCACCAAATTCAAAAGAAAACTTTGCTCTTATTTCAATAGAAGCTTTGCATTAAGTTAGCGGGATATACATACTGTTCAAATATTTACTGACAAAAATATTGTAAGGTAACTCACACAGCAAATTAAATGCACTTAAGACAATGTCTAAGCAGAGTCTTCCATAAGAAATGGTGGAAACAGCATTATGACCATTAAAAAGGTCTTCAAAAGTTGGATTTCTCATATTTTAAAACCTGATCCTTTTTAAAGTGAATCAAGTCTGACTATGCACTTAGACACTTTCCTGCAGATGCTGGCAAGCACCTGTGAAGCTCCATGCCCAACTCTTCTAAAGCTTGATATCTAACTTTTTTGGGTTTATTTTAAACCACTTGAATAGTTCCCTTTAGGAACTGCCAGTAGCAAGGACCTCTAATTATATTCTGACTGACTTCCTGGCATACATAGCAGCTTTTATTACTGCATATGAATTAGGACACAAGTTTTCATCTCTTACGTTCTTTCTTGACATTCTTTTCCTTAAAGCAAACAAAAGCCTTTGAATCATACTCAGCTTATTCTATCACTCTTATTTCTGACTTTTGCTGTAATGGCCAAATCAACTATCTGTATTCCTGTCACAACCATGTCATCGCATTTGCTCTCAAAATAAATTGCTAAATAAAAATTGATATAACTCTCGTGTCACAATGTAAATCCAAACACCAAATGAATAATTAAGCTTCAAAATAGTCCATCCTGAACTTCACACAAATGTGGGATTCCTCCACATCTGATTTAATCAATAAGCTCTACTATATTTAACAGATAATCAATTCTCTTCAAAGAAAACCGCAGAGAAACGTGCATGAGAACTCAGCACCGTCCTACTCAGTGCAAGACCAGCACATCCCAAACACCTGTTAGCAGTAACAAACACTTGGCATTTACAGGATTTGCGCAACTGAACCAAAGCCAGTGAGATCCTATCTGGCACACAAAAGACATTAGATTGATATCACTCAAGCAGTTCCCCAATCCAAAAACTCTGTTTCAACACTGCCTGCACCAAATCTGTTTATCTACAAATCTCTGGTTTCTCACTTAAAATTTTAATTGAGGTGAAAGTGATGTAAAATGTCATATAATCCACTTTTACTTGTTGCTCCTGTACAGTCACACAATAGTCCCTTTGAAATCACAATTGAACCAACCAGTTCCAATTTTCTATGAATAAATGTATTCTTGTTCTCTGGAAGACACCAGATCAAATCTAAATTACACCTGAAAACACTGTGTGCACATGCATGATTCATAGGTCAGCAATAGTCAGTGATTTAAGTACCATATAAGAACTGCAGCACACAGGCTGTTTTTTTTTTTCCTATACACAAATCTGCTTGTTCACCAATCAGGAAAGCAATGAATTCTATGAATTTCCTCTGTTTTCTTAGTAGCACTTCAGCTTATTTGACTTAATTTGCTAACTTTACTGTCAACATGTTGAATTCTTCCGAAAGAAATCAGATCACTCAACCTCAACTAAATCTAAATTTCTCATATTTACATATAGGTTCTGCATGGAAGCTGTGGTCTTTTGTGAGCTGCGTGAAAGCTACAACATTGAAATCACAGTAAAGTCTGAGATAGCACATCAGTCTCAACTTCTGCCTTCCTGACATTTGTCAATCTGTGGCAGATTTAAAGTTCAATGTATTATGCATTTTATTTAAGTGCAACATTTTTTTTCCCCAGTATATTCAACATACATCAGTCTTACTTCTTGAATCCACCTGGCTTCTGTTGCCTTTCACACAGCCCACTGTAGTCCTTCTATATCTAAAATTCATGAAATCTACTGCTAAGAGCTATATTATTCAAGACAAGATTCAATTTCAGAATTATTATTCTTGTCAATAGTGCATGAAGCAGAATATAGCTGGTACCTAACAGAGCTGGACTGACTTGCAAGAGAGACACAAGTAGTCTCTTGGTATATTCAGCATCTTATTACATCCAACTAAAAGTGTTTGAGAAACACTAATGTACCAAAAATGCATATTAATTTTTTGTAATGGATGAATCTTAAGAAGTGTTACATCCAACCAGAAACACTGAAGAACTGCAGCCTTTTTTCCTCCTTTGGAATAAAGGGTCTGAAATGTGATCACTAACATGAATTCGTTCCTACAATGCCTGTAGGAAGAAATGTTGAGTTAATTACTCAATTAGAGCATATTTACTTTGTAATTATAATGTCATGTTCAGTCATATTTAATTGTTTTTTCCAAAATACCCAAAGGCAACCATCCACAACATGGGCTGAAGACCTGAGAATTTTAAGACAAATAACAAAGCCATTAGAGAAGCATACTTTTAACATGCAATAAAGCATCCATTAAGATTGGATGGATCTCAGATAATAATTTCCTTAAAACAATTAATTATAAGATTTATGTATAAGATGCAAATAGAATTCCCACAGGATTAGCCAGATTTTTATTCTCATTTCTGGGCCTAGTTTGAAAGTCATTAAGTCTCCAGTCACCCTTAAGAATGACTTTAATTTAATCTTTTGTCTTTTACCATCAGAGCAGATTTTTATCTGTGCTAAGCGCGTTGGTGACCAGTTGAGCAGATGATGAATCCTGTGGATTTTCTTCCCCTCCTTAAAGGTACCAGGATAAATAACCCATGTTTCCGCTCCCATTCATACAAGGTTTAACTAGTATTCTGGTAACTCCCCACAACTGTTGAAGGAAACCCAACTTCCTGGTCACTTTTCATGGATTCTGAATGTTTTAGCTGCTCAGACAGCCCCTGAGATTTAGAACGTAATACTGAGACTAAACACACATATATGGAAAATTGCAGAAGTGACCTACCAAGATCCAGCAAATATATAATCTTCGAATTCCTGTAAAAGCTTCTAACATCCCATAGAACATCCATAAACATTTATCTCAATTTCCTTTAGTCGGCAGGGGAAAAGGAGCCTAAAGAGGAGTTAGGACCCTAATCCTTTTTTACAGTCATCACTTCCATAGTGATTTTATGTGTTGGTATATATATCCACAGAGCAAGCAGTTAGGTTCAGCTGAATGTTTGCAAATTGCAGCAGAATTCAACTATTGACCTGATGCATTAACAAGCACTGGAACATGAAAGTGAACTATTTATAGATTTCTACTGCCTCATCAGTGTATGCGCTGGTCACTGTCTCTATCCAGTTCTGCATGAAAGCTATTCTAGTACAGCACAGGAAAACAACCCATTATAAACTCAGTGATTGAAACTCCTGGGTTGTCTCAGCTCACCTGTAAACTCTGATTGTATGTGATTTCTGGCCCCAAAAAACACTAAAGCAAAAAAACAGCCCCACAACCTACTGTGAAACCAGTGTAAGGCACTGAGGTAACAGACCCTCAAGTCCTCCATCTCAAAGTTTCAACAAGCTGTCACAAGGTCTGATTAAACAGAGAAACATGGTCACAGTTAAGCTATTGGCTGGTGTACGTAACTTAGTTCTCAATCTCAAAATATACAAATTTAAATACAGATTTAAATCCGTAGACTTAATACTTCAAAAAATCCTTTAGCATTAGTGCAGCTAAATACTGGAGTTGGCTGCCTAAAGAGTTCATGGAGGCTCTGTCCACTGAGATGTCCACGACTTGATTGGATGTGGCCCTGAGCAACCACATCAAATTATACCTGTTTTGAGCGGAGTGTTGATCCATCTAGCCTCTGGAAGTCCCTTTCATCTTACATCATGATTTTATTTAACCCCCTACTCTTTAGAAATACAATTCTTTGCAGTGAGATGTGAATTAGTGATACCAGTATATCAAAACAATCCTTTCTGGGAAAGATGACGGAGAAGGTGATGCATAGATCAGATCAGTTTCAAAGTCATTCCCAGCAGCTTCTCCTCAATTTGAGACTCTCTTGAGGACAAATGAACCCAAAAATTCACCTTCCTACCAGGACGAGTGATGATGTGACAAAATAAAGTCAAAATCTGACTCTACAAAGTCTTCTGTTACCATTTACCCTACATATATTGATACTTTCTCGATGTTGTTTTTTTTTTTTCCCACTGCCAATGGACCATCAAATTCAACAATCCAAACTGTACAAGATACTAACTTTGTACTTAGGTTTCTGGCAGAAACTCAGCGAGGCCTTCTGTTCTGGAAATCTCTACACACTGTATAGAGACAACTTCACGCTTCCAGCTGGAAGAGGCCTACACTGATCATTATCAAGTTCTTAACAAGGTTTACATTACTATCATTGGTTTCTGTCAGCTTCCATGGATAGGGCATAGCATTTCAAGGACTCTTTTGGACAAAGATTTTTGTATACCATTGACTACACCATCATTTATTCCATTAAAGCCTTACAAGATAGGTCACAGTAAGCACTCATATAACCAGAATACATCATCACTGTATCTCAGAGCTCTCAGCAAGACCACTTTACCACCTAAAACTGATGCTGACAGCTGCAACATGCCTGCTCTCTGACACAAGCATAGTACGTCCATTACCTATGCCCTCTTCCATTAAATATAACTATATATATTTAAATTTTAAAAACCCACACATACACAAAAGGAAGGGGGAAAATATTCTCAAGTAGCGTAAGCATGTAGTGTTTCATTTTCTCCAATAAAGCCAAAATCATCTAAAAGTTCTAAGTACTCCATTTTTCTGACTTCCATTTGTTAAAGTGACAAGAAAAAGAGAAAGTAATGTTATGTTAGGTAATAGATGAACTATATCAAAAGGAAAACAATTCAGGGGTAATCAATGAGTCTGAATGCTTAATATTGTCTTCTTATAATTAATGATACTGAAACAAAAGTAAGCATTTTAATTAATAAACTCTCTCAAATCCATCTTATTTCTACTATCTAAACAAAAAACACAGTGTTTCAGATAAATGAAAATATATCGGGTTGGACTACAGTCTTAAGAAAAGAAAGATAACCGAGCCTTTTAACTACATTATGTTTTGTAAAGCATATATCTGCCATTGGTAAAAGCTTTTCTCAGTGTTGATCTGATTTGTTGTTTTCAATAATTTAAGAGAGACTTTTACTGCACATAGTCACAACTGTTAATGCTGGTTGATAGCCAATAAATTTAGAGGAGCCGCTTGCACGGAGATCTTGTTTTTGCTATTCCTGAACTTCAAGGAAGTGTGTTCCTTGAATTAATTCCCAGAAAGGGTTAAGTGAGACAGTTCCTAACAAATCAGATGGCAAATTGATGTTCTCAGCTGGCCTGCCGAAGTGACAAGTAGCACACATACACACCCACAAAAAGTAAAGGCAGAAGCAATTGCCATTCAGATAAATGCTGCTTTAAATATGTATGTAGACTCATTTCCCACAAAACTGAAAGAAAATGAGAAAACCTAAACATAGACGGTAATACTGAAGTTATACTGCATGTTGCTCAACTGAAATGTTTTGAGAAAACAAACAAAAGAAACAAATAGATGAGGACAAATAATTCAAAGTAAATATCCTGGTAGAATGAATTCATTCCACACAGCAAGGGTGTGTCAGGTCTGCTGCAGAGAATTACAAAGATGTAACCCCCAAGACAGATTGCAGAGCAGACAAGCAACCAAGGAGGGGTTCCCAATGTAGACCAGGTTACACAGAGCTCCGGTGAGGCCTTTACAAGCAGGTGGTTGTGACGGGAGAAACTCACAACCTTCAGGAGAACCTGTCACAAGCATCACTTGCATTGCGACCCAGCCCAACTCAGCCTCTGGGACTAGCGACCATTTCAAAGAAAATCTTTAAAAAGTATAGATTTCAAAAGCCAGGTTTTTAGCAGATACTTAAATACTCCTTTAAGGGACAGGAAATGGTTCAAAGCACTCAAATACTTTTCTGAAGGCTCTGCTGTAACTTTCTCAATGCAGTGGACTTTATTATGCAGAATACTCAAGTACTGCTCTTTAACATTATATGAAATATTTTCATATGTACTGCCATTTCATATCATATTGAACCGAACACACGGAATGTTTTGAGTACTTTGAGGTAGAAGATCATGCTTTATAAATACCAGCAATTACCGTTAAGTCAGTGGGGTTGGAATTTTAGTGCATCATTTTCTAATAGTGATTCAGATTTTTCCCCCAAACCCAAAGATAAGCTGTTTCAAACCAATCACCAGTATGCTTTATGCCCCACATCTACGGCCCACTGTGACAAATCCTCACAGCAAAGAGAGAGGACAACAGGAACGCTCCGAGCTGAAGGTTCTGTTTGCTCCCTTTGCTGCCATGGGAAGAGCACTGTCTCTACATGTCAAAGCATTGCCCCACAAAAGTGAAGGGGATAAAATTGGCATTCTGAAAGCAGAGCGGATAATCACGGCAAACATCCAATAAAGTCTAGTCCCTATCTGTGAGGGTTTTGTCTCGTGGCACAGCATGAGTCAGATTTCAGCCCTTAAACTGAAATCAGCAGTGAAGTGCCCACAGTCATTGGTGTATTTATACCTGGGAAGTTAAGGGGCATATCTGTGGATTTGGCCCTCAGCTCAGGTCAGAAGATGCATCAGAAATGCATTAGGGAGTACACGTATGACTTGACCCTCTCCCCATCAACAGACTCCTGACAAATAAAGGCAATGCTAATTAGCTCCTAATTCAACCAATACGAAAGATACAAGGACTATGAGAAGAGTGTCTTACAGTAAGAGAAAGATTTCAAGAACAAAATGTGTGCAGGTTAGGAAAGGAGGTTGCCAGAAGACCTAATTACGGCTGACAGATACCTGAGGGGGTTCTTTTTACCATCAGCAGGTAGAAATCTGTCCAAAATACGCAATAAGGACAAAGCCCAAAGGCATTAGCTGACACGGGAGGAAGGGCAGCTCAGAGGTGCTGCCACAAACGGCTCTACCAGTCGGAGGACCGTCGCTATATGGAACACGCGACCTACCGGGGCTCCTTCACTCCCACCGAGCGCTTGCTCGGAATGCCCCGTGCCGCCGTCCCCGGGCGCAGCTCGGGTGCCGCAGCCCCGCGGTGCCCCGCACCCGGCTCGGCGGCCCTGCACCGCCACCTCCTGGGGGCGGCGGGAGCGGCCCCTCCCGGCCCCGCGGCTCCCACCGCAGCTCCCCTGGAGTGGGAGCGGGCCCGGCGGAGGCCGGCGGGCTGCAGCGGGATGCTCCCACCGGGCTCGGGCTGCAGCGCCGAGGGCCAGGTTGACTCATCGCGTGCCCTCCCCTGGGAGGGCTGGGAAACATGATGTTGCAAACCGATTTTCCATTTCACGTTACGAGGGCAGATTTTCAAAGCGCCCGTTAAAGACGCCCATCTAGGGTTACAGCGAGTCCCACATGTGCATTAGATGGGATGGAGTCCGTTTTGAAAGCTTTTTCTGCTGCTCGTTGGGTGGTTTTTAGGATTTAGGGCTTGTTTTTCACATTTTCCAGATAAACACATATTCTGTGGTCATAATGAATAATTGATTCTTATCATAATATCGTCCATTGTGCAGCAAAAATAAACATTGAGAAGCATCTCAGCACCAGCAAATAACACTGCCACGCTCCCTTCTCTTTGTGTAATGTGACACTGCACTGAAAGCACAGCACACTCAGATGTGCGCATCCAAAAAAAATGAGAAAATTCTTACTTTGGGATGAACGATTTCCAGGGTACTGAGCGGCACTCAAAAGTGTGGAACAAATATATTACAGATCCACCCCAATTAGTAGACTGGCAGTCAATGAGGCTTTTTCAGACACAGTTCCTGCTCCCCACAGCCCTCACCTCCTGACTAAGGGCCTCCAGCGCACCCCATGGATTTGCCTTGGGTAAAGCACTGTTGTCTTGTCTCCCGCACCACACAGGCACTGAGCACATGCTGTTCCAGAAGCCCGATGAGAAGACATGTGCAGAAAGCAGCAGCCGGCAGAGGCCTAGCCATGCCGCTCACTGCTCCAAGCAGACGTAACAGCATGGCTCATGCTGGCAGTACCTGGAGCATCTACCTTGCTGTCAGGAAGGATGCACAAGCATCTCAGCTCAATCCTCCCTCATCTCTAAGCATCACCCCTATGTCACAGCCCCAGGCTCGCCTTCAACTCCCATGTTTAATCTCCACCTTGCAAGTGAGAAGCTGTGGTTGCTTTAATTACTCATTGCACACCCCGATTGGTCTGCTCTGATCTCCTTGCCACCAGCTTCTCCTGACTACCGAGCAGTTTAACCTTTCAAGCACCGCTTGCACAAAACAAAAATAGACTGGAAATAAATGGCAGCCCGAGCACTCTGGGGAGGCAGAACTTTCTTCCACCTGGCCGGTTCTGTTTGCTTAGGAAGTTGCTCTTTCACCTGGCAGTAATGGCAATCCGCATTGAGAGACAGATGCAAAAGTGTTCCTCCAATTATATAATCACTGCAGCTGATAAGGAGGGAGCAGGATTTAGGTTGCCATAGCGTTGGCATATTGCTATGGAGGCTGAGCTCTCCGGCCACGTTATCAGCTCCGGCCCAGGAAGAGCAGCCCTATTATACCCGCTGGATGCGTGTGCTTGGCAGGAGCACTCAGAATCAGGGGCTGATTCTTCCCCTCCCACCTCATTGCCATAGAGCAGATGGGGGGAAGCGCTAGGCCTTGGGGTTTTTCATTTTAACCTCTATTTCTTTGTCAGGAGGGGGAAATACTCCCAACGAAACCCACTGCCACCCCACGATCAAAGGCTGCCCCAGCCCTAACATACATGCCCCGGCCCTGCGATGGGTGGGGGTCCTGCTGAGGTGGGGTGCAGGGTGAGAGGGAGGGTCCTGCTTGGCTTGGGGCCCTGCTGGGAGGGAGACGTGCCGGCACCTCGGTCCGTCTGGCCGAGGAGGCAATGGCTCTGATGCTCCGCAATAGCGACGTGCGTGTGCGGGAGGGGAGGGAAAGGGAGGGGTGGCCGCATGCAGGTAACGGAGAGCAGGAACTTCGGGGAGAGAGGAGCCAGGTGGTGCGGGGGAGGCTCCTGGAGTTGGGACAAACAAAGTTGTGCCCTGGGGATGGCCGGGCCGGCCGGCACCGCCGGGCAGCGCGGCGCGGGTCGATGCCCACGCTGCGGGCGATGCTCGGAGGAGCCGGGTGGGAAATGCTGCCCGAAGTAAAGCTCAACTTCAATTGCAATGCGGGCGCTCCCCGCCGTCTCCATTCTCCCGGGACGTGCGTGTGTAAATAGATAATTCCCCTTCCCCTCCCTTTGCTCGTGAGAGACGAAAAATAGCGCGGAGAAGGGAAGGGTTCCTCTGCCGGTGCCCGAGGGAGCCGTGCCCAGCCGGGGCTCGGAGAGCCGGGGCGGTATTAAGCGGCACAGCCGCCCGCCTCCCAGAGCGCTGATGTCCCAGTGCCACGGGGCAGCCCCGCGCCTCCGCTTCGCCTCCGGCCGCACCGCGCGGCCCCTGCCCCTCCGAGCCCCTCTCCTTCAGAAGATGACGACGGCGACTCACAGCAACTTTTCCTCGCCCGCGGCCTCGCGACACACCCAGCCCCGGGGGCGCGGGGGGCTCCCGCAACGCCCCCGCCGGGGGTGTCCGTGTGCCCCGCGGGGACGCGCTGCCGGGGCTGTCCCCTCCGGCCCCCGCGGAGCCGAGCGCGGACAAAGGCTGCGGGAGAGAATGGTCGCCAGCTCCTCCGGGGCGAAGCTCGGGCTTACCTTGATGGTTTTCCTCGGGAATGTACATCCTCTTGTTTTCATTGACCATTTAAAACGAGTCCAGATTAATCCCTCCGCAAATCGGCTCGGTAAAATTCGAGGAAGAGTGGAGCTGCAGAATTTCCCCTTTGATTATTACCTGATTCCCATTATTGCATCAAACACCAAAAACTGATCCTTTCCACTACTGCCTCCTTTAGTGAAATTGCAATGCATCCTCAGTACATCCGGGCCCCTTCCAAGAATTTAGCACAGCACCTCTGGCTGTTAAACCATAAAAAAGAACAGGAAGGGGGGAAACGAGGGAGAGGGGAGGGAAAAAGGAAAAAAAAAAAAAGAAAAGGAAAAAAAAAAGGAAAAAGCAAAAGCATCCAGGACAAACCTCTGAGGGTTAAATGTCTTTTTTAAATCCACCAACTACAAGAGTAAGAAGGGGGGGGGGGGGGAGAGAGATGTTCAAACGCTGCTGCTCCTCCTCTTCAAAGCCATTCTGAGCGCGTTGTGTTGGCAGGGAGCTGTTTCTGCAGAGGAAGAGAGCACAGTCCCAGCCCCTTACTCCCTCCCCTCCCTCAGCGCGCTCGCTCCCCGCTCTCTGCTTCTCGCCGACAGACAGACACACTGAACGCTTCCAGATGTTCCAGCTGCGGCGGCTGCACGCAGCCCCCCGCGCACGGCGTTAGGAGCCGCCGGACTCGATCTGAAAGTTTAACACGCTGCCTGCCTTCACTGCGCCTGCTGAAGCCTGGCTACAGACATGACGTCAAGGAGGCGAGCTGGAGCCGGCTGCCTGGAGAAGTGGGGGGACAGGCGAGGGGAGCGGCGGCGGGGCCGGGCCGGGCCGGGCCGGGCCGGGGAGCGGCGGCCTCATGGAAGCTTAGTTTAAGAAAAAGTAGAAGGGTAAACATTGAATCTGTC
>JANHGO010000039.1:18232352-18256425 GCA_024606505.1 Aquila spilogaster | reverse complement strand
GCAGCCCCAGCAGCAGACAAACTCAGCCTCATCGCGCTCTGCATCACAGTTTGTGCCAGCACCCCGCGGCAGCCGGCGCCGCCGTCCTCCGGCCCCGCTTCGATCCGGTTTCTCAATATTGTGGGCTCTGCCCTGCGGTTCCACTACGGAATGCGACTGTGAGCTGCATTTCAAGGAGGACAATATCATTTGCTGAAGCGTTACAGGCGGCATCGTGTGCAAGCGCTTAACGAAGCGGCAGAACGGGCTGCGGTTGTGTTTGATCCGTTACGAGCAGGCAAATACAGGCACGGTGGGCAGGCAGCGGAAGGGAAAGAGATACCCAGGGATAAGTTGCGCAGACGAGAGGATGCACAGATGTTTAAACAGATTAATCAAGCTAGGATTTGCAAAATCCTTGGTGGAAACACCAAAGTGCTCCGCTGGTATCCCACCACTTGCCTTAATTATGCCTGTCATTTGGCCCTCTATAATTGAAGCCTCTGCAGAGAGCAAAAATGACTTCTTTAAAACGAAATGTGAACTGAATGCAGTACATGTTAAATGTATCTAGACTCTCCGAGCTGCCATGTTAAACAAGAGATGCAGAGTTCAAAAACACCCCTCAGGAACCACTGCAGAAACTGCCACAACCTGAGAAACTAAACCGCTCTGACGTACATGGAGGTGAATGTCCAGAATACTGTGTCCTACGTGCAAACCCATGGCTGTAAATTCTCATAACAGAGGATCCATTTAACATCACATGCGTGCAATACTATTTGTGGTACTTCAAACACAGTGGTTCTTTCCTTTCAAGTGATTTTTCCATTTCAACTAGAAAAAAAGTATTTTAAAGATGGTAATACCCCTACAAAGGAATTACTTTTGAATGAACTTAGTGCCTTCCCTACAAATGGCTTTCAGTGGGATGTATCAAACAGCTGTCTTTTTTTGAGGCTTTCCCCCCACAGCTTTAAATGAGCTATCTCTCAGATAGAACTCAAAATATAATAGAAAATAACACCACCTAACAGATGTAGGCAAAGAAACAAGAAAACACCACATCCACTCAGAACTACAAGAAAAAATGGAATAGATGTAAAGCACTTACCGAAAACTGGATGCAGTCAAAGCACTTGTCCTAAAAAAAGGTCATTTTGGTTTCTAATAACCACTGATCATCAAAACTTCTGCTTTAGATGCTATTCAAAGGGTAATTCACCAACAACATATTGCCATTGACAGCATGTAGAGACGCAGCTTTATTTCTGACTCAGGAGGAAGAGTTCCTGTGAGCAATTAAAATACTCTGTCCTCTATTGCCTAGTTTTTCTCTAATAATGTCACATGCACTTACCCTGTTTAACTTACCAGATCAAGCAAGATCACAGGTAGAGGTGCAATAGCAATATATTGGCTTTCATTTTCAATTCAAGTTGCCTTTTTCTTGAAAAAAATGTCCTCCCTTCACCATTATAAGAAGGACTGAACAGCAAATCCTTCACTGCCTACATTTGTTGTGTAAATACCCATTTTATTTTTCTCCTTGTGACCACAAATCCTTGCCATTTTGGATTGTGCTAACTCCATTTTTTCCAGCCATGAGTCAACCAAGAGTTGTGTGATTCACCCTTGCATGGACATAATCGCTGGGGAAGTAATTAAGTGCAAGCTGATCACTCTTGCACAGAAATCAAACACCAGTGGGGCACCTGTAAATATTTCTTTTGCCATTCTTTGGTCACATCTCAGCTAGCTAAGGATTTATATACAGTAGTAGTTAAACAGTTAACATCCACATAGCATTGCTTTATGCCAGCTTACATACGTATGCAGCCACATACACAAGCTGTCCCTGCCACCTACAAATCTTTTTCTCTGTTCTTTATCCCTCTCTCTCTGCCAGGCTCCCACAGTGGGACACAAGTTGGGCCAATTACCAAAAATCAAATTCAGAAGAAAAGAGAGCAAGAAACAAGAATATCAGCTGGCATTAATTTCTTCAGCATAAATAAAATCCTACTATAACTTGAGGTTTCCTTACTCAGCAATTCTGATGCAAATAATTTTCTATGCAGAGAAGTGGAAAGAAACTGATTGTAGGATTAAAATGGAAAGATCCTGCTAATGAAGGAGAATCAGGTGGCATAAGAATGAACATCACACCTTCCCCTAAAGCATTTGTACTATCAAAGTATGCTAAAATGATGGTTTGGTAAAGAGCTGGCATTTGAAGTAAAGGTGCCTGTAGGATTTTTTCATAATAATGCGATTACTGAAATTCACATTTAATAATAATTCTCTCAGGAAAGAACCTGAGGTGTTACCCTCCACAGAAACCAGGAAAATTCAATTGGCCCCAAATTTATTTCTTTCCATCCTTTACACTTTCTTTCCATTTTTTCATAGAAGTAGTGCAGAAGGGATTTTATCAGGGATTCCAGAGCAGCAGCTTGGAGACTTCACAGAGGACAACAGCCCTTTCCTCCATGGCCTCTGCATGCTGAGCTCTCCAATCGGGTATGTTCTGGGCCAGGACTCTAAAGGCAAAGCATACAGCCTAAGAAAATGAGAAGGCTTTCTATCATTTTTGAATGACTGATGCTCTGAAAAGCTTTAAGGCCTTCTGAAAGGGGCGCACACTTAGCCTTCTTCAGAGTTAGATCCCCACACATGCAGCCCAAAGATGAGTATACAAGTGAAAGAAAGATCTTAAATTTATGAAAGAATTATTCTTTCAATACAAAAACAATTAGAAAGTTCTCAGTCCCTGCCTGATATGGCAGCCAGCAGATTTAGAGGTAAGATGGACAGTGTAATGAGCAGACACAAGGGTATCTCACACCAAGTTGAATCCGTGCTTGTAGACTTCCTCTAAGCAGATGGCTATAGACTGGACAAATGATCCAATATATGTTCAGCCTTAGGCCAGCTCTAAAATGGAGATACTAGTTTTCTACCCTACAGGAATGCTACAAGGAGAAAAACTGTTCTCCAATTGCTCTGAGAACAATATTAATGAGGGCCATATAAAGCACCAAGACAGAGATTTCTGAAAAACAGCTATTTTAAGTTACAAAGTGTCAAAGATGATTTGTAGGGTGCATAACGTGAACATGCAACAGTCCATTCTGCATGTCAGGAAATTTTTGTTCTGTGTACAATGTAGTACTCCTTCCCTCTTACCCAGCCATATATAGAGTATACTGGGCACAACAGCTTCTTCAAAATCCAGTATCAGAACCCACATCCATCTTCAGAACAGAAATCGCCCGAATAGGTTGTGCAGGAGAATGTCTCCTTGATTCAAAGAGGAAGAGTTATTGTCATGCTGTATTTAAAGATGGGGCTAGAAAGCAATGGGATGAAAACAGACAAAAGCATACAATAACTCTGCATTGAACTATTTTTATAACTTATAAAATTATTTGAAAGGTTCTTTTAAGCAGTCTCAGTACTTTTTAAATGATCTAGGGTTTTCATTGGGCCTACTGCATAAGTTATCTAGCTATCTAATTGCAGTAGATTATGTTCACACTATTTTGGCAGTAATGCCTTTTACTATAAAGTAAGAAGGTAAATTATTCAAAAGTGGAAAAGAAATGTATTTATCCCCAGAAATAGTATTAAGGCTCACAATACAAATGTGAATCTTTCCAGGGCCAGCTCAGAGAAACAGTGCCAGAGCTCCTTATTACTTTGCTGAAAGGTATTTTTTTCCCTGCAGATTTAAGGTTTTGCACCTCTGCCAACAAACAGAGAAGGCTTCCCATAAGAATCAGCACTTTCTTGTACTGAAAACTATGGGATTTTTTTTGTGACTGATTTAAATAAATGAGATTTAAACACAGGGCAATCTTTGCATGAAGACTTTGACCTTCCTTTTTTCAAAGGCTAACATGTCAATAATTCTGGTTTCTGTCTAGCATCTGTTTCCTTCAGAGCATTCAAACTTAAAGTGATAGCCTGATCAGTCCTGGGTACATTAAAAGAATCATTGTGCATGAATAACATAATACTCTTAACAACTTATGTCATTTCTGACAATACTGCGTTTTTTGTCCATACACAGTATAACAGAAACATTGGGTATTTGCTGGTGTTACATGACAACAATGTATTTTTTTTAAATCAAATATTGATGATAGTAAGATTTTCTCATATGTCAGGACTGCTCTGTTTAGAAGTGTTCTCAAAGTTATTTTTGATTCTTCTGAACTACATATCATCTAAAAATGTGAGTATAATCCTCTCCATTTGAACTTCCTAGTTGTTACTAAAAAAAAATACCTGTTCACATCTGTGAGTATGGATTTCTAAAAATGTTCTTTATCTGACTTTTTTCTTTGGTTGCTTAATTTTAATCAGAATGAAAGCAGTTGACAGTCCTATCTAAAGCTATTCAAAGTATGGTCAGGAAACTGCAGACCTTTCAAAACTATCAACTAGCTAGAACACAGGAGCCTTTCTCAAGAAAAAAGAAATCTGGGATGGGAGAGAAAAGGAAGGTTGATGGTCAGGATTTCTAGGTAATTTAATTTCTTAAACTCTGCAACAGTGCCATACACACAGGAACTTTTGAAATTTTATATAGTCAGAAAGACCGATTTTCAAAGTTGACTTGGGAAACTTAGCCGTATGTTCCACATTGAAATTAATAGGAGTAGTTACTTGGCTTTGAAATTTCAGTCATTAGCTTTTATATTTACATTCAGATGTGAACAAGCAACTACAAAAAGTTAGAAGGAAAATTATAAGATTTATCGAGACATTTGTATGGTCTGCTGAAACATATTAAGGCCTAGTGTTGGTAAACAATAGAAAATACTAGATCTAAGTGGGAAAAAAAGGAAATAATGAAATAATTGACAACTGGGTAGGAAAGTAGCTAGTAATTAGAATAAACTGTCGTTAGACACATAAGAGAAGGAAGTAGATGAAATTGATAGCCTTTAAGTAGGTTTTGATTTTCTAGACTGCAGAAGCTTCTAGAAAGCAACCTGGATATCTGAAAGTGTGATTTTATTCAAATCTTGCTAGCTATCTTAGCTTTCAGTGGTGATCTGTGATTTCAATGGGTGGTGGCAGTGGTGCTTTTTTTAATTCCAACTGCAGAAATGAAAAAGCTCGCCATTTATCACTGTAAATAGGTGATTAGTGTTTAATGATTACTATGTAGCATTGTATGAATTCATGCACAAACTTGAAGTGTAGCAAACAAATGCTTGAACACACTGAAACAACACAATAGACATTTATCCTAAGTAAAATATAAATGCAGGTATGCTTATCAAACTTGAAGAGAACTTGTGGCAGTTTTCATTATGCCATCACCAACATGGACACCCTGCCTCAGCGCTAATTAGTGCACTGAGGAAGGTTTAACACCTTTGCAGAATTTCAATACAGAAGTAGTCTCTGTTCCTCAAGAAGGGAAAAGGTCAGTTGTTGACTCTGCCGTAAAAGCTTAAGGGAAAGACCTGAACTTAACAAAAAGTGTTGCACTGTTTCTATTCTAGAGAAGAAATAATTGGTCCTATCCAGACTGGGTATGTACTGATATAAGGAGACTTAAACTCAGCAGTTCATCATTAGCTACTGCCAATTAAAAAAAAAAGGGGGGGGGGGGGGGGAAGCAAAATAATTACCGTTAATAATAGTCTAAAATCATCAGTCAAACAAAAGACATGACCTAATAATATCTACAAGGAGATCTACAAGGAAAATTAATTTTTAATCCAATAAGCCTACACTTTGGCAAAAAAAAATCATTATGCAAACTGTTGAGAGTATCTTAGCTACTTGCCACTGCTTACACAACAAAAATGAAGAATTTATTACCATTTTAAGCTTCTAACTAGTTCTACAAAATATTCAGGAATATGTAGTTTGTAGCTTATTCATAACTAAGTACCACACGTAAGTTGAGATTTAGGGCAAGTACAAGACAGACTTTTTTGGGGAGGGATGGATTCTTCAAAGAGTAAATTTTTGCAAGCTGTTGAGGAAGACTTTACAGTGACTGGAAGGATTACAGGATGTTGGCATTTGGAAACAGTGGATCTAATTATTAAACAATGAAAACTACACAAAGTCAAAATAAGAAGGCAATGTAGAAAAATATATCTAGCTAGTACAACCAATTCTAAGTATAAATATCATAAGGTGAGCTCAAAAAAGAAAACCAAATGAAATGTAGGGGTGGGCTATAAGACCAAGTTCCTTCCTTCTCTTTGGGCATTTAAAGTCTCAGAACTTCTAGATCTGCTTTGTCAACATAGAAAATTATTCACAAACTCAAGGAAGGCAACAATTTGGAATTCCGACAGATTTTGGAGGATCTACAATAAATAAACACTAATGAGATAAAATTGTCTAAAAATATATGGTCTTATGTATCAGCTGCAAGATGATTAGATTAGTTAGCATAGTTACTGTGATATTGGCCTTAGACACAATGTCAACATTTCATTTTGAACAATGGGCCTTTCTACACTGAAGGACTAAACTTGCTTAGTAAGTGTATCTGGTTATAATGCAATCTTTGCGGTGGTGTTCTGGCTTTCTTCATGATTATTTCTTTCCAAAATGGAGAAAATCACAACTCACCAAGCAATCAGCCTGTGTTTCAACTGCAGCACCTTTATTTCATGTAATCTTAAAATCTGTTCTACAACTTGCAGTTCTCCCACTGCCTCCTGTTAAAATGACTTCTAACTGTGTTTAGCTGAATAATGATTTTGTGGTCAGTTTGAATGGATGCTAAGTTAAAGACAACTTCCACATGTAGCAATGTTCAATTTCAACCTGTCTTGGTTTCAGCTGGGATAGAGTTAATTTTCTTTCTAGTAGCTGGTACAGTGTTATGTTTCGGATTTAGTATGAGCATAATGTTGATAACACACTGATGTTTTTAGTTGTTGCAAAGTAGTGTTTAGAATATAAGTCAAGGCTTTTTCAGCTTCTCATACCCAGAGAGCAAGAAGGCTGGAGGGGCACAAGAAGATGGGAGAGGACGCAGCCAGGACAGGTGACCCAAACTGGCCAAAGGAATATTCCATACCATGTGACGTCATGCCCAGTATACAAACTGGGGGCAGTTGGCTGGGGGGGGGAGGGGGATCACTGCTTGAGAACTAACTAGGCATTGGTCGGCGAGTGGTGAGCAATTGCATTGTGCATCACTTGTTTTGTATATTCCAATTCTTTTATTATTATTATTGTTGTTGTCATTTTATTATTGTTATTATTATCTATTATTTTCTTCCTTTCTGTCCTACTAAACTGTTCTTATCTCAATCCATGAGTTTTACTGTTTTTTTTCCTGATTCTCTCCCCAATCCCAGTGGAAGGGGGGGAGAATGAGCAAGCAGCTGCGTGGTGCTTAGTTGCTGGTTGGGGTTAAACCACAACACAATCCCAGTTTGCAGAATTGCACGGTTACAGACTATAGTCAGTCCAGGGTTATCTCAGTACCACCTAAACCTTCCATTCAAGTGATCTAAAGCCCTTCTTTGCAAACCACCCTTTAAAACAAAATTAGTTCCAATAGATTGCTCAGAATAGCTCTCTTAATTTCCATAAAAATTATCATCAAAACACCACAAGGAAATGCTACACAGACCCTAATTGAATTGCTTATATCATCAACTTTAAAACTGTATATTTCATTACGGTTCCATCTTGACTAATCGTTCTCCTAGGACATCCAAAAGCTCATTTAGTGGGACTTTAATAAAGTGTTACAGAAGTTCTGGAAGTGTGAAACAAAGTCTTTCAAAGTATATTTTGCTGGAGAGATATTAAAGGCATCCTGGAAAGGTTCCTGAATACTGTATAAATTAAATCCGTTCCCATTGCATGGATTTGGGCTTGCACACAACGGTTATTCAAATAGCTTTAATTTTAAAATGGTTGTGTGGCTGTCCACAACTGCTGCAGAACATTCTAAATACTTGTAGCAATATGTAATGGGTGGTTTCCTGAATATGTGCCCTCCAAAACTTCCTTAGCTGCCGTGGAACCTTGATGGAACACAAGCAGTAAAATAGGTGAAGCTGACAGGCAGCAAATTTGAGAGCATTATTTGATTTGGGGAATAATACAGTATGGTAGGTTTTGAATCAACACAGTGTAAGAAGTGTTCATTATGTTTGCAGTTTCTCAAAAAAAATTTGCAGCTTTAGAAGCTGAGAAAAATGTTATACTGTTATTTAAACTACCCCTCCAGCATGCAATCAGAAGAGTTTATTTATGTCTCCCCTTTCATTTCTTCCCATCTTTGCTTAAACATGGAGACAAGCAAAATGAAACAAATAAACAACTCTAAAATCTTTACTCACTAGTTCCACATGTTCTGAAGGAAATAATATTTATATTTCCTTAACATAAATAGTTAAGAGTTCAGTTATTTTATAATACCATTGATGTTTACACTAGTTTATAAGAGTTGCCTCTCAAGAACTCCATGAGACCAAGAATGACCAAGCTAAGCTCTTAACACACACACAAGAAGGGAAAGAAAGAAAAAAAAAAAAAAAAAAAAAAAAGCGGCAGCTTTATCTAAAAGAAATGAATCACAAGGAAAAGCTTTCCAGATCAGGTTTAATATCCTCTTTGATTTAGGGTGAGAGTAAGTGAGAACTAGAGGAAGACCACCTTTTGCTGGATCTTAAAATAGTAATAGTTTTACACTGAGGGGAAAACTTCTTGCCTTCTCACCAGCTAATCAAGACTACACTGTTCTCAAAGTAACAAAATAGGTAGGTTTCAGAATAGGTTACATCACCAGCTAAGGCTGCTTAAGCTGTTACTCATAACTCACGCTTTCTCAGAGCACCATGGAATTTTTCAGCCTTTATTTAATTTTCCCTTTTACTCTATGGGAAGAAAAACTAATAATTTTTTAATAAGAAAAAACAAAATCAAAAGAGAACGGAAAGCTCATGCCAACTAAACATATAGCAAGCATATGCAATTGCATCATTTCATACCTTGCCATTATCCCTCCTTCCTGTCCTGTCCTCCTCACCTTTCTGCATTGTTTTCTTAAATCAGAAAAAACAGGAGTTGTAAAGAACTCAGGCCTTGATCCTGATCCAGAATTTTGGACATTAAACTAATAAAGTGATAAATTATAATACTTATCATATGTAATCTTACAAATTGGGAAAAACAGAATAAACGTCCAACCCAATGTTCACAAGCAAGAAGCTATAAAACAACAGAGGAGGACACACTTTCCACTTTCTTCTCTGATCGCCTTTTCAGATGTCCTTTATATCTCATTTACTTGTGTTTCCATGAGACAGTTTGAGTCTTCTGACTTCAGAAGAAGATTGGGTGAGTGAAAGCCAGGTGAGTATTTCAGACCTAGCTCCTTAACGACTAAATCCCTGAACAAGTGTCTCTATCCAGTTCCTTAGTTTCTTCTTCTAGACTTCCAGAGCAAAATAAAGCCAGGCTTTTTACAACAGATACAAGTGACAATGGTCATAAACTAAAACACAGCATGGTCCAACTTGACATAAAGAAAACTTTTTTTCACGCTGAGAGCTGTTTGGCACTGGACCAAGTTTCTCAGAAGGGCATCTCTTGGAGGTTTTCAAAGTCAACTGAACAAAACCCTAAGCAACCTGGTCCCTGCTCCAAGCAGGAGGTTGGAGTAGGTGACCTCCCGATGTCCCTTCCAACATAAGCTGTTCTAAGACTGAAAGGGGTAAAAATGCCAAAATTTTTATGAGACTTTGCTGGTGTTTCTTTTAATGTAATCAGTATAAAATGTCTATTGATATACTGCAATTATGAAACAAGATCAAGTGAAACAAAACTGTTCATTCACTTTCAACTGTACTTTACCATCTTCCTCTGGTCTGCAGGGTACTTCTCTTGCGTCAAAGGAACACAAAAGGCTCAAAATCTTATTCTGTTCCATCTGTATCATCATAATGCAAAAGGCTTGATCATTCTGTTATTTAACTGAGTAACTGTTGGACAGAAATAAGGATTTTTTTTTTCCTCTTCAGTCTCATAGGAGAGTTTCTGACTTCTACAATTACTGTATCATCTGCTGCCATCTCCTGAAGAAACACAGCTTGAACTTTGGAGGAAGACAGGAAAATGGAGGTATCGACATTCTGAGCTCTCTACTGGTCAGTGCTGCCTGTCAATCCCAGAGGAAAAGTGTAGTTTGCAAGTTCCAGGTTGGTAGAGCTTGAGAATGTAAAAAATGAATATTTAAATAATATGGGACTATTACATCCCTCTGATTCCATTTCTCTTCCATTCAAGCCTGTAGTGTTTATGGCAATTGCTACCATGCACAACACAGGCTGCTGGTTTTCACTGCAGCCTGAGGAAGGAACACTTATCAGCACAAGCACAACAGTGGAGCTTATGCAGTATATAGCAGAGCAAATCCACAGTACCTGGGCTGCACAAAGAGTACCTGATTTAATAAGACATGTGATTGTTGTTCTAACATGAATAGGCATAGACTTGCGCCCAGGAGATGGACTGACAGATTTCACATTTTGAATATCTGTATTTAACTGTACATTACTGTACTGCTGTTTTGCAGCCTAACTGATGTCTAGAAGTGAAAGACATCAGTTAATTGAAGAAGGAAGAAACTAGAAAGGAAATTCTGTTCTCAGAATAAAATAGTTTGATAGAAGAACAATGCTACAGAGAAAAAAACCAACCCACAAAAACAAACAAAAAACCCAAACCAAACCAAACTCTGCTTGGCCCAGTGACCCAAAGACATGCCAATAAGATCATCCTGACCACAGCCTGAAATGACTCCATATCTATACTTACATAAATTTTCCTTTTTGTGCTACTCTAGTGTATCAGATAGCTTCAGTTTGCCAGAAATGGAACTACAGAAATAGATCTATAACCATATATAAACAATTTTTTCTTCTGTGCTCCTCCAGTTTTTAAAAATCATTTTAAAATCATACAGCTATTTTTAAACTAGATTTTTGCAGCTTAACTGGCCTAGCATATCAAAACAATGTAGTCATCAAGAAAGTTACAAAGATAGAGCAACAAGCACACTATGAAAGAATGGCAGATGGTATTATTGTCAAAATGAAAGTGAGCTGGTGGTCAAGTCTAATCATTCATTGAAAGCTACATCATGCCTGAACTTTCACACAGGAAGAGCACATGGCTTAAACATGTTCAGTGAATTTATTTTACAAATATTCTACTGGTGAAAAACAGTCAGAATCCAGACATGCTCCCCACTGCATGGGAACTGCACATACTTTTCAAGGGAATTAAATATATGTATTTGCTAAGACCAAACCTATTTCCAGTGAAGCTGTTGAATCTGACAAGATCTCACACAAGAATTAGACTGTGTAGGTCAATCAGTTTTACCAAATTACTCCCAACTTACATTATTACAAATGAGATCAGAATGCCATTTAGTCTTCAATGGAAGTAAAATCTAACCCATAAAGATGCATCCACACTTCAGCATTCAGCAAAATGGAAGTGATGAATCACACTCTTGCCCTAAGAGTGACACAAAGGAGCAATCAGCTTGAGCTGATGTTCTGGCACTAGTTAAGAACATACTCGTGACTCCCCACGTTCTAAGTTTCTCAGTCCTTCAGATGAAGCTCCCATAGTCTGCAGCAGCATCAAATACAGTCACTGATGATATTCAGAGTGCCTTGCATCCAAAAAACTTCAGAGCACACAAAAATTGTTTAAAAATAATTTTACTAGTCACAAAGATAGAATTGACATTTGAGTTAAAGCTTCATTTTGAATTAATACCACACCATACTTTGAGACTGAAATTGAAAAATGCCGTGTGACATTATTTAGCTATTATAAGAATTTGGTCAGAATATAATTATAAGAACAGGAAATTAGCTTGGTCCTCTAAACTTTACGAAAAGGTTCAGTGTGATCTATAATGACCATAAATTGTTGAGCTATCAGATGTATGTTACAGTAACAGAAAGGTAGCATATTAGACAGCACAGTGAAACCCAGAGCATGTAGTTTTGTTGGCTCAGTACTTAGTCCAGGAGAAGAATGCAATCTGCTCACTAGCTTTACTACACCTGGTGTCACCCTAAATTCTACTTGAAGTCTTATTTGATTAATAACTGTGACTGATTTTGCTTATTTTGCAAGAGTTCAATTCCTGGTAATAGAGCAAGAAGAGCAATTAAAAACTAGATTACACTAGAGTGAAGAACCAAATTCCAATGCTCACATAGCATTTTTAACTCTTCAAAGCATTGCAAAGGATGGGCTAATTAATTTTTAGAGCATCTATGAAGACAGGGAGTAAGATCTTGTTCTTTATGCTCAGATTCAACCAAACCAAGTTGCAGGGATCCTGGAAACTTTGCTTGTAGAAAAAACATACTTATGGAGGTAAGATCAAATGTATTTTCAAATAAAGCAAGGGTATCGGGTCAATTATGTGTTAGGAAATAAAAAGGTAAGTAGGTGGCTGCCTAGCACTATTACATGCTAACATTCCTCTCCCTGTCCATAAATACCTCTGAGAATAAAAGTTACATGGATCTTCACAGAAGAGCATATTCCTTCAACGCTGTAGTTTAAAACAAAAAAAATGAGTGTTTTTTAAAAGAAAACTTAAGTTCTACACCAGCTTCCACCTACTTTTTGTTTTTCTTTATATACTTAGTGCTCTACTATACAATAAATGCTCTCTTCTTAATAGACCAACCAATACAGTTAGAAGTACTAGGTCTTTCAAAGGCAAAATGAACGGTAGACCATGGGGAGTCAAGAGTAAGGGTAAAAGAAAAATCACAATTGTACTGCCAATTAATTTGCTGTTTCCTGTCTGCCGTGACTAAAGAATACAGGCCATCATTTCCAAGCTGGTGGAGCCAGATGGTGTGATGTGGTACAGTTAATATTAATGGTTGCATGCTGCCTTCTCTTGACTAATCAAGAGTGCTGCTTCACGCTGTTTTTGGGGAGAAGGCTGCAAAGACAAGGAGATCTGTCATTCTAAGGAAACATGAAGCAGGAATTTCTCTTTGTTCAGACAGGCTTTGGTTTCTATAGTTGGTATCCAAAGTTTTAGGAAGACTTTTTTCTTCAAATTTTTATTTAAGAGAGTTGTCAGAGTACTGGGAATATTTTCAAATATTGAAGAAAGTGCAGTAAAACCCCTCTTCAAAATGCATTCAAATTTACATTTTTGATTTGGAGTTGTGGATCATTGCTCTGAGGGCCCTTCTCTCCCCGCCCCCAGGTGTGCTCTAAGACAGTATTTGAAAAGTCAAAGCAGTAACTCACAATAGTAATTTATTTTAGTCCTTATCACAATTTAGCATTTTACAAAGAACGTGGAAGAGTTTCTTTCATTGAGCTGAAAAACACCACAGTATGTTACATTCTTTGCCTGAGCCTTAGAAGAGAAACACAGGATACTTTTTTTACCCTTTCAAGCCCATCAGTGTATGACTTCTCAGATCAGGAAGCATTTCCAAATGACCCGAATTTGAATACACTTTTCACACTGGAGCTCTAATTATTGCCACCACCTTAAAATCAATTGGGCTACACCCTGCAGTACTTTACATTCATTCATGTAAAATGTTTATCAACCTAAATAGAGACTTCAACTCAAAAACAACTTCAGGAATCCACATATTGTTGCTGTTCATTTTTAATAAGGATGGATTTTGAAAGTCCACAGAAGCTTCCCTCACAGGGAATTAAGGAAACTTTTGAACCTAAACAATCCAGTTTTTAATTTTAATCTATTTCTAGAACACATTTTCATCTTAATTTATAGCACTTTGTTGGTGATAGATGGGAATCCCATCTTCTCATAGCAAGCAAAATTATTTTTCTAATATCTCTTGCCTCTGTTTTAATTTGAAAGATCTAATTTCTATGATGTATGTTCTGATATTTGGTATATTCCCTTCTTTAATAAACAGTAATTCAACTATTTGTCTTTGTAACATCTAGCTATAAAACAATACAGAATTTATTTTTTTTTCTTTATACCATTTAGTAACACAAAAACACTCCAAAACCTAAACTGGAAGAAAATATTTTCAGCTAAATTACATTATCAAATTTAATGTAATTTCTATTAATAATATAAACTAAAATCTGGTTACTGATTCTGAAGTGGTACATCTGATCTTCTCAGGCACAAATGCTATTTTTAAATAAAAAACTGCTTCTATAAATATTTCAGCCTTAAACACCCATAATTCAGTTTCTCTTTTTTTTACATCTAGAACCGCAGTAGGGCCTTGGAGAGGTTAAACAACTACAAAAAACTCCGAACATCCACACAATGACTGCTAGTAGCATTTCCCCATGTTCAAAGCAGACTGTCCATAATTCAGAGGACAAGACAAGGTCACTAATAAACATCAGTGAACTGTCTCTGCTTTTGCAAGTTCCACATAAAAATAGTGCATCCTTAGGAACACAAAACAGACATAATAGATTGGTTCGCATCAGAACAGACATAAACACAAGAAACTAATCATCTTTTGATTGCGACAGGCTCTGACTCAATTATTTTGCAACACTAGCAGCCCTCTCCTTTGTATAGGGTTAAAAGAAAGGAAAAAAAGTTGTTTTGTAGCTTTAAACAATTAGAACTAATGCCAGAGCCAATTCAACTTTTTGTAGACAAAAGTAAAAGACTGCATTTGGCCTGTTATGGTCTGCACATCTGGCAGAACTGGACCTGAAAAACTACAATGCACATCATGAATGCGTCACCAGTTGAATTATCAACTTCCACCAGAAAACACGCATGCAGCAGGGTGGGAACAAAGATGTTTTCCACCACCTTACTTATTCTGAATGTAAGAAGTGATTCCAGGAGGGACTGAGGATACCACTTACCCACAGCTATTTGTGTCACAGAATATCTCACAAAGCAAAAAGCACTCTGCACTCCCCTCTCTAAGTAAACTATCTTCAGTTCTGAAAGGAAAAAACAAACACCCACCAAGTGAGCTGAGCCATGAGTTATAAGGTGGGGGGAAAACTACTGGGTAATCATGAACTCACTGAGTAAAACGTCAGCCTATGAAGGGCCAACACATGGAAGTTACTACAAGTGGTATATAAAGAAAGTGCTCCTTAATCATTTACTTTCATAAAAACAAAATATTGTCATCCTTAATACCCAAGTGACAATGACTGTTGAATAATCAGAGAAAGATCGATGACCTCTGAATTACTCAAGACCTTTGTTATTACAGATACTTTCTCTTATTCAGTAGCTTACTAAACACATGAAAACCTTCCAAAGGATAAGCCAGAGTATTATTCAAATACAGTGTATTTTAAGATAAAGAGATGTACCAGCTGTCCCTCCTTCACCCCTCAAAAAAAAAAAAAAAGGAAAAAAGAACATGCAACATTTTATTTTTGTTTCTTCAGTACTTGGCACTATTTAAGGTATCACAATGCATTGCATCTCCTGCATACTTTGTTCTTAGTTTTTCATTCTTATCCCCACTTAGCTTTCTGGGTTCAGATCATATTTAAAGTACCATGAAGAGAATTTCTTCCTTAATATTAGTTTCAAGACATATCTTGACTTAGCCAAAGTGTAATGTTCTCCACCCTTTTACTTCCCAGCCACCACATACAGTTAGTGAGGATATTTGTACTGACATCTTCCCATCTTTCCCCTCCATCTCTGCGGCACTGTGGAAGCTAGTGTGTTCCCAGCTGGGGGTGGGAGGAGTAGATTTGTAAGTGCAGGGTAACTTATTATTGAAACTTGCAGAAATGGAAAGAAACACTTGACATCTCCTTGCTAACTTCTAGTCATATCTCTGCGCAGGTATACCCCCAAGATTTTTAGCATTTTGTAACACTATGAACTAAATCAATCTTTCTCTCTTCTCTACGGTCTGTGTTCCTCTCCCCAAAAATTCTGGTCTCCACAATTCACAGGGAAAGAGAGCACCAGGGAGACGCAGTTACAAGAATGAAACCTGATCATGGCATGCATGTGGCTTTCTGTGACTAAGCCTAACTTTCACATGAGGACGTGCAGTATTCCTGCCAACCTCAGGTGGAAGAGATTTGGTTTGCAGTAAAACTTTTATGGATTTTTGGAAGTAATGAAAGATCTAGGAGAACATAAGGCTGCAAACACTTTTAATCTTCAGGCAGATTTCTTCGTAACAGGATGCAGTATGCATCGTGATTTCTTTGTATTACTTTTCTGATCTATCCATCCCTTCATCTCACTCTCTGAGACTGAATTTTGACTTATCTGTTTCATATATTTTGCTAATATCACCCAAGCATTTGGATGAACAGTGACAAGGGAAAGCTACATGCAGGTGGGCCTCCCTTCCTCTGATCAGAAAACTAATGATCAGAAAATAGATTTTTCAGGAAAGTAACATACATCCTAAAAACCTCTGAAGAAGCCTGAGGATGATTTGAGAAAAACAGTGTCCCCACAGACCCTAATAATTCACTGACATCTCAGTTAGGGAAACTGCATCTTTAACATGCAATATTGGCAATATTTCTACAGGCAAACTTTCTGAATACTGGAAACATTTTTGAAAATTTTTCTCATTATTTTATCACCAGCAGAAAACTGTCCAAACAGATTAAGTATTAGGTATCTTCAGAGGTATTTCATTAATATGGGCAAATCCTTGGTTGTAAAGAGGTTAATAACTTCACCAAGCTACATGAGATGAAGAACTACTGACTAGTGCATTAGAAATAAAAGGTGGAAGTGATTACAAATGAAGAATTACACTGATCATTATAATAAAAATGAAAAGCAAAATCTAAACGAACAGTATCAGTGTTGACTTTTAAGAATTATTTCTAAAAGATGCAGGCCTATGGCTAAAATACATTAAAAATTTTCTCCATACAAATTTTTGCTTGATAGTGTCCATTTAACTTACAGTTAATGGACTTTAAATAAAGAAAGGGCACCAAGAGATTCCTCTATTAGGAGCTATCCAGAACTATTTCCAAGTCAGTCTGTGTGTTGACAAGCACTTTTCTAGACAACAAGATGTCACAGGTGTTCATGGTTTTGCACTAACCAGACCAAAATAATGGAAGTAAATATCTAAAATACTTGTTGATTCACTGACCAGGCACCTGGGCAGGACATGCAGAGCATCACCAAAAGAACATGTCAGTGTAAAAAAATATATGGATTGTTGTCACCAACCAAGATTTTGTGACTGTGCAAGCAGCAATAAGAGACCTAATTCAAAACTTAACGAAGTCAAAGAGTCACATTGACTTCAGTGAATAATGCAGACATCCTAAACAAAGATGGAACTACTAAGTTTTTCCTAAAGAGCCTTTCAGAAAGGAGAGCTGCAGTTTCAAAGGTTAACAGGAAGGACTCAGTAAATTATTTAATCTCTAACCTCAAATGTATCTTGCCTCTTCACTTATATTGACCAATTGCAGCCTATTTCCCCCCTATTTTTACTTAAAAATAAGATTCATATAGTATTTCTGCATCTTACCGAGAGAAGTGAAGTTATTTGAGATCTTGTAATGAAAGAACTGAAAACGCATATTAGTACACATGAGCTATGGTGTTACTAAACAGTAGCCTGTAATTTGATTTTCATTTGAAAATGAAATTTTCACACAACATAAGTACAAGGCAACACTGCTACAAGACATTCTTTTAAGGTTTTGATAGCAAACTTTTAACTGTTTGGATTTAAATTTCTCAGGTTGCAGGTTGAATTTATTCTGCAAGTTTCGGGAAAAAATAATCAGTCACTTCTAAGACAAGGGTAAGAAGTGCTTTTTCTTACAATATTAAAACACTCATATACTAGAAATTCCCAATGAAAATGGGTAATAAATGCTTCAGAGCTAGGACTTGCAATCTGACAAGCAAAATTGCCCAGATTTCAAGGCCTTCTGTCATGTACATGACTTGAATCTTGTCAAATTAAAGAGCCATAAAAGAATTGTGGCTTCCATATGCTCAGTAAGGAAAAAGAACAAGCTATAGGGCCAGAAACATCCCAGACCACAAGATTCACTGACCTCAGAAGCTAGTCTAGAACTCCATGCCTGGATCTCTAGCAGTCTTCTGCTCAGAGAGAGTAGCTTCCACATCTTCTGCAGGTGTAGTCCCTGTTTTCTCTCCAGGGCTGATATAACATAACAGTATGTTTACCTACACTTGTTATCAGTTACTCCTGTTTTTCAAATGGCAAAATAAAGGCTATGAATAGAAATTATTCAGCTGTTTTAATAAACTGTGCAGTTACAACATTCTATATATTTGAATTTGGGGTGGGTGAAAATGTGTGTTTCAGGAGATGCATAACAAGAAAATTATATCCAAAAGACTATGTGAAAGAAACTAGAATTAAGCCTGGCTGAGTAACCTTGTAATTCTGTTTCCATGGAGTTAATGTCTTATAATATTTAAGTTATGTTCAAGTACTACTTTCTGCCAGGAGCACTGGAATACCTTACTTCTGTGATATTATCTTCTCCACTCTCGGAACCAAAAGTCTGAGTAAAGAGGTCACATTTACAGTAAAATCTCTGCCCCTACAAAAAAGGCACACCTCTATACTAAGCCAAACTAGAATTACTGTAGCTCCAGGCAGGAATCACAGTCTGCTGATGGACAACTGGGAAAGAGCAGTCTGAACACATTTTTTTTTAAAACTATGATGTCATGGCCATTTGGAGATAGCCACCTTATCATTTGGTACTCCAAATCAAGATGTAATCCTGCTTCATAAGCAAGAACTTGTTGACGGTCCAATGAAAGTGACTAATGAAAATTAATTTTCAATCAATTATAGTGGGACAAAGACTTCTTGCATTTACATCTCTACTAGAAAGCCTTGATGGCCAAATTCATTAAAGGTTGAAAAATTAGGAATTTGGAGCTTGGGAGACAGAACTCAACTTTTACAATCATCCTGAAAATGTGATTTTTCAGCTACAGGTTATCAGCTGTTCTGAGACACTAAATACCTGCATGAGCCTGAGCCTTCAATGACCTAATTAGTCTTATTTTTCAGTAATCTGCTGTTTTCCTTGTCCTTTGGTAGGATAAGGAAATGTCCTACTTTTTGACAGTGCCCTCATGAATGTCCTATGCTCAAAAAGGGGGCAGGGAAACAACTACATGGAATGCAGGAAATACTTCCAATCATGAATCTGTGCATATAAATGATGTACAGTAAGAATACAGATAATGGTGTTCCCATTTTATAACTTCTTGCACTTTCATGTTTGTAACATAACAAGGAGTATCTATTTTAATTATAAGGTTGAATATCTTGAGATTTAATATTCAGTGCAAGAAATAGCATTACAAGATTGATATGGCTGTGTTAATTGTACACTGTTCATGAAATTAACAAGTTTTGTTTCTGAAGCTTAATATTGTTTCAAACACACAGTAGCTTGCCCTATATCATGTCCTAATTTCACCTCTAAGTATATAAAATGTGTGTGTATAGTTGACTTACTTTCCCAAAGGCAAATTTCTGGTGTTCTGAACAGTCATAAACTTCAGTTTTCAAATCATAAAAACATTCCCCCCCCGCCCCACTTGCTTCCCTTCACTTTGTTTAGAATGGGTAAGCAAAGCAAATTGTTAATTTTCATAATGCATTCCTTTTTCCTCATACAACACATGAAATATCATCTTAAAAATCAAATATTTGCAAAAGAACTTGCACATGACCAGAAAACCCTTTCATAACCTACTTTGACAGAGGTTACTAACCGCTCTGAACAGACATGTATAATAGGATGTTCAAATACATGTACATTTCTTGGACTGCTATGTGGAAAAAAATTCTTAGTATTTGTTCCCTTGGACCTCTCCTCTCTAACACACATATCCTAACAGCATGCTGGGCCCGCATTCCAAAAAATCATCTTGATGGCTCCTTTTAGTCCACTTCCCTGGAATAATGCCCTCTGATACATGGCTCAAAAGTACACGGTGGCCTTCCTGTACTGGCCAACTCAACAGCTGGCTATGTACAGTAAAGTCAGTTCACTTCCACAGAACAAACAATGATACCTGATCATCTTAGCCTTTTTACTCTCCTGAGAATCTTTATGTAATGTTGCATTAGTAGCCTTTACTAAATTAGAAAACCAAAAGGGAAAATAAATCAATATGTATGTACATTTGCTGATATTGATTTTTCCCCTCATAGTCAGCATGGGAAAATTGTGGCTCCCATTAATATAAGGAGTGGGAGAGCTTTAAACAGTTCTGTCTGGATAATTACCCAGTAGTTTTGGAAACTTATTCAAACTTCTTTAGTCTATAATTTTGAACTAGACATTTCATGAAATCAAATCCTTCTCATGAATAATCATGTTCAGATGTTGATGACAATTTCTTGAAGCAGATTATCAACAAGATGACTAGGAGAGGCATTCAACCTGTTACTCATGAAAAAGGATGAAGAGCTGGGCAATGTGAAGGTCAAATGCAGCCTAGGTTGCAGCAAACATGATATTCTGCAGTTCAACATCCTGAAAGAAGTGAGCAAGGGAAACAGGGGAATCACAACTCTGGAATTCAGGAAGTATTTCAGGTTGTTTAGGAATGTGCTGTATGGGATCCCACAGAAGACTGCCCTGCAGGGCAAGGTGGCCCAGGACAGGTGGTTGGTCCTCATGGACCCCCTTTTCAGTGCACATGAACAGGCCATTCTGACAGGCAGGAGTGAAACAAGTGTGGCAGAAACCTAGCATGGATGAACAGGGAACTCCCACCTGAGCTCAAATGCAAAAAAGGAAGTATGCAGAGGGTGGACGCAGCAACAGGATACCCAGGAGGAATACACAGACATGGCCCAAGAACACAGTGATGGAGTTAGGAAAACCAAAGCTCAGAGGGAGTTTGAAATAGTGAGAGAATGAAAGGCAAGAAGGGCTTCTGTAAACACATTGGCAGCAAAGGGAAGGCTGAGAAGAATGTTGACCCACAGCTCAATCTGGCAGGGAACCTAGTGACAAAGGACATGGATAAGGCTCAAGTACTCAGTGCCTGTTTTGCCTTAAGTTTTTGTTTGGGTTTTTTTCTTCCTAGTAAGGTTTGTCTTTAGGCTTTCCAGGTCCCTGAGCCCTGTGGCAGCCTGTGGGAATGGAGCACTTAAGCCAGTTGGACATCCATGGATCCTTAGAATGACATGAGCTGTCACTGCAAAGTCACTCTCTCATTTTTGAAAGGTCATGACTATCAGGAGAGGTTTTTGATGACTGGAAAGACAAAACACATCATCTCCAAGAAGGAGGACCCAGTGAACTGTAGGGCAGTCAAGCTAACTTCAGTTCCTGGGAAGATTATGGAGTAAATCATCCCAGAAGCCATATTCAAGCACACAAAGGACAAAAAGGAACAGCCATGCTGGATTTACCACAGGCAAACCATGCCAAACCAACCTGACTACCTTCTATGAGATGACTGCCTCTGTGGAGAATGGGAGAGTAATGGGTGTCACTTACCCTGACTTTAGCAAGGCCTTTGACAGTCTCCCATATTTTGTAGCCAAACTGTAGAGATGCAGACTGGATAAGTAAGAAAGGTGAAAATTTCCCCAGACTGACATGTTCAAAGGGTTGTGATCAGCAAAGTCCTACTGGTGGCATATGTCCCTCAAATATTGAAAACGGAGCCAATACTGTGTAACACCTTTATTAACAATCATGATTATCAGAGGGAGTGCACTCTCAGCTAGCTTATAGATGATACCAAATTGGGGGAGAAGTAAATATGGTGGAAGGCAGAGCTGCCAGCCAGAAGGACTTCAGCAGGCTGGAGAAATGGACTGACATGAACCACATGAAGTTCAACGATGGCAAGTAGAAAATCCTGCACCTGGGATGGAATAATCCCATGCACCAACAGAGGCTGGGAAGCAGCTTTGCAGAAAAGGACCAGGTGTCCTGGTAGACAATAAGCTGAACATGAGCAAGTAGCATGCCCTGGCTGCAAAGGCAGCCAACCACATCCTGGACCTAACCAGCAAGAATGTTGCCAACAGGTCACAGGGAAGTCATTCTGTGAGACCACAACTGGAGTACCCTGTCTAGTTTTGGGCTACCCAGTACAAGACATTGACATATGGGAGGAAGTCCAGAGCCTCTAAGAAAATTAGAGGGCTGAAGCACATGACGTATGAGGACAGGCTGAGAGAACTGGGCTTGTTAAGCCTGAAGAACAGATGACTAAGGTAGACCTTGTTGCTGTCTTCAGGTATTCAAGTGGAAGGTATAGAGAAGTTGTTGCCAGCCTCTTGTCAGAGGTAAATAGTGAAAGGACAAGAGGCAGCAGACAAGTCACAAAGGAAGAAATTCCAATTAGACATGAGGAAAATAATTTTCATTATGAGGGTGGTAAAACACTCGAACAGGTTGCCCAGAAACACTGTGGAATCTCCATTCCCATTGCTACTGTTTTTGCTTTAAATCAAAGATCTGTTCAGAGTCACTTTTATGGAAAAGGCAAATTTGGGATCCTTTTTTTCTGTTACTGTAGCAGTTTAAGTGCAGTATTGTCATTCACAGAACAAAGATCATATTCCTCAGTACCGTAGGACACCTGAGAATCAATGAAACTACAAGCTTAACATGGTTATGATTCTCTCCTAGCATAGCATGATGGATTTACCATGTGAAAGGAAAAACCCATAAGCCAACCCATCTTATTTACTTACATTGAATGAAAATGACATCATCATTGATGGAGTTCATGCAGATAACCAATGCTAGAAGAAATCAAACTTCAGAGAAGCTTCACATTTCATTACTTGAAATTTTTAGTGACAAGTAAAATGAGCCCCCCTCCCATTTTAGGCCTTTTTTTTTTTTTTTAAATACAAACACACATACATATACTACCTAACTACCTAAAGCTCAGACAAAACCAGCTTGTTCATATAATTTTTGCAAACAGCAATATCCAAGATAGAATGTTAAAAATAGCACCCTACGCCTTTTCTTCCCTCTATACCCCTAAACCACATTTCAAACAGCATTCTCTATTCACATACAATTACTTTTAGGATGTAACTGCTATTTGTCAGTTGGAATTAATGATACTAAGACATTTGAAAATGTTAAGCTGTATCATATCTCTTGGATGTACAGGGGGCTTTTACATCTTGTGGCAACTGTTGCCAAGTAGTAGGGAAAACAGATGCTTTCTAGCAGTTTTATCCTTTCATAAATGCTTTCCTCAATCATTACAACATTTTTCCTGATGGTCAACCAACTTCTACAACTCTTAAGTCTATGTTCCTTTCTTCCTCAAGCAGGCAGAGAAAACACCTGTTGTCCTGTATCCCTCAGAAACCACTCAGACAGAAAAAGTATGTGATGCTGTAACTGGTTCCTAATCGCTCAGTGCTGTGTGAGGAAAGACTCTCCATACGTTCTGTTCCACAACAGCAACCACTTCCAACTAGGTCATGTCACAAGCAGCGACTAAAGTGACATAAAAAACGGTTGTGGCAGAAGGGCAGTTTCCAGTAGTGACAGCACACTGATTACCCAGTGCTGATTACTTGTGCTCAGCATTTCATTCCATCAAAACCTCAAAACACTCCTCTTACTCTACTTCCAGTTATAAAATCTACCTGAATTTTTCTGCCCCAAGATCTACACAACTCTGTCCTTTTCCATTTCATTTTATTCCTAGCAGTTGTCTCATTCTGGCTGCCAGCCTCCTTCAGTTTTACCCCCATGCTAATTCTGCCTTCCACTCCACCATGGCAAGCATTGTTCCACCTCAGCTCTGCCTGCTGTGTTCCATACCATTCTTCCTGGTTCTTCTGTCCCCTCATCTCATCAACTGCGACTGCACGTGCACGTGCATCCTGCTTTCCCAGTCTCATGTATTATATCAACAATAACACAATACTATCACTAGTTCTCTTCCAATCCTTCTCTCTCCTATACAATCCAATATACCAAGTTGTCTCATGCATTTTGTCCCCTTGCCCCCCTTTTCTTTTTGATTCAGAGATGAAACAAAACATGCTGGCTCTTGCACCAGAAAAGGGGGGGGGGGGGGGGGGGGGGGATG
>JANHGO010000039.1:18204488-18232252 GCA_024606505.1 Aquila spilogaster | reverse complement strand
CTCCGGCCCCGCTCCGACCCGCGGGCTCGGCCCTGCGGTTCCGCACGGAACGCGGCAGTGAGCGGAATGGCGAGGAGCGGGGCGGGCGGCGGCGCTCGGCGGGGGCTGCGGTGGCCCCGAACCGCGGCGGGGGCGGAGGAGGGAGCCGGGCTCAGTTGCGCGGCCGGGAGGATGCACAGATGTTTAAACAGATTAATCAAGCTCGGATTTGCCAAATCCTTGGTGGAAACGCCAAAGTGCTCCGCCGGTATCCCACCGCTCGCCTTAATTATCCCTGTCATTTGGCCCGCTCTCATTGAAGCCTCCGCAGAGAGCAAAAATGACTTCTTTCGAACGAAATGCGAACTGAATGCAGCCCGTGTTCCGCGGAGCTGGGCTCCCCGAGCTGCCATATTCAACAGAGTTCAACAATAGAAACTGCCACAGCCTGACAAGCCGACCCAACCCGGCCGAGCGCCGCGAGGGGATGCCCGGGGCACCGCCGCCCCGTGCTGCCCGTGGCCCGGAGCATCCATCGGACATCCCGTGCGCTGAGCTTCATCAGTTGTTCTTCCCCTTCCTGTCCCCTTCCTGTCCCCTTCCTTTCCATTCAAACTAGGAGAAGAGTGTTTCTATTCAAATATTTCAAAGTTGCTAGTATCTCTACGAAGGAATTAGTTTAGAAGGAACTCAGTGCTTTCCCTGCACATGGATTCCAATGGGATTTATCAGCTATCTGTCTCTTTTTGAACCCCTTTCCCTGCCACTTTCAGGTTGCTGTCTCTTGGATGAAACTCCAAATACAATAGAAAACGGCAACACCTAACAGCTTTAGCCAAAGCATCAACAAAACACATCCGCTTGGAACTACATGAGAAACTGGAATAGATGCAAAGCGCTTACCAAAGACTGGATGCAGCCAAAGCACTTGTCCTAAAAGAAAGGTCACTGAGGTTTCTAATAACTACCGGTCATCCCCACTGCTGCCTTAGATGCTATCCAAAAGGTAATTTGGCAAAAGCATATTGCCATAGACAGCACGTAGAGGTGCAGCTTTATTTCTGAGTAAGGAGGAAGAGTTCCTCTGCGCAATTAAAATACTCTGCCCTCTATTGCCTAGTTTTTCTCTAATAATGTCACACACACTTATTCCATTTAACTTATGAGATCAAGCAAGATCACATCTAGAGGTGGAATGGCAATATATTAGCTTTCATTTTCAATTCTTTCTCTCGTTAGAAAAGAAAAATTCTCCCTTCACCATTATAAAAGGACAGAAGATCCTTCCCTACTTAAATATACTGTGTAAATATATATTTAATTTTTCTCCTTGTGAACAGAAATTCTTGCCATTTTGGATGGCACTAATTCCATTTTCTCAAGCCATGAGTCAACCAAGAGTTGCGTGATTCACGCTGGCATGGACATAATCTCTGGGGAAGTAATTAAGTGTACACTGATCACTCTTGCACAGAAATCAAACACCAGTGGGGCAGCTGTTAATATATATATATATATTTGCCCTTCTTGGGTCACGGTCTCAGCAAGCTAAGGGTTTATGTACATCTTTAGTTAAACAGTCAACATCCACATAGCCATGCTTTATGCCAGCTCACATCCGTATGCAGCCACATACACAAGCTGTCCCTGCCACCTACAAATCTTTTTCTCCAGTCTTTCTCCCTCTCTCTCTGCCAAGCTCCCCCAATGGAACACAAGCTGAACTAATTACTAAAAATCAAATGCAGAAAAAAATAGATCAAGAAACAAGAATATTAGCTGGCATTAATTTCTTCAGTATAAATAAAATTGTACTATAGCTCGTGGTGTCTTTATTCAGCATTTCTAATGCAAATAATATTCTGTACAGAGAAGTGGAAAGGAACTGATGGTAAGATAAAGCTGGAAAGATCCTGCTAATGAAGAACAATCAGGTGACGTAACAGTGACCATTGTACCTCCCCCTAAAGCACTGCTATATCAGAGTACACTAAAAAAAAGTAGTTTACAGAAACAGGATCAGTAGAGGTGGCATTTGAAGTAAAGGTGCTTCTACGATTTTTCTTCATGTGAATACTGAAATTCACATTTAACAATAATTCTCACAGGAGAGAACTCAAGGTGTTACTCTCTGTAGAAAATGGAAATAGTCAATTGGCTTCACATTTGTTTCTTCCAATACTTATCACCTTCATTCCATTCTTCCGAGAAGCAGTGCAGAAGGGATTTTATTAGATTCCAGAGCAGCAGCTCAGAGATTTGAGTGAGGACAACAGGCCTTCCCTGCACGGCTTCTGATCATGTACATTCTGGGCCAGGACTCCCAAGGTGAAGCATACAGACTAAGCAAGTGAGAAGGCTTTCTACTACTTCTGAAGGACCGATGCTCTAAAAAGCCTTAAGGCCTTCTGATGAGGGAGCACAGTTAGCCTTCTTCAGAGTTAGATCCCTACCCATGCAGCCCAAAGATGAGTGTACAAGTGAAATCTTAGAAAAAAAAAAACCATGAAATAATAGTTTGTTCAGTACAAAAAGAATTGTAATGATCTTAGTGCTTGCCTCATCTGGTAGCCAGCAGATTGAAGGTAAGATGGAGAGTGCAATGATCAGGCATGAGGGTATCTCACACCAGGCTCAATTTGTGCTCAGATTCCCTCCAAGCAGATGACCTACGTTGGACAAATTATCCCGTGTCCAGCCTTAGGCCAGCTGTAAAGAGGAGATACTAGTTTTCTAATCCACAGGAATGCTAGGAAGAGAAAAATTGTTCTGCAGTCACTCTGAGAACAATAGTAGAAAGTACCAGGACAGAGATTTCTGAGAAACAGCTATTTAAAGTTGTAAAGTGTCAAAGATGATTAGTAGAGTGTGAAATATTAACATGCAACAGTCCATTCTGCATGTAAGGAATTTTCTGTTGTTGTTCTGTGTACAATGCAGTACTCTCTCCCTCCTACCCAGCCATATATAGAGTGAACTGGGCACAACAGAGTCTTCAACGTCCAGTATCAGAACCCACATCCATCTTCAGAAGAGAAATCACCCAAACAGGTTGTGGAGAATATCTCCTTGATTCAAAAAGGAAGAGTTCCTGCCTTGCTGATATGTAGAGATGGGGCAAGAAATTAGCGGGATGAAAACAGACAAGAACATAAAACAGCTCTGCACTGAATTATTTGTATAACTTACAAAATTATTTGAAAGGCTCTTCTAAGCAGTCTGAGTACTTCTTAAAAGATCTAGGGTTCTATTTGGGCCTACTGCATAAGTTACTTAGCTATACTATTGCAGTAGATTAATGCTCAGGGTATTTTGGCAGTTGTGCTTTGTGCTGTAAAATAAGATAAATTATTCAAAAGTGGAAAAGAAATGTATTTATCCCCAGAAATAGTATTAAGGTTCACAATACAAATGTAAAATCTTTCCAGGGCCACTGTAGAGAAACATTGCCAGAGATCTTCGTTACCTTGCTGCAAGTGATTTTTATCCACAGATGTAAGGTTTCACACCTCCACCACCTATTAGAGAAGGCTTCCCATAAGAATCAACACTTTCTTGCACTGAAAATTATGGGATGTTTTTGTCACTGATTTAAATAGATGAGATCTAAACACAGTGCAACCTTTGCACAAAGACTTTGACCTTCCTTCTTTCAAAGGTTAACGTGTTAGTAATTCTGTTTTTTATCTAGTGTCTCTTTCTTTTGGAGCATTCAAACTCAAAATGGTTAGTCCTCGGTACATTAAAAGAATCATCGTGGATGTATATCGTAACATCTTTAACAACTTGTGTCGCTTCTGACAATACTGCCTTGATGGTATAATGGAAATACTGTGTGTTTCCCAGTGTTGTGTGACAATGTATCTACTGTAAATCAAACACTGATGGTGGCAAATTCTTCTCATATATCATGACTGCTTTGTTTAGAATTGTTCTCAAAGCTGCTTGTGATTCTTCTCAACTCCATGTCATCTAGAAATATATCTTCCTCTCCATTTGTCCTTCCTAACTCTTATTGAAAAAAATCCCGTTCACAACAAAAATGAGCATAGATTTTAAAAATGTTCTTTATTTGGCAGTTTTGCTTTAATGACTTAATTATAACTGGAATAAAAGTAACTGTTAGTCCTATCTAAAGGTATTCAAATTACAATCAGGAAGCTAGAGACCTTTCAAAACTAACAACTAGCTAAAACACAGGAGACTTCCTCAAGAAAAAAAGAAATATTGGATGAAAGATGAAAGTAAGGTTTGTGATCAGGATTTATGGGTGATTTCATTTCTTAAAATCTGGAACCAGTGCCATATTAAAATGTTATAGTCCGAAACACTGCTTGGAAAACTTAGCTATATTTTTCATGTTGAGATTTCAGTCATTTGCTTTTGTACATATATTAAAATATCAACAAGCAACTACACAAAGTTAGAATGAAAATTATGAGATTTATCAGGCTAATTGTAGAGTCTACTGAGGCCTAGTACTGGTAAACAACAGAAAATATTAGATGTGAGGGGGAAAATGAAAAGAATGGAAACTGACAATTGCACAGGAAAGTTGCTATTAATTAGGATAAGCTGTCATTAGACACAGAAGAGGGGTAAGTAGATGAAATTGAGAACCTTTAAGTAGGTTTTGATTTTCCAGACTGCAGAATCTTCTAGAAGTAAATAGGGTATCTGTAGGTATGTTTTTATTCAAATCATGCAAGCTAGCTTAGTTTTCAGCTGTAATCCATACAGATGATTTCAGTGGGTGGTGGCAGTAGTGATTTTTCAACTCCAATTGCAGAAATGAAAGAACTTGCCATTTATCGTTTTAAATAGGTGATTAGTCTTGAATGATTACTGGGTAGCATTGAATGAATTCATGGACAAATCTGAAGTGTAGCAGCAAACAAATGCTTAAGTACATTGAAATAACAAGAGACATTTATCTCAAGGAAAATGTAAACGCAATTATGCTTCTCAGGCTTGAGGAGAACTTGTGACAGTTTTCATGACCCTGTTGGTAAGATTCATTAGGCTGTGCTCATCATGGACATCTGGCCATAGCACTAATTACAGCACTAAGTAAGGTCTAACAACTTTTCAGAATTTCAAGACAGAAGTAGTCTCTGTTCCTCCAGAATGGAAAAGGTCAGTTAGTAACGGTGCCACAAAAGCTTAAGGGAAAGGCTTGAACTTAACAAGAACTACTGCACTGTTTCTACTTTGCAAAATAAATCACTGGGTCTTCTCTAGATTGGGAAATGTACAGCTAAAATGAGACTTATTATCAGCAATTCACTATAACTGCTACAAATACTTTTTTTTTTAAATGACATCCTAAAATCATCAGTTAAACAAAATAAATGACCAAATAATGTCTACAAGAGTATTCAGAATGAAAAAATAATTTTTAATCCAATCACTTCACAGTTACACACACAAAAAAAAAATCATTCAAACTGTTGAGGGTATCTTCGATAATCGTCATTGCTTACACAACAAAAATGGAAAAGATATTACCATTCAAATCTAATGCTGTTCTGCAAATACTCAGGAATATGTAGAATCATAGCATCACAGACTATCCCAAGTTGGAAGGGACCCATAAGGATCATTGAGTCCAACTCCTGGCTCCACACAGCATCATCAATAAATACTTGTAACTAAGTACCACAGATAAACTGAGATCTATGGCAAGCACAAAAGATAACTTGTTACAGAGCACTGAATTCTTCAGAGAGTAAATTTATGCAAGCTGTTGAGGAATACTTTACAGTGACTAGAAAGATTACAGGATGCTGGTATTTTGACACCACCACGGATTTAATTATTAAACAATGAAAACTACATGAAGTCGAAATAAGACGACAATGCAGAAATTACATTTAGTCAGTAAAAAAAAAATCCAAGCATAAAAATTATAAACAGTATGAAGAGAATCATAGAATCACAGAATCATTAAGGTTGGAAAATACCACTAAGATCATCTAGTCCAACCCACCAACACCATGCCTGCTAAAATTTGTCCCTAAGTTCCACATCTACACGTTTATTGAACACCTCCAGGGATGGTGACTCCACCGCCTCTCTGGGCAGACTGTTCCAATGCCTCACCACACTTTCTGAGAATAAATTTTTCCTAATAACCAACCTGAACTTCCCTGAAAGAGGGATGTAGACACAGGCTATAACACCAAATTCTTTCTTTTTAGCACTTGAAGATGATATTTGGAACTTCTGAATCTGCTTTATCAAACACAGAAAATTATTGACAGACTCACAGAAGATAAGACTTTGGAATTCCGACAGATTTAAGAGGCTGTATAATAATAAAACAAAATGGTCTGAAAAGTCATGGTCATATGTATCAAGCTGCAAGGAAAATGATTACATTAATTCATTGGTATAGGCAACTACAATGGTATCGGCCTTACATACATTGTCAAACATTTCACTTTGTACAGAGTGTCTTTCTAGACCAAAGGTTTACATTTGTTTAGTAAGTCAATCTGGTTATAATGCAGTCTTTGCAGTGTTCTGGATTTTTTTCAAGATTTTTTCTTTCCAACATGGATAAAATCACAACTCACCCTGCAATCAGCATCTGTTTCAACTTCAGCACCTTTAACTCATGTAATCTTAAATCTGCTCTAAACCAGTTCTCCCACTGCATCCTGTTAGAATGACTGGTAATCAATTTTAGTTTAATCATGACTCTGTGGTCAATTCAAATGTGCACTAAGTTAAAGGTACCTTCCAATACATAGCAATGTTAGGTTTCTATCCCAGTTTCCAGAATTGTAACGGTTACAGACTTATGCTCAGTCCAGAGTTATCTCAGTACTACCTAAGCCTTGTAATGAAGTAAGCTAAAGCCTTTATTTGCAAACCGTTCTTGAGAGCAAAAACTAATTCCAATTGATTGCTCAGAATATATCTCTTTATTCCCATAAAAATCATCATTGAAACACCACAAGCAAACACTACACAGACCCTAAATGAATTGGTTAAATCATCTACTTTATAACTGTACATTTTACACTGGTTCCATCTTAACTAATTGTTCTCCTAGGACATCCAGAAACTCATTAGCGGGACTTTATTAAAATGTTACAGAAGTTCTGGAAGTGTAAAACAAAGTGCTTCAAAGTGCATCTTGCTGGAAAGATATTAAAAGCATCCTGGAACGATTCCCAAATACTGCAAAAATTAAATCCTCCCCAACTCCATCGATTTGGGCTTGCACAGAATAGTTATTCAAACAGATTTAATTTTGACTTGGTTGTGTGGATATCACTGTTCATAAACTTCATGAGTGCTGCAGAATATTCTAGATACTTGTATTAATGTGTAATGTGTAGTCTCTTGAATGGATGTCCTTCAAAGCCTCCTTAGCTCCAGTGGAAGTCAAATGGAACAGAAGCAGAAAAAATAGGTGGAGTGCCAAGCAGCAAATTCGAGAGCATTATTTGATTTGGGAGAAAACACTGCTAGGTAGGCTTTTAATCAACATAGTACAAGAACAGTTTGTTAGAGTTTCTCCAGAAAAAAAATCTGTAATTTTGGAATCTGAGAAAATGTTCTATTGTTATTTAAACTATCTCTCCAGCATGCAATCAGAAGAGTTTATTTATGTCTCCCCTTTCATTTCCTCCCATCTTTGCTAAAACATGTAGATAAGCAAAGTGAAACAAATAAACAACTCTTCTCTAAAGTCTTTACTCGCTCACTAATTCCACATGTTCTGAAGGAAATATTTATGTTTCCTCAGTATAAATAGTTAAGAGTTCCGTTATTTTATAATGCCATCAGATGTCCACTCTAGTTTATGAGTTGCTTCTCAAGAACTGCATGAGACCAAGAACGACCAAGTTAAATTCCTAACACAAAACCAACCAACCAAACAAAAAACCTTGGGAAAAAAAAATAGACTTTTTTTTTTAAATAAGAAAAAATAGAAATCAAAAGAGAATGGAAAGTTCTCGCCAGCCATACACATAGCAAGCATATGTAAATTACATCATGTCCTTGCTTTTATTCCTCCTTCCCACTCTGTGCTCCTCCTCTTTCTGCAGTTCTCTTAAATTAGAATAAATAGTAGTTGCATCTTATAATTCAGATCTCAATCCCGACTTAGATTTTTGAGCATTAAACCAATAATCTGATAAACTATAGTATGCTTACCTCAGTAATCTTACTAACTAGGAGGAGGGGAGGGGAGAGGAGAAGGGAGAGAAGGGAAGAGAATAAATGTCTGTCTTGATGCTGCACAAGGAATAAGTTGTGAAAAAAACAGAAATTGCTTTTTCTGCTTTGTTCTCCTGTTGCTTCCTTTTCAGATGTCCTTTATATCTCATGCACTTGTGTTTTTATAAGACAGTTTGAGTCTCTTGACTTTAGAAGGACATTAACCAAGAGAAAGCAAGATGAATATTTCAGGCCTAGCTCCTGAATGATGAAATCCCTGGAGAAGTCTCTCTCTCCAGATCCTCCGTTTCTTTTTATAGACTTCAAGAGCAAGGCAGAGCTGGGATCTTTACACCAGACACAAGGGGTGATGGTCTTAGACTAATACACAGCATGGTCCAACTTGGCATTAAGAAAATTTTTTTTACCCTTAGGACTGTCAGGTACTAGACTATGTTTCTTAAAGGGGCCACAGAATCTATGTGATTGAACTAGAGGAAACTCTAAGCAAGCTGGTGCCTGCTTTGGCAGGGAGTTTGGAGTAGCTGACTTCCTGAGCGCCTTTCCAACATGAACTGTTTCTATGAGCATGAACGGAAAAACTGCCATAATTTTTAGGAGGCACTGCTGGTGTTTATTTTATCATAATCAGTCTAAAATGTCCATTGATATAGTATGATTCTGAAACAAGAACAAAGGAAACAAGTTTCATTCACTTTCAAGTATACCACCTTCCTTTAGTCTGGAGGGTACTTCCTTTGCATCAAAGAAACAAAAGGCTCAAAATCTTACTCAGTTCCATCTGTGTGATAATGCAAATGGCTTGATCATTCTGCTACTTAATTGAGTAACTGTTAGACAGAAATAGGGTCTTTTTTTTCCTTTTCAATCACCTAGGAGAGTCCCTGACTTTTACAGTTACTGTATCATCTGCTGTCATCAGCAGAAACACAGCTTAAACTTTGGAGGAAGAGAGGAAGGTGGAGTTATGAGTGATCTGAACCATCACTGGTCAGTCCATCCAAAACGAAAAGTATGGCTTGCAAGATACAGATTGATTCCGCCTAACGAGGTAGAAAAAGAATATTTAAATGATAAGGGACTATGTCCCTCTGATTCCCTTTCTCTTCCATCCAAGTGTGTAGTGCTTATGGCAACAGCTACCATGCACAACAGGGGCTGCTGGTTCTCACTGCAGCCTGAGGAAGGAGTCCTTATCAGCACAAGCACAACAGCAAAGCTTGCACAGTCTATAACACAGCAAATCCACAGTACATGGGATGCACAAAGAGTACCCAATTTAATATGACATGTGACCGTTGTTCTAACATGAATAGGCGTAGACTTGTGCCCAAGGGATGGACTGACAGATTTCACATTTTGAACCGTATTTAGCTGTACATTACTGCACTGCTGCTTTGCAGCCTGACTGATGTCTAGAAGTAGAATACATCAATTAGTTGAAGAAAGAAACTAGAAGGGAAATTCTGCTCTCAAAATGAGTGTATAGAAAAAGAATACTAAAGAAAAAACTGCATGGCCTAGTGACCCAAAGACATGCCAGCAAGATCTGACCACAGTCAGAAATGGCTGTGCCTATACTTACATCAATCTTCCTTTTTATGCTATTCTAGTGTATCAGATAGCTTCAGTTTACCAGAAATAGATCTACAGAAATAGATCTATAACCATATATAAACAATTTTTTCTGCTCTGCTCCTCCAGTTTTAAAAAATCACTTTAACATCATGCAGCTATTTTTAATCTCGATTTTTGCAGTTTAACTGGCCTAACATATCAAAACAATGTAGTCATCAAGAGAGTTACAAAGACAGAGGATCAACTCCACTATGGCAGACAGCATTATTGTCAAAACGGAAGCAGGCTGGTGGTCGAGCCTGATCATTCATTGAAAGCTACACCATGGCCGAACTTTCACACAGGAAGATCACATGGCTTAAACCAGAATCAGAATCCACATTTGTTTCTCTGTCCATGGGGAATCCATGTACTTTTCAGGAGAACTAAATATGTACATTTGCTCAGACCAACCCTATTTCCAGTGAAGTTGTTGAGCCTGTGAGATCTCACACAAAATTATATGGATGTATGTCAGTTTTACCAAGTTACTCCCAACTTACATTATTATAAATGAGATCAAGATCATATTTAGTCTTCAATGGAAGTTAAATCAAACCCATAAAGATACATCTGCACTTCAGCATTGAGCAAAATGGAAGCGATGAATCACACTCTTGCCTTAAGAGTGACACAAGGGAATAATCAACTTGAGCTGATGTTCTGGCATAAGTAAGAATATATTCATGATTCCCCTTGTTCTTAATTTCTCAGTCTTTGAGATGAAGCTCCCATAGTCTACAGTAGCATCAAATCCACTCACTAATAATATTCACAATGTCTTGCATCCAAAAAACTTCAGAGAATACAAAAAATCATTTAAAATCATTTTACCAGTCACAGAGATAGAATTGGCATTTGAGTTAAAGCTTCCTTTTGAATTAGCATCACAGAGTACTTTGAAACAAGAAGTGAAAAATACTGGGTGAAGTTATTCAGTTATTATAAAAATTGGATCTGAATGTAATTACGAGAACAGGAAATTAGCTTGGTCCTCTAAACTTTACTATAATGTTCATTGAGATCTATAATACCATACGTTAAGCTACCAGATGTATGTTACAGTTGAAAGGCAGCATATTAGGCAGCACAGTGAAACCCAGAGCATATGGATTTGTTAGCTCAGTATTTGTTTCAGGAGAAGAGTGCAATCCTACTCATTAGCTTTACTATACCTGGTATCACCCTAAATCCTACTTAAAATCCCATTTGATTAATAACCATAACCGACTCTACTTAGTTTGCAAGATTAAAATTCCAGTTAATATGGAAAGTAGAGTAAGGAAAAGCTGGAGGACACTGAAGTGAAGAACCAAATTACAATGCCTATATAGCAGTTTAATTCTTTATAAGTATTGCAAAGCATGGGCTAATTAGTCTTCAGAGCATCTATGAAGACAGTGAACAGATCCTGTTATGTTCAGATGCAATGAGACTAAATTGCAGGGATTCTGGAAACTTTGCCTGTAACAAAACCATACTTACAAAGGTAAGATCAAATGTATTTTCAAATAAGACCAGCGTACCCATTCAGTTAAGTGTAAGGAAATGAAAAGATGAGTAGGTGGTGGCCAGCAGCATTCTTATATGCAAACATTCCTCTCTGTGTCCATAAATTACCTCTGAGAACAAAAACTTTAAATGGACCCTCACAGAAGAGCATCTCTTCAATTCAAGTTAGGAAAGAAAAAAAGTTTGTGTGCTTTTAAACAAAATCTTATTCTACACCATCTTCTGCCTAATGTTTGTTTCTCTTTATACACTCAGTGCTTTAGCATACAGCAAATATTGTCATCTTGCTTAATAGATCAATCAATGCAGTTAGAAGTACTAAGTCTTTCAAAGGCAAAATGAATTGTAGACCATGGGGATTCAAGAGTAAGGGGTAAAAGGTAAATCATAATTGTACTTTCAGTTAATTTTCTGTTTCCTGTCAGTGAACAATACAGGCCATCATTTCCAAGCTGGTGGAGCCAGATGGTATGAAACGATACAGTTGATATTAACGGTTGCATGCTGCCTTCTCTTGACTAATCAAGAGTTCTGCTTCACATTGTTTTTGAGGAGAGGGCTTCAAATACAAGGAGATCTGTGATTTTAAGGAGACATGAAGCAGAAATTTCTCTGTATTCAGATAGGCTGTGGTGTCCATAGTTGGTAGATAATGTTTTAGGCAGACTTTTTTCTTCAGAATTTTTCTGAGAGTTATAATACTGGGATGTTTTTAGATGTTGAAGAAAGTGGAGCAAAAACCCCTCTTCAACACACATTCTAATTTGTGTTTTTTCATTTGGGGCTGAGGATCTTTGGTCCTCGTGCCAACAGTATGTTCCCACCGTTTCTGTAAGTTAGTATTTGGAAAGTCAAAGGGATAACTTGCAGCAGTCATCTACTTTACTCCCTATCACAGTTTAGCAGTTTTCAAAAGATGAAGAATTTCTTTCATCGTGCTGAAAAGCCCCACAGTATGTTGTGTTCTTTGTCTGAGCATAAAAGAGAAATACAGGACACTTTTAAACTCTTTCAATCTTACCAGTACTTATGTCTTGAATCAGTAAACATTTTCAATATTAAAAGTTGGCAGCACCTTATAATATGGAGCCTTAACACATCTGGATTGCCAAGTTAGGCTGGGTGGGAATTTGGGTAACCTGATCTAGTGGGAGGTATCCCAGCCCATGGCAGGAGGTTGGAACTAGATGGTCTTTAAGGTCTCTTCCAACACAAATCATTCTGTGATTCGACACTAATAATGGATAATTGTGGGGAAAAATAAAAATAAATAAACAAAACAAAACACAACTCCTTAGAGTGTAACCTTTGCTCACTGCATCTGCTATATGTGGAGAAAATATCTAGGGTCAGATCTTCATTCCTGTTGCCTTCCACTCAATACCAGTTCTTACGAACAGTAACCCAAATTTGGATACCCTTTTGAAACCAGATGGTTGCTACTACCTTAAAATGAATTGTGCCATATTCTGCAGTTCTTTATATTCATTCAGGTAAAGTGTTAAACACCTTAAATAGTGATTTCAAATCAACAATGACTATAGAATTTCATGTATTACTTTCCATATTTGATAATAAGGAGGGATTCTGAAAGTCCATATAAGCACCTCATATAGGCAATCAATAAAATTTTTGATGCGAAATAATGCAGGTTTAAATTTTGATCTTTTTCCAGGACACATTTTCCTCTTAATTTATAGTGCTTCATTAGTGGCAGTTTGCAATCCCATCTTCCCATTGTAAGATAAAATATTTTTCTAACATTATTTGCCTATATTTTAATTGGAAAGATCTAATTTCTATGGTGTATGTTCTGATACACTGTATATTTTTCCTTTTATAAACACAAATGCAACAACTTGCCTTTGTAACCTAGAACTATAAAACACAAAATCAAAAGTCCATGTGATCTTTAAATAAATTCTTTCTAACATTCACTAACATGAAAACATTCCAAAGCCTAGACTGGAAGAAAATATTTTCAACTAAATTACATTATCGAGTTTCATGCAATTTCTATTAATAATATCAACTAAAATCTGGTTTTGTTTTTCATACTGAAGTGGTACATCTGATCTTCTCAGGCAAATGCTATTTTAAAATAAAAAACTGCTTCTATAAATATTTCAGCTTCAAACACCCATAATTCAGTTTCTCCCTCTCTCTCTCTCTCTCTTTTTTTTTTTTTAAAGCATCTCAAACTGCAGCAGGGCCTTGGAGAGGTTAAACAACTACCAAAGAACGAACATCCACATTATGACTGCTAGTAGCATTTCCCCATCTTCAAAGCAGACAGTCCATAATTCAGAGGACAAGACAAGGTCACCCATAAACATCAGTGAACTGTGCCTGCTTTTGCAAGTTTCACATAAAAATAGTGCATCCCTAAGAACACAAAGCAGACATAATAGATTAGTTTAATTCACATCAGAGCACACATAAACACAAGAAACAAATCATCTTTTGATTGCAACAGGCTCTGACTCAATTATTTTGCAACACTAACAGCCCTGTCCTTTGTATAGGTTTAAAAGAAAGGAAAAAAAGTTGTTTGTAACTTAAAACAATTAGAACCACTGCCAAAGCCAAATTCAGCTCCTTTTAGACAAAAGTAAAAGACTGCATTTGGCCTGTCATGGTCTGCACATCTGGCAAAACTGGACATGAGAAACTACAAAGCATGTCACGAATGTGCTACCAATTGAATTATCAGCTCCCACCATAAATCACACATGCAGCAGGGTGGGAATGAAGATGTTTTTTATCACTTCATTTCTTCTGAATGTAAAAAGTTAATCCAGAAGGGATGAAGGGACCCCTTACTGCAAAGGTATCTGTGTCAAAAAAATGGACTCCATATTCACCTCTCTTAAGTAAGTTATCTTCAGCTCTGAAGACAAAAAGAAAAAGCAACCAAAAGTTAACAAACAAACAAAACTAAATTATCACTGAGTGATCTGGGCCATGAGTGAAAAGTTGAAATACTGGGGGAAATACTGGATGGTCATGTACTCACTAAGTACAGTCTTGGCCTGTGAAGGGTCAACAGGTTACTACAAGTAGTATACACTGAAAGTGCTCCAGAACCATTTACTCTCACAATGACAAATCAATGAGGGAGTGTGGTCATCCTTAAAACCCAAGTAACAATGACTGTGAAGTAATCAGAGAAAGATCAATGACCTCTGAATTATTTAACATCTTTCCTCTTTCTTATTACAGACACCTTTCATTCAGGAGCTTACTGAACATGGGCAAACTGTTGAAGTTCAAAGGATAAACCAGAGTGTTATCTTAAAATACACTTCATTTCAACAAAAGATGTACCAGATGAACTCACCCCCCAAAAAATCAAAGGAAGAAAGAATGTGCAACATTATTTTTGTGTTTCTTTGGTTCTTCGCATTGTTATAATTGGTATAATGCACTGCATCTATTGCATACTTTCTTCTTGTTTTTTTCATTTTTATCCCTAGTTATCTTTCTGGGTTCAAATCACATTTAAAGTGCCATGAAGAAAGAAGGACAACTTCTTCCTTAAATACTGGTTTCAAGACACATCTTGACTTAGCTGAACTGCCACGTCCTCCGTACATTATTTCCCAGCCACCGCACACAGTCAGTCAGGATGTTTGTACTGACATCTCCATACCTTTCCCCTCCATCTGCCAAGCTCAGTGGAAGAGGGTACACTCCCACTGGGAGTAGAGGAAGAGAAGATTTATCAGTGCAGGGAGTAATTTATTATTTAAACATGCAGAAATGGAAACAAGAAGCACTTGACATCTCCTTGCTAACTGCTAGCTTTATCTCTGCTTAGGTATACCTCCAAGATTCTTAGCCTCCTGTAACATCATGAATCAAATTCTTTTTTTTTGTGTTTCTCTTCCCAATGATCCTCTATATTTCAGGGGGAAAGAGAGCACTACCAGGAGACAGCTACAAGAATGAAATCTGAACACAGCATGCTTGTGGCTTTCTATGGCTAAACCTAAGTTTCACAAGAGGATATGCAGTCCTCTTGCTAACCTCATTTGGAAAAGATTTTGTTTGCAGTAAAAGTTCTAAGGATCTTTGGATGAAATGGAATGTTCAGAGAACTCATGGCTGCAAGCACTCTTAATCTTCAGGCAGATTTCCTCATGACAGAATGCAAAGGGCATGACAGTCTCTTTGTATTGCTTTTCTCATCCATCACATCCTCGCATTGTCAGAGACTGAATTTTGACTGTTCTGTATGTTTTTGCTAATATCACCCAAGTGTTTGGATAACCAATACGATGGGGAAAGTGACACACAAGTAGGCATCCGTTCCTCAGGTGAGAAAAATAATGGTCAGAAAATAGATTTTTCGGCAAAGTAACATACATTGTAAAATCCCTGAAGATACCTAAGGATGATTTGGGAAAAACAGTTGTCCCCACATGTTGTGGTTTAACCGGGCAGATGACTGAGCACTACACAGTTGTTCCCAGCTATCCAGAATTATTTCTAAGTTAGTCTGTATGTTGATCAAAGTGCTTTTCCAGACAAGATGTCAGAGGTGTTTATGGGTTTCCATTAACCAGCCAAAATTACAGAAGTAAATATCCTAAAATTCACTGATGAGGCACCTGGCAGGCCATACAGAGCACTACCTACAAAGCAACATGAAGAAAGAAAAATATATGCTTGTCACTAAGCAAGAAATTGAGACTCAAACAAGAAGAGACCTAATTCAAAACTTTCTGAAGTCAGAGTCACATTTACTTCAGTGTATAAAGCAGCAATGTTAAAGACAGAACTACCAAATTTTCCCTAGAGATCAGTTCAGAAGGAAGAGCTGCATTTTCAAAGGCTAACTGGGAGGACTGCATAAATTATTTCACCTCTGACCTCAAAGGTAACCTGCCTCTTCATTCATATTAACCAACTGTGGCTTTTTTATTCCAATTTTTTAATTAAAAATAAAGTAAACATAATATTTCTGCATCTCACAGAGTAATAAATGTGAAGTTATTTGAAAACATGTAATAAAAGAACTAAAATTCCATACTAGTACTTCAGAAACTCGCCATCTAAGTTATTACCAAACTGCTCCTGGTAATTTGACTTTCATTCAAAATGAGCCTGTTCTACACAAGGTAAGTACCTTGCAACACTACCATAAGACAATCTTTTCAGTTTTTGACAGCAAAGTTTTAAATGCCTGGATTTAAAACTCTCAGGTTGAAGGTTGAATTAATTCTGCAAGTTTTTAAGGGGAGGAAAAGGAAGAGAGACATCAGCGGTTGCTATCAAAAGGGTAAGAAGGGCTTTTTCCTGCAACGTCAAAAAATTCTTATACTGGAAGTTCCCAAGAAGACAAGCAGAATTGCTCAGATTTCTAGGCCTTCTGTCATGTATGTGACTTGAATTTTGTCAAATTAAAATTCCAAAAAAGAATTGTGACTTTTATGTGCTCAGCATGGAAAAAGAGCAAGCTTTAGGACAGGAAACGTCCCAGATCAGAAGAGTCACTGACCTCAGCAGCTAGACTAGAACAACAGTCTGGATCTCATAAGCTCCACTGCTCAGAGCATAGGTTTAAAACCCTGGGCAGGTGTAATCCCTGTTTCCTTTTCAGGACTGACATAACAGAATGATCACCTACACTTGTTAGCAGTTATTCCTGTTTTCCAAATGGCAAAATAACTGCTGTGAATAGAAATTTTTCAGCTGTTTTAATAAACTATGCAGTAATAGCATTCCATATATTTGAATTTGGGGGTGGGTGAAAGTGTGAGTGTTTCAGGAGATGTATACCAAGAAAATTACATCCAAAATACTCTGTGAAGGAAACAAGAATTAAGCCTGGCTGAGTAACCTTGTAATTCTGTTTCCATGGAGTTATGCCTTATAATATTTAAATTATGTTCAAGTGCTACTTTCTCACAAGACCTGAGGAATCCCTTCTGTGATATTGACTTATCTTCTCTACTTTTGGAACCAAGGGATTGAGGAAAGAGGTCATATTTACAGCAAAATTTCTGCCCCTAGGGAAAAGATGCATCTCTATACTGAACCAAACTATAGTTACTGTAGCTCGAGGCAGGCATCACAGTCTTTGTTGATGGATGACTGGGCAAGAGCTGTCTGAACACAAGTTATTTTTAACTATGTCATGGCCATTTGAAGATTGCCATCCTATCATCTGGTACTTCATTATCAAAATGTAATACCCCTTCATAAGCAAGATCTTGCTGATCCTCTAACGAAACTGAGTAATGAAAGTGAATTCTCCATCAATTTTAGCATGACAAAGATTGTCCTTGCCTTGGCTGAACTGTAGAACAAGTTTCTCACTTTGGAATTACATCTCGCTGGACAAATTCATTAAATACCGACAAAATTAGGAATGTGGGACACTGGAGACAGAACCCAACATTTACAGCCACTTTGAAAATGTGAATCTTCAGTTGCAGATTATCAGCTGTTCTTCTGGGACAATAAATATCTCTATGAGCCTGAGACTTCTATGATCTAATTATTTCATCTTATTTTTCAGCAAACTGCTGCTTTTCTTGTCCTTTTGTAGGATAAGAAAGCATCCAACTTGTCAACAGTGCCCTCATGAATGTCCTACCTTCAAAAAAGAAAAAAGAAAATAGAAATACTCCAATCGTGAAAATGTGGATATAGATGATACACAGTAGGAATACAATGAATATTATTCCGCCTTTGTAACTTGTTGCAATTCCATGTTTTTAACATGAGTATATATTTCAGTTAAAAGGTAGAATATCTTGAGATTTAATATTCAGTGCAAGAAATATCATTATAAGTGTGGTGTGGCTGTGTTAAGGCCACAGTGTCAAACTAAGAAGCTTTGTTTCTCAAGCTTAATATCCTTTAAACATGTAACAGTCTGCTCTATATTATATCCTAATTTTATCTGTAAGTATATAACATGAGATATGAAAAATTGACTTTTTTTTTTTTCCACAAAACAACCTTCTAGAGTTCTGGATGGACATAAGCTTCATTTGCCAACTTTAAACCATTTTCCCTTCCTCATTTGCTTCCCCTTACTTAATTTTTAGAATAAACAAGAAAGCAAACTGATTATTTTTGTAAGGCATTCATTTTTCCTCATACAATACATGAAAAAATATCTTTAAAAAACACAAATGTTTGCATAAGATCTTGCACATGGCCAGAGAACCTTTTTTAATCTAGCTGAAAGAAGGTTACAAAGTGCTCTGACCAGATGTGTATAATGGGATATTCAAATAACTGTACAACATTTCTTAGAATACTACAGTGGAAAAAATAATCTTAGTATTTGACTCCTTGGACTTCTCTTCACTAATGCCTACATCCTAACAGTATGTTCTGCCTGTATTCTAAAAGGTTGCCTTGATGACTCCTTGTAGTCCACTTGCCGAGAATGATGCTCTCTGATACACGGATGAAAAGGATGTGCTAATTCACCCAATACTCCTTTGTTGGATAACTCCACTGTTGACAATGTATAGTGAAGTAAGTCAGTTCACTTCCACAGACCAAACAGTGATACCCGATCTTATTAGCCTTTTTACTCTCCTGAGAATCTTTATGTAATGCTGCATTAGTAGCCTTTACTAAATTAGAAAACCAAAAGGGAAGATAAATCAATATGAATGTACGTTTGCTGATATCGATTTTTCCCTTCATAGTCAGCATGGGAATATTGTGGCTCCTATTAATAAAAAGAGTGGGAGAACTTTAAACAGTTCAGTCTGGATAATTACCCAGTCATTTTGGAGACTTACTCAAACTTCTTTAATCTGTAATTCTGAACTACCCATATCATGAATAATCACATGAAGATGCTGATGACAATTTCTTGACGCAGACTATCAATGAGATGATTAGGACAGGCATTCAATCTGTTATTCATGAAAAAGGATGACTAGCTAGGCAACACAAAGGTCAAGGACAACCAAGGCTGCAGCAAACATGATATTCTGCAGTTCAAAATCCTGGAAGAAAAAAGTGAGCGAGGGACGTATTGGAATCACAGCTCTGGATTTCAGGAGAGAATTCATCTGCTGAGTAGTATCCCACAGGAGACTTCCTGCAAGGCAAAAAGGCTCAGGACCAATGGTTGGTCCCCATGGGCAACCTTGTAAGTGCAAAAGAGCAGGCCATTCTGATAGCCAGGAGCTGAGCAAGTGTGGCAGAAAGCTCACAGGGAGGAGCTCTTGACTGTGCTCAAATGAAAAAAAGGGAAGATGCAGAAGATGGAAGCAGTAACAGGGTACCCAGGAGGAATATACAGACATCACCTGAGAATGCAGGGATGAAGACAAGAAAGCCTAAGCTTACAGGCAAGTGGAAACAGTGAGATATGAAGGGCAAGAAGGACTTCTCTAAGTGCACTGGAGGCAGATGAAAAGCTAAGAAGAATGTGGACCATAACAGCAACCACAACCATTTGGTCATACCACAAGCAGTGATTTAAGTGACATAAAATTGGCCATGGCAGAAAGGCAGCTTCCACTGATGATGGCACGCTGTTTACTCATCTTTATGCTCAGTATTTCATTCCCTCTAAAAGCCCAAACACACCCCTTTCCTCTATTTCCAATTACAAAATCTACTCAAATTTTTCTGCCCAAGATCTCTACTGACGCTGTCCTTTCTATTTCATTTTGTTCCTAGCAGCTTCCTCTTTCTTGCCACAAGCATCCTTCAGTTTTGCTCCCACATTAGTCCTGCCTCCCCCTCCACCATGTCAAGCCTTGTTCCACCTCAGCTCTAGCTGTTCTGCTGCTCATTTCATCAGCTGTGACCCCACAAGCATCTTGCTCCTCCAGCCTATAAGCTTAGGTATTACGTCACCAATAACACAGTGCTATAACTAATTCTTTTCCAGTCCTGTTTTCTCTCCTTTATAAACCTGACTACTAATTTGTCTCATGCATTTCCTCTCCCAAACTTTATCTTTTCTCCCTTCTTTTGGGTTCAAAGACTCTTTCAGACTCAGAAACAAGCACAATGGCTTTTCCATCCAAAGAGGAAAAGAAATCCTACTGATTGGCATTAGGACCAAGCAAGTTTTCTAAGGGTTTAGCAGCAGTTTAACATCTTTATTAATGATCTGGTTGATGGGGCAAAATGTACCCCTAGCAAGTTTACAGAAGACACAAAGCTGGGAGGAGTGGCTGATACACCAGAAGGCCTATCTGCCATCCAGAGGGAGCTCAGCAGGCTGGAGAAACAGGCTGACAGGAACCTCATCAAGTTCAACAAGAAGCACAAAGCTTGGTACCTGGGGAAGAACAGCCCCAGCCACCAGGACATGCTGGGTGCCCTTTGCAGAAAAGGAACTGGGGTCTTGGTGGACACCAAGTTGAACATGAGCCAGCAATGTGCCCCTGCTGCAAAGTAGGCTAAAGGTAACCTAGGCTGCCTTAGGCAAAACATTGTCAGCAGGTTGAGGGAGGTGATGTCTTAACACTATAAGCTATACTTACAGTATTAATTTAGGATGTTAATAAAATTAACACATTTGGGCAAATCAACAGGAAAAACAGCAGGAAGAAAGAAACCTTGGCCTATCGCTGGTTATGGAAGTTTTTCTTTGAAAAGTCTCTGTAGCTCATGTTTCTGCCAAGCAAGGTAATAAGCCTGTAAATTCAATCTGACAGAAGACATAGCACAGCATCACCAGAAAATGACAAAATCAGATTGTAGGAGAGGGACTACCAAACACCTTCACAGCTCTCAGAATTCACCCGGGGAAACAAACTGACACAAGTGTAATAAAACCAGACTCTGAAACCCACTGGAGTTTTGTGGTGCTAATATCTGTAGTTTCTACTTCAAAAATCTCATTCAAAGTGCTTAAGTCTACTATTGGATGCCTGCTGGAAGTTGCCTTTGCCCAAATCTATCCCTCCTGAAAAACAGGGATAGATTGTGTTCATTGTTTACGCAACACTTCAAATATTACCAAGTTTCAGCTTCTGGTACAGTTACACAAATACAGTCTTACTACCCATATCCACAAAACCTAGAGCGATATAAATAATAATCAAAATAAAGAAATAAAATCATTCTTAATTATTCTTAACTTTAAGTGAGAGGCAAGACATCATATTTAAAGCGCAGAGGTACCGTTGATCCTCAATAACAAAAGATAAAAGTCAATCTTTAGTTTGAAAGGAAGTCTACTTTAAAGCATATGCCAGCCAAATAATGCTAGTAACAAGTAAACATGGTCAACCAAACTGTGAGGCAGAAATATCACCTTGCTTATTTGGTTACTTTAAGAAATCTTGTCTGTATCATCATTTTATCTGTTGTAGGCCTCAGTGTTCAGTACTGTCTCAAAACTCTCACTATCTTAATTTACCCATACTACATCTAAAGATGCAAATTCCTTTACCAGAGTCTAACAAGCTAAACATTCTTTGTTAATGAAAATATATCTAATAAAATATATGCATGTAACAAATACTTTTTGTCAGTCAGCAATACTGTAATATGTATTTCCCTCATAAAGTAATACTGCAACAGATACACGTATAGTAGAAATTCAGAGCTTCTCCTTTTTCAACGATGATCTCGGAAAAGCTAATTTGAATGCACACAACGCATTTTCCAAAAATGTGTCTCCTTTGGCACCAGGGGCACATTCCCCTTCTCCACAACTCCCCCCACACGCCATCTCCCTGACCAAAATCAACCCAGGCACTCATCATGCTTGCTACCAGCATCTTAGCAGCAGCACCAGGAACGCATCTTTGTGATGATTCCATTTCATTAACGTGGCAAGAGCTCCCATGCCAGGTGAGGTGTAAAAATGAGGTCTTGACTATGTAATTATCCAAGGGAAATTTTCACTCTAGGATTTAATTAAATGAGGTCCTCTTCTCTGTAACTAGTTGGAAAATAGCTCTTATAGAGCTACAGATGTTTGATTCTGCCAAATTAAATGGTGATTACCAGAAATATGTGGTTGGAAAGGTATTATCTTAGGTGGGATATAATTACTGGTATATCTTATTAACCTATGGGAGATAACAAGCAGGCTCTGTCCTCACTGGCATTTCAGAGGTTTGCCTTGTCAATAGACAGAATGAACAATGAACCTGATGGATCAAATCAGCTCAGGGCAACTTATAAGAGCTGCATTAAGGTAACAGCTCGCAACGATATTTTAGTAGTTATACACAGTTGTAGCAAAACTGCTTAAGAACTCAAACACTGGCCCCCAAATGGTGACCTCATGAAAAAAAAATAGATATTAGAAAATAATTAAAAAATCAGTGTCTTTTTTTAAGCTGTAATTAAATTAGTGCGGGGGTGAAAGCAAAGCAACTTGTTAAAGCTAAACTTTAAGAAGAATGTTTCTGAAAGAAGCCAATGATTTCTGACATGCTAAATAAATAAAGGTAAAAGAAGCCAAGGATGTTTCACAGAGTTTTGTTCCTTGTTCTAGCAGGAAAATCTTCAATGTATGCATAGAACATATCAGCATTTGGGAGACACTGAAAGATGTAATCAAAAATTTTATTAAGAGATCTGATAGAATCATGCTCACAATTGCATAGCTAAGTAGAAGTCAGACAAAGTTTATGGGTAAAGATAACACCTTTTATTGAGACAAGTAGTATAACTAGAAAAAAAAAATATTTCAGGCACAAAAATCTTTTTCAGGTTTATCATTTTCTCATTTCTGCTCTGAAATCGTATTTCCAGACAGTGAAAATCTAACACTGACATTGAATTTTTTACTGATTAAATGTACACAATATTTTTTTCTTCTAACACTATAATTCAATGCAATTATATTGATAAACATCATCCTTTCTCATCCCGAAATGGTCTTTTCCTGGAACTAGATTTTTTGCAGCTCAAATTATATCCCCTGAAAAGTTATTCAAACTAAATTAAAAAGAGTTCTCTAGAAGATTATATACAGGCCACTGGTAGAAGCCAGGCCTATTCAAAAGGTGAAGTTCAAATAAACATCCACAAAAAAAAAATAATGCATAGAGTTGATAATAGAATCACTTAGCAAAAGGTAAGTCAAAGAAAGAAACAGTCTTTTGGTAAACAAATGTATAAATAAAAATTCTACTGAAAATCACAGTAAGCTTTCGCTTACTATGTATACAGGGTATACATAAAATCAGAACTACAAAGCCAGCAATGCCAAAGAATACCACCCCTCTCCTGTTTGGACTAACATTTTACATAAAATCTCAAAATGGTCTCACAAAGCTCACCAGAAGCAATGTTACAAACACACGCATGTATGCTAATAAAATGCTGGGATTTATTTAAGGGTAGAGAGAGAGTTGTTTTGACTCACAATGAAAATAACCAGATTTAGTTTTAATCTAGAGATTTTTTAATAACTTCCCCCCTTGAAATTATGTAGTCAGACCTATACATGTTATGGAACTTTCAGTGAATAATAAATTGCCAACAAAAAGACTAACATTGCTTTAACCATGTAGAATTAGAGTTAAAAAGTGGTCCAACAATGCAACCAACAATTTCAACTGTTGAGCATGAGAAAAGCAGTCAAAAGCTAGCTCCTGAGAGTCTGTAATGAATGTGGGCTAAAAAGACCGTACATTTCATCTGTATCTGAGAAGGAATGCATCCAGCATCCAGCACTGGCTCCCAGGTGGTGAGAGGTACTGTGCTGCAGAGCTGTGAGCACATCTGTAGCGGTATGTGGAGCCCTGTGGGATCACCTTGGCTCCACAAGAGTCACCTACTGTTCCCCAGGAACACCTTACTATTCCCCAGGAAGCCAGAATGCTGGACAGCATCAGACAAAGATAAGCAAGTGGCCCTGGATGCAGGAAGAGAAACCTATTAATGCTGCCACAGCACCCTTGCCACCACTCAGTTAGAAACAAATAATAGAATCACAGAATTGCAGAATAGTTTTAGTTGGAAGGGACTCTTAAAAGTCATCTAGTCCAACTCCCCTGCAACGAACAGGAACATCCACAGGTAGATCAGAGCCCCATCTAGCCTGACCTTGAGTGTCTCCAGGAACCGGACACCCACCACATCTCTGCGCAACCTGCTCCAGTGCCTCACCACCCTCATTGTAAAATACTTCTACCTTGTATCCAACCTAAATTTCCCTTCCTTTAGTTTGAAACCATTTCCCCTTGTCCTATCAGAACAGCCATTCTATGATAGTATGACTCCATGAAACAGACCCTGCTAAAGAGTCTGTCCCCTTCTTTCTTATAGCTCCCTTTCAAATACTGAAAGGCTGCTACTGAATGGCAGCCTTGGGGAAGGAATAAAAAGAAAAGGCAACTACTGTGCACTAACAATTTCAAAGGGGATGAGAATGAGGAAGTGGTGCAAATGAGCTGCTCAGCACTACATTTTCTCAAGTGAGTCCTGCTGCTTCTTAAAAAAAAATGCTGCTCAAAGTAAGGCCTGTATGTGAACAGGTAGAAAAGCAGTCTGTTGAGGCTGTGATCCCAGCAGCAGTGTGAACACTTGTTTTTCAATCAGTTAACTTTTCCTGTCTGACTGGTTCATGCTGTGGCCACATACACACTTGGGCCTGGACATCACAAAGGTGCCAAAATGGCATGGATGAGTGGCTGGGACCTGGGATGGGGATGTGCATGCCCAGCAGTGCCACCAGACACATTCACATGAAGTCATATCCTCAGTACTGATAATTCCCTGCAGGAAGCAATACTTGGTTTTTACAAGTAGCATGAATAATTGAACGTGAAGCAAAGATTTCGTATCTGTTTGAACAATCCTTGCAAAAAGGTTTGGCCTAAACATGTTAACCTTTATAATTAGTGGAGACCTTAGGAACAGCGTGCTGTACGGATTTTGCTTTAAATCAGTGTGGATATTACCTACATAAAATCCCTTTCATACTGTGTCAAAATCAAAGTTGTTTTTTTTTTTTTTGTTTTTTTTTTTTAACAGAATAGCATCCCAGTGAGTGGAAGACAAAAATGTGATATTCTAATTATATCCTTCATGAAATTATGACATCTTCAAAGCTAGTAAATGAATTTGTTTCATAAACAAATGACAGCAAAATCATTCTAACTTCATTTGATGGTTATCATGGACTATGGGTAACTGACTGCAAATAACCACAGCTTAAAAAATCAGCCTTTTCAACCTGTGACTTTTTTGCTAAGAAGTCCTTACCTTTAGATGCACCAAGAATTCACAGTCTTTCTCTGCTTAACAAGATTTTGTTTCATGAGAAAGACTTCAAGTCTACTGTCAAGTGATACCATAGTGCAGGGCAGAACTAATGATTTTATTAATTACCTTTACTTCAGGCTAAATGAAAGAAGCAATTTTGCCCCACGATTTCACAGCAAAGCAGTTGGAACCAAGAAAAGCAACCACACGGTGCCACAGCAAATATGCAAGTGCATGACCAGAAGCTTGACAGGTTCACTGACTCAGAACAGAGGGCTCAGGAACCGTCTGTCCAGCTTGGGGAGAAAGAGATGCAGTAATCCAGGAGGAAGACAGTGCTAAAGAAGCCAAGGTGTTGAAAAGAGGCAACATTTTTGACAGGCTTACTTCAAGACATTTAACTTCACAGTTGGGTTTTATTCCACAGAGTTCATGGAAACAGGACGCTCTTTATAATCTTTGTATGTCAAGAGTGAAACACAGGAGACACACTTGACTCAGTCTATCTATCTCCCTAAGGTAACAAACGTGCAAAGCCTCATTTATGGTTAAGTACCCAGTTCCAAAACCACATAAAAACTTCTAAACTCCAAAGCCATGTCTCATTAGAGCCCCAGCTGAAACAAGGTGGCTGTAGAAAAGACAAAGTGAGACAGATTATAATAAGAGCGTATGTGAAGAGGTTTCCTCTCCCACTCTACACTTACAGAGCAAGCTGTAGGTCCTTATTTGAAGGAAGGCCATTTGCAGCAGCCTTCTGGGCTACAAAACAAAAAACAAAACTAAGCTTTCTCTCCTGAGTTGTAAAGAACAGCCTCTTCTACTGGCCATTCTGAGAGCATATCCATTCCTAACTCTACTTGAGACTCGCTGTGCCTACTTTAAATACTACGACATCAAGCATGCCATCTCTATTTTCTCCTATCCTCACTTTCACACTGTGGAGGTTTTGCATCTGGGCTGACCCAGCTGCCCTTGGATCAGATGCCACTGCTCACCGTATGCCTCAGCCTCAGTGCGGCCTAGTATGCGAAGGAGGGAATAAACAAAATGGCAGTCTTCCTCCCCTGTGTCCAGCTACTGCTCTTTTAACACATAGCATCCAGAATACTGCAAACAAATTAGCACTCATTACCTTTGCCTTTAGTTCTTCTGAGGTATCCCATTCTCTGGAAGGAAATACACAGCCCTGCTGCTTCTGTCTAAACATGCAGGGAAGGACTTGGGCGTTCTGCTGGATGAAAAGCTGGACATGAGACAGCAGTGTGCACACACAGTCTGGAAGGCCAGCAGTATCCTGAGCTGCATATCCTGAGCAGAGGGGTGGCCAGCAGGGACAGGGAGAGGATTGTCCCCCTCTGCTCTGTCCTGTGAGGCCCCACCTGCAGTACTGCATCAAGACCTGGGGCCTCCAGCACAGGGAAGATGTGGAGCTGTTGGAGCGGGTCCAGAGGAGGAGCATGAAGATGCTCAGAGGGCTGGAGCACCTCTAATGAAGAAAGGTTGAAGGAGGTGGGCTTGTTCTGCTTGGAGAAGCGAAGGCTCTGGGGAGACCCCATTGTAGCCTTCCAGCACTTGAAGAGAACTTATAAGCAGGAGGGAGACTGAATCTTACACAATCTAATAGTGATAAGGGGGAATGGCTTTATACTAAAAGAGAGGAGATTTAGATTAGTTATTAGGAAAAAACTCTTTAGTCAGAGTGCAGTGAGACCCCGGCACAGGCTGCCCAGAGAAGCTGTGGGAGCCCCATCCCTGGAGGTACACAGGGCCAGGTTGGATGGGGCCCTGGGCAGCCTGAGCTGCTGGGTGGCAGCCCTGCCCACGGGGGGTTGGGGCTGGGTGGACTGTCAGGTCCCTTCCAGCCCAAGCCATTTTATCATTCTGTGATTCTATGTTGGCAACTCCTTCCAAAACTGACGCAGAAGTCTGATATGATGAAGTAAAATCTGATTTGCTGCTGCTAGGGGTTCAGACTGGACCGTTAAGCAAGGCTTAAAATGTGTCTCTACATACGGAGTGTATTCGCACACCACATAAGGCTGAAATATTCACTGTGAACCGTAGCTATCAGTAGACTAATAATAAATATATTTGACAGGAAAATATGGTAACTAAATTCCCAGTCTTGCCCATCTGTTCCTCTGCTGTTTGTGTATCTCCCTGTCATAGTACACTTACTTATGTTTCAGCTGCCTATGTCACACGGACGTGACATGTATATATATACACATACACACGCAGCAGCCGTGTGCTCGGCGTTCGATTGCGGTGGCTGGGCTCCGGTCGGG
>JANHGO010000039.1:18093165-18204388 GCA_024606505.1 Aquila spilogaster | reverse complement strand
GGACTCAATCTATTGCCGTCAACATGGTTGGTTCTGTCCTGTTCCATCTGGCCTGCTCCGGGGCCATCCACAAGGCTGCCCTCTGAACGTATCTGCAAGAGAGAAGAAACAGGGAAAGCCCAGGTCAGCTGCAGTTTCACTCAGGATAGCAGATTGCCAGCAACTCCTGCAGCATCTCCACACCTTCATCCCAACTGGTTTCCACACACAACAGCAGCTCACAGGCACACCTGGGGGAGGTTCGCTACCCTATCAGATTTTGCAGCCTCGTGCCTCCCCTTTCCCCTTGCAAGTTTATTCTTCAGGATGAAAAGAGATAAAATACAGTGCAGTTCCTTACCGCCATTGAGCACAAAAAACAAATATTTTACCAAAACATCTCTCATAATGGTGAAAAAAAGTATTATCTGCTTTTGAATGATTTGCATTGGCTCCTCTGTCGTCACCCATTCTCCTCCTTAAGGCAGAAAAGTCACGCGGAAACCCTGGTTCCCAGAGTTGGTGCTAATCCTGTTATTTGATTAAGTGTGCCAAACCCCTTTTGTGTGACTCGAGGGATTATTGCCACCAAGCTTGCCAATTAGAGGGGAAAACCTCCCTTTTCCAGTCTTCAGCTGTCTGACAAGGTCTTGTAAAAGCGGCATCCCAAAAGCATACACAATTGGCAAAATCCATATGCAAGACAAAACCTCGCCTGGTTGCTATCTGTAGGAGTTCTTACACTTCAACATCTGGATAATGTTGACAGAAACAAATTAAGAGATTTCTGAAAGGTTTGATGGAAACTGTATTTTTTTCAGGTATCCCTTCAAATTTAGGCTGTAGATATCAGGCGTGGCTTAAACTCTGCATTTGGCTTTGAGCTGAGCTCCACAGCTGTGGAACTAGGATTTTTTCTTTGTTTGGACAAAGAGTCCCATTTTCTTCTTTAAACTATGCATTTTATTTATAAAATTGGGTTTTTCTTTGGATAACAGTGCTGACAATGTACAGTGAAAAATTCCATATAATGACAATCTAATCCTGTTCGCATGGATCTTCCCAAGATTCACAATCCCACCGATAAAGCCGTTGTTTGACTCCGCATGTAATTTATTCTTTGTTGGCTTTATGGTTCTCAGTCACAAATGACAGAAGCCAGACTGACAGAGGGTATTCCAGATGTGAGACTGCAGAGAAAATCCGAACTTACGCATGCCTTTGCCCTGCAGGTTTTATTCTTAAGTTTGCATCAAGGGGAATGGAAGGCTTCCCCATTACCAGGTCATGCCTGGCTGGACTGCAGAGTCAGCACAAGCACGGCACGTGGCTGTTTTGCCTCTACACAGGAACAAAAACTTCTGTCATCACGTTGCTCTGCTCATGTATTTATCATACACTAATGTTTAAAACAACAACAACAACTAAGGAAGATCTAATTTATATGGTTTTCAGTGCAGTATTCCTTTACTCAATCAATACAACTCTAAAATGCTTTTTAAAGTAGTATTATTTCATGAGGTTAGTTACTTCCAGCAGAAACATCCTTGCTTGCAGCTCCAATCCTGGCATCAGGACAATTCAAACATACATTTTGACTGGTAAGCACCTATATGACAACCTGGATCCGCTTCATCCTTACCCCAAACTAGGTCTTACACTTACTTTTCACCTTCAGAAGTTCATTTCTTTCTGTACTGAATTTATCTTTTGTGTGACAGAAGTAGAGAGGTCCTCTCTGCAAATAACAGTACTTAAAAAAAAGAGGTTTTGAAGTGAAAGCTACGAATATGGAGATAGAAGAGAATATTTGACCGTCTTCTCTATTTTCTTGACAAGGTAAGGCAGTTTTCTTCCCTTCTACATATATTTCAGTACATCTCCCCAGCTAGCTTTCAAGTACCCCGAGACACGAGCCTTTGCCTCTTTCCCAGGGAAAGCAGCACAAAAAGGATCTTTTGATGTGTCATTCCAGGCTGGGCGGCAGAACTGCGCTCCCACAGTGTCTCAAAAATAAAACGTCAGCCTAATTTGAAAACCATTCTTTGCCTTTACACCTTTCATACGTAGAAACTGCAGCCGAACCGCAGCTCAGACACGAGCGTGTAGGCTGCTCTATTGCACGAGTGTGAAATGAAATAAAAGGAACCACGGTAATTAACACCATGCTGTCAAACTGTTTCTAAAATATTTGTTTCTTCTTTTTAAAAAAGAAGACATAGTTTGGCTTGTTGCGTTCTGGTGTATCATATGGCTTACAGCTTAATTCCCCCTAAATGTTCCCAGATGATCTTTCTTCTTGGCTCCTTACACACGAGTAAGTCCACCTTTTGCTTCCAAGCAGGGGCTGCCTGATTTCTCTGACACCCTCAAGGAGCGCATCTGTGCTTCAAAAGGGAGTCTAACGCCTAAAATCCACAACATTATTTTCCCTAGGTGGCAAGGATAATCATTGCTGGTGTTGGCAAAAGCCTCACAGTGCAAGCCAGACCATTCCCCTGAGTTCTCAGTGTAGAAGGGATTGTCTTAGGCACTGCAAAGGACAACGTAAGCACTTGGTTCTTCAAAATATGAAGTTAATTCATTGATTAAAAAATGCCAGATTTACGTTCTTCAGAATGCAGCTAGGGTTGTGGTGAATTTGTTACGCTTGGTTCTCTGTCTGCATTCAGTTATTCACAGTCCTCTCGAGCCACATCTTAGTACAATTCTTGCTCAAGCAGTTACAGATCACAGCAATTATTTGTAATTTAAAACTGGCACGTGGCAGCCGGGCCTTTCTTACTGGTTTTACCTAGGGCGCCATGAAGATGTCTTGGTGCTGCTGCTCAGCTAGCCTGGAGGGGCCTTACAAACTCTCTGCACTCATACTAGCTCTTTGCACCTCATGACTGCTGTGGGGTGATGGGTCTGCCCCTCCAAGGAAACCTGCCTTTCCCTAAGCACAGTGGTTAGGCATTTCTCACTTCCCATAACTGTATTTTATTCAGACCATTTAGCAGCTCTATGTATTCTTCCTCAGCTATAATTCATTAGCAATTCAAGTCACATCAGCAGCATCTGTGAAACAATTACTGCATCTAGGACTGACTCTGCAGTCTAATCCATCATAATTATGACTGGCCTCTTTGAAGATGCCATGATGCGTGACTTAAATATAGCACATTACTGTGCAAATGGATCAGCATCTCCTTCCACTGATACGCATTCAGGTTATAATTCAGTCCACCGCTGCTTGACTTTCTCAAATACAAGCCACATATGTACATTTATTTCTCCCCACATATAGGGTGCAAATTGGAAAGCAGGCACTGAAAGAGAGTTGGAGATTTTTTTGGTTTATGGGCAACTTTGGTATATTCCTGCTACCTGTATCAGTACATCAGAACAGAAGGGCTGTATAAGGTGCTGTTATCCACGTGGCAACAGCAGTATTCCTAGCTACACTGATTTTCTTTCCTGGAAAATCTTTCTTTACTTTAAACCAGTTCCAGAGATTCATACCTTACTTTGAATAGCACCCATACCTCGGGAGTCTGTGAATGCAAAGCAGCTCAGCTGAACGAATGGACAAACAGCTACTGCAGAGCAGCACGGACTTCTGTGCAGCCAGGCAGGAATACACAGGGGAAGTGAATTTACCTTTGTGTCTTGCTGAAGTGCAGTTTGGTACTTTCTCCTTACACCCTCTTGCTCCTGTTGTCTGGGCACAACAGTTGGCTTCACTTCTGGCTTAATTTGCTATGTATTGCTATGCGCTGCTGTACAATTACTTCCCTCCTCAGAAGCGCACACTGTTGGCAAAGAAGTCTAAAGCTTGAACTGCTGAGTGGAAAAACTGCTGAAGTGTAGAGGTTTGTTTTTTTCCCTAATTCAAGAATGAATGAATGAATGAAAACTTGAGAAAAGGCATGAGCAGAGTGCTTCCTACAGAAGGCCACTCGTACACAGCATTAGCAAAAAGCTCAGCTGGCAGGCAAATAGGACAAGCCTCAGGTTTTAACTCAGAGCAGCCTGTAACCCCCAGTTCAGCCCTGGTGTCTACAGAGCAATGTATAAAATCCCTCTGTATCAGCCCAAGTACAATTCATTAGGCTGCAGGCAAATCACTGTAAAAAGTCCAGCACTAAAAACTGGAATCTTCTAGACTTGTACACATGCAATATTGCTTCTGGTTATCTTGGCACCAGAGTTTTTTCTTTCTAACTCTGGAATAAGATGTGTAAGTGGTAGTGATTTATAGCTGTGTGGCTATTATGGCATGTCATTTTTCTCTGGCCTGGTTAATTAGCAGTTACTTCAGCTGTGCCTTGGGTTAGCACCTGTAAGTGAGCAGCAACGGCCACTGGAGGAGGAACGATGTGCTGTTAACTCAGATCCCCAGTGGGTGATGCAACACATCCAGACTTCATATTAGGGAGACATTTTCATTATTATTGTTGCAAATATGGAAATTGTTTGTATGGTTAATGGGTTTTGTATATGTTTTGCACTTATGGTGCACTGTGCTCACACTAGAAGCAAAGCAAGATTCCCTGTGGAGACCAATGCAGAAGGCAAGACCCACTTGCCCATACTCTGGGGCTTTGTCCTTTGCAGAACAGCTTCTTCCCAAGCCAGCACTTCTGGTAGTTTGTAATAAATCTCATGCTGTAAAAACCTAGATGCCATGTTGGCCTGCGAAGAAGGTGTTCCCTTAGAATTTGCTTTCCTCCCTAACAGCACCAGTGCTGCAACGCGGCAGCAGAGGAATGCAGTGCAACCTCAATGCGGACGCTGAGGAGGCCCCAGCAGGACAAAGGCAGCCTGTTGTTGGCTGGGCTCTGTGGCTCACGCTGGGGTCCTTCTGCCCCACATTCGGCTGTCTCTTCCTTTGGATGGTGTATTTATTCAGTGCATTAGAAATGCTTTAGAAAAAAGCTTGCCTAAGGATGCAGTGCATTCACTGTCATTTTAAGTCCTCGAGTTAAGTTTACGTGTCTTTCTAAAATGAATATACATCTTCTTTTCTCACTGCAGCTTTATGTAGCAGTTATGGGGTTAATCTAGAAACTACTGGATGAGGCTCTGTGACTGCATTCTGCAGGAGGTCATATGAATGTAATTGTCTTCTCTGGTATTTAGATATATGAATAATCTGTGTCAAACAGGAAAGAAAATGTGGGATGGTTAAAATTTGTTACCTAATTTATAGTTAATTTATCCTTAATTTACAGGGGAAATGGTGACTGGTGAGTATAGATATAAACAGACGTAAGGGAATGAAGGGCATGGGATTTGTGAAATATGAGGATTAATAATTCATTAAATCTTACCCAAGCCAGAAGCCTCGTAATTCATGCATTTTTAAACCGACTAGTGCTAACCCTCTTCAATTTATTGACACCAGTACTTGCATTTCAGTGGTGCAATGATCTAATCGCAGAAGCACTTGAATCGGTTTGATTTTTGACCTTAAAACAGAGGGCAAGAGAGTAAAGCTAAACTGGCCTGCACAGTGATTTCCCCCTGCTCTATTATATGCCCATCACCAAGACCGGATACTGCATAGTATCTGCACAGGCATGAAAAACTGCACTCCCTGACAATGGCATAAAATCAAGGAGAGTGACAATTAAATGCCTCTACAGTATGGGTAGAAAAAAACAGTTATGCGAAGGGAATGAATTCAGGAATACGAAATGCGAGTAAACAGGAATTATAACGTCACCTCACATAGCTCTCCTGTTCCTATTTCTTCTCATTAATACCTCAGACAAGCTTTGCACCTGATCATACCAGGCAGCACTTCTAACAGAAGCATGCAGTGCTTCCAGTCACTTGCCATGCCATCCCACTATCACTAGATGGGAACCGCTTCCCGAAAGCCTGATCTTCAGCAGCAGGCTGGCTGTAAGAGACAAAAGGACCTTCCTACTGCAAGAACCAGAACGTTCAGGCCAAGGCTGCTACCTTCTCTTGTTCTTGATGGTTGAAACCACGTTTCTGTGGTTTAGATTTGGCATATATGGGTGGTGTATGCTGGCAGACCATCACATCACACCGCAAAGCAGGGGATGCTCAAGTAAGCGTGTTCAAAGTGAGCTGTTTCCATTCAACATCAAGAAGAATGTCTGGGTAAGAAAGTAAAGCCAAGTCTCTTTTTTTTCCCTTCCCCTCAGCCGGCTGTGCTAGGTTTAGGTATGTCAAGCTATGGCTGGCAAGGTAGAGTGGGCAAAGTTATCAGGTGTATAGGCACTGAATTAATTTCTTGAAACATGGTAGAATGCAAGAGATGATTTTCTCCCGGGTACCTCAGCTACCCCATGTGTCAAGTGGTAATGCTGATACTGGTGACTGATGAATATCAACTATCCGAAAGCAACAGCTAAGTGCTGATGCTGCTCTGGCTGAGCTCTGCAGCACGGCATGCCTCTGTGAGCATGAGAGCTTGCCAAAACAAGCAAGCGTTGGTGGCTGAACTGCTCTTCAAGACACACTCGATGTTATCAACCTGCCATTTAGGGAAGGTTACCGAGAGGTCAGAGTCATCATTATCTTCCAGTTTCTGTGATCTTTGTCCATCTGGCTTCAGACCTGGATGTAGCATGGATTTCTTCAGTTGATCACTTCCTGACAGCAGCCGAAGGTCAGTTCTCCATGATGATTTCATCACAGCTGTTGGCAGAGACAGGCAATTCTCTGCTAAACAGCGCATCCTCCTTGGAAACCAGAAGCGATGGGTGAGATGCTCTTGGCCTCTCTTCACTCCTTACTACAAAGAATTAAGGACCCGAAGGAAAAAACGCTTGTAGACTTGAAGACCTGCTAAAGATTTCAGCATTTCACTGTGATGTATCAGTAACAATGGAAAATGGGAACAGAAATGGTCCTGTTTGGCATCTGGGGGGAGGAAAAGCAATAGAAGAGAAGAAAGTGTTGTAGGCAGCAGCATCCTCAGAAAGCCTGTTTACACAGCTCTGTTTTCCATCACCCTTTGAATTTCAATCAGGAAATCCTGTTGGGTCTCTCAGTTTTGCTGAAAACAGAACTTTGGATGAATCAAACAGTCATAGAATCTTTGGAGTTGGAAGGGACCCTTAAAGGTCGCTTGGAGTGCAGTTATCTGAATTTTTTCCTCCAAAAGTTGGAGAAGGCCATGCTGAGAGGAGGCTGTGGCTGGGGAGAGCATAGTGACCATACTGGGGCCAGTTCCTCCAAGCACTGTGCCAACAGATGCCCGGAGGTGACAAAGCATAGCGTTTGTCCCTTTTGCTGACCTCGCTCGTGGCAGCTTGTAACTCCAAGCACATTCCTCTTCCAGCGCGGCGTGCCAAGGGCCGGTGCCGGGAATCCCTGGGCATTGAGCCATGAGATGTCGGTGTGTCCATCTGCGAGATGCTGCATGCCGATACTGCCGGGCTCCTGCATTGCCTGGGGGTTTGCTTCCAGATGGAGATGATTGAGGAGCTGAGCCAAAACAAGGGTACATGCTTTGGAAGGATCTTGCGCTGTTTTAATCACTGTGTGATTTGACTGAAAACTGGGCTTTCTTGCCCACATGTAATGTTTTCTTTCCACTCTGTTTGTGCCTTGTATGATACACAAACCAATGGCTAATAAGCACGTGGGAGAAGTAGGTTTGTGAGGGGCCTTGGGAGATAAGTGCCCTGTTCCTCAATCCCAGGCAAGCACCAGCCAGACCTGCTTTAGCCCAACCCAGCATGTTCTCAGAGGTCTCTAATGATGCAGATTCCTTGATAACCCAGAGCTTCATTGACCTTACCTATTAGAGAGCTTTTCTCATTTAAAACAAACTCAAACTGTCTCTTCCTGTCTACCACTGACTTGCAGGGCAGTTTTTCCTCCTGTGCTATGGCTGTTTTCCCTGTGCAACTGAAGGCTTCCCCCTTCAAACAGAACAAACAGCCCAGTTTGTGCCATCTGATCTCCTGCCCGACTGCATCTCTGTGCACAACAGCTGTTCCCCGACCAGACGCACCAAGGTCACATAGCAAAATGCAAGGGTCTGTTCCTTGGAGTGCTCATGCACATGCTACATTTTGTTAGACTTTCCCTAGCTGAAGATATCTGATATATGAGCAGCTATAATACGAGTCTGTAGACCATTTTAAACCCTGTGTGAATTAGCTTGGCTCTCCCTCAGTAATTAAAGTCTCAGTTTTATTCTCTCAGCATGAGAGGGACGGTGTAAATTTCATTGAAATCAACAGAACCAACTCATTACTTCAAGCGGTACTTCACAGCAGAGGCTGTTTCCTTAAGGACTTTTAAAGACTTTCCTTGAAGCCTGTGACTTCAATACGTTGCAGTCTGTGAACTACTGGCACAAACATCTCTCCTGACTTCCACTGCTGCTGAGGCACCACAGAAGATGAGAATCTTATGCATTTTTAGAGGTCTATTAGAAGATGCTCCCTGGAGCTACAGTTGCCATTCAGCTTCTCCCTGCATTTGTGTGTGGTCTTCAGGAGAAGTTTTCATGTGGGTTACTGCAATCTCCAGGCAACAATGGTGCGGATTATCATGCTGAAATCTACATGGAGAAAACAGCTACAGTTGCCTCTCCAGATGTGCAAGAGATGAAAGGCAAGGTGTTTTTGATGACCGTAGCCAGCTGACGACCTGGAGCAGTAGAAGATCTCACCCCCATAAAAGCCCAGCTCCGGGAGAGAAACGTGGGAGCTGGCGCTGCCTTGCCACGGCTCTGAGCATGCAAATGCCTGGCATGGATGCAGCCACCATCCCATTTGGTTATGCGCTGGAGACGGAGAGGAGGGAAGGAGCTTTGCTTTTGAATACTCAACAGACTAGTTTGGAAAGAACTTGGTCATCAACCAATCTTAGATAAAATGGCCTGGGGCCCGAACAAATTGTAAGACAAGAGACACCTACTGCATGTCATGCCAGTAGTTGTCAAGGAATTAGAGCCTCGCATCTTCAGGCTGGCCTGGAAGACAGATTTTCTGTAGCTGCCATCCTGGCTACAGTAATCCCACCCCCGCACCATATCATTCTAATTTTATCTTTTTACTATTTAGCAAGAGTTTTTAGCTTTTTCTTTACAAGGCTGCTACTGATCCATCCCGGGGATCAAATTATGGGCTCTAGTTTGTTCTTGCACAAAACCAGGGCAATATGAGAGTTCCTTCTTGTACTGCTATATTCTCATTTCCACAGAACTCGTATTTTATCTATAGCCATTTAAAGCTCCTTAACATTCAATTGCCAATGGACAGTACGCGAGTAACTTTATTTATAGCAAGAAGCATTTAGCTCCTAGAGAAGAAGGCTTACTCCAGGGAGGCATAGTGCATCTGCCTTTCTGTGGAATGTCCCTCCGGTGCTTCAGGGATATTAGAAGCCAGGAACAAGTTGAGATTTCACAAGCAGGATTCCTGTCTAAAAGCAGAGTTCTACCATGAAGGCTTTTCCCTTCTACCAGCCTATAGGACTGGATAAAAATTTGGGATTACTGTACTGAGAAAGGGCTGGAGTGCCAGAACGAGCTGCTGTTCCCACTTTCCTTTAATTTCCAATAATTCAAAGCACATTATTTCTCCTGTTTAAATTTTCCTCTTTATGGCAAGATGCAACATGAAGAGACAGAAAATTCACTGCCGCCAAGCTGAAAGAGAGGGAAAAAACCCAGCAGATTGTGTTTTAACTCTTGTTAAGACTTTTAGATACGCACAGCTGACGCTTGGAAGAGCGGTATTTGAACAGTCCTAAAGGGAACTTCAACACTCCTCTCCCTGTCGTTCCTTTTCAAATATTTTCAAAGCTTTGAAAACAGTTGGTCGTTCTTCGTTCTGGCGACTTGCCATCAGCTACTGTCGGCTCCAATCAGTTCACAGGCTTCCAAGGTACCCAGTAGCCAAGCGGGCTTGAGAGAGTTTGAGACTAATGAAAGACCTTTGATATTTGGGGATACGGAGAGCTACAGAGGAACGGGTAAGTTAAAGGAAGCGCTGTCAGTTCCCGCAAAGCCTGCCTCATATTCCCAGTCACGAGATAGCGTTTCACTAATTGATTATTGTCAGTCCATAACATAGCCGTGCTTTTAGTGCACAAAGCAGCAGTGTGGGCAAAGAGCTCGCCGTGGTACAGTGCACGCTTGGCCTCTTTCAGAAAGCTGGGAACTACGTACAGATCTGAGATACTGAACTACTTTGAATGGAACTCATTAATTGTAGCTGGGACTTTTTCATCTAAGGTAAACATCTTCACTACAGACAGTGAATATCAGTACAAGCATTTTAAATCTTTGCTGTTCCTCAGAAGGGTGGCAGGCATGCTCAGGTCAGGTTCCTGTTTGCTGTTTAGATATATGCCTCCACAGTAAGACGCGATCCCGCAAGTCCATAATGTTCTGGACTGCTAGTTGCACCTACAATTAGAACCAAAAATGAGATTGGAGGAAAGACTGGATGAGTGATTGTACGACCAGAACCCTGACTACTCCAGTGTAAGATTCTTGTTTATTCTTTTGCCTCCCATCCCTCACACACCACTATATAACCAGGCAGCATAAAATACGAGCCTGTGCCTCAGCTCTTCTGGCTTCATTGAAAATATTCCATGTCTCAAAACAGCTGCTACTACTTAATGATCTTCTGGTAACTCGGGCTGATTTCTTTTGTTATGCTCTCTGAAGATTAAATTTTGCTCTGGCCTCCATTGCCTGAAGGAGACTATTGTAAAACAAGATACTCAGAAATCAGCAAAAAGCTAAACCAGAAAACCAGACCACTTTAACTCGAGCAGTGCTGCTGCCAGTGAGTTCAGGACACTGAGATCCTGCTAGAAGCAGTCTAGTACTGGGGGCTGAAGGGTGAGGAACTGCTTTACAACAAGCCAAAGGGCTTTGCAAAAGAGTAACATCTCCACGATAGACTAAGAGACACTTCTTTGATGTTAGGGTTTTAAACCTGGTTTGACCAAACTGGCTATCAGGCAAATAATTAGATGCTACTAAGCACTGCTGTTGCTTTAGATGGTGGGAAGGGAAACACAAAGCTGAGGGATTTGCGGTCTGTTTTACAAGAGATCCATTGGGAAGAGCTCACATCTGACAAATGCTGAAAAGCCTGATGAGGATTTCAAAGGAAATTGCTAAAAAAGATTAAAATATGTGGTCAGTGGTAATAACTCCCTGTCTGTTGTCTCTGACTGTGTTTGTGTTGGAGAAAAGTTTGGTGGACTTTAGATAGCAGCAAGGAAGAAAGAGAGGTTTTGAGAGAGCTTTTCTGTGACAAGGTTAACGGGAGGAAGTGGATGAGGACGGGGGAATGTGGCCCACGGGGCCGCAGGAAGCTGAAGCTGAAGGAAGGCAGCATAGAAACAAGAACCTGCAGCTCGAGGCTGACTACGAAATTAGTCCTGGGGCTGAGAAGACTGAGGCTGGCCAGCTGACCTGGCCCAGGTGTCCCTTCAGTGCATGTCTTCCACGCAGGCCAGCCTCCCTGGGTTGAGCAGCCGTGGGAAATGACGTAAACTGGGAAACAGCAAGTACCTGGGGCTAGGGGTGAAACTAAAAGCTGATGCTGTTTTTATGGGTTATAAAAAGCTTTCCTTTGAAAACCAGCAAAGGGATGCCTACAGAAGAACACTGTCAGTAACAAGGAGTCAGAGGAGGACTGTAATGAAGTTCTGGCTGAAACGATCGCAGCATTTTATTTCTATGCTCCCTGTTTGTCTGCTGCTTAGAATTTTAATAGTGATTGGAAGGCCCAAGGAAGGCAGGAGAATCCAGCTAATTCCTGTGGAGACGGCTGATGAGAAAAGCCTCCCTTCTTAATTGAAAGTTTAAGCTCTTGCTTTGCAACTACTGCACTCATTTCCAAGTAATTGAAATACTTTGATCTCAATCAATCTTCAGAGGAACTCTCCCACATGACCCTCCTGATCTTCCAGTGCAGAGCAACTCCACATTTACTTGATGTAGCGGCTGGCAGCCCTGCCTGTGGCAGAGGAGTTGGACCCTGATGATCCTCGAGGTCCCTTCCAACCCAAGCCCTTCTATGATGCTGTGATTTTCCCAACCCTGCCACCTGGCACTGCAATCCTCTCCTCGGATCCAGCCCAGCTCCAGGAGATGCGCTCGTTCAACCCCTGGTACCAGCTGCAGAATTTCTGAAGGCGCTGCTCTGAGCCTGGCTGTTCCTGGGGAGCCCTGGGTCACTGGGATGCTATGGTCACACGTGACCACTCTTAGCCTTTGTTTTGCATTCCAGCTGGAATGGGGCAGGCACCAGCCGTAGCCAGTCGTTTTGCTCATACAGGTCACCACCACTGATGCTGGGAAACCCCAGCATTTGGAGAACGCAATCTGCAAAATGCTAGTGCCCCTCTGGGCAGCTGATGGGCACGAAGGGGGTCTGTACCTGCACAGTTCTCTTTCTACAAGCCTAAAACAGATGGATGGCTCAGCGTGAGGAGCGGAGACCGTGCACCTGCCTGCCCAAACTGCAGCTCGCACATGCATAAGGCAGTGCCCACAGACTGTGTGCAGCTTTGCAAGGGAAAGCATACAGCGTGTAGCACAGCATGTAGGGTTTTCTCCTGTCCAGAAATTCAGGGATGAGTTAGTGATCGACACTGTAGAAGAAATAGCTACACTTCTCAGCTTCAAACAACCTTTGCTGACTTGAGATTTTAGGGACTGAAGAGAGGGGCAGCTGTAACAGCTCCTGTTAACCCTTTGTACTTCATTTGTGTCCTTGCCATTGTTTCAGATTTAGCTTTAGGTAGCTTTCACATAACACACAGCTACTTAAATAAGTGCAAAGTGATTTATTGCTCTATTTATGCTATCATTTACGTGTATGCGGAAAAGCAGACTATAAAATGTAGCATCCGTTGCTGTGGCCAGGAAAGCTCCTATTGGCTAGACCAGAGGCAAGATTTTACCCAGCGGCATTGCAGGCTCTAGTAACTTAGAGGTGCTTATTTCCATAACAGGAAAAGTAGGCTGTGGTGGTATTTTTCATATTGGTCATGCCCCAGTAACTCCCACAGTGCTCTTCTTTTGTAATACTGAGCCTTTCTTTGCATGATGATGTTTATTTGCATTCTCTGTGTTCTTTGCTTGAAGGAAAACTCTTCCGTGAGCTTTTTTTGCTTTCCTTCTTTTTTTTTTTGTAAACGTTTAATTTCAAGGTCAATTTTCTATGTTCCATATCTTCTCAAAGGGGAGAAAACAGATTTGTAATTTCTGACTGAAGAAAGAATGATGGATAACATTAAGTACCTGACCCATCCAAAGAGCAAAGATCAATCCTCTCTTTCACTGTAGCTGGGAAGTGTGTTTGACAAAGCCATGCTGTCACACAGATCACCTGCTGGGAAGAGCTGCACAGTTCTCTCACTTGTTATCTTTTAATCGTGGCACCAAGCGTAGTTAGAGTCACGGCATATGACAAATTAGAAGCTGTATGTTTCTTCATTTAAAACTAACATGCACCACGTGGCTTCACTGCAGTTCCATGCCCTGTACAATGCTACTCCTGGATGTGTACTCCCAAATCCACCCATGGATCTGTGGCTGCCTCGCTGCCCTTGAGGATTCAGCACCTGAGGATTTGGCACTGCAAAATCTTCTATAAGAGGACTATTCCTAAAGGACACCCCAAAGCCATAAAAGTCTGCATTTTCATATCCCATACAACTGCAGACCACAGTCAGTGTCTGTCTTACAAGAAGAATTGCAAAATGTTTTACAGCTGGAAAGCAAATCAGCAATGGAAGGGCAGAAATCTCTCGCCTCAGTTCAGCAGTCCTCGCAGTTGAATTGATTTTATTGTTTTCATTTCAACATTGAGAGCTGCTGAGGAAGGAAGAAAATGTAGGCAAATCTTGTGCTCATACTGTTTGTCCTGCAGCAAAAGTTCTGTATGCATTTTTCTTTTGTTCTTATGAATTTTAAAACCATAATCCTGACCATCTTTGGGGGATGGGGGGGTGAGGGAAAGGGATTATTTTGTAGCTGTAGCATCTTAGAAACGTAGCAAAAGAAACATCTGTCATAATGAAAAGCAGTAATTTCAGCTAGTACCAGGCTATACAAGTGGAGCAGCACGCTTGTTTTTCCAAGGGTGAGCTCTGTAATAGCACTCAGTTCAGACAGAGAGCAGGAATCCTCCTAGATAAGCGCAGGAGTTGCAAAAACACAGCATCGTTTTCACAGTTGACCTTGAGGGGCTGCTCAGGGAGGTGGTGGAGTCACTGTCCCCGGAGGTGTTCAAGAAACGTTTAGATGTTGTACTGAGGGACATGGTTAGTGTAGAAATATTGGTGATAGGTGGATGGATGGACTGGATGATCCTGGAGGTCTTTTCCAACCTTGGTGGCAGAGATCAGCGTTCAGACTGAAACTTCTGCTTCAGGGAAAGAAAGGGGTGTTTTGTCTAATCATCCGATGAAATGTTCATTTAACAGAGAAGAAAAATGCAAGTGCAGGAAACCTTCTTGTGCCTGGGCTGAGAAATCCCTCAGAGCCACTAATGCCCTGAATAAATCCTGCTGCAGGCAGGTAATGACTTGCAACTCCCCACTGCAAACAAAGCGCTCCGCACTGCTGCGTGGCAGCAGCAGGCGCGCCATGCCTGAGAGATGGCACAGTTATTCTGTGTGCTGCTGACGGGAGTTTATCTGAGGATAAAAGAGGGAGGGATTCCCTCCACAAGGTCAGTGCAGGAGAGGGACGGGCTGAGCAGCTGTCTGTGCTCACCAGCCTTAATCCAGGCTGTTCTGGGCAGCTCCAGTGCAGGGCAGGCTGGGCTGGATGCCGCAGAGACCATCTAGGAAGTCATTTGCTGTTTTGCTGATATTGTTTGTTGTTGTTGTTTTGCTTTCTCCTTTATTTGTATGGAAAACAAGCGCTCAAGGAGTTCCTGACTGGAGGTCACCCTGCTCCTCCCGTAGGGTGCACTGCGAGCAGCTCTGTGCTGCCGACCTCGGGGCTCCCGGCACTGCACTGAACGCCCCGATAGTCCATAAATTCAGATGGTCACCAGAGATAATGTTATGTGCTTGCAGAAGAATGGGCCTTTGTCCGAGTGAGCCGATTGCTGACTTTGCTGGGAGGGGGAGGGGGCTGTCTCCATTTCTGTGTATTTCTATTCAGCTGCTGCAGAAACATCCCCATCTGCTTTGAATCTACATTTTAATTTCAAATCCTAGCAAGGAATGAAGCAAGCCAGCTCGCTATGCCTGGCAAAAGACACATGTAGCAAGTTGCTGAACCCAAAGTTGTTCCAAAAGCCAGGAATGTAAGAGACTTTAAAGCCAAGTTACCTGGCTTTGTGCTCTGCTCAATCATACCACGGTAATCATCAGAAATGAGTTCTGTTGGCCTGTTCTTTAAATGCCTCTGGTCCCTCAGCAATACGTGCTTTCTTTGTTGTCTCCCTGCTAGGACAATGTGGTTTCAGGATGTGACATGGTGAAAAAAGCCAACAAACCCGTGTCATTTCTCTGGAGAAAGCAGGCAATGGGCATTTCCTGCTCTCCTGAACAATTAATGGGATAGACAAGACAGAGAGCACAAATTAAGTTGTTCATTAGCCTCATTTATACACCAATAGCATGAATTCATGCAGTGTGACGTGGTTTTTGTGACTAAGAGTGGAATCTTGCATGCGTAGATGCATATATATGCATATATAGAAATGCCCAAGGACTTGTTTGTGCTGTATGATCTGCACAGTCCAAGTTCTTGCTTGCCTCTCCCAGAGCAGGAAATTTTATCCCTAACTGTCAACAGGTGTCAGAAACAGAAGCAGCTGGAGCCAGAGCCATACAAAATTCCTGTTCTGATCTGATAAACTTGCAAATAAACCACATGCAACCCGGCACAGGCTGATGGTGGTACAGACCCTCGGTTTGCTTCTGTCCTATTCTGCGGGCTGTAGTGGGGGGAAAGCGAGCGACACACAGGCTAGCTCACAGGCTGATAAGAAGCAGAGCTGCCTCTTGAATAGCTCGTAGCTGAAAGGAATCATAGAAATGCGAGTTATTTGCATCACATTCTAGAGAGAGTACAATTTAAGGGAATTTTTTTGTGATGGAAAGAAAACGGACAAGTGAAACTGTTGAAGCAAACCTAAGCTGCTAGCTGTGAGAAAAGACAGAAAGGGAGAAGAGGGTTTACTGTGAGCTGAAAAGAATTGAAAGATGCCCATTCAAACGCTTCATCTGCCTGCTAATTTTAATTAAGAGTCCTCCTTTGTAACTACGCCACAGTGCCCGGGTCTTTAAAAAAAAAAGAGTTGTCACTAGGCAGATTTCTGTGAGCCTGCTGATTGAATCATCATTTTAATCTCCTCGCCGCCTTCCCCCCACCCCCCAGCAGAAGCTACCGGGCGCATTATCCAACAATTAGCGTGCTGGGAAATGCTGCCGTGCTCCTCGGGGAGTTCCCGTGGTGCACAACTCCGGATTGCTGCGTGACAAAAAGGCTGAAACCTGCCAGAGTTAAACCATCCAGTGCTGTTTGAAGCCTGGCTGCAGATCTGGTTTTCTTTCTTTTTTTTTGTAGAGGAAAAAGAATATTCCGTTCCTCCAATTCCTCCCATTAGCCCCCCATCAAAAATAACCCATCGGACTTTGGGGAACTTGATCCATGCAGTGGGCTTTGCAAAGAAAAACCAGTGAGTGACACAAACTGCTTTTGTGTGCATTGTCACGGTACCTGGGCACTTTCCTTCCTTGCCCTGGTGGTGCTTGCCCATGAGCACAGCGCTAAAAGCAGATCCGTGCCCAGCAGAGTCCCAGCCAGGGTTACTGAACTGGTGGCCACTGGTCCCAGTCAGACAGTGCCCACCGGCCCAATCCCCTCTCCTGGCAAAGCCAAAGGAGCGGGCAGCAAACAACCGTGAACAAATCCCAACTCCGCCTTCTCCCCCTGCCACAGCTGAAAGCTGTGGCTCCAGCCAAGGTCTGCCCACGGGGCCGTGCTAATTGAGATGCTGTTTGGCAGCAGGCTGCGTCCTTGCACAAATGTTCACAAAATGACTAATTAAAAACAAGTCTCTCGCCCCGCTTCCTTCCCTCAACAAGTTAACATAGGCACGTTTTTCCTTTCATTATTTTATGGACAACAATAAAGAACACACTAAGGAAAGAGCGCTTCAGGAGCGGTTCTGTCTGACAAAATACCAGAGAGGCTGTGCTGTTCTTCCCCCACACCCTGATGGCAGCCTGCTACGCTAGGAAGATGGAAACCGGAGGAAGTCGTGAAAGGGGGGATGTATGGGGTTGGTCCCAACAGCTTGGAATCATAGCACGAAAGGAAGAAATATGCTCAAGCATAGGAGCCCTGCTTCTGTTGTCCTGAAGTCCTTTGGACACTCTGTGCGGGTAAAGAGCCGTTCAGTGAGCTGAGAGCAGCACAGAGCTGGGTGTCTGCGGGGGAACCCCTTGGTCCCGCTGCTCAGCTGTGCATCTGTGCTCCGCAGCCTCCGCAGGCAGCAGCCTGGTGCCAGGCCGGCACAGCGCCTCATTACATCATGGGGGACTGCGGCATAAGCGCAGAAACATGCAAGGAATGGCAGTAGCGTCAATTCAGGAAGACTAAGTGGGTTGTGTAATGGGGAAAACCAGCTAATGCAGGAGGAGAAAGCAACACGAGGTGACGGCTCAGCTGGCAGCAGAACCATTTCCACACTGATGTGAGCTCATCAGGCAACAGCTGGATTTTGTTCTTCCTGGCTGCTGCTTGGGAAACCTTAATATAACTCAATACGGGGCTCAAGAGATGAGCAGATGAAACGGTGTTTAACCACGTAGCCATGTGGGTCTTGGCCATCTCATGGGGATTTGTGAAAGTGTCTCAGTAGTTAACGTAATTAAAAACTTAGGAGAATTACAGGAGTACCTGCTGAACCTCTCAGTGCCCCCGCAGGGATGGTCCTATGGCCCGATTCACCACGCCGTGGCAGCCAGCTCTCTGACATGCTCATCTGGCATGCGGTCAGCTGTTCCCTCCGCCACCTGTGGGACTGCTGCTGACCTCCACGACATCCTGTCGATCCGTGGACAGCCGCCAGGAGCAGCCTTACGGACTCAGGTCAGAGCGCCAGGCAGAAAAAGGGCATTAACAAATGCACCTGGAGCTGTGCTGCTGGACCTCCCTCACTATGCAGGGGGACTCATTCCAGAAAGTTACAAGGAAAAGCAGGGCTCACGTTTCCTGATGTAAAACCATCTCTGTGTGCTGGCAGCCAGACCTCGGCGCACAAGGACCAAGTAGCTTGATTACACACCCAGAAACCTGTCTTGCTCTGAAATGGTTAACTACGTTTTGTTTGGAGTAAGGAGAGGGCAGGGAGTGAAAGGAGCGATCTTCATTTGTTGGGTTTGATTCATGTAAACTGTTCAGAACACCTTGACAGGCTTCGGGATACACGGAGCTATATATAGCAACGTGAGTCACGACATTAGTGAGCGTGACGCTGTGTGCAAGCCAGAATATTCCCGAGTGTCTTCAGCCACGTGCTTTCCTTCTCCCCTCCAGCCTTACACAGGTTATTCTAAATCACTTGAGTATTATCTGAAGTCATCTTTCTTCCCTTTTATGGTAGTTATCTGTGTGTGAATACTATGTCCTCTTGTACTATGTGCTCAGAACTTCCCAGTTTGTCTCACAGTTTCCACTGAATAAATACCTTTATTGTAAATGTCCCATTACATAGGTTACTGTAGTGAGAAGGTTAATACAAAGACTTGTTTCTGGAAGACAGTATAGAAGTGCTCGGGCGTGATGGTCAGCATTTCAGTGCACCAGCAGGCTGATGGCTCCTCCAGATCCCGTACCTGTCACCATCATCAATCTCTTGCAGGGCTTTTAGTCCCCAGCACTAAACTAAGAAATATATAACGCTTACCAGCCCATGTATTCACAGAAATCATTTCATTCCTGCTGCTTGTACTCTAAGGACACAATGCTGTGAATGACTTCTTTCTGAGTTTAAATGCAAATGCTGAGTGATTCGGGCTGGAATGGTGACCATTCCCACTTCAGGCCCCACAACATGCTTCTCCAAGCAGGTTGTTGCAAAGCTCATGGAGCCTGTGGATCCTTTGGGATTTACTTTTCCTTGGTGACTGCAAGTTTCAGCAGGAGCTTTTCCCATGGCTGGAACACACATAAGGGTTCTCTCCCATGGGGATTCTCTGGCATTTCATTACATGTGAAGTTACATATCAGCCATTCCCTCGCTGGGAATGTTTACAGGGCTTTCCTCTTCCACCCGGCTTCTGCTCATCACAAACGGTAGGAGCACTGACAGCCACACCACTGAAACCTGGTGGCAGGAGACGCATGGGTACATATGCACGGTATCATCACTTACCATTCATTTTGCTAGGAAACCAGCTTAACATGTATTTTGCTAGTCCCAGATGCATGTATGGTGGTAGTAGTTCATGACAGCAGGCAGAATGGTTGCTGATGTTAATGGATGAAAGAAAAGTGTGCAAACCAAGGGGCAGAAAGTTTAACTGCAAGTCAGAGGAAGCCAGGGAGCACTGTCTGTAAGAGCTGTGAGCGAAGAGGAGACAACAGGGAAGTGTAATTCCTAAGCAAGCCTGGAGAGCAGATTGTTCCATCAACTCCTGGACCCTGCGGGGTGGATGGGAACAGTGTGATGCACTCCTCAGGAGGCAACGGGAGCGGGTTGGTGGGAGATTCTCCTTGTCTGAGGTTTTTGAGACAGGCGAGAAGGTAGGAATTTACAACCAGCTGTCATGTGGTGCTGGCAGGAAGGCAGCGCTTCAGATTGACAGCTTTCTGGCAGCTGATGGTTTGGGAAAGGTAAATCAGACATGCACCCAGAGCAGTGCTGCAGAAATGGACAGTGCTGAGAGGTGCTGCAGCTGAGAAACATGCTGGGTTGCCTTAACGCAGGTTGAGCCGTGCAGCTGCACGATGATGATTTCGTGCCGGGCAACAATTTTTCCCACAGAGTAACTTCAGATGTGTTAAAATGAAAGCCTCTGAACCAAAAGGGCCCGGAAGCTGGGAGTGTGTCGGAGGAAGTCCTTTCCTAATTTCTAATTTAGTAAGGGAACTGTTTTGGAAACAGTTCAAGGTGGCTGCAAAGTTTGGTGGAAGGAAAGAGGCTTGAGGGATGTGAAGGGAAGCTGGGCAGTCACAGGAACAGACCACATGGGGCTGCAAAGAACTGAGTGAGGAGAGTACAGCTCATGTCCAGATACAGATGCAGCGCTTGATTACATTAGTGATATCAAATGTCTGGTCTTCTTTGGCTTTTTTGGGGGGGAGGAAAAAAGCAGTAAGATGAATGGAAGGACCTCAAAGGAGGGCAGGAACAGATGAGCAGGAATGTGCAATGGGGAAGGCTAGATATGAAAAAAGATGTTATGGACATAGTGGAAGAAAAAGCTTACGAAAGCAAGTTCTGAAATAAAGCAGTGATGCTTTACAGCTTGTAGAAAGTGAACAGAGCATGCAAGAGGTGAAACGAAGTTTATATAGCCAAGAAAGGAGACTGTGGAGAATAAGACTTTCTGCTTTCTTCCTTTTAACGCCACATCACAAACAAAAGTAAACAGTTTGGCTTTCTGTGGATTACCTATTCTAGAGCTAGCGTGGTGTGACCTCACAGTAACAGTGATGGATGTGACAATATAAAGGTCTTCGGTGATGACATGGCCAAAAATACAGGTGACCCAGGAGAAGGGGTTAGGATGATGTCACTCACCTAGCTAATTTCTAATCGCTGGCACAAATTCCCATTCAAAACGATCAAGTGGCTTATCCGATACCTTCCCTGTGACCCATGGAACCGAATCTGTGTCACAGAGTAAGGTCACTACACTGTCAGCTGGGTGACGAGCCTCGTCTGAGCGTTGACTCGGAATTACAGACCATGGGCCGCAGGCCAAGGGATGTCGAGCGTGCCACAGGGGTGACGCGCGGTCCCGGCGGAAGGCTTCCAGCCCGCCAGCACGCGGCCATGCGGCCCCGCGCCAATTCATGGAAAGGCAGCCGGGCAGTGCCGAGGGGAGCGGCCGGCCCGTGTACGGATGGGGCCGGTGCCGCGCAGGCAGCCGCTGGCACTGGCGCAAGAGGGAGGCAGCCTGTTGGCCGTCCGCGCCCAGCTTTCTAAGGAAGCACGCGGCATGCCGGAGATAGCCTGTTTGCTCTGGCCAGAATGTCTGGTGGTTTTGCAAGAGACAGAGCAGCCGAGGGCAGATATCGCACTGCTATAGATGGGGTAGCTCCACTGATTTCAGCAGAGCTGTGCTGATTTACCTCTGTAGAGTCTGGGCTCGAGGCCTGAGCGATGGCAGTAGTGCAACAAGGTTGTTCCATGCTGCACAAGTTCAGATAGTTCTGGCCCAACACAGATGTGAATCTGCCACTGCTAAGATACACGGGCACTGGGTTTGCTTGGATTCCTGCGTTGCTTGGAGCAGGCAGCAACCTCGTTGCCGCAGCTCCATTCTTCAAACAATGCCGTGACAACTGCACCACACGGGGCCTGCCAGGTTCAGGCAAGGACACGGCGAGTGCGCGTCAGCAGCAGAGCTGCAAATGAGGTAATGCGTTATCAGCAGGCAGGTCAGGGCTCTGTGTATCAGCTCCTGAAGCAGAGGGACTAAAAATAACTTTCTATTGCAAGTACCCATTTCCCGAAGAAGGAAATGCCCTCATTTAACACCTCCCTTCCCAAACAAACCAGGAATGACTTACAACAGTGCCCACCTCACTTGATACCCTGGGGGTCAGGCTGGATGGCAGCAGCAAGTGCTCTGCGTTCCCCTCTGGAGGGTGGCCCAGAGTCAAAAGCAATATTAAGACCCAAGCAGCATCAGCCACATCCCCATCACCTGACTGCTACCGTGGGTAGTATTACAGTCATGAACCAGTCCCTCTCTCGCCAGTGTAAGCATCTGCACAAATGAGGGGCTGAGCTGCCCCTTGTGCCTCCTCAGGCACACACACACCACCAGACTAGCACCTGGGTGCTGAACAACTCATGTGGCAGCTTCCCACTTGGATATGCGCCATGCACAGAGAAGCATTTGGCTTCTGGTATTAATCCACACCTGTACACAGAAACCAGAGACGTCTATGCAAATAATAGTTCTGCTGTGTGTATAGAAAAAAAGAAGAAAAAAAACACTTTTTGCTTATAGTGTGCCCTAAGAGGTTTACTTTAGGTAAAATGCGGTGGATGTTCTAAACAGTCACCTATGAGTAGTTCTACAGGACAGCAAGTTGGTGTGAAGGTGAGTCTGCTGTCCCCAGTGCTCTGGAGCTAAAATGACTCGAGCAGAGGGGAGAACTGCACAGGGCCCAGTTTTTCAAGAGCACTGGGCAGAAAAACAGTTAAACTCGGGTACTCACATTTATGCATCTTCACAAAAAAAGTTTGTTCATCTGATTTCTGTTGGCACCACATTTCATTACCTTGCACAGCTCCGGAACATGATGCTTTTATTACTAACCAATTTCTATTCCCGGTCTCCTCCTAATTATTACCTTGCTAGATGTTTACGTGAGTAAGTCACAGAATATGCTAATTCCATCTAATTAAAGTGGCACATTTACAGCTGTGCCACTACAGGCCAATATAATCTTCTCCTGAAGACACAGAGAACCCTCAGGAGAGCACAAAACTTTGCAGTAAGCAAATAAATACACGCAGCCTCAAATGAAGCAAAAGAGTTTTTGAAAAGACATTAACTAACAGATGTACAAGAAACAATCTTTCCTGAAACAAATAATCCACGGCCCATGTCCTAGTGACCCAAACCACAGGTGTTTTATTAACACATATAAGCAAGGAGCTGAAACGGCCATTGGGACAGGCAGGCTGAAACTCCTCTGCATTTTGCACATTTGCATTAGTTGACTCAGGACTGGGTTGGGTTTTTTTTTCTGCCTGGCTACAAACAGTGCACCGAGGATAAAAAGGACAATTAAGCACCACTGCTGAGCATGTCTCTTCTTCCCATGCTGCACACCCTGGCAACAAATCAATTTTGTCTTTTGCTGTGAGACTTTCTCCCTTGCTGCCTGCTCGGAATTACTCTCCCACAATCCTCCCGAGCAACTTTGTTTCCCTCTGCAGTTCTCCCTGCCAGTCACCACTTTAGTAAATAGCACGGAGCAAGCAATAACTTTATTTTTTCCATTCCCTCTAAAGGTTAAATATAGGTGAACGTTTTATTCTTTATAACAAGTAATTGACATGCATGAGCCAACTTTCTGTTCAGAACATAATTTGTATTCTCAAGAGATCTGTGTGTATTCTTGTTCATATTGCTTCTCCCCTGAAGGGATCTGGGAGGGGGAGGAGAGGGAGAGGCTTTTAAAGTTTGGCTCGCAGAAGTTATAGAGAAAGATCTAGGCTTTCAGCTCCATCAGATAAACGGTAATGTAACTGCACGTACAGTACTGCGGCACGTATTGATAGGAAAAGAACAGAGTAAATAAGGAGAAGGGAAGGGGGGAGAAGGGAAGTCAGCAAGCAGAGAAAAAAAGATTATCGCTCAGCACCCAAGCCAGCTTGCTGCTAGAACAGAAATCATCAGAAACTTTGATCCAGAAATTTGGTGGGCTTGCTTTCCTCACTGCAGGTGTAATTCAGGTGGGACTGTAAAGAGAACTTTCCAATTAAGTCATATCTGTATGCTTAGGTGGCTCTTGCTTAATCAAACGTAATGATTTGACCCCAAGATCACTGAAATCAGATCTACTTCATTCACTCCTGTGGGTTTATGATTAAGTCATAAAAAGCACCGCTTTTAGGGAGCGCGGTGGGGGTGCTTAAGGAGCGTGCTCTTTTTTTTTTTTTGTATAATTCAAGAGACTTCTAATGTGGTTACGTCTTCTTGTGAGAAGGTTTTTTTTGGAGTTTATGTACAAAAAGAGTATGTATGCGGCGCCTGTAATTTAGGACAGCGGCAGCGGGCTGCAGTCCCTCGGTCGGGCCAGGGGTGCGGTGATGCAGCTGCCCGCTGCCACCTTGGGCCGTTCATTTCATCCCAGCAGGGTGAAGCTTTGTTTAAGAGGACAGAGCTCCAGCCTCCTCACGTATGGGTTTTTCAAGATTAGACAAACTGATGAACCGCGTTAGCAAAGTCAATGTGAAATCGCATTTGAGGAGTCGATATTCACACTTTCACTACAAGGGCAGGTCCTGCCTATCAGAATTAGCATTCAAAGCTTGCAGCATTCAAATTTGTGGTTTCAGAAGAGTCAGTAGTGTAGAAAATATAATTTACGGACAGAGCTGACACAGGATTATAAACCAGTAGCACGGTATCATGGCAAATTCAGAGGATTTAGCTAGTGGATGATCTTCATGCTCCTGAGATTACAGCCCTCTCATGTAGCCCCTTACTTTTGATTGCCCACTACACCCACGCATAAGCAAGCTTGACACACAGATGCCAGTTATCTAGTAGAAAAATTGTCCTAAATACTAAATACCGGCAGCTTACCCAGACACAGGCACCTCTCTGGTAGAGTGAAGCTGAAAGAGTACCACGAGGTTATTCTTTCCACTCAAACTTTATTTCAAACAGGTGTGCAAAGAGAACATAGCAGAGAGATTTAAATAGAAGCTTAAGCAGACTGTAAATTTCCATCTACGCTAGGTCTAATTAAAGCAATGATCACACTCGAGACTGAGAATTTTGTTTAGAGTAATCCCCTTATCAAAATTGTCATGTGCCAGGAAATGTTAGAAGCAGAGTTTCTCATTCCCCGTGTTCTTGAACTACCGTGTCTGCCATTTAAATACCACCACTTCTCAACAGCTTTCAGCTTAGCCCACGGAGGTTTCCCACAGCAGCTACTGGCTGAGTGACGAGCCCCTTACTCATACAGGGGATGAGCTCATCCCATAAACAGCTCTGCTGACTGCGATGGGATCACATTTAGTTATGACTGCACCAACGTCAAATGTTTCCAGCTCCGTAGCACTCACGCAGAGCGTTATGAGATAATCAGCACAATGGTGCTCCCAGGGGTTATGACTTTTTGCTGCTTCTGCAAAGGTGAGCGATAAGCCCTTACACAGCAGACAAGTGACAATGTGTTACAACTGCAAGCCATGCTAAGTCTGCTTTTTGTTGTTTTTTTTTTTTGTTACCTTTCCACAGAGAGCTCTGTGCCTCTTCTGTCTCTTGTATTTACCGCAAAAGCAGTATTTGAAGCTCAAAGGTGCAAGGATTTTCTCCACGGTACACTGTCTCACTCAGTGGGGTCCTGAGTTTTACACCTCCACCCAGTACTTGCATTTACAAGTAACTGAAAGATTAAGCAGGACGATGATTATTCATCTGCTGTTTGTGTACCGCAGCAATGTCTTCAGGCCCCAGCTGTGCAAGGGGCTTCCTTCTAGCAGACTCTGAAAGGACACATGATGTGCTTTTGATTCCCCTTGCTGTGATCTGTTTCTTCCCATAAGGCTACACTGTGAGCTTCTTACACGGACGCAGTTCAAACCACATGTGATTGCCCTGCAGTCAATGGAACTGTTTGTGAGATCAGCTCATCACTGTGGAGAAGCACTCCTGTTCAGGTTTACAGTTAAGGGAGAGAAAAGGACAAGAAGCTTTTCAGAGCAGGGACTGCAATCTGACCCAGGGCAGCAGCCACGTGACTGGAAGCAGGTGCCCCAGGATGGGGGAAGCCCTCCTGAGGCCACTGATGCTATATCCACGTGGAGCCACCAGGTCACCCGCTCCCCTCGTGGTCCTCCTCCCGGTGTCCTAGAGAATGGTTTCCCTGCCAATGTTTGGCTGCCTGCTACGAAACTTTCTTTTTTGAGAACTGCTATGTAATAACCTAAAATAGCATGCCTCATCCATCCTGAGCGCAGCTGGGCAGAGTTCCTCCATAATATCTGTCATGCCTAAAAATATTCCTGTTATGAAAATAGAGACAGAGATACTATGTCTGTTTTTGTGCTCTGTGCCTGTGTTTAGTGTATCTGTAAGATGTGGAGCAGCTCTGAGGTTGAGTTGCCTCATCCATGAAGCATGAATGTTGTACTGAAGAATTACCTAGGGGCTTGATGTCAGAGTACTGGTCCATAGCCCTGTTGCCGCACTATAGGTAATCCCAAACCAAAGCAGAGGATATGGAAAACAGGGCAGGGAACGCCTCTCCAACTTCTCAACTTGTTTAGCTTCCCCTGCAAAGCAGTGCTGTTCACTGGAAGACAGTGGGGGGAAGAGAGAAAAACACAACCAAGCCCTTTGAGGGGGGTGAAGACTAACATTTGAACATTGCCAAGCAAGGATGTTAAAGGAGGGCACAAAGTAAGCAAGGTGCACTTTGACTGCGTGCAGAGGATGATGGTGGTGAGGACTGTGGTGACAAAGCAGAAAAGTGGGAGGTATTTTACATCATATGTGGCTTTCCTCCTCCTAGAGTTTTAAGTCACAGGAAAAGCCCATAGACGAATCAGATATGATCATAGAGAAACAGGCAATGATAAAACATAAAAGTCTCAGGATAGAGGAAAACCCCATTATTGCAGTGTTTCTCACAGCTTTTTTCTTTTTCTTCCTTTTTCTTTCTTCCCTTCTTTCTTCCCCATCCATCCTTCCACCCAGATTAGGTGAAGTTAGAGTAGCTGTTCTAAAGTGCAAAGGGAAGCAAAACCACACAAGCACAAACATCTGCTGACTTCAGGAGAGCAGAAAGAAACAAGAGAAAGGATGAAGGAAAGAAAATAACCAAGCTGTCTCCAGTTCCCTCTGAACATAGTCCAGGTCAGCACCATTGCTGGCTATACCACAAGACTCGCAATCCAGCAAGATGCCAGATTTTATGAAAGGATGGATATTTCTCACAAGTGCTATCTTTACATCAGATTACAATGTTTCCACGGTATTTTTACATTTTTTTTCAGGATTGCTTTGCAACTTTCCTTGCTTCATAGTTGTACCACCAGTATCTCTGGGTAGGCACCCAACTTCTGAAAACTACTGAACTCCCTGGAGGGAAAGCCATGGGCAGATGAGGCAGCACTTTCCTGCCCACTTCTGCACTGAAGAAGCAGTAACCCTTCCCCAAAGACTGCCGTTTTCCCTCCCAAATATCCCAACTTAGTGCAAATTCATAGCTATATATGTAATCAACGTTTTTAAAAAGATTTCTAAAGCCTGTATCACAGCCTATAAAATTCTTCAGCGCGCACAGAGGAATTTAGGTACTTTCAGATTAAAACAGTTTTGGCAGAATAAAGAAAACCAGAAGCAGCAATGAAAAAAACAAAATCCTGAAAGTACAGGATATGTCCTTCCCTGTGTTTTAGGCTGCAACATTGTTGGTAGGCAAGGTTAGATATGCAAGGATGAAGTAAACAAAAAGCATGAGGATTGCAAAGTAAATATTTGGGTGTTTCAGCAAACTGTTTGTGGGTGTTTGGGGCTTCTAAATTTGTTTGTGTTAATGTCTGAGTCCAGTTCACCTTCCAAAGGAGAGATAACTGAAATGATCTGTCTCCTGCCCACAGTCTTCTCCCCCATCAATATTTTTGCTTATCTCTCTTCTCATGTTTCTTGTTGTTTCAAACAGCTCTTTAGCAAGCCACAAAAATGTCAGCTATCCAGCTAGCTTTAAAAGGAACCCAGCTGAAGCAAATACTCCACGCAGGCATACTGTCTTTCTTTTCCATTTCTTGGGTAGTCCTCTTTGGGCCTGCTACATGGAGATCGAGAGCCTTTAAAATGTTCAGCAAGGAGACCATGCACTACAGAAACTATTGCTTTCCCAGCGCTGTGTTTCTATAGCAACCATCTTATTCAACCACTACAGCCATCTGCTTTAAATATTAACTTCACAAGACCATCAGGACTAGCTTAAAACAATATCACATGTTCATGAAATATTAAAACGAGAAACAAAAGGAGAGAATGACAGGAGAGAGCTTTTTCCTGATCCTTCTATCTAATCTTTGAAAGAAAACACAACACTGGTTTGCTGGTTTTAGATAATTTAACAGTTCAGGCCACTGCTTTAGAAATAACTGTTTAAGTGACCACACTAGCTGCTGGTGGCATAAACTACAACTTTCTGGGTGTTGCAAAAACAAACAAATGAAGAAAACAGCTTCCTGGGGGTAGGTGGTCGCTTTGAGCATGCTCACCCTAATAACAGAGTTTCATTGCCCTGCTTTGGCAGCAGTACTCTCCCAAGTGCTGTGGTAAAGTCCTTAGAGGAGGGAGCGCAGAGAACAGCCAGCAGCAGCTGAGAAGCACCACACTGGAGCAAGCACTGTTTTATCGTCGTCTGCTAAAGGGCAGATGCTTGGAGGAAGGCATGAATGGTAAAGGGTTCTACCACTCGCAGCTCACAGCCCCCACAGTGTGCCCTATGAGTGAGAGCCTAGATGCTGTCCTAATTCATAGAGATGCCTGTCACTTCAGAGGAACCTGCATCAGCAAGAGGCTGTGACAGCAAGATCCTTGGATTCAGCACACCAGGTCCTTCTTGCTTCCTTTTAGCAATCTGAAAAACATCAGCTCTTACTTCTCCAAATACTCTCTTCAAACTGCAGCACAGCTGAAGGTAAAGCTCTGCTAGCTCTCTTGCTGCTAGTGCATGGCACCCAGAGTTCACCCTCATGTTATTTTTGCTGGGCTCCACTTGCTCCTCCCTAGTTCCCTGCTGCCTATGTTGAGGCCCACACCCAGTGCAGGCTCTTGTAATCAAAGCAGTGATGCATGGGAACGTGCAGAATGTGCCAGTTTCATCTGAAAGTTTCACTGGATGAAAAAAAGGAGAATTCAGATCTTCCCATCACAAAACTACAGACCTCAGGCACTCAAGCAAAAGAAAAAAAATCTCTTCTAGTGCTCGCGTTCTACAAAATACACTTCTATTTCCATTCAGTATAGCATAATGAAACCATACGTCACACTATGATTAAGAACCATCAGCTTAATGTAAAACCATCTGTTTTTCCCACCTCTCTTTACTGGCGCCCTGTAGTACAAGTGCCTACACTCAGCTGCTCTCAATACTGCCTCGATCATAGAATCACAGAATACCCCAAGTTGGAAGGGATCCATAAAGATCATCGAGTCCAACTCCAGGTCCCAACTAAGAATAAACAACATGAACAAGTAAAGCTATTGCTGGAGGGATTTGGTTTTAATGAGAGAATTCAGGGGCGGAGGTTTGGTCTGAAGTAATATATCCATCAAGATCATCTTTCAGTCTGTGGCAAAGAAACAATGCCCATAAAGGTATCTGATGTCACAGGGATTCAAGGAGAAAGATAAAAGGGGTAGGAATGGCACTGAGGTAAGGGAATGGGTACAGTCATAAACTGAACTGGAGAGGATGAGAAAACAGGGCTGCTGGAAGACAAGAGTGCATCTGATCACCTAATGCCTGACAGGAGTTGGGACCCTCTTAGAGCAGTGTAACAAAATAACCCAATGGTTTGGCTTCCAGTTTACCCAGTGTTACTCCTTTATCAGGAGTCTTATCACTGGCCAGCTTCTTCATTTTAAGTCTGCAGGAGAGAGAGAGATCATCTTCTGCAAGAGAACTCCTTGCTATGCCTGAAATAGCAGCAATGAAGGTAATGAAGACATGGTCTTTGTTCAAGAAATGTACAGCCTAGTGAGTCAACAGACCCTCACAAAAGTGCATAATGGCATATTTTGCAATTCACCGTGTTCATTTCCTCCTACTTGATGACAGACTTTACCTGCTGTCACAAGGTAATCTCTTTTCTGAAGTTCTGGGGTTTCATGTGTTGGTAATTCAAGGGCAGTAAGTATCTCAAGAGGCAGGAACAGTGGTGAGTGCAGGCACTGAGTCAGAACATGCCTGGGTAGCTGTTCTGGGAGTCACAGTGGATATCAAGCTGGACGGCTGATGTCAAAACTTTTGAGAAAAAAGATCATTTTTGTCAAGGCTGTGGTCCCATTTCTATGCCTTTGTCAGGCATAAAGTTACTTGTCTTCTCAGCCTTGGCACGGCCTCAGCTGGAATGCTGTATCTGTCCAAAAAGAAGAAAGTTGATCAAAAAGAGGAGACTTGGAATAATATAGAATCTTTGCTAGCAGAGGTCTTCAAGATGAGATTGTCCAAGTATTTATCGAAAGCAACAGACTTATGATTTATCTGGCTTGGAGAAAAGGAGATGGATTAAATGGCCTCTTCCTTGGCTATTTCATACACCTTTTGGGATTTTTTTGTTCTTAAGCAGCTTTGGAAAGCCTTTTGTGTCTGTTGTTTGTGCTGAGCAGATACTCTGCAGGTTTGTCGATGCTCCTACCTTGCCTTCAAATGCTGCAGGCAGTTATTAACGTAATGTATTGGCTGGCAGATGTCCTGTGTATTCTCCTCTCTATGTGCAAAAATAATAAGCTGTGAGTCTGCTAACGAACTCTGTTCTTCTGAGAAAACACCTAGTAAAGGATACAGAGGGAAAAATGTGGTCCCTTTCTGACCTTCCGGGTTAAAGAGTCCTCCCTCTGCTCCATCTGTGCTGCAAATTTTGATAGAGCAATTCAGATCCCATCCAAGATTCCCAGCTCCCATCCCATAAAGAGATATTAGTGGAAAACCCCTGCGGTAAATACCACAGGTGTTCTTTCATCTCTTTTCCATATTCTCTTGGTTTTCAGTAGATTGACTTTGCTGGTGGTAGGAAAGAAGAGTTTGGCAGAAAGTTACAATACGGTCAAGAATCTCTCATATACACCCATGGCAGAGAAAGCTGTGGCTGATGATAGTTGTTTGTTTCACTGAGGAGTTATTTTCTCCTAACTATGAACCGACATGATTATTGATCAATGAGTGCTCTACGTACAAGAAAAATTACAGAGTCCTGAGACTGTTCCCTGGCAGCTGGGCAGAACTCTTTACTAAGAATTGCACCTATGCATCTGAAGGCATAATTAAATTTTAGGTGTGCCTTTTGCTGAACTTGTTAAACAAGATTTCCATTACTTTTTTACCTAGAGGACAAACTCATGACAGAGTCTGTATTTATTCTGAGATACCCATCTAAACTGACACAATGGTGGTTATTCACCCTGTAGCATACAATGGTAAATCTTACAGTATTCTTTTCCCTCCTGCCTCCAACTTTAAAGCACTGAATAAAATAATCTTCATCATAAGCAGCATTTCTTTCATTATATTTTCTTCATTGAAAGAGGGCCTTATAATTTAAGAAAATATCATTAACGATAATAGCAAGAAGGCTCTCTGAGTCAAAAATGCGATAGATGCATCATTTGTGTATTTGTATCGATCTTCCCCTGGTTAAGTCAAATGTTCTGGTAAAGCCCACAGCCATCATAAATACTAATAAACTAGTCCTTGTAAACCTCGATGCTTTCTGATTCAGAACATCCTGAAAAACACTTCAGGACTTCTGGAGAAAGACTCCAGAAGATGTACTGTGATGTACCCAGAAAAAAACCTATACGTGTTTAGAGGTTTTACAGCAAGACTGTTGGGTCTCCTTTCTCCAAGACTGCCCATACTCATACAGACTCATTATAAGGTGGATTTTCTTTCCTCAGGCAGAAAACATGCAACAAAGAACTCTTAAAATAGTAACACAGCAGTGTTCTGTTTTCAGCACTTCCATTCTTATTTCTAGATCCATTGTACACGCTGTAATGAACATCGTAATGAACATTCAGCAGAGAAAAGCCATCAATAACTGGCAGAAATGCATTTGCTCACATGCTGAATGCAACGTTCAGCTAGCTAGGAGATGGGACAAAACAAGTGCTGAGCCAGGGCCAGAGCTGCAGAGCACTTCACCTGCACTGGTGAGAGCTACTGGAGTGCATGAAAGGAGCTGGTGAACAGCCCAGAGCAGGCATGCTTTTGCCTCTTTGCTTTATGTTGTCTAAATAACAAAAAATATCTGCAGCAGCTTTGATGACTAATGCAGAGCTGCCATGGATATGGATGGAAAAGGTAAAGACTCTGGGCTGGTTTTATTCTTGCAGAAGTTGCATTCAGTAATGGGATTGAAGCATATTGGAAAAGAGCACCAAGAAGCTCATAGCGTGTCTTTCCTAAGGGCTCTGCTACTATGATATTTACAAACACCAAGATGTATCATAGTAACAAGTATAAAATAGAACTATGATCTTTCTACTATCTCGTCTACCTCAGAAAGGTCAACCATTCTGCCTGGGAAGAAAAAAAAACAAAGAAGCCTTTCGCATTTAGTAGGCTTCTGCAAAGCTGGGAGTAAGTTGTTTGATTCCAAAAGTAAAAATTGGAAGTGATTTCTTAATAAGCATGGGTTATTCTTGCTGGTTTAGCAGCTTTTTCAGGAAAGCTGTGTTTATCTTTGGCAACCAGTCACAGTTGTATAGCCTGTCTTCCTCCACATACATGTTTTACTGAGAAAACTTCAAGAGCACTAGAGCCTGTCAACGACAAGTCGTCTGACTACACACTTCCATTTTACAATAAACTGCTAACTTCTAGAAAAGAAACTGTTTTCAAGTAATTGGGAGTACAATACAAACTTGTCTGAAGAACTTCAAGGATAAGGAAGAGACAACTAGATTTTATTTGTTAATAAACATTTAATATGCCAGTGCTTAAAAAAATACATACGGAGAAGAAACGTGGACATCTGGCAGTTGATTGTAATGCCTGGTTTGCTAGAGGGACGCTTCAGCTACACATTTCTTTCTCAAGGCTCGTGCCAAAAATCAAGTTGGCCTTGCAGGGGCATTTATATTTTGTAGACAATGTGTCACTTGAAACTACTAAGTCATCTTTTTCCTAAACGGATGATCAATGCCCAACTGCAAAGCATTCATTAGTGCCTGAGTGCAAGTGTTAATAAAGGAATAGAAGTGGAACTGTCAATCAGGAACCACACGTTCAAGCAGTGTTCTTTTATTTTAGCCAAAGTAAGCCAGCTTTGCACTTCCTTACCGCTGAAAATACTTTCTGAGTCAGTTCGGCAAAGAAACAAACTTACGGTGCCGAAGAACACAGTCGCTTCTATCCCTGAGTCGCTGAATCACTTGCCTGCTCCTGCTAGCTAATAGTAACTATTTTTAGTTTATGGCGGAAACTTCTCTCATGGTGGCAATGATATTTCAAAACAATTTGGAAGCAACATCGTCTGCCTGTGTGTGTGGCGTGTGCTCAGAGGCTGTGCTCCGTACGCACGCCTTGCTGCTGGCTGCTGGCGCCAGCAGGCCGGGTCAGCCTCACGCAGGCCATGCGGCATTTGCTGGCTCTTTCCTCACCGCAGCAGGACTTCTGGGGTCATGTTTGTAAACACTGAAACCACGTGCGTTAGCACGTGGCGAGGCATCAAAACCGGCCAGGGCGCCGGGCGGAGAGGCAAACCTTGGCGCCGGATCGATGTCGCTGAGCCGGCTTGCGCCAACTCTCCGACCGGCACGCTGCCCTCGCGGCCACGTGGGAAGGGCCAGCGGGTTGGCGGGAGGGCACAGTGGGAGCCTTCTTTCTGCGTGTGGCACAGGTGGGCCCACGCTAGCGTTGGCGGTGTCAAGGCAGGTTCCTTTGCTCAGCGGTGAGCAAATGGCAGGGCTTCAGAATGTTCTCACGGCAAACAAAACTCATTTCTGCCCTCAGAGAAACTGAGGGACCGGTGCGGTCCCTCAACACAATGCAAAACTATGGCTGTTAGGGAAGAGAATTGTATAGGGGCACATTGCCAATGTTTCTGAAATGACTTCAAGGACAGATAACCGAGACATCGTGTCTGTAATAGCTTTTTACTGGCTTTGCACCAATGAAACTAAGACTGTGTTTCAGGCATTTGGGGAAGTAACTCCTAAATTATTCCTGTTTATCGGCAGAGGTTGCACAAAGCTAGATATGGCCAGCACAAACAAAAAAGTCAGGAGTCTTTCATTTCCTCTTTGCGAGTAATTAGCAGATACAGCTCCCAAAGCCTATGGAAAGTTTCATCTCACCCTGGCCACGCACTTCACGTGCTTGGAGTAGAACCAGGCAGGAGGGGTGAACAGCCCATGGCAGAGGTCCCTCCCTCCTCTACCATTCTGTTTCAAGTGCAGCTGTAAGACTTGTTTGCTTTGACCTTTGCTGGGAGAGCTGAGAATAGGACAAAGAGTTAAAGTGTTACCAGTCCCTGCTGAGTTTGCATTTCTCAGGCCCGCAAGCCAGCAGCGGCTGCAAGCGGGCGAGCATGCAGCACTGCGGAGGGGGCCAGGAGGGAGTGAAACAAAAGGGGAAGAACAAATAGTGCACACCCTGAAACACAACAGGGGAACCGGTGTGGAAAAATGCCTGTCTTTGAAGAGCACAGGCTTTTCTGTTTGTTTCTCTCTGTGTGTTCTATCTGGTTATCTGAACTCAAGGTACAGTAGATACACGAGTCCTTGAACTCTGAACTCATGAAGAGAGCAGCAAAATGTAAGTCAGTACATTTCAGCTGAGCCTGGAAATAAGCATGCCTTGTCTTTGTGTGACCCAGCTATGGGAGGCCATTTAATACGGCAACGCACAGCTGTCCAAACCTCTTTCTTGCTGTATGCCATTGGCCTGCAAAAACAAAACAAACCCAAGCAGTCCTCTCCTAAGGATACTGCAACTGTGGGTTCAAATACAGGCTGCTCCACGCACCTTGCATTTTGTCAAGACTTGTCTCTTCAGTCTGAAGGGAAAGGGGTCCCTGGGTCATTAAGGGGAGGCAGAAAAGGCACCCATTCATTTCCTTTCTGAAACACTGCCCTACTGTAAGCATTACCCAATTCCTGAGCAGCATTTCTGGAAAGCAGAAAAGTACTTTCCTTGCTGTTGCATGTGCATCTAGCGAGCGCTCTCCAGCGCTACTACTCTATCGAGCAATAAAGTTTCTATTTTTGACTCACTGTGGACGACCTTGCTCTAAAACCTCGGACCGTACACTGCCTGAACATAGAACGAGCAAACCTGAAGGCGCCGGTAGCTTCGTCAGAGCTGTGTTTTGCTGTGACTGCTGCAGGCAAGAAATGGGCTGGCACACAGCGTGCCACAGCACTGAGGCCCGGCCGTGTGGCACCCTCTAGCCTGTCATGGTGTTTGTAAACACCGCTGCCACGTGCGCAAGCCACGTGGGACCCAGCTGCCAAACCTCAAAACCGCCTGGGGATGAGTGAGAACCAGGGGGAATGAGAAGGTAAGCCCCCGTGCTACCTCCCCATCTTTCTGTGGAGCGGCATGCGGCACGGCTGGATCTGTAAACGTGGGGAAAATCCATTTGTCCTTCATGGTCAGCTGCCTCTGTCAGCATCCAAGGGAACACTGCCGAGCTAAATTACCCATCGGATTTTATTTCTGAAAGCACTTCATCATGGCTCATATCACGAGTCTCTGAAGGCACTGAAATTCCCCAGGGCAGGCTCCTGGCTCGGCACATTATGGACCAAAGCAGGGAGCCCGAGCTGCGGCTGCCCATGGCAAATAACTCCCAACGAGCAAAGGGACAGCATTCCGGTTTACCATCTCCCATTCAAGCCTGTTACATGGAAAGTTCCAAATGCTCCTTGGGTTGTATCACCAACACGGGTCTGTGCATTCCAATGCTTGCAGAGAGGCTTTCTGGCAGCAAATTAAAGTTGTGTGTTTTTTTTAATTCTTTGAGCTCCTTTACCAAGTATGATGTCAGTGTGAGGGTTCATGAACCCTGACGAACCATTAATTGATAAAACAGATCAAAACGGGACTCGTGTGGTAGGTTGGGGCTGGCGTACAGAACAGTTTGCAGACTGTGGGAAATCCTGCCTGAATGAATACGAGGATCAAGGGTATTAAAGGTTAATGGGAGTTACTGGAGTACCTACTTACTGAAACGGCATTTACACAACTCCGTCCCACACACTGCAATTAACCGATGCAACATACTATTTTTAATTATAAATTAGCTCGTTGTGAGATTCTGCTTGTTTGTTTGGAGGTGTATGGAGACATCTGCAGCGCCAGTGAGGCTGCTAACACCCTTCCCTGCACCTTTTCTCACTTGAGTCGGGGGTTTCAGGAGACAAAGCACTACACAAAAGCAGTGCTCTTCCCTGAGGAGATGAATGAAGTGCTCAGCGTACAATTTGCTGGGTTGTGCTGGACAAGCGCTGCTGCTTTAAAGGTTCTGAGGCTTGGCCAGCAAAACAAGCAAACAAACCGACAACAGAAAAAAAACACCAGAACTACAAAACCGAACGCACTGTCAATTAACAGAAAATGTTACTGAAAAACAGCTTCTGAAGAAAGTGAAAAGCCGCTTGTTTCTGATTCTAGTTTCTGTTTCTTAGAATTGATACTTCTGTTATCTTAGTAAGCAGAGAAAACTATCTGAAAAGCTCTGAATGAGCAGGAAGGAGGGTATCATGGGTAGAGCACTGGGGCATGGGAGATACGGGTTCACTTCCCAGCTACACCACAGCTTTCCTGTATGTCTTTTAGGTTTTCTTCTAAAGTACTGAAATGAATGGCTCCAGCAGAGTTTGTACCGCGTTCTGTGATCCGCGTGAGCTCTGGCTCTCAGTTGTTGCTTATTAATTTGACAGGCTTTCTCTTACTCCGTGCATGTTTTGCCTTCTCATTAATAATAGTACCCTAGTGAAAAGACTGCTGCAGTGCTGGTTAGGGACTTCTCTTCATGCACACGCAAAGAGCACGTAACAATAGCAGCTTTGCTTTATTTACTGCAAATATTTAGGTTTTTGGAAGGCAGCTGTCTGCCTCTGCTTTATAAACAAGAGTTCCTGACATTCTGGCCCGCATGAACTGCCAGGCTTCCTTTTTCTTTCACTGCCTCCTTCACTGACTTAAGCCATTTTTGTTCCCTTTTGCTGCTTATGTTTGTACAGCCCTAAGCACGGTGGGAATCTGTTTTGTGGCTGGGATATGAGGTGCCTCCTTATACGCAATAATTAATTTCACTCTATCCACTCTCCCTGTATTTAGAAGCATTAGAGTTGCCATCCCAAATGAGACTCATGCTGCAGCTTGCCCAACAAAGCACCTCCAAGCAGCCAGTAGCAATTGCTTCAAGAAAAAGCAGCTGTTCAGCAGGTAGTTACAGACTCACCCTTCCAGAAGCAAAACTTCTTTCCAACCCATCAGCTAGGGTATTTTCTAGGAAACGTGTTAACTTGCAAATGCTTTGGAAACTTTTATTTTTTAATAATAATAAATAAATAAATCCATCTCTTTATACACTTTCCCACCCATTTCCTTTCTCCTACCACCTAAAGGGCAAAAAATACCCCCATACTATATTTTTTTTCAGTTGCTACACAACATGGAGATGCTCCTGCCAGTGTATCTGTACAGGGCAACTGTTAGGGCTCTGCAAAGCCCAGGGAAAGCGAACAGGGCTTTGTGAAAACACAGGGGCTGCCATCAGTTCACAGGATCACAAGTCAGCTGACAGCACCGGGGGTGGGGGAAAAAAAAAGCCACCTGTACCTAACATATTGTCAGCTGCACAACACAAGCACAGTGGAAAATTGCATAATAAGATGTATTTTCCCCTACCTAACCTCTTCCACTTCTCAGGCACTACGTGTAATAATGGAGAGAAAGGAAATGCATCAGCATAGTTCTTATTCTTCCCACTTCTTTCTCGCACCTTCAAAAGCTTCTTCTGCGCAATAAGGACCATACAGAAGTGGAAAAGCTCAGGTCTAGACTTTTTTAAAAAGCAGAAATGCTCCGTGGAAAGAATGGAGAGTGGCACAGAAACAATGAAAAGCTCAAAGACCATTTTTCTCTTTTGTGCATTTTTTATTTTTATAAATACCAAGAGTGCTTTGCCCTCTTTGCTCACTGTTTTCAGTGGCTCCGGCAAACTGACTGTGTGAAATGTGGACTCACTAGCACTGATTTTTTTTCCTCTCCAAAATGTCTGCTGGTTACAGGAGACGCATAGGGGTTAAATCCAGCCTTTCCCAGCTGCTCACGTTGAAAGCAAAATGGAAAAGCCAGCAAAGGAGCAGAGTGGGAATGAAAGGCGTGTCTTTTTTTTAGAAAAACAAATCAATAAACAAAACACAAGGGTCTTTAATACACACAAGCACCCCCACCTCGTCCCCGTCCCAGCAAAGTCCAGTACATCCTCCAGCTTTCATACATTCTCTTTCAGGAGTGAACGGAACTCCTTTTATTAAGCTATACGTTCACTTTAAACTTCATGGAAATCTCTCATTTGTGTGAACTTCAGTGACTTTGGGGGTAGGGAGGCAACTCCAGCTTTTCTGCGGCAGCTCATTCTCCTCATTTTACTTTGAACAGGTCAGTAATGCTACTTTCGCATGGGAGGAAATATACAGTCGCTCTTTTCTCCTTTCTGCTTACATAAGAGCTGAAAGAGTTGTATGTCCTTTAGCAAGTATAAAAACTAGATAACTGCAAAGTACGTGACTTCAGACACAAGTGAAGTAGCACCGAGAGAACAAACAAGTTAAACAAAGATGAAACAAGTATCAGGAGCGCAAGGGTGAGTGCTGCATGAACACTAGTCTCTCGTGCAAAGGAACGAATAGGGAGGGGGGTGATTAAAGGACACTGAAGTTGAGGGCAAAACTCCAGTGTCAGCATCAGGAACAGGAGTAACATTTGCCCTTTGATCCCTGTAACAGCACTAAAAGTGGCAAGAGGAGGAACAAGTAGCGCAAACTCAGAAATGCCTTTTTCATATATTCTCTTATCTGTTCTCTATTTTGGCTCGCTGCCTTCTGCTAGCACAGTTGTTGCAAGAGTAATGGGAACTGTGGGTCAAAAAAGTCAGAGGAGGAAACAAAAAAAGGTGAAGAGCTTGGTGAGACAGAAGCACGTTCTGGATGTAACACAAACTATTGTGCCTGGCAAAGAAGAGGATTGAAGAGAAAGAATCCAGTGGAGCGCAGAAACAAAATACAGTGATTGTAATCAATGCTTGTGTGAAATAAAGCACCTCGTGCAAACATACAACTAATGTCAAAAGTCACACGTGTCACAAGTGCACTGGCCTTTGAACTCTGTTGTATGATATTGAATGCCATGACTCATCTAGGCAAATTAAGGAAGAGACTTTTGTACCAACCTCTCTGTATGGAAAAAAGCAGTTCTCAGGACACATTTTGCAAAGGGAGTGACGTATCCTGAATGCCCTCCCAAGCGCTCGCTGCAAACGTGCATGAGGGAGTCTGAAAAATGTGCACAGGACCAGAAAACAGCGCACATGGCATAGGCGTGAAGCGTCTCCTCCGATCAGAACCTGTCTGACAGCTTTGGCTAGGTCCACGGGAGATGGCACGAGGCTTATTGCCAGCTGGTTGCTTCTGGCCAATGAGATGCACTCTCGTCTGTGTTTCCCGAAGCCACTGTGAAAGACCGCCCTTATAATTACTGACACTTTAAAACAACAAAAAAAAAAAACCAGCAGATTGGTGGCATGATTCTTTTGGTTGAGCAAACGCCGAAATCTCCACTCAGCTTCTTATGTCTAATAGAGATCTAAAACTTGCCTTGCAGTGGTATTAGCTTTTGTAATAGCAACACCTCTTTGTGTCAACACATCTCATTAAGTAATAAAGACTTTCAGCTATTTGATTTTACTTATAAAGTTAGAAGCATTCATGATTTTCATTTTTTCAAGAGGGAAAGAAAGAGTTCTACTACTTGAGCAGGCAACGAGTCATGCCTAATTAAAGAAAAAATATATTAACAACTTACAGTGGGATTCTTGTACCGCTAAGAGCTGTTTGTCATGAAAGCTTTTGGGACTGGATTCCTCATAAGCTTCTGAAAAGGGAAGGGGGAGGAATCATTTGAAACCTTTGTAACAGTTCCCTTAACCACGTCTGGTACTCTGGGTCAGCCCACTCCAACGCATTCAAGTGCAGGGGAAAACAGGGGCATTGGAGAAAGGAGCCAACAACCTAGAATGGAACACAGAGGCAGCAAGCCCAGCCAAAAACCCAGCTACAATGTTTTCCTAAGCTCCGCACGCCAGATTTCTTCCCCTTGCTCCTGTGAGGAGCAGGGACATTCCTAGAACTCCAGACTGCGTCAGGGCAGCTGCCCAAGAGATGCTGGGACACTGTTTGTAAACACTCAGCCACGTGCGCGCAGCCGCGTGGAGCCATCGCCGACCTAAGCATCTACCCGCTTGGTAGGCTGCGGCCTACCACTCCCTTAAGTGGAATCACGGACTTGTGGAAGCACTAGTCTTCGCCTCATCATGGAATTCTTACTTGTTTCAGCATTCAAACGTGTTTCTGAAGAAACAGACCTTTTATGTACAAATAGAGGGAGAAACCTGTCTTAACAGCCATGCGTTACTGGGTTAGGAAAATTCAGCATTTCTCTCCTGTCTTGTTGAATTCAAGTATAGGACAAGTCTGTTCTTCTACAGACTGCAATAGAAATGCTGCATGTATTTTATTTTTTTAGACAAGGTGGGCTTTTTGTTTGTTTCTACAGGCACAAACACAGCCAAGAATTAGGTCAAACCAAAGCCTCAACGTTACAAGCCTTTATTTATTTGTGAGAATAATCCTACTGGAGTTTTTCAGCATATGTATGCTATAAGGCAACAACACTCCAACTTGGCACCCCCCCACCCTAAGAAATGGGCTTTGAAGGAGAGCCTGAATTCTGTTTGGGTTGCTGAGATGATTGAGCTTTTTAGAAGGTGTTTGACAGAGATGAACAAGCCTGCATGAAAAAGATAGACAACAATTTAAATCTTTAAAGTCTTTTAATTGTTAATGTGTTTTTCAAAGCACAGCAAGTCTTTCTGTTTTTACAACTCTTTAGTGCCAACAACGAGTAGTGCTTTCTGATGCTCTTACCAGGCAGGACATTTTTGTTCTTTTGTTTCAGGAGCAGTGTGAGAGATGCAGATGAAGTTAGCTGCTACTTATTCCTATGTTTCCAGCCTTGGTTTTCTCTACCTTCTGTTAGCCCCTACTACACAGCATGAGGCATACTCCCATTACTCTAGTCCAAACAACTTTTCAGGTCAGTCATCAGCTGTCCTTGGGATTAGTCCAGCTGATGCTGGAGCTTCACCATTTTATTCCTTAACCCCTCCACCTCCGCCTCCACACACTGAGCAATTCCTTGAGAAATGGGTGGTTGTTTTTTTCCTCTCCGTTTTTAAGAGGCTTGTCTACCCTCAGGGAAGGCAGAAGTGATTTCCTTTCAATGGGTGACTGAGAAGATGATTACTCATGGTACTTTCCATTTCTAACACTTTATTACCTAGGATATTGGGACAAGCTATGCAAATTGCAGTCAGTGAGGATCTGAAAGCACACCATCTCGAACTGTGGCAACTTGTTACTAGTTACTTGTTCAGTGTTTAAAAGGATGCATTTCCTACAGAATATCATTACATGAGTAAGAAGGTACTCACTGCCTTATGGAGAAAGAGATCGGAATAATGCCACAAGTGTGATTGATTCATATAATTCCCTTTTTGGCTCCTGGCCACAATGCAGTCATATGCTTTATCTCTGTTCAGACTACAGCTTTTTTTTTTTTTTTTAATAAAAATGAATCATAGTACATCCCACTCCATTTCAGAACCAGCACGCTGCCTTTCAAAGTGATGTCACAACGCTTACTGCTGCTGGCTGACTGCCTTAGCAGCAATCGGAGAGCTGGACTAAATAAATACTGTATATTATTTGGCAAAATCATTTGTGGTTGTGTTCCCCAGCACTGTTTCCAAGATAACCACCAACTCTACTTGAAACTTGGCAACTTTGTCCCACCACGTTCAGGCTCCAGTTGTGAAGCTGGCTCACAGAGGCTGCTACCACGCTTCCAGCTACTGTGCGGCGCTCCACGAGGGAGGCAGGAGGGTCACCCCGATAAGCAAGGTCTGACAGCTCCTCTGAAATTCCACCGTGAAAAGCAGACAATGCTAAAACAACCATCTCTCGTTTCTGCAGGAGCCCAGTGTCTACAGCTCGGAACAAAACGGAGCAGGTGATTTAAAGCCACTGCTCAGGCACGCTCTGTGAGAGCCACTCCGCTGCCATTTATTCCCAAGTAATTCCGAGGTAAGCTAGAAGCGAAGCATTCCCTGCAATCCCAAACAGGGTCAGTAACGTCACTGCAACCCAAACTTGACATTTTTTTTCCAACATCCAAACAGCAGAATTGTTCCAAAGCATAGGTTTTTTTTTTTTTTCCTTTAGAGCCACTTGGCCATTACTAACCTAGAAAGGAACCATATGGGAGATTGCATCCCAGCACATCTGAAACACATGGGCTAAGAGAGTGGACTCTTCTGGTGCCAGCAGCAGCCAGGGAGCCTCCTGACACTGCATGCAGAAACCCAAACACTGACAGCCTCCCACTTCTGTTACCCAACACAGTGCTGGTGCCAACACGAGACCTTGGAAGTCTGTCCGTCATAATACAACTCCTCAGCAGGCACACAGTTCATGTTCTCTAAACAATGTTGACACACCAAAGCCTAGGACCATGCGCTCTACATCAAAACAATGCCAGTCTCCCTGGCAAAAAGCCAGGAACCAGTGATGCCAAAGCCCCAGTTAAAAGTCTTATTGCAAGTGATGATAGCTCAGCAAACTCAGGAGCCCCAGTGTCTCCTGTTCAACCCTTTCTTCTTTTGGGTTATTTGTTAATCCACTCTGCAACAGGCAACACAAGACAAGTTTCTGAGGTCCCTAGAAGCATTTGCAAAGCTTCTTGGTGTCACTCCCCAGAAAAACACAAAACAATTCCCATTCCCAGTGAAACGCTGGGGTTCTATGTTTGGTGAGCAGCAGCTCACTCCCACCACCTCAATACTCAACTTCTCACAGCTTTGCCTTCCCTTTCTTCTCTTTCCAACACCAGATTTAAATCTCTCCCAGACCCACGGGCAGGGCTCGTGCTGGGCTTTCTCCAGCACTAAGGAAGGGAGTCAGAATAATGCCCCACAGTGATTTGTTTACACTGGTTCCAAAGGGCTTTTTCTACAGGTAGAAACACAAGACACCTACATTCTTTTTGAGTGCTAACAGCAGCAGATCAGACAGACCAGGAGCCCTTGCCTTGCTGGATTTACCAGCATCTTGGGGACAGAACAGACATAAGCACAATGCAAACAATACAACTTCTGAGCAGGGTAAGAAATGCACAAAACCGTCTTAAACACAGATGTAGCAAAATAGCATCAATATTTTGTATGGAGTTTTATTTGAGTCTTTAGAAAAGCACCAAGTACTTAGCACCAGAGAACCGGAGCCAGGGAAGTGTCAGAGGGCAGCACAGCTTGGTGCCGCCTGTCTGACAGGAAAAGAGCTGAAAGAGGCAGTGTTCTGCACCACAGTCTATCAGAACCTGTTGCACGACTGCTCTTAGTCATCACGCGCAAATGGTGAACTGTATACAAACAGCACAGCCTTACCTTGACGCGGAGGGGTGAGAGGAGGCAGGTTTACAGGCGATGAGGAAAAGAAAAACCCCTAAAAACCCAAAACGTGCACACCAAGAATGCAAGACGTTTGGGAAAGGCGGGGGCAGCCCGAAGGACGGGAGCTAGCACGGCCATCGCGCACCCCTCAGGCAAATCGCGCCGGCTCCCGGAGATAAGGAGGGATGATGTACAGCCCCAGAGCGCAGGGCTCTCCCGGCAGGACGCCCGCGGCCACCCCGAGCGCACCTCGCAGCCGCGCGGAAAGCGGCCACCCGCCGAGGGTACGCGCACCCCCGCAGCAGCGAGGCAACCTGCCATTAGCATGAGAGCGGCACGGCCTCGTTAGCCGGCAAGCAATCCCCGCTGACCTGCTTTCCCCGGAGCAACCTCTCCTCCGTTCCGAAACTCCTCTCGGTGCCGCGTTACGAGCGCCGCGGGGAGCGCGGCGCGGCGCCGCTCGCTCTGCCGCCCGCGTGCGTGGAAACCGCGCGTGTGAGCAGCAGTGCCGGTGCGGCACGCTGCCCCCTCACCTCACCCTCCCGAAAGGGAAACCGCCCCGCGGCAGCCGCTCTGCCCCGCTCCCGGGCACCGCGCTGTCACCCGCCGGTGAAAGGCGGGGAAGGGGCGGGGGGGGAGCGGTCCCGCGCGTGGAGATCGCACGGCGGGGGGAGGAAAAAAAAAGAAAAAGAAAAAAAAACAGAAAAGGGAAAGAAAAAAGGGAAGGCCCGGCGGCCGGCCTCATGCACATACGCACGCACGCACACACACACGCGCGCGCGTTCCTCTCGCCCCCGGCCCCGGTTTCGTTTCCCCTGCCCTCCGCCGCCCCCACGGCCCCGCTCCCCCTCCTCTTCCCGTCCCCGCGGGGCTGCGCCCGCCTTTGTGTCCGCCGGGGCCGGGAAGCGGCACAAAGCCGGGCCCGGCGCCCTCCCGCCGGCAGCGCGCAAGGCTGGCCGCGCCGCGGAGGCGGGAGTGCTGCAGCGCCCTGCGGCTCCGCGCCTCCCCCCGGGCTGCCCTCCCCGGCGAGCCCCCGCCATGCCGCACGGGGAAGAGCCTTCCCCGATTGGAAAGCGGCGGTGCTGGCTCGTTCCAGGACAGGACCGCCCGCGGAAACAGTTGTGGGGGTCCCCCCGGCAGCTTAGAATGCGAAGAGGGAGAAATTAAAGAAGAAGAAGAAGAAAAAAAAGGCAAATAGCTTCAGTTCCTAAAACTAATCGGCGCTTAGCACTTCGGCCTCTGTCCCTGCCCTTCCGCGGGTGGAGAGGTATTTGCGTAAGGGAAACGGGGGGTTACGTAACGCCCAGCCCGCGGGGTCCCTCCGCGGCCGGGCATTGCCCGCGGGGACCAGCAGCAGCCCCCCGGGGCTTCCCCGCGCCCGCGGAGGCTCCGCGCTCCTGGCCCTCGGCGTCCCCCTCTTCGCGCTGCGCAGCGCCGCTGCCCCTCCGGCGTCTCGGGCGGAGCATGCCGCGGGCTCCGGTGCCTCTGTGCGCCCGGGGACTGGGGGGGGTCCCCAAGCCGTGAGATGGGGAGGGAGGGCTGAGCTCTGTCCCGTCCCCCGTCCCCCCCCGCCCTCCGCGGCCGCGCTGCGGAGCAGTGCGGAGCCCGCCGCCTTATGTAACGCGCCGCCCGGGCTGCCCCGTCACGGCCGGGCTGGTGCGGGGGGCGGCGGTGGAACCGCACCGCACGCCTGGCCCCGGGTCCCCCCGTCCCCGGCGGTCCTCCGCCCTCTTCATCCTTTCCGCTCCCCGGCCCCCCAGTCTCCCCAAACCCCTCGGTGCGGCTCATTGCTGGCGAAGTTGGTAACTTCGCTGCTTTCTGCGGGGCAAATAAACAAGGGGGGAAGGGGGGGATCGGGCTGCGCGTCCAGACACTGCGCTGCGTAGCTGCGTCAAACCACGGCCGCGGGATCTGCCAGATTTACGTGCTTGGCTTGAATAATTGCTGCTGGTTTCGTTCCCAGCTGAAAAGGGGGGGCGGAAGGGGGGGCTGGTCTGCAGCGCAGCCCGGGGGTGGCGGAGCAGCCCCACAACCCATACCTGGCTGCTGCCAGCCCTGGCCACAGCATCTGCAAGGACATGCCTGTCCCGCACCCCCCCCCCCCCCCCCGCCCCGTCCTAGCTCTAGGCATGGAACAACACTCCCATTGACCGTGGCAACACAAGGATGGTGTGGGACAGCCATCCCTGTGGGTGACAAGGGAAGGGATGGTACCATCTGGGAGATGAGTGCCCTGTGGGGTACAGCTGGGGAAGCGACTCTCTCCTGGCGCCCCATCTCCCTGCACATCCCTGCATCATGGGCAAAGACGCCAGTCTAGGAAAAAGCAGCAGTGGTTTTCCGTTGCTTCTGCGTAGTGCAGAAGGGGTCAGCCAGGAGGTGACCACTGAAGAGTTTGATACCTAGGATGAGTGCCAAAAAGACAACAGAGGTGACCAAACCGAAGGTGCAAGCAGGCCTGATTTGCAAAAGCAAGAGCTTGAGGCTGCCTCTGAAGTCAATAGGAGCTGTGGAAACTCAGCATGTTACAGTTACATGTTACATGCAGTTAAATAGCAACCCCCAAATAAATACAGATTAACTTTCTACAACTAATGAGAAAATTAGAGTGGCATTTCCAAGAGCACTCAGGACCAGACTCTGTGTCCACTGAACTCATGAGGGCAGTGAAAGAAAGAACAGCAGAATCCAGCCAGTATCGAACCCTCAAAATACATCTAATGAGACACAGCTCCAATTTGCAGATTTATTGCACTGGAGGCGGGAGCTGCTTTTCAGGTCAACGGAAAGCTTTTCATTTGTCTCCATAGGCTTTAGGTATGGCAACAAACAGCAAGATTGAAGTACTAAGGCAAATAAAGCATGCTCTCTACCTAATGCTTGCACTGCTTTAACTGAGCAAGGTAATGACAAAATCCTGTTGGTATGAACACCTTCAGCAATTTTTATGCCTATGTGTCACGAGGCTACAGCTTCTGCGTATGTAGCAACCCTTGGAGAAAAATGGAAAGTATATGGCACAGTGTAGGGCTCACTTTGTTAATGATTTCTTCTCTCAGGAATGTAGGGGAGCCTAGGAAGAGAAGAAACTTGTTTACCTTTGCCTTGGCTTGTCACACAACTACTCTTTCTGGTACCTTTTCCCGAATCTCTATCATAACTCTTTATAATATAAGCACAGTACTTTCATCTGTACGTTTTTATACACACACACATACTCATTTCAGAGATTTCTAGGGTTATAAGCTAGGTAATCCCACAACAAAAGTAGACTGACTTTGCAGCCCTCATTGGGAAGACTGCATTTTTCTACCTGTGAAGTTTCATCCACCACTACCAATGCAGTCACCTTTGGGCTGGGCGAGTGCCAGGCAATCTGTAACAATAGACTTGTTCAAGCGTTTTAGAGCATGTAACAGAGAGAAGAATAATGCGTTGCTTGAGAGCTGCAGCAGGATGCAGATCTGAGGCAGATCACGATTACCTCTAGGAAGCTGGACTTTGGAGCAGGCACCAGGGCTCACATATCTACTCCTGGGAGTGCTGGATATAGTTTGTCAAGGCCATCAGTTGTCAAAGAATAGTTTATTTCTTTTTAGCTCATTATTTTTGAGCCTTAAATGAGATCTTTGCCCTTAGCTTCAATAAACTCTGGCTTTCTTCCCTACTGACCTTGCAGATTTAGCTTGCTGCATTGTATTGCAACGAGCACTTCTCCAAAACACACAAGTTATATTCCTAGTTCTTGTCTATCACCCCTTTGTTACTCCCTCCACAAACACTTAGCTACATACTCCCACCAGCAAAATCCGCCTCTCATCAGATGAGTTTTCAATATGCTGTCCCACATCCCACTGAATTTTCTAGGACTTTCCTTTCCACCAAGCACAAAGACGAGTCAACTTCACAGGCTCAAAATTGTTTTTTCCTGCTTTATGATGGCCCTATGGTTGATGTTGCAAGACTCAAAAGTGGACTTGAATGGCCTAGAGGAAGCGTTTGAACCACTTGCCCTGTTATTTTAGAAGGAAATTTAGCTTTGCCTTTACATTTTTCATTGTGTTCACTTGCTATTTCCTCATCACTTACCTCATCTTCATTCTCACCTACAATCCTCTTTTGACTACTGTTAAAGAGCACTCTGATGAAAGAAACACAAACTCGGGTAAAGAATTAGGACCCTGATGTGAAGGGAGGTGAGCGTGGACTTCTGATTTTGATTATTCCAAGGATTCTAATACTTCCACTTGTGAGGTAAACTTTGCATGAAGCTCTGAATAAGCTCACCAGTCAAGCTGTGTGCTGCTGGAGATGAGTGGAGGGTATGGAAAGCTTTCTACTCCCAGCAATGGGTGCATATTGATCAGCCCTGCAGTCCAAGAGGAAACCCTGCACATCATTTTGTGGGACTTGTAACAAAGAGAACGTTTAGCAGTTTAGGTTTTTCAAAGGGAAACAAGTGCTGCATACATGTCCTCTCTGAAATATGTAATTCTAAAGAGAATTCAATCATTGCATTATAACCTCTTTTTATTAATAATGAGAGATATGGTATCTTATCTTACCCACTGGAGAAAGCTGAATTCTAATACAAGCACAGGGAGGAGAGGAAGCAAATACTAAGTAATTAATCATTGCTGTTCCTGGCCTTTGAAAGCTGAAAGATAATGCCGACGAATCTGTGTTGTCTGGCTATTTAAAAGAAAAAGATTTTTTAGTTGTTTGGTTTTTTTTTTCTTTTAGAGCTAACAATGCTCTGTTGCGTTTTTTAACTGGGATTTAACTTATTATTGGGCCACACTGTCAACTGGTGTGAATTAGCATAACTGAGTGCTGTGCTACACTACAGGCTGATGAGCTCCTGAGCTGGGGCTCACCATTCGTGCTTTAAAACAGAAATAGGTATACTTGCTGAAGGAGCAGGTTTTTCTATAAACAGAAGTAACTTGAAATGCCATCCCCCCAAACCCTATTTTTTACCAGCCTGGTTTCATTGTCGCAGATTCTCACAGACAAAGTTCACACAGTTAGTCTGCCTCAGAAATGTTTGTTTGACAGTAAGCAACGATTAGTTAGCAACGAAGCAGCGGAGGAGGACTACTGCATGTTACGGCTGTATTTCAGGTTGGGTTCTGCTGCACTCTGCTGGTACATAACACCAGCATAACTTTTTATATGGTGTAAAACCCAGGACACAGCTGAGTTTTTCCTAGAGGCACATCTGTGTGCAGAAAAATTCAGAACTGCATAAATGGATGTAGAACAAAATGAAACCTGCACTTCCAGGTGCAGTTTGATTTCACAGACTGCACTTCCTAGCAGTAGCCATTCATTTTTCTTCCAAACTGGGAAGTAGTGGGAAGTTTTCCTGCATTCCAGTAAACACACAGCAAAATTATACTTCTTTCACCAGGTTTTTTAAGGCAATATTTTCAGTATTTGACTACTCAGACTTATTACTGGTGGAGTAGAAGTATAAAAGAACAAAGGCAAAGTCAAGTCTCACTGTACACATTTCTAAAACAGAAAGATGGGAACTGTTCTTATACATTTTTACTATAATTATAGTTTTCCTTGTGCTTTTAATATGAGAAAGTTATTGTGCCAGAGTTTACTGGTAGAATCCATGAGCAAAATGATAGTTATCATAGCCTGTGTCAGTGCTAACAACTAAAATTTATATCCTAGACATTACAAAAGGATGCTTCATGTAGGTGATTTTTTAAATTAATGCAAGATTTGCTATTTCTTACTCAAAACCTACCAATTAACAGGGATGTGCACATACAAAGGCACTGCAGAGTGCTTGGTGGGGCACGTTTGTAACTTTACATTGATCGCTTCCATCTCCCACATTTTCTCAGAGGCGTATCCTTACTAAAAATCCCAGGCAGCAAATCTCCAAAGGCTTTCACAGTCACTAGCCTGCCAAAGAGATTAGAAAACTAGTGTGGAGTGGGCTGAAAACTAAAGGCTCCGATCACATCATAGCTATGGTCTTTGTCATGATGTATTTATTTATTATAATTACTCTCCACCCAAAGGACAGTTCTGTTTCTGGGTTGCAATACAGTTGTACCGGAAGAAATAATTTATTTTTTCTCTCATAAAAATCAGTTATTTGGAAGATGTGCCAACAGTTCCTTTGGTTCCTTCCCCTCCCCTGGAAATTATAGCTCACAGTGGGACTGTGCAGATGCCAGTTCATTGATCTGCCCTACAGAGGTAAATATATTTCCTCCAGCTACTCTAAAAAATGTCACGAAACAAAAGTATACTTCTTCAGAAGAGCTGATCTGTCAAAATAGCGTTACCATTCACTGATTTTTTCTTTTTTTAACAGGAACAGAAGTCTTCCATGCATATTTAAGAATCTTTAAAAAGAAAAGGTACTAAAATTAGCTTCGCCATGCTTTAGATGGAAATTAAAGTTTTCTTTCTCCCCTCTGCGTTAGCATTTTTTGGTTCGGTCTGGTCCTCATTCACATCCTTAGACACCTCACCATTTACCTCAAAAGGATTTAGACAAGCTTGCATTCCTGCAGGCATCAGGGAATTGCTCTTTGATTCAGCCCAGCGCTGCTCCTGCCTGGTACGCCTCTGCACAATGTGTGCACACATGGACACACACCTCTCCGAGCTCAGGGTTGCCTGTGCTGGACAGCGCTGACCCCAGAGGTGACTGACACTGTTAGGAGAGAAATTTCTGTTCTCTATTTAATAGGCACAGACATCTCTTAGGAATAATTTGTTCTTGCAGAAAACAGTAAGAAAGCTATTGCAATTTATTGGACTAGAGATGTTCAGTAACAGTCACTTTAGCTTCAGATATTGTGGTTTAGTGATTAAAGCACAGGGGCTGCACCCAGAATATTCAGGTGCAAGTATCACACACTAAATCAATGTAACCTTTGTCAAGTGCCTCAATTGCCTCCATCCACAGAAGAAAGAACTGAGATTTAAACAACTTTTAGTTTGCATTCCTCACCTTCAGATGGAGGACAAGTATCCTGTACCTTTGGAAAGATATTTTCATGTATTTTAGGGCATAGCAGTCTCCACTGCCGGGGGTTGGTGACCTAAAAATTGATACCCCTACAATGCAACATCCTCCCAGCAGAGGTGATTACCATTTACTTAGCGTTCAAGGGGGTGTTAGACGTGATTGTCCCCTTCAGGTTTGTAAAAGGCTTGGCTGGAAGGTGCCGTATAAACCCAGATTATTAGTTTTATATTCACGATAGCAAGAGAAGAAAGGAAAATCAGACCAGAAGGTAGATGAAACATTCACGCATTTGATGGTGCTCTCGTGGCCAGGCATAACACAAGACAATGAGTTTGCCAGAGCCGTGCATTTTGCCAGATCCGCATTAAGCTGCAGGGGGAGAGCAGGACCGAGCCCTCTCTCTTCCACAGCATTGGTTCCAAACTGGTAACATACAGTTGAATGTACAACCCAGATATGTTTTGTGAATATTTGAGTACTTCAGCCAAACATTTGCTTTTCTGGAGAGTATTCACCTAAGTGACACTCAAGTTTGTGAAAAGCCCTCAAGAAACAAACAAAGGTATGTGAACCCAATTAAATTGGAATTCACCACTGACTTCTAACAGCCGTTCTCCCCAGAGAAGCATTTGTTTTATTTGCTCAGCTGTATGGAGACATGTATTTGTTGCCTAGCCTTTTGAAGGATTTCCTACAGGTTTTTTGCCATTAAAAACATGTTCTTGGGATATGGTATCGGGTTTTGCAATTCCTGAAAATATGTGTCTTTTATTATACCAACAAGAGGAGCAAGAGACAGGAAGGCCAACAGCAGCAAAGGGGTTTAAGATGACGCTTGATGAATTCATGAAGGGGATTATATGACGTAGCTGTTGGTGGTCACAAGAGACTAGACTTGATAAGGCAGGAAGTTTCTTCAAGTCTAATTTTCCTAAGAGGTTTTTCTTATTTAAAAAAAGAAAAGAGAGGAGAAAAAAAAAAGGTCTGCATGGCTCTCTGCTGTGGTGAAGGCCTGTCAGTTTAGTTCATTTTAGAGATGAGCACATCAAGAAAGAGACAGTGGAAAAAACCCTCGAGGCATCAGGAATGCACTAAGTATAATTGAAAATGCTCTAGACCACTTCTGTAACGCAACAGTAGGGCCATATGCAGGCCTCAAATTTTCAATATTAGCAAGGCATTTTTAAATCATTGCATCATCTAGTTCCCTTTTTCTTAATTAACTGTTCTAAATAGTACAAAATAGCTGCTCCTGGAGCAACTTTTAGGGTCTGAAGATCATTTTCTAAGCCTTGTAAACAAGAACTGGTGTGCATTTCTAACAGATTGACAAATAAGAATGCAAGACAGCTGCAGACATCACAAAAAAGGTGTTAGCTACTGTAGTACCCCAATTCCAAGATTAGTGCCTTAGTAACTATGCTGCCTTTTTGTTACCTGGAGTTTGGGGTCTCCTCCCAGTCCCACCTCACCTTACCCAGCCTCAGCTTTCTGTTCTCCGCATATTCCCCATATGCTCTGAGGGAAACCACCCTCCCAAGAAAGGGAGATGCAAGGAAAAACTCCTTTCAGCCCCATTCAGGACAAGGGTCTTGTTGTGCTGGTATGGACAGAGAAGGCATTACACGCAGCAGGCCACCCAGAACACAAAGGGAAAAACGGGGAAAGAGCAGGAAGACAGGAACACAGTGCAGGTGGAGATGAAGAGCTCTTAGCTCCTGGCTACATAAGCACCCTCAGCTACAAGGACCCCAGTGCTTCCCTCTCCTTTGACTGGTTCATTAAGAGGCCAGAAGAGGTTACCCATCAACGAGCTGAACCCCCTATAAAACAGAACATCCCACCGGCTATAGGGCTGTAGAAGTATTAACTTCTTCTCCAGCAGTACAATTATGCAGTCTTGATTTCAAAAATTGCCCATGGTGGAGAATATTACAATATATGCGTTTTAACTGAACAGTGAAATCCAATAAATTTTTTATTGTGGATGCAACCATTTATCTGCAAAGTTATTAAACTTCTATGTAGATTGATGAGCAGCTCTGCTGCTGCCCTACTGTGATTTTCCCATGGTTACTTCTATTCCTTTATGGATTAACACTTGCTTTCCTCTTTAATGTTCATACTCTTGAGAGCTCCATTCTATCCCAATCAGGATCCCGTTATATTTCTGTTCATTCCTTGAGCCCAGAAAGCCTTTTCTTGCACTTAGGACATTACTCACAAAGCTTTTAAAAGATTCCCCAGCCTGTCAGGTGAAGAGATAGGACACTCATCCAATGGCCAGACACACTCTGTGATGCTGGAGATTAGACCTTCAAGCACAGAATGCGAGACTCCAGGGCTGTTTACAGATTTCAGTTTCTTTACCTTCTTTTTGTGGTCTAGCCTGTCTTTGTGGTGACATTTCCAAGAAATGTGTTGTACCCTCAGTTGTTCTGCAAACAAAAAGCTCTTCCATTCATGCCTGCAGCCAGAATCTATTTTTCAAAACAATCTACTTCCCTTATAGAGTGAGAGACCCTTCGAAATCTAACCAGGCTTTCCACTATGGTCAAACACGGTAGGCCAAATCCTGGGCTTAGAAGAGTTACTTGTATCTTAACCAAACAATGATCCAATGTACCAATAAGGCTGAAGAAGGGGACCAGAGAATAAAAAAGAGAAGAAAATAACTAGGGGAATGAAAAAAAACCAAACCAAAACAAAAAAAAAAACCACAAAAAGAGACAAAAGCCAGGCAGACTAAAATAAGAGAAAGGACAGGGTAGACTTTTTGATTAATTCTTTCTTGATAGTCTTTCACTATCAGCACACCAATGACAATTACCTAGACTTAAAAAGCAAACTTCAATACTCAAGTTTCTGGTAGGAGCATCTGAAAAGTGCCCTGAAGTGTTAGGTTATAACACATTCTCACTCCTGGTGTCCAGCCTGCATCCCTTTAGCAGACACAACCTTCTGTTCAATCTTTGCATTTTAAAACGTAGAGGGGATGCAGAGGTGTGCCCTTACTCCTAATCTCATGAAGAGTTTGGATTAGTCTAACTTCTTTCACTAAGAGAAGAAAACCTGTAGCGGTTGGTGGGCATGAACCCTAAATGGACCGCCAGCTCACATTCTAGTGTTTGCCTTTAACTTCAACTTTTCTGCTGGCTACTTTCTTCAAGTGCCAATCTTTCTGGCACCAGATCTCTTAGCAAGAAAGCCAGCCCAGTGAGAAAGCAAAGCCACCTTAGCTATTTAATAACCCCAAGTCTGACTGATTCTTGAGTCAAGCTCTCTGCACTGCCAGCTGCGGGCAAAAATGGGGAGGGGAAAGACCTGGCTGCAGGGTGTCCTCCCCTTCCTCCTCTGTCCTGCTGCCAGACAGAGGAAGAGCAGACCCTAGGGAAGGAAGCAGAGGGGTGGCATTCACATGGAGGCCTACAACTTGGCATGACATCTAGGGGCAACACAGACACATCACAACATTATTTTGTGCAGACGATACATGTTCTTCATGTATTCAAGCTATGCTGCTCTTAAGGGATGCAACAAGTTAATAGAAAAGGGGAAAACTATGAACCAGCCCGTGCTAGAAAAGGGGGAAATTAAGAACCAGCCAGAGTTTAGCCACAATGAAGTCTTACAGATGCATATAAAGACACTAAGACACCAAGACACCAGGATGGTGGTATTTGTGAGAACTATTCCCCTGTAGTTAGTGTTTCAGAGACAAATAGCTGAGCAAAATGTTAACGACTGCTGTCTACTCGCTGTGGTATTTGAGACACGCACTTGCTCTGCAGCACTTTTACATTGAAAATAAAAACAAACCACTGCTTGTGATATCACAAGGTAGAGACCAGGGTTTTTTCTTTTGGCTAGAAAGTCTAAAAAAAGGCACTTTTTTCAAGTGTGTTAGAAATAGAAGCCTATTTTAGAAGAGACATGAAGTTATCAGTGCAAATTAATAGCGCCAGATGGGGGGTTAAATTACTGCCTTACAGCTGAAGACATGAGACAGAATGAGAGTGGTAGACTATAAAAAGGGTATCACCAGAAGCGATGAGATCCCACTGCGAGGTGGGATTTGTGAACACCGTGTTCGTGCTTGTAAGCAGTTGCTCAGATGAACGGTTTTATGGCCCAGAGTGAGGCAGAGAAAGGAAAAAAGTCACAGTGATTTTAAAGATCCTGTCTCATAGTTTACTGCTTTGCTCAAGACAAGCTGTCCAGCAGCACAAGCTACAATTAAATATCATAGAGCTTTGTCTCCTAGACTGGCACACAGCCACCAGGACAGGGGAGCTCACCAGAGCAGTCAAATAAATGTGGCTGTGTATTGGGTTTGCGTGGTAAGGTTCTGGTAGTGTGGGGGCTACAGGGGTGGCTTCTGTGAGAAGCTGCTAGAAGCTTCTCCTGTGTCCGACAGCCAATGCCAGCCAGCTCCAAGACAGACCCACTGCTGGCCAAGGCTGAGCCAATCAGCAACAGTGGTAGCACCTCTGGGATAACAGATTTAAGAAGGGGGAGAAAAAAAAAAACCCTGTGCAACTGCAGCCGGAGAGAGGAGTGAGAACATGTGAGAAGAACAACTCTGCAGACACCCATGTCAGTGAGGAAGGAGGGGGAGGAGGTGTTCCAGGCGCTGGAGCAGAGATTCCCCTGCAGCCCACGGGGTAGACCGTGGTGAGGCAGGTTGTCCCCCTGCAGCCCATGGAGGTCCACGGTGGAGCAGATCTCCACCTGCAGCCCGGGGAGGACCCCATGCCGGGACAGGCGGATGCCTGAAGGAGGCTGTGACCCTGTGGGAAGCCTGTGCTGGAGCAGTCTCCCGGCAGGACCTGTGGCCCCGTGGAGAGAGGAGCCCATGTTGGAGCAGTCTGTGCCTGAAGGACTGCAGCCCATGGAAGGGACCCACGCTGGAGCAGTTCAAGAACTGCAGCCCATGGGAAGTACTCACTTTGGAGAAGTTCTTGGAGGACTGTCTCCCATGAGAGGCACCCCACGCTGGAGCAGGGGAACAGTGTGAGGAGTCCTCCCTCTGAGAAGGAAGGAGCAGCAGAAACAATGTGTGATGAACTGACGACAACCCCCTTTCCCTGTCCCCCTGCGTCACTGGTGGGGAGGAGGTAGAGAATTTGGGAGTGAAGTTGAGCCCAGGAAGAAGGGAGGGGTGGGCGGAAGGTGTTTTAAGATTTAGGGTTTTATTTCTCATTACCCTACTCTGATTTGATTGGTAATAAATTAAACTAATTTCCCCAAGTCGGGTCTATTTTCCTTGTGAGGGTAATTGGTGAGTGATCTCTCCCTGTCCTTATCTCGACCCACGAGCCTTACATTATGTTTTCTCTCCCCTGCCCAGCTAAGGAGGGGAGCAATAGAGCAGCTTTGGTGAGCACCTGGTGTCCAGCCGGGGTCAACCCACAACAGGCTGTTGAGCCAGGACAGCACTAACTGGGTCAGCTTCCAGAGCAACAGGGAGCTTTGTCAGAAAAATTCTAGGTTTAAGGGTGTTGTTACTGAAAAACAGCAGTTCTTACATTAAGAAAACAATTCTTTAATATAGGTATTTCTCAAAACATTTCAGTTATTTTTCACTTGGGTAGGAAGAATGTTTCTTTCTATCTCATTCCCACTTTCACTGGGTAAAGAGAAAGTAGAAAACCACTTTTCCTGATTATGAATAGGGCAAGGAAAAAAATGAAGAAGGATTATAGAAAAATGTTCAAATACCAAGTCCTCAGCAAAAATGGGACAACCCAAAAAACCAAAGAAGAACAATTTTGCAAAGTCTTTTAGACCAGCAGTTGGACTAAGCATGTCCTGATGCACAAAGGCCTATAGGTATGTGCCAGACACACTTGTGCAGGCTGTTAGCAACAGGATGGCTAAGAACCTGCCGTGGGCAGGTCCTATCAGCCAGAGAGAGCCCTTCTCTAGCTGACACCCTGTGCCGGTAATAAGACATCCTACAGATCTGAAATAACCAGAACAATAGATAGAAGAAAAGGAAGTTGTTTCAGGGGCAGGATGCTTCCCATTTCAACTGAGTATTTAGTCCCAGATGCTTAGCTGGGATAAATCAGTACAGCACCATTGTAATCAGAAGAGCAAACCTGATCGGCACCATGTGGAGACCCTAACAACAACTGACTTAAAAACACACTTGAAGAGGAAGAGGAAGGTCTTTTTGACAGTAATTAAGCACTTTTTAACTCTCTGGGCACAGTAACAAAGGACCCTATTCAAAAAGCAAACATCTTAAGTGCAAACGCTTTAATAATGCATAGCTGCATTATGCAGAAGACAAGCTGTGGAGCTGCTCCTCCTTTCCAAGGGAAGTGCAGCATGCAGTTGGAGCACACAGTGCAAGATGGAGGCTCAGGAAGCATTGAATGTCATTCCTCACATGCCCTAAGAAAACAGGGGCTGCACTTGAGGTCTTCTGCACACCACAAAGAACCAACAGCACAATCCCTGCCTAAATCTCAGAGTTAATAATAATTTAATTCACTGACTGAGAAACTAGGCAGAAAGTTACATATATACAAACATACAGTGGTTTATAGAAGGCAGGAACACAGCCTATTCTATAAAACCATTAATCAGTTGAGCGTAATAGGAATTTTGCTATGAATCATCATATGTCAGCATTTGTGAGGCCGCACCTCGAGTACTGTGTTCAGTTTTGGGCCCCTCACTCCAGGAAAGACATTGAGGTGTTGGAGCGTGTCCAGAGAAGGGCAACCAAGTTGGTGAGGGGCCTGGAGCATAAGTCTTATGAGGAGCGGCTGAGGGAGCTGGGGCTGTTTAGTCTAGAGAAGAGGAGGCTGAGGGGAGACCTTATCGCTCTCTACAACTACCTGAAAGGGGGTTGTAGTGAGGTGGGTACTGGTCTCTTCTGTCAGGTGGCTGGAGATAGGATGAGAGGAAAGGGCCGCAAGTTGTGGCGAGGGAGGTTTAGGTTGGATATTAGGAAAAATTTCTTTACTGAAAGGGTTGTCAGGTATTGGAACAGGCTGCCCAGGGAAGTGGTTGAGTCACCATCCCTGGAGGTATTCAAAAAGCACGTAGGCAAGGCACTTTTGGGACATGGTTTAGTGGGCGTGGTTGATGGTTGGACTCGATGATCTTGAAGGTCTTTTCCAACCTAAATGATTCTATGATTCTATGTCTAAAGGAGAACTTGCTCAGGTCCTCTCTCCAGCATGGCAGAGCAGAACTGACTCACCTCCACTGAATCTGTTCTCTAAGTCCAAAGCAGGGGCAAGGCTGAGAAAAGTGGCTCTTCATCACCTCAATAATCACATGGCTGAGATACTCTCAAGGTATGACTCAGCTGAAGAAGCAAGAGAACAATTTGCAGCAAATCAATTATATAGAGAAATCCCCATAATTTTTCTGTATTTTGGGAATGCTCACCACAAATTTTGATTTTTCTTGACTTCCTCTTCATCTGAAATGATTTGATGGGTCTTTTCTCAGAAAATAATTTCTAGATCTTCAGACTGCTCATTGCACACGTTTGTAGCTCCACCTGTGCTGCCTTCCTTCCATTTTGTACAGAGGGCTTTCTGCTCCCCTAGTGAGTGTGCAAGGGCGACAGATGTAGGGAGAGCGAAAAGCTTGTGTTTCAAATACAGAATTTGCTCTCTATGAATATACTTAATTAAACATTTCAAAAAGTGATGTTTTGGCAGGCATTAGTTCCAGTAATTTTGCCCACAAGATTTTTGATAGGAATCTTAACAGAAGCATGTGAAATAATATTGTTTTGAGGCACCAGGAGGATGCTATTAAAAATGCGGGATTGCAGCTGGGTATATGTTGGTCACATTTCCTCAACTGAGCTATCATGTTCACCTCTGCAGAAATAGCAACTGTCACTAGCAACAGTCACAAGAGATGCAGCCCGCAGAGAATCACATTGAGCAAAGAAGAATATCTAGGACAGTGATTTAGCTTGTCTGGATTATAATGTTCCTCATAGATGCTTTAACATTGTTAAAAGGCCTCCTAAAGGAAGACGACAGGCTATTCAGGTCTGCCATGAGTAAAATAGAGGAACAAATAGCAATTGCGGGAAGGCTAATATAGTATGATACAGCTACATGAAAAATTCTAAGCAACTTGCTGGGAATGCTGGAACAAGAACATTCAGCCTGAATTTTAGAAAATCCCTTTCTGTGCTGCCATATGTTGTAATATGGGAAAGAACCACAAAACTGGCTTTGAACCAGTGAGGTGTAAAAAGTTTTTGTTGCCTGGGTGACAGTCTCATTTTCACAGACTCCTGGCCCAGTAGTCACTCTGAGAGGGGACATAGCAAACAAGATGCATGAGATCAATAAGTGTCCACTCCAAGCCAGGGGTGGATTACTTTGAGCTGAGATAGAGACATGTGATTCACTATTTAAAATTTCTTAACAGAACTGCCAGGACCTGTCTCTCTTCAAAGGAAGAGAAGACGTATGCATGAGGACTTGTAAGGGTCAGCAGCAATCTGGCATTCTTTGAGCAAATTATACACACTGCAGGACTGCCAAATACAGATGGACCAAAGGGAAATGTCCAGATGTAACTGCAGATGTCATAGGGAATTAAGCCATTCACTTGTGCTTGTGATTCAAGAAGTTCCATTTCTAGGTCAGATGACAGCTTAGTTGGCCATTACTGCAAACATGTCTGTCTTTTCTTGAAGTTTTCTGCCTAGAACTCATAAAAAAGCAAAGGACAAGTACCATTTTTATGGGAAGCACATTGTGAAACCACGTGAAGAATTAACTTTATAGAGGTTAACAATGAACTAAGGAAGTAAGTTGTTAAAGGATGAGGTTCTCTAGTAGTCAATAGAAAAGATAAACTGAAGAAAAGAGTTGCAACTATTTGTTGTCACTGTGAAAACCAATATTGCCAGTTTTGTGTATGTAAAAATGTAAATATTTGTTCTAGTAGATACAATTATTATTGTTTGTGATGAATTAGATTTTTGAGTAAAATATCAGTAAAGTTATTCCTCTATGCTGTTGTTGTGTCCTGTTAAATGATATCCCGGTATAGGTGTTAACTATGGGTCACTGAGAGAGAAATTGTTTGCTTAATAAATCAGACCAGCAAAGAATATAGAAACACTGTTTAATCAATGCTGTTGAAAATCATTTATTTCAGAATTCAACCACCTCACTCTGTATTAATGTCTCCATTTCTGCTTAAACTACTTAGTATTTCTCACATGAGGACATTTCAATTATATGGTAAAATCTGAAAGCTCAGAATGTGAAATACTGGGGGAAATTCAGTATTTTAAATAAGAAATGTTATCCATTTTCTACCTATTTCAATACCAAAGAGAAGAGTACTTCCCTCCAGAAGTAACATAACCTATTGCATTTATTTTAGTTAGTAGCTTGTTAACTAAGTATGGGTACAGAATGTGTGATAAGGTAGTCAGATCCCTGGGCAGTGAAAATGGACCTTTGATTTGCTAGTCGAAAGAAAAGGAATTATTTCTGTCAAAGCTTTGAAAAGGATAAGAATAATTTTTAGAAAGAAATACTTGCACTTTTTTAATTTTCTGCAAAGCTTCCATTTATGTGAGAATTGAGGAGTTTTAATCTTCTTAGTAAGCTTTTAGACCATTATTTGATTAGTTTATAAAATCACTATATTGCACATTTCTAATGAAATGGCAAACTTTTTTCTGTTTCTTTGCTTACTTGTGTCTATCTATGTATCTGGCATGAGTCTAGTTCAACTCCTGCCAGAGTCTATACTGATGAATGACATTTGTACTGTTGTTTAGTCCAAAACCCCCTAACCCATTTAGACTGATTATAGACTTCAGAGCCAAGAAATACTGATATACAATCAGAATTGGAGAGAGAAGGGGACAAAGTTTTTTTGCTTGTGCTTTGGAGATGTTAAAAAAGCTTTTCTAGCCTCATAACTTTGGCGACAGAAATGTAATGAAAGTGGGAAATGTTTACATCTCATTTTTGGATGAGGTGAAGCAGATGAAGACTGATTGGGCTTCCCATGGCTGAGCCATTTCTGGAGACGATGCATCAGATGTCTGGGATAATATGGAAGCTGTGGTTGGCACCCTCTAATGCAGGTTCCTGTTTCTTCTGGAAATAGCATTAGGCATAAAATGTATGGCCTTGAAACTTATATTGCCTGGAATAGCAATTGCTGTGCCATGTTTCAGAAAGAAGCATCCTTTTAAAAAAAAACCAAATAGCTGGAGAAATCATATTTTAATACTGGTGTCTTACTGAATTCTGTACTTATATCACAGCATACATTTGTAATTGATCCCTTATGGTGCCTTCTGGGCACCTGCTCAAGTCTTAGGCTCTCATGGGACAAAATCACCCACCACAACAGCTGGAAAAGCTTAACACAGTTCTCCTTTCCCTGGCTTTCCACATGCTCTGTGCCTCTTCTGCTTGTGGGCATTGGGGTGTCTTAAAAGAAAACAGGCTGATAGGCACTGCTATTCCTTAGTGGCCCTGGATGGGGCCACCAAGGGTCTAAGGCTACATATCAGTCAAGGAAGATCGTCAAGGCACTTGCTGGGAGGTGATTTAGGGGACATGTGAAAGGCTCCTATTTTGTGATCTCCTGCCTGGCTTTTGAACTGATCATGTTTAGAGTTTGCCCTTACCCTGGGAGTGGATAACTACTGAGGGGCAGAGGACAGGTATCCACGTTCATCCCTGGGTCTCTGTGAGCAGTTGTTCATGCCGTGAACTTCTGGTGATTTGCCCACAGATGTGCCCTTTAGTGTGTGACTGATACTGCTCCTCAGTGGTTACGGTCTTTATGTCTGGAAGAGCTAAGGCAGTAAATCCTAGTGGTCAAACCTCTGCTCTAAGGTAGGGGGAAAGGGACAGTATACTTAACAACTCATTGCTTTTCCTCTTAAATGGGTATAAGTAACACAACACTGGTTTTGGATTTTGCTCTGGATTTGGCAGCTTCTTGGGCAGGGACCCCTAAGGGCTCCATTAACAATTTCATGTGCTGACTCAGGAGGCAGACTGCTTTGACAGGCCCTCTTCACCTCTTACCATTACTACATCTGCTAACCAAGGGCAAGTGTTAATCAGCAGTGGAATGAAGGAGCCTTCTCAGCAGCCCAAACGTGGCACATGCCTTACCTAGTTAAGCTTCACTGGCTCAATGACATTAATTTGCTCCTGACCTAATGCTCCCAGAGCTGCAGTTCAATGTGTTTATTAATTCTAGGACTGAGCTTTCATATGAATTTTATTGTTGCACTGAGACACAATGAGGTGAAGATATGTGGCTTCTCTTCTGTTCTCCATATCTGTGCCATAAAACATAGCATTTGCTGCCCCTGTATTATTTGTGAGCTTGTATTAGTGCTTAGCTTAAGGCCTATTGAAATGTCCTAGAAATACAATAGCCTCATTAAGCTTTGGGCTAGACTTTTTAATTCTTGTTCCTGTTTTAAGTCAGAGGAGGTTTGAAGCAGCAAGGCTTGCCAAAGAACCAGATTCCTATGTCATGAAAAATTTCACTAACCTGGCTCAGACACATAAAATAACTGCGAGAAATTTCCTAGCGGATGATCACTCCTGACATTAATCAACTTCTAACTGAGGACTGATGGGTTGGTCTATTGTTTTCCATCTCGGGGAATTGTATACACTCCTCAGAAGATGGCACATTATTATGGAGACAGGTGACTGGGCAGAGTGGACTCATATTGTGATGCAGCATAGGAAGTGCCACGTTTCAGTAGCAGAGAACTTTCTTTTACCAAAGGGGGATATTACTTGATATTGATAAGCAGGGGAAACGTCTGCTTTCAAAGAACAATTATTAAATATGAATAAATATTGATTTTCATTATGAATAAATATCTATAGTTAGACAAGGTAGTCAATATGAGCTACTATGACATCAGCCTTATGAGCTAAAATTTGGTAGCACTGCGTTCATAAGGAAGTCTTCATTGCTTCAGTGGAAGTGAGATGAACTCCTCTGAGAAAAATTATGCAGGAGTTTCTTTCTCACCTTAGCCTGACAGGGAGGAGGATGTTTGTAGTGTTTTATTAAAGGGAGTGACCTGTTCCAGGCTCTTAGGCCAAGTCCTCAGAAGAGTCAGATTTTAAATCCTTCCCTCAATGAACCCAGCAATAGTTTAGTTCACCCAGCCCAAGGCACTTCACTGCTTTCCAGCAGTGAAGAAAAAGAGGCATGCAGGGCCCTTCCTCACAAGCTAGCGTTTTTTTCTCAAATACAGAATTAATCTAAAATTAATATTCCACATTCGCCAGTTTCAGCCACAGCTACAGTTATTTCTGTATGCCAGGACAAAGTTTTAAATCATGGCCTGCATTTTTGGGTTGCCTGCAATACCCACTGAAGCTGTTTGCTTCACAGACTGCTGCCAGCTGTCTACTGGGCATTGGTGATGATTTATGTTCATCCAGGGCCTGTCTGAAATTTCAGACAGCGATTACCCTCAATGTCTAATGAAACATGAGGAAGTAATCAGTCTTTTTTGTGACTCTGCTATCCTGCGTTACTTAACCTGGATTCAAGGCAGCCTCGTGGTGAGGAACGGGGAATGTAGGGAAAAGGGAAGAAAATAAAGAATTTGTCACCTTGTCGTTGTGCCTCCCTTCACCTGGGGTTCGAACAAAAGCAGGACAGAGCACAAAGCCTCGCTGACAGCTGCACGGCTTCCTCCCGAGGGGAAGGAGGCTGCAGAACAAGACCCCTCTCCTTGCCCACCACCTGCTACACCTTCTGCCCCGGGGACATACGCTCCGGTCTGGTTCCTGCAGGGCTCCAGCACCGCATCCTGCAGCAGACAGCGAGCACATGCTGCAGCAGCTGACAGTAAATCCCCCAGGCAGAGGGCTTCATTGCATCAAATATTGAAATGGACACTGCAGCATGCCCTCCCTGCTTTAGTCCTACCCGAATTTAACACCAGGAAACCTCCTTCTCAGCCTCTCCCCTGCAGCCTTGGAAGCAGCACTTGCAGCAGAGTCACTCACTGCAGAGGCTGCAGGGCCCTCAGGTTTGCAGGAACCAGGGGATGCTGCTGAGGGCAAGGAGGCGGTACCCTGGAAAAGAAGGATTTGTGGGTCCGGCTGGGAGTGGTGGGAGAGGGGGAAAGGCATCCCACTGCTGATGGGGCTGCTCTGGAGCAGAAGAGCCCGGTGAGGACAGGCAGGTGCTGCAGAAAACACGAAGGCTCATGATGGGTTTGCAACACATCCCTCTAAGGAGGAGGGCGCTCCTTTTTCTCTGGCAGCCACCCAGGTCCAAAGTGTAATAAACCCCCAAAATGGATTATTTTTCTTTAAAAATAGAGCATGCCCCTCCCACAAGCTCCTTAAATAAATCTCTTGCCCCTATTCTCTTTAGCTCAAGGTCACCTGGAAGTGCAGCTTTTCACTAGCGCGTCGGTATTTCACCACAGGAGAGAGGAGACCAGAGAGCCTGAGGGCTGTGACCACAGACATGCTTGCTCTCTTTGCCCATCCCATGTCGTGCTTGCTCTCTGGGCTAAGCCTGGGGCATTTCAGACAACAGTTTGGCTGTCAGTCACAGGGCTCCGTGCTTACAGGGGCTGAAATACAGTTACAAAGCTCTCTTAAGCCATTAACTGATTTAAGTGACATAAATATTCCTTTTTCTCCTCAACAATGGCTTTTTTTTTTTTTCATTTGCTTGAACAAGGGGCTTTTAGTCTACCAGATGGGTCCAGGCTGTATGTCCTTGAGATGTGCTCCCATATTGATTAGGATAAGGACTAAAGGAACTCTTTAAGATGTTAAACTCCCGTTTCAGAGTGCATCCCCAGCAAGTCTGTAAATGACACAAACTAGGAGGTGTGGCTGATACACCAGAGTCATGCTGACATCCAGAGCAACCTTGCACAGCAATTTTACTGTAGATCACAAAGCAAGTTCAGCTGAAGATTACATTTAAAAGGTTAATTTAGGATGATAATAAAATTAACAATTTGGGCAAAATTGCAGGAAAAATAAGAGGAAGAAAGAAACCTCAGCCTGTTACTGCTTATGCAAGTTTTTCTTTGAAAAATCCATGTAGCTCATGTTTCTGTCAAGCAAGGTAACATGCCTGTAAATTTAATCTGACAGAAGACATAGCACAGCATCACCAGAAAATGACAAAATCAGATTGTAGGAGAGGGACTGCCAAACGCCTTCACAGCTCTCAGAATTCACCAAGGGAAACAAATTCATACGAGTGTAATAAACCCAGACTCAGATACCCACTGGAGGTTTGTGGTGCTACCACAAGTTTCCACCTAAAATTTCATTCAAAGTGCTTAAATCTTCTATGGGTTGCCTGCTGGAAGGTGCCTTTGCCTAAATCCATCCCTCCTAAAAACCAGGGATAGACTACATTCATTGTTTCCAAGGGCAACACTTCAAATGCTATCAAGTTTTATCTCCTGGTACAGTTACACAAATCTGAGCTCCTTTTTCTACTGAGGCCTTTCTTCCCATACCCACAAACCCTAGAACAACACAAATAATAATCAAAATGAAGAAAGAAAATCAAAAAGCAATGCATCCTTAAGTTTCAGAAAGAAGCAAGTAATTGCATTTAAAGCATAGAGTTAATTGTGGATCCTTATTGCAACATGAGGCATAACGAAAGAAAAAAGTCAATTTTCAGTTTGAAAGGAAGTTTACTTTAAAACAAATATCTCATTGATATTTGTTAGCCAAATAAAGCCAGTAACAAATAAAAGGATCACCCAAAGCATTATACCAAAGTGTAAAGATCATGCTATTATAAGTTAGATGATGTCACATTAAAAGACATGTACAATAGCTTTTAAGCCTAACTTTAACTGCAGAAGATACATTTGTGAGAATACCTGCACAAGCTCTCACCACCTGCAGGAGCAGATATGAAACAGCTATTAGCATCACAAGAATTTCCCCATGGCAATTTTCATGAGCAGCTGTCAAAAATACAACAAGATCGGGGGAATATTTGAGGCAGAACCCCCACTTTACTTGCTTGGTTATTTTAACTTTAAGGATCCTTCTTTATATCACAATTTATCTGTTGTAGCTCTCTAGAATTCAGTATTGTTACAACACTCCTACTTCATTCATATGCTATGTCTAAAGCTATGAAATCCTTTATCGGTCTTTAAGAAAAGACCAACATTCTTCATTAAAAAAAAACAAAACAAACAAACAAAAAGAAACCCAACAAAAACCAAGAAGATATTTCTGTCAGTTGAGAAGGCAATAATACAAATTATCTTTATAAAGTAACACTGTAACAGCTACAGGCAAAACAGTTATTCAGAGCTTCTCTTTAGTTCATCAATTAACTAAAAAAAAAACCCCAAAAAACCCCCCAAAAAACCCAAACCCAACTCCTCCAGTGTTGCTAGTAGCTTCTTCGCAGCAGCAACAGTAACACAACCTTGTAATGACTCCATTTCCTTAATATGGCCAGAGCTCCTATGCCAGGTGAGGTGTAAAAATGAGGTCCTGACTTAATGTAATTATCTAATGGAACTTTTCATATTAGGAATTAATTAAACAAGGCCATCTTCTCTGTAACTAGTTGGAAAATAGCTCTTTTAGAGCTACAGGTGTTTGATTCTGCCAAATTAAATGGTGATTACCAGAAGGATGTGGTTGGAAACGTATTATCTTAGGTGATATATAATTACTATTATATCTTATTAACCTGTGGGAAGTAGCAGGACTGCCCTATCCTCATCAGTATTTTGGTGGTTTGTCTAGCCAATCAACTGTGTAAAGAATGAAGCTGATGGATCAAAACATCAGTTTATGGCAGTTTATCAGGATAGCAATAAGGTAATGGCTATCAACAGTATTTTATTGATTATAAGCACATACAGTTATGGTAACAAAATTACTGAAGAACTCAAATACTGGCCCAAAATAGTTGCCTTCTCAATAAAATCCAGCATCAATTTTTTTAACTGTAATTAAAGTAGTATGGGGGTGAAAGTAAAGGAACTTTTAAAGTTAAACCTTTTAAGAAATATTACTGAAGGAAGTCGGTGATTTCTGCTACATTAATAAACAAAGAAAGTGAAAAAAGCAACAAGTTTCAACAGTGTGTTTTCTCTGTTATAGCACGAAAATCAACAATGTATGTTTAGAACATTATCAGCTTTAAGGAGAGACTGGAGGCTGTAATCTAGAATTTTTTTAAGAGATCTGACAGAATCGTACTCACAATTGTACAGTTATAGAAGTCAGGCAAACTTTATGGATAAAGGTAACACCTTTTATTGTATCAACTAGTATAACTGGGAAAAAACATTCCATGCACAAAAATCTTTTTTAGGTTTATCATTTTCTCATTTCTGCGCTACTGAAAGGTAAGACACTGAAATCATATAGTCACTTAAAACATTGAAAATCTAACACTAATAAAAATCAGAATTTTTACTGATTAAATGGAATTAAATGGATTACATAAGAAAGATTTTTTTTTTCTGTATAACACTATAATTCAATGCAATTATATTGGTACAGCCTCTCCCTTCCTCCTCCTGAAATAGTCTTTTCCTGCTATTAAATTTTTTTTCAGCTCAGATTATGCCCTCTGAAAAGTGATTAAAGCTAAATAAAAAAGAATTCTTCACTCCAGAAGAATTTCTACATAGGAAGTTAGTAAGAAAAAAGTGTAGTTCAATTAACGATAGTAGGGAACTTTCCTTTAGTTCTTCTCCAGCTAGGCCACTGGCAGAAGCTGGGCCTATAAGAAAAGCAAAGCTCAGAACCTTGCAAATAAGTGTACAGCAAAAGAAAAAGTGTAGAGTTACTTACTACCAGAATCACTTTGCAAAATATAAGTCAAAGAAGGAAACAATCTTTTGGTAAAAACCCAGGCTCTTGCATGCAGAAAAAAACCCCAACCTTCAACTGAAAATTATAGTAAATTATAGTTAATTATTTCATACACAGTATGTATAATATCAGAAATTCAAAACCAACAATGCCAAAGAATACTACCCCATTGTTGTGTGGACTAACATTTGCAGAAAATCTCAAAATGGTCTCATAAACTTCACCAGGGCACATTACAGACATACATGTGCATGCTAATAACTTAATGCACTGGGGTTTATTTGGGGGCAGGGGGGAGAGTTGTTTTGAATTGGAATGAAAGTAACCAGATTTAGTTTTAGCACAGAGAGAGATTTTTTTAATAACTGCACCAGATGAAACTACATAGCCTGACCCTATAATCATCAAGGAAACTTTAGCAAGTAATAAATTACTAACAAAAAGACTAAAATTGCTTTAACCATTAGGACTGGAGTTAAGAAGTGGACAAACAGTACAACCAACAATTTCAACTTTTGAGCATGAAGAAAGCACTCTAATGCTAGCTACTGAGACCCTGTAATAAATGTGGGCTGAAAAGACCATACATTTCAACAGTGTCTGGGAAGGGATGCAGCTAGCCTCCAGCACAAACTACAGGGGCACTGGTTCCCAAGTGGTGAGAGCTACCATGCTGCAGGGTTGTAAGCACATCCCCAGAAATATGTGGACCATCGGTAACCAAGCCTTGTGGGGTCATCCTGGCTCTACAAGAGCAACCCACTATTCCTCAGGAAGCCGGCAGGCTGGAAGGCACCATGCAAAGATATTCAAATGGCCCTGGCTGGAGTAAGAGGAGCTTATTAATACTGCCTCAGCACCCTTTCCGCTAGCAGGGGCAGCAGCAGTGTCAGCAGTCAGCCTGAGAAGAAAATTATGGCAGCCTTGGAGAAGGAATAAAGAGGAAAAGGCAACTACCGTGCAATAACAACTCCAAAGGGGCTGGAGATGAGGAAGTGAAGCAAATGAGGTGCTCAACACTACATTTTCTCAAGTGATTCCTGCTGTTTATTAGAAAGATTGCTGCTCAGAGAAAGGACTGAAGGTAGGAAAGCAGTCAGCTGAGGCTGTGATCTCAGCAGCAGTATGAACACTTGTTTTTCAATCAGTTCATTTACCCAGTCTGACTGGTTCACACTGTGGCCACATATGCACCTGTGCCAGTACAGTACCAAGGTGCCAGAATGGCAGGACTGAATGGCTGGGAGCTGGGACAAGCGTTGTGCACACTCAGCAGTGCCACCGAGTATATTCACATAAAATCATATCCTCAGTGTCAACAATTTGCTGTAGGAGGCATGACTTCATCTTTGTAAGCGCCATAGATTCTTGGATGTGAAGCTAAGGCTTAATACCTGTTTGAACAATCCTTGCGAAAAGGTTTGGCCTAACCTTCTTAATGTTTATTATTAATGGAGACCTTAAGAACATCATGCTGTGTGGATTTTGCCTTAAATCGGTCTGGATATTACCTACACAAAATGTCTTTCATACCATGTCAACAGCATAGGTGTGGGGCTTTTTAACAGAATAGTATCCAGGTGGGTGGAGGACAAAAATATGACATTCTAATTATATACTTCATGAAATTATGACATTTTGAAAGCTAGAAAATTACTTTGTTTCATAAACAAATTACAGCAAAATCATTCTAACTCGATTTGATAGTTATTATGGACTACTGGATTACTGACTGTAAGCAAATAACTGCAGTTTAAAGAATCAACCTTTTTAAGCTGTGACATTTTTGCTAAAACGTCCTTAACTTTTTAGATGTAGCGAGAATTCAGTGTTTCTCTTCTTAACAAGATCTTGTTTCATTGGAAAATTTTTAGTCTACTATCAAGTCATCCCATAAAGCAAGGCAGAACTAATGGCTTTATTAAGTACCTTTACTTCAGGCTAAATGGAAGGAGCAATTACATCCCACTTACATAGCAGAACAGCTGGAACCAGCAGAAGCTACCTCACAGTGCAACAGAAAATATAAAAAGGCCTGATCAGAAGCTTGACAGGTTCGCTGACTCAAAACACAGGGCTAGGGAACTGCCTGTCCAGCTATGTTAGAAAGGGATACAGTAATCCAAGAGGGAGGTAGTTCTAAAAAAGCATCCACAAACAGGCCACCAAAAACAGACAGGTGAAATTTTTGACACGCCTACTTCAAGATATTTACCCTCACAGTTGGGTTTTCTTCCATGGAGCTCAAGGAAACAGGACACTCTACAATCTTCCTATGTCAAGAGAAGAGCACAGGAAACACACTTGAGCCTGTCAGTCTGTCACTCTAACATAACAAATGTGCAAGGCTTCAAGTATTGGTTACTGCTTGGCCTGACAAGAGGGGCAACAACAGAAACAAGGTAAGTTGTAAAAGTTGAAAGACACCTTATTTCTGCTTCAAACATTTTTTTTTTTTCAGTTGTAACAGGGCTGCAATACACCTTCTAAATTCTGTATACTGCTTTCTCCTACACGATAACAGTTATAACTACTTTAAATTCAAATGAATAGCCTTTGAAATACAGTTTCCATAACACATTCTTCCTTATGGGACTTTGCAATAACCCCTCCCCACCACCACCAAAAAAAAAAAAAAAAAAAAGGAGGGCATCTTTTTTGTAAGTATTATTGTTGGAGGGAACAAAGGCATCTGGAAAAGAGTTTGACACTTCCATTACAAGTTGGGACTTTTTGTAAGCAGGAGAATGGCCAAAGAATTGGAGATGAGATGGTAATGAGAAACTCCAGCAGCACATGAGGAGGAATGTGGTTAGGTGTGCCTGGAAACTGGGAATTGAGGACTATCTAATCAGCAAAAAGAATTGATTGTGCATCTGTTCACTATTTGAGCAACATGACTTATCTTTCCTACTTACTACGTTTTGGTTTTTGCCATTCTACTCTGGTCATTTCCAGACCAAGGACAGCAGTTTCCCTTGTCCACCATAAGCCCATATATCTTTCTTGCTGTTACAGGATCTGTAAGTCAGCTGGAGCTTTGCAATAGAGCTGCTTAGAGCCGTTTTCCTACCACAAGTATACCAAAAACACTTAAAAACTTCTGAACTCTAAAGCTGTGTTTCACTACAGCCCCAACTGAAACAAGGTGGCTTTAGAAAAAGAGGAACTAAGAGTGCGACGTATTATAATAAAAGAGTACGTATAGAGATATCCTCTCCCACTATATGCTTGCAGAGCAAGCTGTAGGTCCTTATTCTTGGTAATGCAATTTTTAGTGGCCTTCTGGGCTACAACAGAACCTACATATTCTCTCCTGAGTCCCAAAGAACAGCCACTTTTTCTGTCCTTTCTGAGATCATGCCCATTCCTAACTCACTGAAGAGACTCACTGTCCCTACATTTAGTACTATGAATTCCCAGCTTGCTGTCTCTCAGTTCTCTCCTATCCCCACTTCACACTATGGAAGCTTTTTCATCTGGGCTTGCCCATTTGCTCTCAGAGCAGATGCTACTGCTCACTCTATCCCACAGGCTCCATCTGGCCTAGAGTGAAAAGGAAGGAAGAAAACAAAATGGCAGTCTTCATCCCCTATGACCAAATACTGCCCTTTTAAAAATGCTGTGTCAGGGATACTGCAAATAAACAAGATAGCATCCATTACCTTTGCCTTTGGTTCTTCCAGGGTATCCCTTTTCCTGGAAGGAAATATATCGCCCTACTGCTTCTATATACAGAAGGTGGTAACTCCTTCCAAAATTGCTAGGTCGGTCTGAGGTGATGAAATAAAAAAAATTTGCTGTCTCAGGGAGTTCAGGCTGGACAGTTAAGGAAATCTTTTAGATCAAGTACATATTGAGTTTATCTGCATGCCACATAAAGCTCATGTATTTGCTGTAAACTGTTGGTATCAATAGATTAATAATAAATATGTGTGTCTGACAGGAAAATATGGTAACTAAATTCATGGTCTTGTCCATCTGTTCCTCTGCTGTTTGTATATCTCCATATCATAGTAGGCTTGTTTATGTTTCAGCTGCTTGTCACATGTATGTTTGTATATATATATATACACACACACAAGGGTTGTATGATGGCTTAGTTTGCACTCGTGTTCCTTTTCCCTCAAGTTCCATGCAGAAGTCTGTGAGCATATGCTAGCAAATAGAGACTGTGTATATTCACGGATCTCAACCAACTTCTCTTCCTGTTCCAAGCGCTGTGCGTGCGTTGCATCAGTGCACATGTGAGTGCACAGGAAGCACACACGTCCTTACGGATACATGTGCTTACAGATACATGTGCTAACTTTGCACAGTCTCACACGGACATTCTCTCCGCAGGCACACCTGTGCGCCCGAATGCTTCCGTGCATATTTAAGGCCGAGCCTGTGTGGCTCCCAGCTCTCCGGAGGCTGTGTATGTTGCGGTGCACACCACACCTTCTCCCGCGTAGGCTGAGGGGCACACGGTGGGCGCGCAGGACTCCCTGCTCGGCACAGCGAGGGCTTGCGCCCTGGCGGCATCTCCCGCCGAGTTTCGCCGGTTCTCTCAGGCCTGCAGCCGCGTGAACCATGTTGTTCCTCTGGGGCGCAGCTGCCCCTCTGGAAAGGAAGCCAGTCTGCGGCCTCCCCAGCGGCAGGGAGAGGCCTCAAAACGAAGGGCGCCAGGCACCGCGGGAAAACCTGCCGGCGCAGGCGGGTCGCTGCCGGAGGAGGCGCTGCGAAGCCGGCTGGCCCTCCCCGCGGCCCGGGCGGGCCCCGCCAGGCCGCCCCTCAGCTTGCCCCGTCGCCAACGGCAACAATCCTGAGCCGGCGGCGCTCGGCGCTCGATTGCGGCGGCTGGGCTGCGACTCTCCCGCCCGCTCTCCCTCCGACTGGGCGGGCGGGGGTGGGACCCACCGCCCTTCCTCTCGGCGTTGGATTGGTTGCGCCTACTAGGAACCCTGTGTTGTTGTCGGAGGCAAAATGGCGGCGGCGGTGGCCGGGGCCGCCCTGCTGGGCAAGGGGCTGGACATCAGCCTGGCGGCGCTGCAGCAGCACGACCCCTACATCAGCAGCATCGTGGACGTGGCCAGCCAGGTGGCGCTCTACACCTTCGGGCACCGCGCCAACGAGTGGGTACGTGAGGCCGCCCCGCCCCGCACCCTCCGCCGCGAGAGGCGGGGCGGGGCGAGAAGCGGCCCCGCCCACTCCGGGGCGTCGGAGCAGGGGGCGGGCTGCGAGGAGGCCCCGCCCCTCCTCTGGGGGCGGGGCGGGGGTAAGGGGAAGGGGTGGGCGTGCGGCCGTGGCTGAGGCGGGAGGGCGGTTGCGGGGGCTGTGCTGAGGGGCGCCCTCGGGGCCCGGCCCGGCGCCCTGGGGGGGCTCCCTGCGCTCGTCGGGTGGGGTGAGGGCTTGTGCGTGGCTCAGCCTCTCTGGGCACTGTGAGAAGCCCTGCGGTGCCTGGGAAGTGGGTTTTGAAAGGCTCACAGGGCTGTAAAAGTTGTATCCTGCAGGGCAGGGCTGTAGGGGACTGGGGTTTAGACTGGGGCGTGAGGCTCAGGAGCTCCTCTGCCATTCAGACATCTGTAACATGGCCAAAGTTTCTGCAAAACGGTGTTGGAGTTACAAATGCTAAAAAGACTAGTGAAGATTAAAACCATTAATTAACTTGGGGAAGCTTTTGGTAACTTAACACTCCGGCTATTTGCAGGTGGTTCTTGGTTTGCTATAATGGTGGGGCTTAGGGCCTGTGTTTGAAGAACCTGGGCAATCTGCCTTTTGTGTGGTTCCCCCTTACCCGTCTGAGTGTTGCCCCTGAGGCCAGGCGCCATTTGGAAAAATCCTCTCCCTGAATCTGGCCTGTGTGTCGTTTGGAAAAATCCTCTCCCTGAATCTGGCCTGTGTGTCGTTTGGAAAAATCCTCTCCCTGAATCTGGCCTGTGCCTTGCCCTCAGGCATGGTGGAGAGTTAATCCAGCGCAGTGCTTAGTCTCATGGTGTCAAGCCTTTAGCCTTTTCATGTCTTGTCATAAAGCTTGGGTCAGCTGCACGGTGAGCTGTGCTAGCTGCAGTCTCTCTCCACCAGCTGATGAAGTTGGGTTTAATTCTTTTTTTATGGCTTAGGTAAGCACAGTGCAACTGATGGTATCGATGAAACAGAGATAAAGGGGGGCTTGCTGATGGCTAGCAAAATGCTGTCCTGATTTCAACATTCTTAACTTTCCTTTTCGTCAGGAGAAGACTGATGTGGAGGGAACGCTGTTTGTTTACACAAGGTGAGGATATAATGTTTTAATGTCTGCAGGTGAAACCTGTGGATGTGGAAAAGCTAGCTGGGATGGAGCCTGGCTGAATGAAGTAAAATGCTCCTCCTTGTTCAAGAGTGAAAAGAAACTGAAATTGGCAGAGGCAAATGTGGGGAAGAAAACACTGGGAAGGAGACATCACCTTGTATTTGAATAAGACTTCCAAATGTGATTTAAATCGCAATATAGGTAAACCTTAGAAATCTGTTATGTTGTTTTAAATAGGATGTAGCATTTGCAGTTTAAAAGGTGTCTGAACAAAAAAACAAATAGTGAAATAAATAATGATATTCCTTAAACTAAGGGAATGGTAGAACTTATAAAGTATCGTGTTCCCTACTTAGGGAGTTTTCATACTGCTTGTGTCTGATTATTCATTTTTCATGCATATTTCATTCAACGTTTTGGATGGTTTTAGTGCTTTCTTTTAGCAGCAGCTCCTGTGGCAGCTTTTCAAAGCATTGGTTACATCATTTATTCTAGCATGTACCTTAGATCTGTTGTGAAGCCTGCCCTACGTTTGGGTTTCCAAGTCAGTGCCCCAGCATTTCCCTGTGACTATTGCTAAAATCAGAAAATAATACAGTAAGCAGATCTTGCAGTAGGTGCTGGGATGGGACACCAAAGCAGAAAATTTCTTCAACATTTATGTTGATGAGGATCTGGTAGGAGAACTGAGAAAGCAAGAGATTGTTTTGAGAAGGTGAGAGATGTATGTGTGAAGTGACAGGGAGACCCAAGAGACTGTGAACTTTGTGTGAAGTGGGAATGCTGATTTCAAACTTTTGAGCTTTTTTGTACCAGCAGTGGAAATTGTCATCAGTAATTTTTCTAAGCTGCTTTCAGGTAAGTGGAGATGAGATGCTGTTATAATTACCACCACAAGAGGAATGAACTGGCCCTTAGTTGTGCTAGCAGTAGTTGGAGGTGGCTAGTTGTGTACTGCAAAACAGAAGTAGTATTTCTCTGGTATGTTGGTTTTAAAACTCCAGAACTGACGTGTATCCTGGCACTCCTAGCATCTCTGATCCTTCACCGTTCTTTTTGTTGGCTGAGGAAGTTTCCATTTACAGCAGAGATTGCTACCCTGGCTGCCCTATAGGCAACAGTATGGAACAGGTTTTGAGCTGTCAGTGACATCATACGTTACCCTCCCCATCAGTTTTAACTTTCATTCCCTGTGGCTTTGAACAAAGTCTTAAAGTCTTGTGGAAAAAACATTACCAACAGACCGTAGGCTGGAGACCGCTGGTGTTGCCTTTGTTGCTTCTCAGTACTGTTGTGACAATGTAAAGTAATGTGACCATTTTACTTGAGCTGACTTATTTATCCACCTGTCTCATCTTTGCAAATTTTGAGGAACGGTCAAAAAATCAGACTTCCAGCTGGGTTAACACCAGTGGAAGTGGACTGTTTTTTTGTTTGTGTGTTTGTTTTAAATGAAGTAGTAACTGTTGCAAACAGGGATTCTTGTTAAGGGTTCCACTTTTGTTTAATTTTCTGTTGACTCCAATCCTGTAATGCAGGTTCCTGTGCATTGGATTTCATAGAGAAATCCACCCACCAGCAATTACCAGAGATGCCATTTTTCCCAAATGTTTAGCCATCATCTTTTCCTTTATTGTCATACTTGGTTTGAAAGTAATATCTCCTGTCAGGATCGTGATAGGTTTAACAGCTTGCATTAATTAAAATTATCTAAGTGACTTGGAAGTGTAACCCCCATGAATGAGCATAATGATTTAGAGTCATGGAATCATAGAACTGTTTGGGTTGGAAGGGACCTTTAAAGATCATCTCAACTAACCCCCCCTGCCACCGTCAGGGACATCTTTCACTACATCAGGTTGCTCAAAGCTCTGTCCAGCCTGACCTTGAACACTTCCAATGATGAGGCTTCCACAGCTGCTCTGGGCAACCTGTTCCAGTGTCTCAGCACCCTCACTTTTGTTCTTAGGATTTTCCATACCATCTAAAGCATATCTGGAATGACTGCTGCTACCTGCAGTTGTTAACCTCAGTGTTAAAAAAGATACTTGTTCCCGCCCATGACTGAATCGTTGTAATTGCTGTTTTCTACTCCAGCGAGAAGCTATAGAGTAGACAGTGGTGGTTTGATAACTTGATGCTGATGGTCTGGGACAAAGCGGTGTTTTGTAACAGCTTGCCTGTTCAGAAGTTGTAGGCCTTACAACTTGAAGTGAAAATTGGACATGCAGATATGATTATGCTTTGCTTAAGTCATTGGACCTCAAATGGTAGTATTGCAGATGTGGCATACTCTCTGTAGCTCCTGTGAGACCAATGGTGCTTCTGTTATTCCTCATACAAATGTAGGTTTTTGACATAATTAAAAGGATTGCATGAAACACTGCAGGAGTCAGTTGTTATTTCCTTGGCAACCACATTAGATTTTTGTAGTATCTCTTAGAAATAATTAAAAAAAAAAAGAAAAAAACAAAAAAACAACAAAAAACCACATTTTAGAGAACTATACAACAAATTCTAGTAATTTCTTTCTTTCCTTGACTTGATGTGATTTCTACTTGATAATTTTCAGATCAGCTTCTCCAAGGCATGGTTTCACAATTATGAACAGACTGAGCATGGAAAATCGAACAGAACCTATTACTAAAGACCTCGATTTCCAGCTGCAGGACCCTTTTCTACTGTACAGAAATGCCAGATGTAAGTATGTGATATGCTGGGTTAAATACTGAAGAAGTCAGCTCCTTCAGAGTCTGTTCTTTGTTAAGGCAGTCCAAATGATTATACTGCAGCTTTCAAGGGCTGAAACTAGCTGGTTAACAGTTACAATTGAAGGAATACATTTTGGGTTTTGACGTGCTGCAAGAGTCGCTCAGTGCTTCCTAAAATGCCGCTCTTCTAAAGTATTAGAATGTGCTTAACTGTAATCTCTTCATTTAACTGACAAATGGTAGACTTTTATGGTTGTGTGTATGTGATAGGTGTAGAGACTCACAGAGATATTGTGTTTTCTGAATATACCCCAGTCAGTGTTGGGAAGTCTTGCCATAAAGCAGATCTACTAAGGGTTGGAGTAACACAGTACTGTGTTTATCTTACATGATTATTTTTATACAAGAATGAGCAACTGTCAGGCAAACTCAGAAATAAGTGGAAGACATGAAAAAGCTGTACTTTTACATGCAGATATACATACGGACTGTTACAATGTGCAATTATATGAGAATGAGCAGTTATAAATACACAGGTTATATCTGTACTTGGAAGCAGAGCTGTAGTATGATCTATACTTTGTGCTTGATGTGTAAAAGCAGATTGCAGAAATGTTTTATGTAAGCTGGGATGCAGAAGTGTTCCCTCTGGATGAAGCAAAAGCAGAGGAAATTCGTGGCATGCAAAGCAGCCCAGTTTGATAATCTGCTAGACCTTTTTACTTCATAAACTTATTGGAGTTGGAAAGTATATCAAGAGGGAATCCTGTTGTTCACACACACTATGTGGTAGAAGCAATAGAGAAATAACATTTTGAATAACCTAAATGAAACTTCTGTTTTTGAGAGTATTTGATAGGCTGACAAAGAATTGAAATTCCCAAAGAAACTGAAAAGAAATGCAGACATCTCCAGGCTAACCTAGACTAGACCCAAACATGAGGATTTTAAGTACCATGAGACCTATTTATCCCACCTGATTTTGAAGATGTATATGTAATCTTTTTTTACCTCATTTTGAAATTCCATTAGGAGTTAGTGTATGTGTACACTAATATCTACCTCTTGAAATCTGATGTATTAATTTTTCATTTTTGTTGAGACAAGTAGTATAAAAGGTAATTAGAAGTTGTCATATCTCTATGCTGACATGAAGCAAGACAATCTTTAGTCTGATTACTACACGTAAACTGTGATTCGTTTGGGTTTTTATTAGGAGAAAAATTGGGAGTTTTGAGGGGTGTAAGCGGTTTGTTCACTAAGAGATGTCAGAATTTTAGATTTGCAGGGTCTCAAATAGAAGTACTAACATGTGCTTCTGAGCAGTGGGCCTATGTTCAAGTAACTTGTCTGAGGCTTTTTGGCCAATTGTGCAACAGCAAAATGCAGAAGGCTTCTTTTCTGGGTTCTTCTGTCTAGGCAACGGTTCTTTTAGGGTAGTTACTGCTTAACTGTGTTTGCACAGCATCAAGGCCGCCTGTGTTTCTCACACTGCCCCACCAGTGAGTAGGCTGGGGGGGGCACAAGATTTTGAGAGGGGATGCAGCTGGGACAGCTGACCCCAACTGACTGAAGGGATACACCAGACCATATGACACGCTCAGCAATAAAAGCTAGGGAAAGGAGGAGGAAGGGGAGTGTTTGGAGTTATGGCATCTGTCTTTCCAAGTAACCATTACACATGATGAAGCTTTGCTTTCCTGGAAATGGCTAAATACCTGCCTGCTGATGGAAAGTAGTGAATGAATTCCTTATTTTGCTTTGCTTGCACGCACAGCTTTGCTTTACCTATTAATCTGTCTTTATTTTTAACGCATGAATTTTCTTTCTTTTGCCCTTCTGATTGTCTCCCCAGCCCACTGAGGGGAGGGAGCAGCAGTTGTGTGGGGCTGAGCGGCTGGCTGGGGTGAACCCACAGCACCTACATGGGACCCTTTCTTCCTTACTGTGTATTTCAAAGTCTTAGCTATATAAAATAAAGGAACCTCCTCAACATTAAGTATCTGTTTTCACTAGGGTCTTGTCCAAACACGGTTCTGAATATCCATCTTGAATTTTCTATATGAATATTTTCCTTGTGTTTTACTTTATTGTACAATTTGTCTTTATAATTTTTGCAAAACTAAGGCTTCAGGCTTCTCGCTTATTAAATGGAGTTTTCAATGAAAACTGGTGGGTTTAGGCCCTAATCTTATATTATTTTTATCTCCTGCTTGGAGATACTAACAAGAGTAGTAATAGCTGTTTACTTGGCAAAATAGCAGACAGTTTGGCAGTAATACTTAACAGTATCTGGAAACAAGTTATCTTTTTCTAACCTTTTGTCTGACTTGGTTACTTCTCACTCTATTTTTCATACATACTTTCTTATTAGATATAATAAAACTAGCAAAGTTTCCTCTGTTTTTCTGATTGGTATAGTTGCTTTCCCATATAACAGGACTTACATTTGGGTTTTGTAACAATGTAAATTTCAGAAAAATACAAAAGCAAGCATTTTGATGAATAAAGAAGTCCTGCCCAGTGTTTTGTTTCTTCCAATATTCTGAATGTTTGTTGAAACCAACTTCATTTCACTATAGCTGAATATCTGTGGCTGGTTGTATCACACAGTCTAAAATAAATGCTCTTGGCAGCAAAACGTGGTACTTGTATACTGGACAAGTCCTCTGACATTTGTCACGTTATAGCTATCATTTTGTAAAGATTGCTTTGCATTCAATATATGATTACAATAGAAAAAGTTTTCCAAAATTATACACAGTAAAATAAGTTTTAGGAATACGTAAAATAAGAAAAAGGAATATTTTGATCTTACATTTTACTTTATTGTTTTTTGTATTTCTTCTATTGTTCCATATGATCTTGGTCATCTACAGCTGAAATACTGTCTAAATACCGTGTTGCAGTCACCTACAGTCTAATCCCAGGACTTTTCAGACTGGATTTGGGACCCATGCCAGTTAATGTTTGCAATGATCCACAATTTCACAGAAAAGTTTAGTTTGGGAAATCTGTTAGGCTAGAGCTAGGGTTATTCATTTCAAAGCCGGGAGGGAAGCTCAAATTACAGTTTTTAATGCCAGCAGATATCCTTGTCCACCAAGAAACAGAAGGTTTATGGATAAAATAGGTATTTTGAAAGTGACCGAAAACTTATGCAATTTTAGACACTTCTTTCTGAGCGCAAGACAGTTTTTGTTTAGATTATCTTATAATTTTAAGGGTTTTAAATAATTTCCTGGGTTGTATATTTGAGTAATCTTAACTACATAATAACTACTTTTTTTCCTTAATCTTTGGTGATATTTATTGTGAAAACCAATATTTAGAGCCTGTTGCTTAAGCCTCGATGCTGATTAATATGAGATAGTTCAAAAGAAACGCATAACTGTTGGTTAAAATAACTTTGTTTTCTCCTTTCAGCACTGATCAGCTATGTAATAGTGTACTTGCAGCTATCCCCAACTGTGTATTGTACTAGCTGTACATGAGCGTATGCTGGGTCAGTGAATTACTTCTTCAGTCAACTGATTTATCGTTTTATCACTGAATACTGTTTTTCATGTTTACAGGACACAGCACTTGGTGAATATAAAGTTGCATATCTTAAAGCTAGCTTCACCTTGAGCATTTCAGCTGCCAGAAAAAAATACAAGATCCTACCTTATAACAGTTATTATTCTAATTATGACAATGGTCTGATACAGGTTAATTGGGTGCTTTTTATGCTATAGCAAGTGAAGAAAGAAACTGTGTGACAGATCAACAAATATTCTGTATCTGACTAGATTCTACACCTATTTGAACATAGAAGTTACTTTTCATTTCTCTGTCACATTTGTAGCAAGGCCTTTGATCATGTCATCTCCTAAGCTTGAAATTGGATGAAGCTTCCTAGTGAGATGTGGCATATACTACTGAATTTGAGCTTTTGCAGAGGGTCAGGAAGTGGTACAAAAGCAGACCAGACATGCCTGGTTTTGGTAAAACTGTCTAGATACATGATACGTACATAACCTCATGCTAGTTTCAGTTGTCCAGTTTAACTTGCCACCATATGTTTATCAGAACCCTGAAAATTTAATATTATCTTCCCAAATTCACACACTGTAAAGACATCCAGTAGATGGGATGGGATGGGAGGGAGAGAGAAGTTTGCCAGCTGTCCAAAGAAGTACCATAAGTTTTGGCTTTTGTTTGTGTTTTTTTCTTTTTTTTTCCTGTAGGTCATAATTATTTATCTATGAAAATTTTTCTAAATATATGCTTGGGGGCAAGTGATAGTAAGATGTTTAGGAAAAGATAATGGTGTATGTTTTTCTTCAACGATTATTTTTCATTCTTAAATTCTATGTTACAGCATCCTAGAGCCCTCTCAAATAAAATAACTCATCTTCTTGGAGACTGATTGTGGCTCATTTCAGTTCAGCCTTCTAAGTAAATACGTCCTGGTAAAAAATACTAAATGGATGACAAGTGTCCCACTTCTGTAGGCTTTTCTTAAGGCCCATTGACCCTGAAGTAACATTTCTCTTGTAAAGAACATCCTACTTTGAAGATTATTAGAAGCTTACTTCCAAAGGGAAAGCAGGAGACAACTGTAATAGAATTTGAGTGATATGTAAAAATGAGTGTGTCATGAAAAACAATCTTCTTTCGGATACTATAGTGTCTTTTTTTACCCTGAAATATGTTCTTAGTCTATACTACATTATATATTCTGTAATTCAATATTTTAAATCTCTTCTTGCTTCTGAAATGTGTTTTTTATTTGAGAATGAAACCAGCATTTGGTGGTTAAATTTACTTGTGTATATATTTAGATTTAGCCTTCTGCATATTGACCAATTAACAACTGCTTGCTCAATTGTTTCTATTGAAACAGGCAAAATAGATATTCCAGGCTTTGTTTTTACAATGTAATAGAGTTCCTGTTTGGTGTTTGGTTTTGGTAAAAATGTCAGTTTAAAATGGAGAGCCTTATTTATCAGCCTCCTACCTTCCAACATACAGCATCTGGTCCAATAACAAAAAAACCCAATAGGTTGAACACAGTAAATTGAAATCTGTATCCCATTGATTATTCCCCAAATGCTCATTGGTCTTTTTGAATTTTGAAACAAATACTTTTAAATGTTTTTAACTTCATTCAATTTGTATTATTTTTCTCTGAATTCAGTGGTCTGCTGATTCAGAAATATTACGTGGCTTTCTGTTGCTGCATCATTAAGCAAAACGCAATGTTTTTGTCACAGCTGAATAACTCAAAAACAATTTTTTTTAGTTTAAGTTTGATTGCAAAATTGTTATTCTGGCCTGCTAGAACCTGCATATTTTGTTGAAGAAAATATTTCTATAGTTTAAAGCTCTTTGAAAAATGTTTGTCAATTTGGAACAAGTGTGTTTGAAAAGTGAAAGCTTAAACTATAGAAATTCAAAGTAATTTTGGCAGAAGGCCCTTGCCCTCTGTAGCAGTATGTTCTTCTCAGCCTGTTGTTTGCTAAACAGATTTGGCTAAAGCTTGTTTTTTAAAAGCCTGCCTGGACAGACTACTGCCATTTGTTCAGAATACGAATGCTTGTGGTTTACCTGAGGTTCCATCCTTGGAGACATTTTTGTCTCAGAGAAATAAACAAATCACTCCTTCTTCCTATTCTACTTTCTCTCCTTTGATCAGCATTATAAAAATTCGTCATGCATTCAGCCAGACAGAACAGCAGCAGAGGTCGCGATTATCTTCCCTAGAAGTTACTGACCTTAAAGTGAAACCTCAGTTTTGCTGAGAGCGTTGGAATGCTAACACTGTTAAGCATAGATATTATTTTCCTGTTTTAAATTTAAAAGGAAAATATGCATACTGAAAATAGTAAGAGTTGATTCTAAACCCAGAAAATTAAGGTCGCAGCATCCGCTTTGTCATGTTGCGTGTTTTGGTTGGGTTTTTTTGAAACCTGTTTTACAGTTTGTGTCCAACTTAACTATTTTATAGTTTGTCATGTGCAAATTTTATTGAGAGAAGCAAATAAATAGGAGCAGGAAGAAACTTGCTTATCAGATGTATAGTGATGATTTTTTTTTTTTAATGTGAGATGCTGTCTAGCACTCAGTTTACTGACTTCCTTGTACCTATACTCAGAAATTATCTGTTCTTAGACTAGTTTATAAAAGCATATATAAAAGCATTACTAATTCCCTACTACATTTCCCATATAGTTCTTCCCTTTGTGGTCTATACTTCAATCTACTAGTGATTTTAATGTGCTTAGAAGGTGGTAAAAATTGCTTCAGAATGTCAAGAAAAATAATAAACTGCCCTTTGGAAATGGTATAGGTATTGGTTTACATGTTTATAAATAAAAACATAAAATATGTACATTTATATATTAGATTTTTGTGCTTTCTATCTTTCATTTTAATTTTCAAGGATGCCTACAAATCTTTAATACTTGCCTGTTGAGATATAAAAATACTATTGTAACTTGATGGCATAAGTAAACGCTATTTTGCAATCAGGTGTGGATGGACATGTAGCAGTGCTGGCTCAAGGCAGGTGATTTTTAATATCAGGAATCATAATCTTGCTGTCCAGTGATTAGTTGGTTTGCCTGTTCTAGAGTATACAACCTGATAGGCCTGTCTTTGAAATCTGTAACTAAACTCTCCTTGAATCTATGGAAGCAGGAGTGGATTTGTAATGTAATGAAAGGGACAGGATAATTTGTAGAGTGAAGAAGTATGCATATATGCAAATTACTTTAACAAAAATAAATTGACTGAAAAAGTGCCATAGAATATACTTTTCTGTGGTAGGTTGTAGTTGATCATAATTTCTTCTTTTCCTAACTCTCTTACTGAAGCTAGCCCTATTTTGAGCAGAAGGCTGGACTAAATGACCTGCAGAGGCCCCAACCAAACTAAATAGTTGATATGATTCCAGGATTAGCAGGTATTGGTTAATTCTACTTCAGAGTGTTTGGAATTTTTTTGTGCTTATTGTAGAGGGTAAATGTAGTTCTGTGATTTAGGGTTTTAGGGTTCAAATAAAAAAACCACACAGTTCCTCCTCTGGTTTTTAATACCCCCTTTTTGTTTGTTGTTTTTAAAGCAAAATTGTTTGTACTAGTAAGTATTTCTAAATTTATTTTTTTCTAGAGCTGCCTTATTATTCATATTTTCCTTTAAATACAAGATGTGTTTTTCAGTGGAAATTGTCCATGCCAGTTGTGAAGGCCTTAAGATTAAGATACAAGTTTTGATGCATAAAACCCATGTCCCTTGTCACCCCGCCCATTTCAGCACAGATATTTCTATTCAGACTTTCCTAAAAGGATATTTTTGTTGTTTCTTCCTCACCCTTCCTACCCTGAGGATTTGGTAACAGTTGTGGAAGTGTTTGAGCAAAGCAAACAATTTAGAATGCTTTGCTTTTGTAAAGTGGCTTTTTGCAACTGTAACTGATGTCTGCAGTCATCTTTTTTGCTCTAATGATGTGTTTCTGTTGTGTGATGAAGGTGGTAAAAAAAAAAAAAAAAAAAAAAAAAAAACATGGAAGGAAAAGAAGTGCAGTAATCCTGACATAGGTTTTCAGTTTTGTGGAACGATGAAGTCCAATCTGAAAGTCAGAGAAACTATATGTCATGTGAGAAGAAACAGGCTAAGGAGCTAAGATAACAAAAGCTATGTAGTTTTTTGATGGCTGGTAATTATTTTGTGTATATTGGAACTGTATCCCTGCCTGGGAAACAAATTGTTAGGAGAAGTAAATGGAGTAGAATTAAAAGCATGTATCGAGAATCCTGCAGTTGTGGATGAGTTTCTGTGTAGAATGAAAGGAATATAATACTGTGTATATCTGCTAGACACAGTCTTTGTTTCCCATTTATGGATGTCAGTTTATAAGCAACATATTGGCTTGTCTGGACGTTTACTGCTGAGAGTGTACTGCCAGCACTGGGAATTCCGGACATCTTTTCAAGATAAGATAGGCATATGATGCAGTAAAGCTCAAGAGTTCAAGTTGGAACAGACAATTTTTTTTTTAAAGCGGTTATTTTCATGTGACTACCTGTATACCCACTACTTCATACACACCTCCTTGTATAGCATAAAATGGTAGATGTTCCCAGATCAGTGTAAATATGTACATGAATGCCTACATATTTCTTCTGCAAATGAAAATATTACAGAGCTAGTTGCTCTTTAGAAATCTCTCACGTAACCCCCTTTTCAGATTAGTCCCTTCACACGCGCACACATGCATTTAATATTTCAAGTTTTTGTATGTTTTAAACTTCTTAGCCTCTTTGTCTACAAAAAATCCCTTTTTCTTTCTTGTTCTGTATACTTGCATGCCTCTTCCCCCCCGCCCCTTGTCAAAGTGGAAGCAATGTTTATTAGATGCTCAAAAGATAATATATTACCAAGAAAAGCCATCCATCTACTTAACTCCACAGATTTGAGAATTACCAGAATTATTTAAATCCTGTGGTGGTGTGATCACACATACAGGACTTCACAGTACATTATCCTCAACTATTACGGTAGGTTATTAGTGTATTTTCATACACTGTTCTATTTAAATAGAAAGGGAATACTTATCCCAGCAGGTAGATACCAGTACAGTTTGTGTGTACACAACTGGGTAATGTTGTCTTACCTCCAGGTTTGATGTAGAAGCAGTTAAGCTGAGTTTCATGCACCAGCTTCCCCTTATACTTCATTTCAGGTTCCCCTGGCTGGTGGCTGGATAGCGGGTGATAGGCTTGCCGAACAAAGGCTTGAAACATTTTAAAATTCCAAGGAGCGTTGAAACAGCTGAACCTGAGTATATTTTCTGTATGTAGTAAAGGTAAATTCCTTTTAGTCAATTGTTTCTTACTTCAGAGTTATTTTATGTAATAGCCTTGTACAGAAGTTTAAACCTGAACGTTACTTTAAATTACTGACAACTTGGTTGTTTAATCTAGAAACTATTTTCTAGCTCTTTTAAACCTTTGCAATATCTCTTGCATTATCCTTCCTTTCCTTGCTCTTCACTCCTAATCCGTTTCTTGTCCTCTGTGCCTTATGCTCAGTTGGAGCCTTCTCCTCCCCCTGTGGTTTTTCAGGAAAACTTGGATTGAGAAGTGAAGATAATGGGCGCCATCCACCCGTCAGCTCATCACCTCACCGAGCCATGACGATCTCTGGTTTGTGTATATCAGCACGGACTTCTCTGATAATATCCTCTTGTGTTTGAAAAAAATAGGTTTATCTAGTAGGGGGTGGACTTCGCTCCTGACATAGCCGGAAAACTTCTCTTGGAATGTGATCTTGCTCACTCGCACTCTTTTATATGTGTGTATATATATGAAAATATTTGTAACCTTCTCTTAAAACATGGAAGATAAATATGTGAGCAAGTGTATCCCACAGCGCATATACAAGCTTCTCACTTCTGTCTAGTATTGATTTAATACAAGCTCTTGAGTGCCTCATCAGCTCTCTCTTCGTCAAAACAAGCCTTAAATCGGCAGTAAACAATACTTTTCAATTATGGAAGGAAAAAAGAAAGAAACCCTTCTCAAGTATAAGATAGCATACCCTTTAAAGGACAAGGAATGTGTTCTATACAGAAACACGGTGCAACTGCTCCAGTGGAATTCCAGTAAGGCTGCAAATGCAGTGTTGCTTTTTTGTCTTAAGTGGCGTACAAACTAGTAACAGCATTGGGTGTAATATTTGCTATCTGCTGTGCTTTAATGGTTGCGGCTGCAGCCCAGCTGTTGTTTTTGTAATGCAGAGCTTGCTTTAATAAAATTTAATAAACTATAAAGTCTTCATATGATAATGTATTGCTTAAAATCAATCTTTTTAAAAAAATGTGGGTTTTACCTGCTAGCTTCATTATTTTGGACATGCAGACTCCTAGGTCTTTTGGAGCCTGTTTCAGTAATCCTTTTGCATAGCAGATCAGTTATTTATAGGAATAAAAAACAACCAGAGATCTTGTAGCCAGAGGAAAAAAAAAAAAAGTAGGTGATGTAAGACACATGCTTCAGGTCAGAAGTCAACCATAAAGGGACTAGGAAGATTCTTTTAGTGCTGGTCATTGTCTTAGGTAGGATATGGACTTTCAGTCTGATGAGCTGCACCAATTCTTTTGTCTCTGTCAAACAAACTGCCTTTCTGTAAAATTTCAGTATTATTTGCTTAATAACGTACAGTGTTAAATCCTCTGCACAGGAATGTGTAGCATCTCTCAATGTAGAGGTTCATGAAATTTCATAATAATTAGAAAAGGAGAGAAATAACATTGGATTTTTATGTAAGGTATCATATGCCTTCCTGCAGTGCTTTGCTGCTTTGTTGTTGTTGTTGTCATCTCTTCTGTTTTTATATTGGTTTCTCTCACATGAATATTTTGTACATCTCTCAAAAAGAAAACAAAGTAGACGTTCAAATTTGCACTGAGAGAGTTGAAAGCTGAAAGAAGGGAGAGACTGAGGAAGCAGAAGATGATTACTGATATGTTTTATTCCTAAAGGATTATGCATGAGCAAGTAAAATACTGCTGACTTCTGAAGCAAAATGAAATATGCACTTCTACTTTCTGTGTGAAAATAATACAATTGCTGTAATGAAAATCACCCAATGCAAAATTCCAAATTTTTATTTTAATTTAAATGTATCTCTATCCTATATTCAGGGATTCAAAATTGCAGGGTACCTCCCAGTGCTGCTATTGTGAAATCTCTAGCTGCTAATATAAAATGAATTTGATAAATGTGGGTTTTTTCCCATTGGATTACAGGTTTAAAACAAGGAAATGCATACTGTTTCAATTGTATTTTCATGGTGACAAACTTGATCTCAGGAATATGTTCTGTTTCTCCCTCTGTACATATACCCACACAGAATGGCCTGTGTGCAAGAAGGCAGAAAAGTCAGTAAACTGCTAATGTTTGTAGTAATCTGAACACTAACTTCAATAGTTAAAATAGTTTTTTAAACATACATGGATATGTTAAAAAAAAAATTACAGCAATCAAAAGAAAAAAGCAATAAGGTAGTTCAAAGAGGTGGTATTTGTACCTTCATGAAAGAAATTACTAAACTGCAACTTTCACAAGGAAAAAGTAGGTCATCTAATACATTTTAAACAATTTTATTAGTACTTTAAGATTAAATTTAATGATCCTTCAGTTTTCAGGCATGTAAAAGTGCAGTGGCCATATGTGAATGATAAAGGGTCCAAGGTGCAGCCATCTACTGAAATTTATCTTGTGAGCACAGTGTGAACCTACCCTCAGCTGGAGTAAACCCATTACTGTTTGCCTGTCATTATGTGAGAACAGTGAAAGTCCTTTCTGTGCCTGTGAAATTGTATTGTATCGCTAAAAATTGTATGTACTTAAAAATTTCCAATGGCAGCTCTACAGATAAGCAGATGTTACTGAAGGCAATATAACAACTGACTGTAAGAGAAGGAATGGCTACAGAGTAGTAGAGAACTTCTTTTTAATGTGTTGAATCTAACATGTTAACAAGCTGTGGCAAATCAATAAAAGCAAATACATAAGATATGCTGTAAATATGAACTAAACATTTGAAATTTCAGGAAGAGTAGCTGGCTTTACCTTTGCCTATTTCTATGTGGATTTTTTTATTCTTTTTCTAACAGTTTCAGAAATAGAGATGGTGTAGGAAAAAATGAAGAAATTGCCTGCCTCCAAAATGATGGCATGTACAGAGTATACAAATGGAAAAATACAAAGGTGTTTTTTTTAAATTCTGTTATCTTATGGTATTTCTTAGGTGTTACTTTTTACAAGAACAAGTACATATATACAAGCAACTTAGACTTTTGTTGTTGCAGGTTAAGAACTTAGTCCAGATCTGCAAATGTATTTCCATTACTTAGGATGTGAAGGTATGCAATGAAGAAATAAGAGATTAAATTGCAACAGTCAGAATTAGAAACGTCATCTATAGTTAAGGTTGCTTATTTTCCTCATGAAGCCCATTTTGAAGTTGTTCATAATTTTGTGGGAGTTAAACCATTTGGGGTGACAGCCTATCAGACTGATTATAGTAAAAATTAAGGTTTCAGGAGAAAACACCATAAAATAACATGCTGTTGAACACCTATTTGAGGTTAAAATATTCTTCCTTCTTTTTTTCCTTCTTTTCTATTTTACTGAAAAAATGGCATCGGCAGAGTTTGGAAAAGAGCTTGACCTTGAACTTGCCTATAGCTCTGGAATTAGAGATGTACTTTGACCTTTGGCAGGTACCTCAGAGATGCATGTTAAAAATCATTGGGAACATATTCTTAGATTTGACTAAATTATAAATGAAAACCATGATGTTCAAATCCTGACGAGTCTTCTACCAACCATGTATGTCACATACAGTAGAGCAGGCTTTATCCCCACAGGACTAGAAGCCCAGATACTCCACAAGAAACATAACAGAAGGTGCTGCTTTTCTTAACCTAGTGGAAGGCAAGATGGAAATAAAAAGGCCAGAAATTGAGAAGGTGAAGGCAGCTCTCCTTCCTGTTCTTTAAAATAAAAGTAAACATTTCCAGGTTGGAAAGGCAGTGTTGTCTCCTCCTCCTTGATTGAGGAGAGTTCTCATTGCTTTTAGCTACTAGGTATGATGTGATGTGCACAGAATCAAGAAAAGAGCATGGTTTCTAGTTTAACCTCTTGCACTTGTGGTAGTGTTATGTTAGTGTGAGCTTTTCTGCTAATAGAAGTTATGGATGTGTATTTAGCCTAGATGTGTGTAATGGTATTTTTGTGTTATGTTCAGATGATTCCTGCAGATCAGAGCCTGGTTTCATTTCAGTGCATTGAAGACATGTTTTATGGTTTGCTGTAGAAAGTTAGCAGAGAATATAGAGCACTGTTAAGCTAATACAGGTAATAGCTTCAGATGTTGAGGAGTTGCGTTTCTTTTCCACTGAGCCAGTCTCTGATGGAATTTTTTTCACAGGAAGGATGCTTTTGTTGACTCAGGGTATTTGGATTTAGTTTTTAGCATTGCTGCAGACTTCTTCCCTTACCTTTCTAAAGTCGGTATCTATTTTTTTTCTATAGCAAAAATGGATCAGTACTTTCACCCACCATTTGTTTGTCTTAATACCTCTTCACTTAGCTTTTATACTCCTTGAGTGAGATTGTTTAATCATTTCCATTACAAAAGGCAGTGGAGCTCCAGTCCATTGTGAAATAATAATGAGAACAACCTGTTATTTAAGAACAATGTATAAATAAGAACAATAAAGGATTTATTAAGAACAACTTGTTATTTAAGAAATTGATAGTTTGGCATCTACAGACTTCCTGCCTTAATTTCAGTGTCACGCATCATCATGATTTAAAAATTATTTGGAACTGATGATGCAATGGCAGGGGATGTGACTAGAAAACCAGTGGTGGGGAGAAAAAAATAAATGCAGTAAGCCAGATGGATCATAACATAGATGCTATTCCTGTGTCGTGACTAAAAATTTCTTGTAGCATCAACAGAATGCAATTTTAAGGGAAATCTTGCAAATTCAGTTTGCCTTTGGGCTCTTTTCCAAAAAGTAAAGAACCTGCTGATGGACTCTTACATCTGCTGAGCTTTATGGAAATAAATGGATCAATGGGCTTTAAAGTTTCCTACAGTACTAATACAACTTTAGCTTTGAGGCTATTTAAGGGGCATTCCAGTGAGCCAATCTTTTTTATTATGTCTGCTACAGAATTTATGTTTTTTTCATAAAGAATTTCTAATAAATTTTGATTAAAGATCTGGCTGAAGTCAGGCTATCACATTAGAGCCACAGAGGTGATTTAATAAATAATCCGCCATGTCCGAATTGTGCATTTTTTTGCCTTATGAAATCAGAAATATTTCCTGTCTCTATCTGGAAGTCTGCAAATTCGTCACCCAACTTCGATGACTGGTAGAAGATGGCAGGGATATTTCAGGGTCCATCCTATTAACAAAAAATTGTTCCTTGTGTTGTTTTTTAAGGCACAGTTCCAGGCACAATTAGGCAGATGGTGGTAAGGAATGTATTCTTGACTTCAGTAGTGTTGCCAATCATTGCCCACTCTCAAACCAACTGTTTTTGGGGAAAGGGGTTTTGAGGGGCTTTTGCATTTTATTGGGGCTTTTGTGTTGTATATTTTCTTGTTATTGTGGGGTGGGTTTTTTTTAAGAAAGTTGCTTGAACAGTTCCCTCCTCACTTGAATTTGAGTGGTCACGCTGAAAAACGGTTTTTCACTCTCCATGTGTGATCATCAGTTTGCATTAAGATGTCTCTGAGCAGGATTCTTTTCCCTTTAATAGCTGGCTTTTCTTCCTGCTTGTTCATATATAATGTTTTAAACATTTGAAATAACGGAAATACCAAGTCAACTTTTTCCCTGTCTATATTAAAAGTTCCCCGAGTAAGTAGATCCAGGACCTTTATCAACCTTTAAATGACAGAACAATGTCTGATGATCTGACAGGTTGGTTTTTTCCAGCAGCTTTTTAGGAATTTAAGTTAAGCTCGTATCAAAATACAGGTTTTTGTTGTTTGAAAAAACTCTTACCTTGCTTCAGTTTCTTGGCATTTTTGTGAGTGGGACATTATAAAAATTTTGGTTCCCCTCTAAAAACTTCCAGAAATAACAGGATATGTCTAAGCTGAATTTCTATTATTTAGAAACAAATATGTTTCTTTTATATATATTTTGTATTGTGCTGCTTTACACAAGGTAGAGAAGCAAGAGACCTGAAAGTTCCACTCCTGGTGATGCGCCATATCACTATCAATATGGTATAGTAGGACGAAATTTATTTTTTTTCTAGTGTTTTGTTTTTGAATACCTATATAGCTAAGCAAAATAATGTGTTTGAAATAACTTTAGGGCTGTAAAGAACTAAAAGAACTTTAAGGCTCCTAAACTAGCAAATGCCAAAATTAAGGCTGCTTGTGCAATCTCTCTTTTTTACTTACAGAATTTTAAATTATGTGTTCATCTTCTTTTGCAATAAGGACTTTGCTTCAGTTGTCAAATAGTCTGAATGGTGTTCATGTAAAGAGCAGCTACTCAGTATTCTGTTTTTTTCCTCATTACTGATATGTGGGTCTCTTGCTTTGTTATATACCACTGAAGTTCTGCACTAGGGACAGAACTATTAATATTTTTTTTCTTGTTGTTTTCTGTGATACTAATTAGTGTAATAGCTGATAACTCATGGATAAGCTGAACTGTTGTACCTTGCTCAGATTAGAAATATTCTTACCATTTTAGAAACTGGGATCCTAGGGCAGAGCAGTAACAATTACAGAGATCAATTAAATGTAGGGTGTCCGACTTTAAATTACTCGGGTCTAATTTTTCCAATGTATTTATCATTCATATGTTCAAAAACACTTCTAACAGACTTTGATTGCGATTATAAGTAGCTGGTGTTTTTGCAGGTTGTACACTAAAACCTTACACCCAGGTCTAGGACCTCAAATCAAACGCTGGGAAATGAAACGTACAGTCAGTGGCACCCAAGATGACATTCCACAACTTACGTATCATTGCATAATATCTCTGGGGCAGTGTCAGAGATGGAATTTAGCTTTTCAAGATAGCGTGCAGCTGCCTTAGCTGCAGGGTTTTTATTTCTTCTTTCCTTTGTTGCAGTCCTCTCTTGCTTTATGCTGCAGAGCGCAATGTAGAGCTTCAACAGGCAAGTCTCCTTCACTACTTGAGCCTGAGCAAAGTGGAAGGACCATCATATGCTTGTATCGTAATTGCAAAGACAGTATCGTGGACAAAGGGATCACATTTGCATTGAAGTAGAAGATAACAAAATCAACAAGGAATGCTTTAATTCATGGTTTTAAGAGCTCATAGATTAAAATTATTATTGTGCATATAACCTAGTTTGGTTCTGTTTTCAGTAGGTCCTGCAGAATGGAGGCTGCAATATTCTAAGAAGTGCTACTAGAAAAAGAAATGCAAGCATTGATAGTTCACTGAATAGTCAAATATTACATGAATGGTAGATAGCAAAGAGAAAAGATGACTAACATAAAGGTGTCTAGCTATGTTGTAAGATATGCATAGAGAAACTGCTTTTTAATATAGCCAAGTGTGGATTTACATATTCAGGAGCAAGAGCCTAGGCCATATGTAGGGAATAAAATACCTTAAGCAGCATGATATCAAGAATAAAACTTGAAAGTCGAAGAATCATTTTATTTAATTATTTATAATACCAGCACGTGTAAAACAGTTTCTAGGTACAGGGAAGCCTCTAGTCAGTAGTTATGATATTTCTGTATTTACTTTTACCACACTTAAATACTGTATGCAGTCTGTGGAGCAATAGCTTAAAAATAGTATGTTGCAGGTACACTGAAACCAAAACTTTGGTAATGGAAATGTCTGTCCAAGAGACAAAAATCTAATAGCTGGAAGTTGAAGCTGGACAAATGAAGAGTAAAATAAATAATCCTAGAGAAATGCCTTCCTTTTTAATAGGATACTTAGCATGAATTATGAGAGTTGATAAGAAATTCTTCATCATCATAATAAAGAAATGTTTCAGATTTTGAGAGGTTAGAAATTGTCATCTATAATTCTGGTAGATAGCAGCTGTCAGCTTCTGCTTATAAATAGTATCAAGTGCTCTAGTGTTTGTGAGGACGGGAGAAATCCGTAGCCAAAAAATGAAAATTGTAAGGCGGAAGCTGTAGAATTGGCTCTGAAGTCGTGATTTAAAACTTAAATAGTATACTTCCTGAAATTCAATCACTGAGCTATGTTAAAGGAGCTTCACAGATTTTGTTAAAATTTTTCTGGTTTCATTTATGAGTAACCTACCTTTTTCAAATTCTAAAAATTCTAAAGACTGATATCCCTTAATATTTAATAATTTCAATTAATTGATTTAAGTAATTAATTTAGCTTATTCCCATTCAGTATTAATTGTATCTTGTTGATTTGATATCTGCATTATATCCTTCTAGTTTTGTGTAATCTTGTTAACAACATCATAACTTTGGTGCCTTTTTAAAATTTTCTTTAATGTGATCAATTTATTACTAAATCTCATTTCTTTTACTAAATGACTTCAGAACTATTGAAAGTGGATGAATAGATGTGTATCATCTTGTCAGTATAAGAGCAGCTGTCCTTATTGGGCTTTTGTTAGATGCTTTTCATGTAACTGGCTCACTTGGTTAGCAGAAGATACTTGACTGATTTGTCTTTTCTTTTTCTGTTTTTTTACAATAATCTCATCTTGAATAACTTTATAGCTGAAGCTAGGCTTAAAAGTTATTTAATACTTCCCCTTTTGTGCAGCAGTAGAAGAATTTGCTTTGTGCGTCTGCTGGTTAGTGATTCAGTTGTGCCTCCGCTCTTTCATGATTCATTTTTAACATGTGAACATTTTAGTGAAATTACCGCTCTACAGATGATACTTAGATCAGGATTTCCTTTTTGTCAAACAGTCTGATAGAGATGGAAGGCGGATAAAAGTAATCTGTTTAGATTTAATCCTGATAAGACATGCAGTGTTTTCATGCTGGTAGAAAGCTTGTAGTGAAATTTGTATTATATGTGTATTTAGTTTTTATTAGTGGAGAGCGTGCCAGCTTCCTAGCTTGACAGTTACAGTTCATAATCATCTTAGGTTCTTGTGCTGGTCCTGGGGTTTTATGTGTTGTCATCCACATAAAAAAATTTTTTTGCCATTTTGTGTTCACCATTCATCAAGAAGATGGCCATTAATACACATTTTTACTACTATTATTTACATTTGTTTCCTTAAATTTAGATTATAGCAGAATATACTACTGTAGTATGAATTTACACCATGGTTACTCCAGGTGATGAGCAATACAGTAGTGTACTTTGGATACCTGGTATCTCAGATTTCCACCAAATTATTGCCTTCTCACTGGTACATCATTCTTCCATGCGTGAAAGAGCTTGGAGTACGTTGTGCCACAACAAATGGAGCGGCAGTGTGATTATTTCTCAGTGTATTTCTGAAGTGTTCATCTGTTCTGGACAGATGGGAGAAGTGTGGAAGGAAGAAGGCAAGGACTGTCCACTTCTGAAAGATTTCACTACTGAATGGGTGAACTGTAAGCTCAGAGGATGTTGGGTTTTGGGTATAGCTTGCTTGCAGCTGTACTTCCCAGTCTGGGTTGAAAATACCATTTAGCTGAGGTGAGAAAGTAAGCGTTTGTACGTGGGCGGGTGGGTTTGAAGCTCAGCTGACATCTAGGCTAAAGGTCTCTGGATCTGCAATATCCTGACTTAAAACTTCAGTTAAGATGTGATATATTTTTGGGTGGTGGTTTGGTCTGGTGGGACAGGCAGTAATTATTGTCCTTATTCTGTGGTCCGAAATGGGTGTGCATTTGTTTGAATTGTATTTCAAAATCGTAGTTCTAGTTCTGTAAAATATGAAATGGTCTTTTATACTGGTAATCAGACAGTTTACCTGTGTTTGTCACTGAGTTGAGGTAAACTAGCTTGTTTCTGCTGTTGATTCCAGTCTTTCAACTTTTAATGGCCAGAAACACTGCAATATTTCCATGGGACTGTCAGCTTTCAAATTTATTAGATATTCATAAATACTCTATGACATGTTTGATGAATTGGCCAAAAGGTGAAGCTGCTCAACCTGTCTTGCATATTGGTGATGCCACCAGCTGTGGCAGACAAAAAAAAAAAAAATTGAGAGGATGGACCAGATGGCCAAAGTTTCATCAATACTCTTCTGCGTTGGAGATTCTTTCACAACAAAGGAGAATCTTGATTAAAACAAATTTGACTTGTGTGGGGTTTTCAGTCTGCTTGCTATGTTGTTGCATTGAAGAATATAGGGTTACTTGTAATATGGACAAGTTTTCAAATGTTTTTTCAGAAGGATGTGTGGTTTTGCATAATAGGTTGGCGGTTTGGAACCTTATGTATTGTTCACATACTTTTCTAAAAGTTTGCAGTTTATTATTGGATGCTTCTTGGAATGTGTTAGAATATTAATGTCTATTTTAAATGCATATTTTAACATTAATATCTATGTCACAAAATGGAGATTATTTGTACAGTTCAGGTCAGCTCTTATGTTGCACATTTGTAGAACCACTGGCGCATATTATGTTACTTGCCTTTTTTTAGGTGAATAATAGAAATCATCGTCACACTTGACAAAAGTTAATCATAAAAAGGACTGTACATCTTTTAAAAGGTATTTATTGTATGTCTACAGGATGGCTGTTTGTTTGTGGGGTTTTTTAGGCTTTTCACCAGTATGCTGTATTAAACAGCTGAACCATTTTTAGCTGTATAGAAGGCAACACATGGCTGAAAATTTGAGAGGGAATGTCTTACAAACAGCTGTACATTTGTTTTCTTTCCAAACATTAACAAAGCCAACTTATACTACGTATGCCACAGTTTTGGTTCTGTGGAATTGAAGTGATTGCTTTTGGATTCTGATAATATAAGGAAATATTACATCATCAGGGTCAGTGTTGCAGTTGTTTTTAAACAGGTACTCAATCCATTTATGCCCCTTTCAAATAAAATCTAGCCCCTACTGTGTTTGAAGATATGTTAGGAATCGCCTAGGAATCTTAGAAAGATTAAGGGAAAACTCTTGCCTGCAGTATGGTAGCAGGAGGAAGGGGGAAGAAACACAGTAGCTACCTGTTTGCTACCATGTCATGTAAAGGGAGCATGGATCTTACACCAGGTTGCAGTGATAGAGGGGAAGATCTGTGTTAAGCCTTTAAGTGCTTCTCCCTTCCTCTTCTCACAGCAGATTTGTGCCTAAGGTTAAAACCAGGACAGTTACCCTGACAAATGTGGCAGATTGTTTTAAGACTATGTTGTGGATTTATTCCCAAGCTATTTTACCAGAGCTGTATAACGTGGTTGTGAGTGGAAGAAAGCTCCCTGTTTGTGATGATTGTGGAACCTGCACTAACTACAGTTCCATTATGGCTATTACCATCATGATGGTTTCATTAGCAGTGTGTATGTTTGAGAATCTTGAAGTACTAGTAAATTTAAATCTGTCATTGCTGGGCAAAGCTGCAGGCACTTATTTTAGTGGGCATCTGAACTTAGATATAGGTTTTCTAATCCTGGGGCTGGCTGCAGATAATTACTTCTTTGGTGGTGAAAATAATGGGCAACATTATAGGAAATCTACAGGGAGGCAGAGGTGTGTTCTTACAACTCTTAACAAATTTGATGATATATCAAGATAGACCTGAATGTTGTTGAAAACTAAGCAGATCTTTCTTCCTTACATATGCGTGCAACACTACTTGCAGTATACTAGCCACTGGACTCTAATGGATATGATAGGACAACTGAAAAAAATGACAGAGGAAAAGGTTTTAAAGAAAAAAAAACCTCTGGTTTAGTGTTCTGAAGAAAAGGATCAAATATCTCTGCCTTTATTGAAGGTTCAAGAGCTTGTAATTTACATCCTTAGACATATGCCTTTGATCTTTTTTGATTTTGGAGGATCTGAGGTGTCATGTTTATAGATGGGGAAAACATAAGACAGAAATAAATTTAAAAATTTCTTTACAGGTCACTTTTAAATATCTACCAGGTAGAATTGCTGTTTGAGAAGATGCTCATAGTTTGTGTTTGATGTGCATTTACAGTGTCCATATATGGGATTTGGTTTTATGATAAGGAAGAATGCCAAAGAATTGCAGAGCTCATGAAAAAGTAAGTGATGGGTAAACAAGACTTTTTGTGCTTTTTTAATGTATGTATTTCTGTACATACATGCACATTATATTACTAGGATGGTCATACCTTTCTGCTTTAAACCTATATTTATAGATTTTTGTTGCAAGTAAAGTTGTCAAGCCTGCATTTTGTATAATCAGAAATAAGTCACTGTATTGCAATGCTTTTTCATAATTTGCTGTGCAGCTTTCCAGCTACATCAGAGTGTAACAGTTCATCTGATTTATTTCCTGATGACTCAGAGATCTGTTTTGAAGAACTGTATTCTTTGGGGTTTTAATATATTTCTCAGTTTGGGGAGATTTTCTTTTTTAATTTTGCTGTTACCTTTTTTCTTGTATCAGTGTAAGTGCGGGCCATCATGAAGGCATACTGTAATAATACTATTTCTGTCATTTTTATCCTGTTTCTACATTTTGGCTGAATTCCTGCTTCCTCATTTCCTAGCAAAATGTACAAAATTTGCCTTGTTTTTGGAATATAAAGCAAGACTTTAATTAGCTTTTAATTCATTACTTTTATGTACATAATAATATTATTTTATACATGTTATATAATCTTTAATTTTGCAGTCAAGTCAGAGATTAAAATTTCAAAAAGAACTGTATTCTCAACTGTATTTTAATATCATGGATAGTTTTTTCACTGTCACTGTTTTCTTCATGTGTCCAGGATGGACAGGGCTCACTCTTCTGTTCTACCCTCTGGTTGGCCTAATGATAGGCTTGTTTGCAATGATCCCTTTCTTATGACTATATTCTGCAGGTTTTCATGTTTGTTTAGAGGTGGAAGGAGCTGAAGTCTTACAGATTTTATCAACATATGCAATCTAAATTTTTTAGAGCTATAATATGGAGGATATAGTAAAGGGGCCCAACAGGAGCAGGCAGAGATGGGATATACCGGTTGCCTGCAGTATATAGAGTTGGACATATCATTGTGTCACAATTCTTTTAAGGGACAGGAGGGATGACATAGAGCCAGGTCTTTGTCATCCCAAGAAAAGCCATGGGAGGGGGATACAGTCAAGCTTGACACCATTAGGTACTAACAGAGCGCAATGCAAAGGCACTGTCAGACCTGTGAATCTCTCCTTTTCAGGTCATCTGTCCCAATCTTAACAGCTTCTGTAGCCAGAAGCATGCTGAGGAAGCGACATCAATTTTGATTGCCAAAGTTACCAAGTGCCCAAAAGCCCATTTATGTGCCCTGCAGTACAAGTCCAAGCAAGGCTCATCCTTGCACATCTCGATCCATTGCAAAGTGCTTTAACTCTTCTGCCACTATGTTCCAGATAGGATTTGTTACAAAATACTGGATGGAAAGGTAGTCATGTTTCCTCTATATCTCTTTTTGAAGTAATACCTGCTGCTTTTCATTTTGCAGTGACAAAACATTGTGAAACACAGACTGTGACAACAGTGGGGGTTTGTGGTTTTTCTGTATAACCAACAGCTCTAAAATAAGGCAGTTGTGACCCAAGAAATAATTGATGGGGATGAATTTACAGAAATAAGGAATGAACCCTAGGAAACCCAGGTTTTTGACAGCTAATTTTAGTTAACTAGCTCAAGTTTCCGTTGGTGGTGATTAGGTACTCTCAAACTGGTAATTTACTACAATAAAAACTAGTTTTCAGAGGATTCATGGAATTGTAAACCACGTGTAGTGGTTTATAATAGCAGTGTTTCATATAGATAAAAGATGTCGTCGCTCAGCCAATTGGCTGCCTGTTTTAATTCTCAGCATTCTACAATAATAAAACAGCTGGGGCAGGAAATTGGTCATTTGCTAGTAGTTAATGACTGATTTGTGTGTGTTTGCCATCCTCCACCACCAGCAGAACTGAATAACACTATAAATTCCCTGCTCCTTCTGGGTATAGAAATTGTGACTAATTTACGGAAATTTTAGCCTATGGCCTAGTGTATTCAAGATTGGAGAAAATGAATCTCACGCCTGGTCGAATTATGTTTTAATATAGATCTTCTAATAGAGTTTTTTTTACACGTTTTAATGCAGATGGGGGGGGAAATGAAAATATTTCTGTTTAATTATTGTAAAGTAGTTGTGGTTAAAGTTTTTGTTTTATCTGTGTTTTGTCTTGTATATTTTCCTCTCACCTCCAACTTTCAGCCTAACTCAGCAGGAACAATTCAAAGCACAGCAGGGCACGGGAGCAGGAGTGTCCCCAATGATCATGAATTCTTCTAATAACAAAGAAGTGGATATCTTACGGATGCTTACTAAGGCCAAAGATGAGTATACCAAGGTGAGACTTGCTGTCTATAAAAAGAGGACGTTTCTTTTTGGCGATACTATGATGCCAACTTGCTCACACTTCACATTTTAAAACATACAAGGTTTGGGATTGTTTTTAAGTAGTTTTCCTCAAAGTGAAACTGATTTTGGACAATGTGCTCTCTCATTTTGTGTAGAGCTGGCTGGTAGAAAAGTTTTGTTAGAATTTGCGGAAGATTCAAAAGAAATCAATGCTGTCACTAAAAACTTCTGAAAGGAGAATATGTATATGATTGATTATTTGTTGAATACTAGGGGGTAAGAACAAGTATAAATTGGCTTTCGTTTTGACCCTTGGAGCTCCTGTGCTTATTAAGTAGCACCTGGAAGTTGCATCTTCTTTCTGGGTGGAGTATTCAAACCTGCCAATAGTTTCTGTGGTTTGTACAAATAACTTCCTTCAGAGAAGACCTTTAACAGTGAAGTTACTGCTTTTAATTGTGGTTGTTAGCTACTTTCAAATACTAATGGAAGGAAATGAAAAGGTTGAAATGTAGTATGATTTCAGCCCATGTGCTGCTTTGGTCTTCTGAGGCTTCTAAATAAAGAAGTAACTAATGGACTAATAATGTTCTCTGTTATTGAGCAATCAAAAACGTTTTACTTTGGGGAATAAAAATCTAATAATTTTAACTATTCATATATACACTGCAAATTGTTAGAGGGCCTGCAGGTTCCTACTGCTGTTTCCTGTATTTTGTATGTGTTGTCATGCAATAATAAAGCTCATAAGTGTTCTGAGTCTAGAAATATATATATATAGCTTAAACATAAGCAATTTAAAGAGAGAAAAAGTTATTTTTCTGAAATGTGGCTACTAATAAGATCCTCAAAGATAATAGCAAACTGTTTGAATTATGATGAAATGTAGCCCTTTTTGTTGTGGCATAGCTTCTTTTGAAGCTTAGGACCTTCATATTTTCTGTAATAGGGATTTAATGTATTATAGTGGACAAACACCTCCAAAACCTGGTATCTTTTCTGTGTTTTAATGCTGAAACAGTATCTAGTCTTGGCATAAAATAGTGTGATTTGAGATACTATGAAATGCGTAAGCAGTTTTCATTAAATAACCTCAAAAATACTGTAAATGGAAAACTGGAAAAATACTGAGCTGTCTTCAGATTCTATGAGGAGGAGGAAATAAATTAAAAAGATTTACCTTCCATTTCTACATTACCACACAGAAAATCAAGACAAAGGAGAGGAAATTCTGTTGTTTAAATAATAGGTTTTTTGATTATTTTTTTTCCCTGCAGATAAGATCATCTGCAAATTTGCTTCTTGTTTCATCTTTAATCTCTCTGCATTTGAGGGATGGCTAAGGAAATAACATGAAAATTTATTCTTCGTCTGGGATATGAGTGCTAGGAGTATCTGACCGCTTAAGTACTGGATATGTGTTTTTTCTTGTTTTGTTAGTAATATAAAATTAAGAAGGGTGTGATAAATAAAGGCAATGACAACCTTTTTTTTATTTAATGTCAATATGTTTCAGAGCAGTCATGCTTTTTGGCTGCTTTATGACATCTACTTCCTTGTCAGTGTATGTCTTATGAGTTACAATGCTGATGTGCTGAAATCAGTTATGAAATATGTTATTCTCCTTTTTGAATTCTGTGTGGTTTCAGAGAAGAGGGTATTTTAAAGTGTTGGGAGCTGTAGAATAAGAACATCAATTTTCAAAGTGTCTAAGAAATTTTGCTCAATTTTCAAGTCCTATGATGAGATTTTTTTTTTAAGAATGTAAATGAACTTTCAAGGGTGTATCTTATTCCCAAATCAAGTTACAGATTTAGAGGTTACATGTAAAATAAAACACATAGCCTCCCCCCTCCTTTTTTGTATTAATAGAGCTTTAAGCTGCTAAACCACTACAGTATTTTTTGAAAAATATACCTCTTATGCACTTGCCTTCTCTTGTTCTCTGGTAAGAAGTGTTATTAGCTGGCCTCATAATGATAGCTAGGGAGATAAACAGTTGAAGAGCTGCTAGGGTACTGATGACAAAATGTGTTTCTCTTGTTCTACAGGACAAGCCCTGGTTTTAGCTCTGTGCTGCACAGTTCTTCTACAGCATCTACCCATTTACTACACCATCTTTGATCTATTAAAGGTCAGATTAGGTGGACATCTTTTGTCTGGTTGATGTGCCCAAAATACTTGAAGCTTCCTTCTTCATTACTAAGGACACACATCCATTTGATAAGAACATCATTTCTGGTAGCGAGCAAGCATGGCCTCTGGACTTCTATTTCTGTTCCTTGACTGCTTCTTCACTGTCTTTCAGCAAAATGTTCTGATGGTACTGCGCTGTCCAAACAGGAACATGGTTTCTAAGTTTTCAGGTGCCTTAGCTTTTGATTTGTTAACTGTGTGAAAGACTTGATAGTAGGATCCAGAAGGCCTAGCTTTCCTGAGGGCACTGTGCCATACTCAGCCTGGATGATGCAGAGTCTACGCTACTATTCTTGAACAGTCTGAATTGGTTCTGTATGTCTCACTTAAACAGGGCTCTGCCTGGAAATCCTTGCTGCTACTGCTCTTATTTGAGACAGTTCTTGTTCCCCTTAGTTCCTCTCTTCTGCTGAGCACCTTGTACGCTTTCATGTGACTGTTCATTAATGTCATCTTGTGGCTGCTTTACATCAGCTAGGTAGAAATCCCCAGTTTCCAGGACTTTTTAGCTCTGCACTCAAGCTCTGACAACTTCAAAGTCTTCTTCATCACTTTCAACAGGGAAATCTATCTGCAAAGCTCTTCTAAGTTCCATCAGGTCTTGGCTGACCTTCTTTCCTTGTATCAGACCTTCTAGCATCTCCTCCTTGTACTTCACAGGTCTGTGCAGCTCACATGCCTCAAAGTCAGGTTTTTGCTACAGAGCATGAGATTGGGATGTGACATGGTATATGCTTCAGGAGAGCTGCAATACTGAGGTACAATGCTTGTCCGTTGTCTGCTTCCTCTGACAATGTCTTGTTCATCTTGAGCTTCATATTGTACAGGTAGAATATGAAATCTCACAACATAGAGCAGTTGTTTGCCTCAAATGTCTGTGACTATACCAAACTTGCCTAAAACGTCCTCAGTGATGGTCTTGTTCTTTTTGACTGACATTCACCACATATGTCCATTTTTTTTCCAATGTTGCTTAGCTTTTCTTTGACTTGATCTTAGAACCTTTTGATTTCTTATGTGTCTTTTGTGGGAGCATAGCTTTGAACAAGACGCATGACTAAAGGACAGACCTGCGAAGCAAGATGTAGTAACCGTCAAGCGTTGTAGCTGATGAGTACTCTTCTGGTTCTGTCACTAAAGAGCACGGTGACATTTCTTTCATCCTGCTTTTTGCTGTTTGATGATGATGGCATCTGATATCTTCTTTACCTGTCCACCTGACAGTTGCTTAAAATGTCATGCTGTTGCTCCTAACCTACTCATCAGCAAGGCCATGCTGCCAAATGACCTTATATTCTGAGCTCCAATAGTTACAGATTCCTTTGAAATCATCACAGGCTTTTTTTCTCTTCAGCATACTTCTCTGTATCTGATACCAGCCCACTAGCCATGTTACCAAATCATGGGAATGAAACCAAGTCAGAGCAGTGTCATTCTCTATAGACCTTTGTGTATACTGCTGTTCATTTTGCTGAGGAATTTGGTCTGAAAAATGTTCATATAGTGATAACTCTGTTAAACTCTACTGCTTCTCACCTCATTTTTATATGCTTAGTTCTGTGATCATGCAGAGTATAACAGTGGAATCTAAGGTACTTATGGTTTCTGAAGAATTCAGCCTATTAAAATACCCTGGGGAAATAAGGGTGTTATTTAAATTCTGCAGAACTCATTGTGAAATATACAAGAGTATGTTATCCATCGTGTTAAAGAAAAAAAGTTTAAATACATGCTTATACGTTTTTTGCCCAAAAAGCTATGCTGAAAAATAGCAATAAGAAGGAGGTATATTGAAGAAAAGGCAGCACCATTAGAAGCAGAACAGTTTGTGAGAAAAAAGCTATTTAATCTTACTGAAGTGTGGTTTTGGTCTATGTAATATCATGTAGGATCTACCCAATCTAAAAAAGAAAATTATCTTCACTTGTTTTAATATAGATCAAATATGGCCTATAGGAAGCACTTACTTGGACTATGAAAAAAACTTTCATGTGATAATTAATTAGGTAAGATGCTTAACTATCATTAAGTGAATGAGAGACAACAGAAGTCACCAGTCAAACTGGGTGGGAAAGTGATTTAAGAATATTCAGTCATTTGTCCTAGTGTATTTAAAATTTTTAAAAAGCTGATGAGGTTGCAGAAGGCTTCATACTAGGACATTGTTAAGAGTCCATATGAACTGCCTGGAAATGATGAGAAAATAAACCTTGTAGAAAACAACAATGACAAAAAAATTAAGTTACTCAAATTCAAGGATAACAAAGTGTAAGCTTGGAAGAACCTAAGAAAACAATTTGTTTGAGCAGTGCATTGATAAATTTAACTCAGAGCTAATAAATGGAAAGGAAACTTTTCCCTAGTATAAAAGCTTTAATAGTTATGTTAGTGTTGTAGGCTTGTCTTCTATACTGTTTTTTCATGGCTTCTTTCTGTTACGATTTTTCATAGCAATCCGTTCATAACTATTTTAAGTATGAATTGCTTAGCAAAACTGAAACTTCAATTAAGTGTAGATTTTTGTCAAGTGCTTCCATTAATCAAGCTTTGAATCATAGAGAAGGGAGGTAGGCATTCACTAGCTTTAGAAGAAAAGTGTTTTGCTTACCATGAATTTATTTGAATTTTGGGATATCTTTAGTCATCAAACTTGCACTGCACTGTGAGATAGGTAGCAAGGCTCTGGTTGAATGAGATACCACATTCTAGTAAAATTATTTCTTTGGTTTGGTTGTGTGGTTTTTTTTCCCCAGAGAAGGCAAAAAGTGTAGCTGAGTTAAACATATTTACATGCTGAATGTGGCCTACTCAAATTAGCCATGAGGCACTTGCTGCGTGGTTTTATATTTAACTGAAATTCAGTTTTGCTGTGAAACTCTGCATTACTGGCAAAATCAGTATTTTTTTGTTCATGTTTTTTTCCAATCTAGTGCTTGAGGAAGTTTCTTGCTTTATGCAGTAGGAGTATAGCAGGAAAGAAGAGACAGGTGCTTGTTCTTCAAACTAAATAGCTAACCACCCTATGGCATGATTGTCTGTGCATGCCTTAAAGTTATTTCTAAGAGCAACATTTGAACTAAAAATTGTTACACAATAGAGAAAAGCCAGGTATGTGAGTGGAACTACACTTCTACTTTGCAAGATCATGTCTTCAGAAAGTCATTGCAGAAATCTGTGACTGTCTGAACACCCACAAGATGATTTTTCAGCAGAGACTCACAAAATCATTGAGACTGGAAGGGACCTCTGGAGATAGTCTAGTCCCACCTCTCTGTTTACAGCAGTATCAGCTAAAGTGGGTTGCTTAGGCCCATGTTAAGTCAGGTTTAAAATATCTCCATGGACGGAGACTCCACAACCTGTCTGGGCTACCTGTTCCAGTATTCAAACATCCTTAAAGTAAAAAAGTTTTTTCTTAAGTTTAAACAAGATTTTCTATATTCTGGTTTTTGCCTCTTGTCTTCACTGGGCACCACTAAGAGTCTGGCTCGGTCGTCTTTACTTTTTCCCATCAGGTATTTATACACATTGATATTATACCCTGAGCCTTCTCTTCTGGAGACTAAGCCTCTCTTTGCTTTACAGGTGCTTACACAGACTTTCAATGAATTCACTTATGTGTGTCTGCATCTTTCTTGTGCTGGGAAGCCCAGAACTGGATGTAGCACTGCAGTGCTCAGTAGACGGGCCTAACCAGTGGTCTCACCAGTGCTCAGTAGAGGTGAAGGATCACCCCTCTTGATCAGCTGGCAGTGCTCTGCCTAATGCAACCCAGGATGCTGTTGACCTTCTTTTGCCATAAGGGCATGTTGCTGAGTTGAATACAACTTCTTGTCCACCCAGGTCCATTTCTGCAAAGCTGCTTTTCAGTCGGTCAGCACCAGCCTGTACTGCATGGGGTTATTCTTCCTCAGTTTCCCTTTGTTGAACTTCATGTTCCTGTCAATCCATTTCTCGAGCCTGTCAAGGTCCCTCTGAATGGCAGCACAACCATCTGGTCTATTAACTACACATCCCTGTTTTATATTGTCTGCAAGCCTGCTCTGCCCCATCATTCAGGTCATTAATGGAGATGTTAAACAGTATTGACCCCAATGTCAAACCCTGATGTACATCACTAGTGACTGGCCTCCAGCTGGACTTCATGCCAACAATATTTTGAGTCCAGCAGATCAGACCGTTTTCTATCCACCTCACTGTCCACTTACCTAGTCTACATTTCATCAGTTTCTCTTTGAGGATGTTATGGGAGACAGTATCAAAAGCCTCGCAAAAGTCAAGGTAGACAATAGCCACTGCTCTCCCATCATCCACTGAGCCAGTCATCTCACTGTAAAAGGCTATTGGGTTGATCAAGCATGATTTCCCCTTTGTAAATCCGTGCTGGCTACTCTCAATCACTTTCGTGTCCTTAATATGTTTAGAAATGGCTTCCATTAGGAAGCCATTTGTTTCATCACCTTCATAGGGATCAAGGTCAGGCAAACTGGCCTGAAGTTCCCCAAATCCTCCTTCTTTCCCTTCTTGAAGGTAGTATGGACACTTGTTTTCTTCCAGTCCTTGGGAACCTCGCCAATTGCCATTACCTTTCAAAAATAAAGAGTGGTTTCACAATGAGAGAGGCAGCGCTCTCAGCTCTTATGAGCGCATGCCATCTGGTCCCATGGACTTGTGTATGTCCATTTTGCTTACATGGTACGTGACCTGATCCTCCCATACCGAGGGTAAGTCTTCATCACTCCAGACTTTCCCACCAGCCTCAGGGGCCTGGGATTCCTGCGGGCAAATGTTGCAAAGAAGGCATTGAGTACCTCCTAGAGCCCCTTGAGTCTCTCAAGAACTCAAGTTCTGTTTTACTGAGCAGCCTTGGAGCAAGTGTGTCTTTGTTTACTGTTACGGTAGGTGTCAGAAATGGATTAAATGATTGGTTTTGTATATTTGAGAGTGAGGGTTATTTTCTCACCTAAGATATCTGCATTCTGAGGAGTTTGTCTCAAAGTTCTGGAAAGGACACTGACATTTTCATCATCGCACAGCAGTGGCTCTGCTGTGTGTCCGTATGGCAGTCTGTCCAGTCCAGAGTTCTGTCCCCACTAATGCACAAGACTGGGCTCTTTGGAGGAAAGAATGAGAAACCCAAACTGGTCATTCCTTACCCAACCATTAGTCCTGTGGCATAAAATTTAGAGCCCATCAAATTCAGGTAATTAACTATGAATATTCTTGTTAGATAGGATTAACATTTTGATAGATCACTCTTTAAAAACATCTTTCCAGTTTCTTGGTTTCAATTGTATCAAGCAACAATGACTTCCAATATACTGTTTTCTTTCCTATTGACAATAGCAGCGTTCTTTGTATACCCAATGCTTTTTTAGTTTCATTGACTATATTCTTATCTTTTGTACAAGGTAAATAAGACCATCTTACCTTTTCCTATTCCATTTATTATTTCTCTTTCATGCAGCATTTTCTGTGCATTTTTTATGAATTAAATCATGCTTTTCTCTCTTCATATGTCAGTTGTTCCATGTCCCTGCTCACTTTTAGTCATCTGTCTCTGCTCATCTTTTTATAAATATTATTAATCCTGTCATATTTAATAAGAAAACTTACTAATTCTACAAATTGATTAAATCTTTAATTGTTTTTCTGTGCGGGTATATGCATCCTCCAGGTTTCCACAATGTGGAATATTTATGTAAAAGAGTTTGAGTTATAATTCCGGTTTTTAACAAAAAGCATTTTAAATGTTCTCTATGAGCACATTAATCCTTCATGTTTCTAAACTACTTCTAGCTGCCTACTGGTGCAGGAAAAGCGTGGCTGTTGCTTGGTTTCAAAGGTGCTTTTTAAAAATTATTTTGTTTTTTTAAGTGTGGGAAAAGCAGAAGATAAGAAAGAGAAGCGAGATTTAAATTAGAGGGAAGCCTCATACTCAGAAAATCTTGAAGTCAAGTGTTTATTTTTACATACGCTTTGTGGTTTTAGAAAATTAGGTTGCAATTGCTTTTGTTCTTTCAATAGCATCATATTTCATAATCAGTGCTGCAACTAGTATTTTTAGTTATTGAATACCTGGCTATGTCTGTATTTTACTATAGCGGAGAACTAAAGGAAAAGGTATTGTCACACTTACTAAAAAATACTGCTTTTCTGTTGCAGTGTAAGACCTGCTCAGAGCCAAAACAAATAACTAGTTCCTCTGCAATTTATAACAACCCCAACCTAATCAAACCAATTCCAGTGAAGCCTAGTGAAAATCAGCATCAACGAATATCTCAGCAAAGCAAGGTAAAATGTTTTGTGTGTTTTCTGACTAGTGCTGCTGTAGTTGAGTAACCATGTAGGAATATTTGAGTCGGAAGGTCAGTGCAAGAATTTGAGGTGGAACCATTCTGAGGAATGATTTTAATGCAAAACTAATGTTTTATAAAAAGCTCCCCAACCCCCACCATATGATGTGGAAGCATGTAAATTAAAGGCATACTATCCTGATGGAACGAAGGAATACTAGTCTTTCAAATTTCAGATACTGCTTTGATTGCAAGCTGGTCTAGTCAATTGCTGGACCACAGTTTGTGTGTTCTTTTTTTTAGGTGAATTCAGTTAATCTAAATAAAGAAAAGTCTCTTGATATATCATCAAGCTAAATCACACTGCAAAATCCTAAAAGCTGAATTCAGCTGTGACAGGGGGATGCACAAGAAGCGGCCCTACTTCATACATGGGGAGATTTCTGTCTGTTACTAATATTGTACTGATAGCTGAAAGGGAAGATGCTCTTTCATAGTATTTAAAGTAAAGCCACTGCTCTCTCTCAGATTCGCTGATTTTCTCCCACATTAGCAGCTTGACAACTGTCGTCTTGCCCTTCCTATGTGACAAAACTATTAAAAACCCTCTTGGGAGGAAAACACATAGCAGTTTCTCAGCTTTTCCTTGGATACTGCTGGCTAAATACTGTCACCACTTAATGTAACTTATGCATGAGGGAACTACATTTACTTTTTTCCTCTGTCCCCTCACAGAATGTGGATTCTGAACCACAGCACTTGTCTTTGACAGCACTGTTTGGAAAACAAGAAAAGCCAGATGTCTCAGAACCACTTAATAAACAGCACCAAGAGAATCTTCCTCTTAGGCAGGGTGTGGTACGTTCACTGTCCTATGAAGAACCTAGCAGGCATTCGCCCTCTGCAGAGAAACAGCTTTGCCCCGCCATTCAGAAGCTTATGGTGCGTGGGACAGACCTTCATCCGCTTGCTGAGTTTCCTGAGAACCCACTCTGTGAAAATGGCAATATCCACCCTGTGGGTGAGACTTTCACAGGACTCTTCCAACCTGTGACTTCTCATGGTATTGCGGCATCTCATGTAGTTCAGGATACTGCTGGCACTCAGAGCCTATTACAGAAATTACAGAGTCAGTCAGGGTCAGTGACTAAAATGGACCCTGGTGCAACAGGATCTGTGAACTCGACAGCTTCTGTGTTCAGCAGGACTCCTGCTGCTGTTGGAGCACCAGCAGCAACAGTAAATAATATGAGCCAACCACCTTTGGTGTATTTCAATGGTTCCCTACCAGGCCAGACTTTAGAGTCTCAGACACTTGGTAAAGAACAGTCCAAACTTCCTAGACAGCCACTTTCTCTCTCTGGCAATCAAGCAGCCAATTCTGGGGTGATTTCACCTCAAGAGTTACTGAAGAAACTCCAGATAGTGCAACAAGAACAACAGTTGCATGTATCCAGCAGACCAACCTTGGCAGCTAAGTTTCCTGTTGTTACTCAGAATACCAATACGCTGAAACCACTGGAATCCTGGATAGAAAAGGCACCAGGTACAGAAAAACAGAGCACTCTTCTTCAGGTAAATGGGAAACTTCAACAGTTAAATAAATAAATAAAAACCTAGCAATCTTTTGAACTTGGTATTTTGTAAGGTTAGTCTTTGTTTCATTTTGGCCAGTCTATCCTTGTTACTATCTTACCACATGTTGCACATCATTCATTTTGCATGTGATAATTTAACAACATCAAGTAAGTTCTGATTTACCAAGCTGTGATATTGTAAATACTGAAGGCTACATCTCTTGCACATCAATAATGACCGAAAATACTGCAATCTTGGGTTTTTCCAGAGGCACTTTGAAAAGTCACCTAGTTTTCAGTTGCCATACCTCAGGTTGTTTTGCTGGTTACTGAGTGTAATATTTTGGGTTTAATAATTTCTCTTACAAAATTAGTCATAGCTTTCTCTGTGCAGGTATACATTCCTTTGTATGCCAGTTGCTAAAGGTGCTTAAAAGGTCACTTATTTTCTAACAGCAGATTTTTGAAGTACATGTATATCAATTAATTAGTTATCTTGTACTGTAACTTCTAGCTATTCATTAGTTATTTTTTTTATTACTATGTATTATTTTGAAAAAAGTCCTTGTGCCTGAATGCCTTCAAAAAAACCAAAGCCCTTAATTCTGGAAATTGTGACCCTAAAAGTCAGATTGGTGTCTTAAAAAATTCAGGAGATGATAAGAGACTGTGTCTCTCTCATGACTGCATTTTTCTGTTCTTTAGAAAAGTATCATGTGCAATTACAAAATGTCCCATCCTGGACAACTACTGTCTTTGCTAACAGCTTCATTTTCTGTAGGATCTTCTACACTTGAGTGTCTGTAAATGTCCTGTTTGGGGATGCAGCTAAGCCACTTTTAACTTCCTTTATTGTGGACAGACTGTCCACAAGACTTGTGTTGTACTGGAGTCTGACTTGTATTGGAGTCTAGAAGTTACTTATCCAAATGAAAAAGCATTCACCTTTTCAATGTAGAGTTCAAAAGCTGCTTTTCTATTGCAGCTTCTTAAAAACCTGAGTGAAAGACTACAGAATACTTCAGCATGCTCCAAGAATCCTCCTTATTCTAGAAAGTTATCCCACACACAAAGATGCTGAAACAGTCATTTAACAATTAAGGGCCGCATCCGTCACTAACATTGTTACAGGTCAAGATTTCTCATTCTGTGAGAGAGGTCAGAGGAAGATCTGTTTGATATAGCAAATAGCCATCATTATTTTTATTCTTTTAATTAAAGCAGCATGACTTTGAATCTGTGTGAAAGAGTTTTGGGGGGATTAGTCATTGAAATTATTCAGGATCAGTTGCTTACAGATGGTAATCTGACTTTCCAGGGGAGTGCTAATGAATAAAAAGAGGATCCAGAGTCACAAAAATTTACTTCTGTTTTCACTGGGAATGGAACTTGCCTGCTATAAATGAAAGAAATTGTCTGATTCACTGGTACATGTACTGATAGCATGGAGACATAAGACATTTCTACTTCAAAGCTAAAAGTAAAATGAGGCAAGTGCCAGGCTATACATTATAAGTCAGTATGCATAAATAAAAAATGGCAAATATGCTGATATATTTTCAAATGAAAAATCCATATAGATGCTGATATGGCTAATGACTTTGTATATATTTGAAAAAGAAAATGATGCCAACATTAGTTGCAATATGGAAAGGGAGTTACTGACATAATGTAATTTCAATAATTATACTGCTTGAGTACGAATAGAACAATAGCTTGTGAGAAGAGAAGAAGTCTTCGCTGGAGCAAGTCTTATTCACTGTGATTATCGCTGCAAGTTTGCCTTAAAAAAAAAAAAAAAAAAAAAAAAAAGGTGTGCCCTCGGCCACCTTTGTCAACTCTAGCTGGATAACAGAAGCCTTCCAAGTAAGAGAACAGAAAGCAAGAGAGA
>JANHGO010000039.1:18069613-18093065 GCA_024606505.1 Aquila spilogaster | reverse complement strand
TGCTTATCGCTTCAAGTTTTCCATAAAAAAAAAAAAAAAAAAAAAAAAAAAAGCAGCAACTAAGGAGACTCTCAGTCTCACTTTGCATGGCTGTGAGCAGACCACGTAGATTGAGACTGCCTAGGAGTGGTTTCACAGACTGACACAGCCACAGCTGCTATCAAAACAGTATTAGATGCAGTTCTTCCGACACTTTTAGTATGGCTTATGAGATTTAATATATAGACTAAAAATGATAATGAAAGTAGGCCTAATTATTGTTTAGGACACCTAAAACTCTGCAATCTGGAAGGAATGGCCTCTTTCACATGCAGCAGATTGCCAAAAAAGTAAAAGGGGAGAAGGCTAAAAATGAAGGAACGTGTCTGTGTTCCTGTAGAATGCCATGAATTAGCCACATGAAATATGCCTACTTTTGAAAAAAAATTGGAAGGTGAAAATTTGAAACAACTTTTAAAACCAACATTAATCTTTTTATATCATCCTTGCTGTAGACCAGAGGCTTTAAGTGCTGCCATGCCTGCAGACATTCAAGTGAAATTGAATTGGCACAAATATACCTGCACATGCTCATGCAAAATTGATCAAAGCAGATTCTGACAACAAATGCAGCAAAAGGTTTGTTCTCTGTAATTATTTATCTTTTGGTATTGCCTCTCTACTACAATTCAGCATACAGAAGAAGCAAATTCTAAAAAATCTGGCAGGAATAGAGAGGTATCTGGACAGTGTCTGTTGTTGGAAAAATTGTATTAAAGGAACACCCTAAATCCATCAGCAGCACTAAGAAAATGAAAGCCATAGTCTTTTCCACAATTGACACATTACGAGTCCAAGTTTAAATTGGCTTCTGCTGCATTTCCATATGGTGTAAGAACTGTGATCTCCCACATAGAAAGGAAGAGACCAGTTACAAAAAAAAAAAAAAAAAAAAAAAAAAAAAACAAACAGAAAAAAAGCAAAAGCTGAAGTATAATACTTGGAAGCATTCAGTCTGGTGTGGTGCCAGCTCTATTCGATAAAGTATTCCTTATGTGGACAGTGAGTAACGTGTGCTTCAGATGCAATAAAAAAGCATTAATCTGCAGTGGACTTTTAAGCATATGCTTAGCGTTAGGCATGAGTTATCCTGATTATAGATACATGCATGCTTAAATGTTTATGTTAATCAGAATTTGGTTTTTAAAGTGCTTACAATAACCTTGACACAAATTTATCTTTTCTTCAGAAGGACACTTACCTTGCAGCCCATTTTTCTCATCTCTTGGAGCATTTTGCATTAAGAATGTATTTTTTACATAGTGTTACATCTTCTGAATATGTGCATAGTACCTAGTATCTTTGGTGTGAGCATCATGCCATTACCTCTCAATTGTCCTGACTGTGGTTTCAGCATGAGATTTAAAACATGCACGGGAGGAATGCAGATAGGTACATTAAACTTGTTTTGAAAAGTAATTTAAGATTCTGTAGTTAAACAATAGTTGAAAAATTCTGAATTAAACTTGAAAGACAAAGCAATGTTAGCATTGTAGCCAGCTTTATTTTAATAGTAACCATCTTTAAAGTTCCTGAACCATTCTTAGATTAAATGTTCTCAGTTTTAAGTAATGCCACTAAAAACAGTTAGAGGCCTACAGCACCCACCAGGTGCTGATGTTCCAGAGGGGCACTTGATGCACATGGGATTCTGCACATGGAGGAAGCAACAGAGGGTGCCAGTTTGCATTACAGGAGATCCAGTGCATTCCTTAGTTCATGGTGTTACGTGAATTTGCCAGCTATCATGTTGCCTAGCTGCCAGCATCCACGCAGAATATCAAACAGGTATCTTAGCATTTGTGCTTCAGAGAAGGAAAACTATATGTTACAACGATTATTTTGCACATTTTTCATTGTTTTTACTTCACTGCTGCACAACTGATGGTAGACACCTACTGTGTTATTAGTGACTCAGAGATTTAAGTATTGACCTGATAAAGCTGGAGATAATTCAGTAGAGGCTGGATGAACAAGCAAATCACTTTAGATTCTGTGGGAAAGAAGTTGATCAACAGCATTTTGGAAGGGCTGTTATGTCTTGTGAGAAATTACTCAAAGCTGAAAGATTGGCCCAAAGGCTATTAATGTCCCTACAGAGCATTTTCAGTGTTTTCAGCAAAAGCATGGTGCTATAGGAATTGCACTAGTATTGCCAAGATCAGCATCCCATTTTCAAGTAGGTATCAGTTGTCCCAGTGACTGAAGGTGATCCGAACTAAATCTAAAACAAGAATTTGCCTTTATGTTTTTTAAAAAAAAAACATGTTGTTTACGTAAAAGTTTAAGTGGCAGAAGCTTTGAGCATGAACTGTTAGCAGGAAAGTACATTTTAATGTTTGCATACAGAAACAAATGCTATGCACTTAAAAAATGATACATATATTTTCTATTCTTCTGACACAAATATTTTAAGTTTTGCAGTAACCTGTATATATTAGCTGTGTCACCAGTAGATGGCAATATTGCTTATTCCATATAGTTTCCATATGCTTGGCAAGTCCTACCAAAAAGCTGTTTCTATCCAGAGAAAACAAATAATTTTTCATATGTCTTTTAAACCACAACATGTATAAGTGTTTGACAGTAGTAACTGTATATTATTAAGAGCACAGTTTGTCTTGGGTTTTGTTTATTTGCCTTGGACTCTAGAGAGAAATGTTTTTTGATTTTGAAGGACATGTCATCTGGGTCTTTGACACAGTCTGTTGTAGATTCAGCTATATTAGTGGGACAGTTTATCTCCTCCAGCTGCTCACCACCATCCCTTTGCTGAAGGTTCGTGCCCTTGGAGAGCAGTTTGTATATGTATTCTTTAAATCGCATTAGGAAGAATCATCTGGTTTAAGCAATCCCTGCCAATTTTCCTTGAGGTAAATTAAAGAGAAGGTACTTCAACAGCATGGATGAGTAGAGCAGAAACATTGTGATAAGCATCTGGAGGTAGTCAATCTTCCACAGGCAGGAGAACAATCTTCTCACTTACAGGAGAACATCTGTGCACAGTCTGAAGGTCTCGCTCCAGAGAGGGATGTCACTTTGGACTTACATTGGTTTTCTTCTGAAATGAACATTGTTTTTCAAGCATAGGTGCACAAACATATGCACTACCTTAATTTTGAAGCAAACCTACAATGAGTTAGGAATACCTTAACTCATTCAGGAGCTTGTAACACAGACCTGATGATTGCTGTTACGATTATGTGCCATGGGGTAGGAAAAAGGCTGTAGGTCAAGAGTTTTGTTTTTAAGTAGTACTCTATTGAAGAAGCAGAAACAATATTTACCTAAAACATGAACTGGGAGATTTTTTGCATTAGGTGCATATTGCATGTTTTCCATGAGTCTTTTCTGACACCTAGTCTTTCTGCTTCCTTAAATTTTGTGTAAAACAGCATGAGATCTCAATCCTCCTCATTTCTATTTCTCTTTGTATTGTAGTCTAACTAACATTGTTCAGAAATGTCTTGGGTAGAACAATCATAACTAGGAGTGAGACAAGCTACAAAAATATGAATGTTCTTTAATATTACACTATGTTGTTTTGCATACCTAGGAGGTAAACCTCAGTTTTATTTTCTTAATTTTTCTTCAAAATTGAAATGTAACCAGGACACAGAGTGAAGGGATTCAGTAGCCTTTCACCTTCATACAGTAGCAATAAATCATGCTCCAGTCCAAAAGAGAGGAGCTTTGGTGAGCTCATATCAATTCCTTTGTATGTTCTGTTCTTTGAAAAAAAGATAGGATACTTGAATAGCAAGGAGATGGCTGATTAGGACTAAGATTTATTACTGGAATTACCTGGAGAGAGCTCTAATATCTGCAAACTGAGTGAATAAACTTTGTTATGTTGTATATTAAATCTGATAGTATTTGCTAGTCCTGTATGTTTTACCGTTCCAAGACACATTGCAAAATTTAAAAGCAAAAATTCTTTGACACATATGTTTGCAGGTTGCATGGATATGATACTGAGGGAACTTGCAGAACTACTGCAGTATCAAGGTTTTCTTTCTCTTTGAGGGCCTTTTTGGTTTTGTCAACTGCGTGTTGGTTAGGAGTCAGTTCTGTTTCTGACAGTGCCACCAGCTCACTGTGGCTCTTAAGATAAATTACTTAATCTGTTTTCTTTCCCCTCTCCTTAAGTAAAATGAGAAGAAAAAAATATATACATATGTATTTACTTATAAAGTAATTTGAAAGTTATAATTGGAAAGTACTTTCTAGTATTGGGTACAAAGATTAGTCTTTAATAGTGATATTTGCATGTAAGTATATTGTCAAAGATTAAACTTAATGACTGTCACTATGTAGAAGACTTTACAGCTGCGTTCTCTAAGAGTGCTGATATTTAATAGTAGTCTGATTTCTGTAATAAAATGCTCTTGCCCTAAGATGATTTGCCTACCCAACAGACTTAATCACACTTGTGAATCCATTGCTGCAGTCTTAAATTGGATGGAAGACCTTTTAATCTGGAAATAGATCATATAAGTGGTGCTGAGCTGGAGTTTCACCTAACTGTATTGATCTCCAGCAGTCTCTGTAACTGTTGCTAATCAGTCTGCAGTTTTCATCATCTTTATTCCCATACAATTAAGTAGATAGGTTTAACTGATGACTTTATTTTCATATGGACAGGTCATCTCACCACAACGCATTCCTGCCACTGTGACTCCTACCTTGTTGATGTCCCCAATGGTGTTCACTCAGTCCACACCTGCTCCACCAAAAGCAAATGAAAGTGGGCGGTTAGCAGCAGCAAACCAAGAACCTGCTGCTAGCTCAGCTAGCCTTCTCCTGCCACTGCAAACCCCAGAGCCATCTGTGGTCAACAGCAGCTCAATGACAAAGTTGCAGCTCCAGGAAACACTTCTACACCTGATCCAGGTAAAGTGCCAAGAATTCTCCTACTTCGCTTAAAATCCTGATTCCTGTTTTGATATAAGCACCCTATAATCGGTTGCATCCGTCTGTCTAGAGGCTAAATGAGTAATTAAAATACATGTTGAACGTTGTTCTACTTAATGGTTGCATGTTAACAGAGCGCTATGGTGTAGACTGGGGATGTGATAGCCTCTCCCTGCACACTGCTGGCTTAACTGCATTTTGATTAATGCATCTGACTTTGGATTCAGGAAAGATAATAAATTTGACAGAAAAGAACAAAGATGACCAAAAGCTTCATAAGGTCGTCTTATGAGCCAGAGAGATATCTATTATATTTTTAGCTAAGGATAAATAATGGTTGATTATCCTAGCTGCCAGATATTTCAGAGATGCATGTTAGCAGTAAGAGGAATTCAGATGGGAAATTAAAATTGCAGGATGAGTGTGAGCAACTTCAAAGTATGGGTTAGATAACCTAAGAATATACTAGTTCAGTTTATTCAATGTAATTCTCTAGTTCAAATGCTAAAATTCCTTTTGCTGCAGTTTATCAGGTTTAAATGTGACAAAGCATTACCAACATCATGTATGAGATGATTGTTTACTGCTTTGGGATGATATGAGTGATTATGAATATTTTTTTCCTTAACTTGCCATGTGATGAATATCTGAAGAGTAGACATTGAGGACACATTATGTAACTAAAGACCTGGCTACAAAGCACAAGGAATAGAGACGCAGGTTTAAGGGTCCAATTTGTAGGCCAAGACTATGTGCCTGTATGGCTTTGGAATAAAAAAGTCATTACTGAAATGTTGAAGTTACTTAAAATGCAATTTCAGTTATAGACCCAGAAAGAAAATAGTATCTTTAACAAATCAGAGGCTTTTCTCATTTTCCCCTGCACTTGTAGTTTGGGATTAAAAAATAAAAATATCACATTATCCTGTCTTTACATACTTTGAGTATCTGGATAGTAGTAAAACCATATATGAAGTTAAAAAAGAAACTAGTCAAGGAAAATTGGATTTACTCTACTAGTATATCTGTCCCTGCTGTTCTTGGTGATAGTTAGGATTAACTGAGTTACCTGGAAATTATTTACTTCCAATTTCTTACCTGTTATTTGCCATTATATAAAACCGCAATCTCAAATGCTCCTGATTTTCCTCAAATAGTATCTTGATTTTAATTATCCTCATATGTTCATGTGAGCTACTTAGAATCATAGGATTATTTAGGTTGGAAAGGACCTTCAAGATACTTAGGACATTCTTTCTTAATGTGGGTTGACCACTCTTGCAAAATGATCTTCAGGAGGAAAAAGTTAAACAAGCAATAATGAGCAGCATCAATTAGGAGCATTAAGTCTAAAAGAGTTAAACAAGATGCAAGGATTTGCCCAGGTGGGATTTAGTATAGGATCAAAACCCAGGGTGTTTCACTGTTCCTTCAGACATGCTTGGAATTATGACTGACCTAATGGAGGAACCTACTTAAGGAAATCCCTAGGTGAATGAGGGCAAAGAGAAGAAATGACAGGGTTTTATCATCACTGTATTATCATGCAAGAGTTAAATTCACTGTGAGTTTGGAAAATCTGCTTTCTGTGTACTCATTAATTCTTATAGAGATACAGACATGTTTGCTGCAGTAAAGTTGATATTCACGTCCGGTTCTTCTAAGGCTACTAGCAAGGCTTGGAAATAATACATGTTTTTTGGTAAAGGAAATAGCTTTCCTATTGCTCACTTTTTAAAATAGAGTAAGGTTGAGAAGTATCTGGTCCATGAAATGGAAAAATCTTCTAATCTCTTCACTCAAAACGCCTCTCATGCACTAACAATTACCTGTTTTGTTTTTCAGAATGATGACAACTTCTTAAATATTATTTATGAAGCATATCTCTTCAGTGTGAGAAAGGCGGCAATTAAAAAGTCTCTGTGAAAGATGATTTTTAAATTCAATTACTATTGCTTCCTGAACTCCAGGAAAAAGGTTTCAAATTTTTCAAGTATGTTTATGTTTAAAGAAATGAATGGTCTTAGGTATTTTACATACACATAGATTTTGCTTGTTGGCAACTACATGCTGTACTGAGAAAGAAGTGAGCAGAAACAGATTGTGCCTTTAGGGAGCGGAGTGTCACGATACTGAAGACTTAATCACAAAATATCTTAAATTATTTTTCTTATATTGGTCCATACTTAGAATCGGTTTCCCTGCATAAGGAATCAGTTCTCAGAATTCAGTTTCCTTTTTTACTTGCAGCGTGGTTATTCATTGACTAGGTATTTGTCATGGATTTTCTCTGGGAGACGTCACATGCAACTGTCCCGATGAACGTGCCCATCTCTGACCACATGGTGGCAATGTTGGACTATTTTTAGGAACGTGAAAATCTGGGTGAAATCTTGGAAGGGAAAGTCTTGGGCAGGCTGATCTATCATCGTACTTAGTTGTCTGCAAAGCAATTCAGAAGAAATGTCATGACTTTCCCCAAAAATTTTGTAGAAAAATCTTTTTCTATTTTAACAAGAATATTTTTAGCTAGCTGTAGAAATGGGACTCTGCAGGTGTTTTGAGGAGTTGGGGGGAGGGTTTGTTTGTGAATGTACTCACTATCAACATAGCTCTGGGGTGGCACTGGATTCATGTTTCTATTATTCCAGATCCAATCTGCATTATTATAAGCAATGTACAACTTTGTTAAGGGGAAGGCTACCAGGTGTAAAAGTCCTATTAATTTTTTTTCAGTGTGTTCCTGGAGCACAGCGATTTCATTGGTCCATTTCTAAAGAAAATAAAATGGATAATCGATACTATGTGCTGATTTCATTTTATTGTACCATGGACTATGTATTTAGAATTGTTGGGTCACTTGTATTTGTATGACTTTAAAATGTTTTTACACTTGGCAGAAGATACATGAGGTTTTAAATCAATTAGAATAAATGACTGAAAGAAATTTTATGTATATTTTTATTAGCATCTGCTGCTTAAGTGCTAGTTTACTACAGTTTAGGAACCCAATGTTATTGCTGAGGAGGCATTTCTTTTGTGGGCGCAGAGAACCCAATGTGTAATCCATAAATGAGTATACACTATTCTTTACTACCGGCATTGATGTAGGCACAACTCAGTAGCCTCATCTGTGAAGGTTCTTCAGTGTAAATTAGGGTGCACTTTTAAAGTAGTATAGTCGTAATGATTCCAACAGTTCCCCCACCCCCCCATACATCTGGTTTTCTCTAGTGGAAGAGTGTGATTTGGGGGGGCAAGTGGATTTGCTCACATTCCTTGGGAAAGGCTCTAAATCAATATTTTAAAAAAAAGTCAAGAGCTACTTTCTTTATACACAACTGAATAACCCCAAGAGACTTGTGCCTATGAAACTGCTAGACTTTTCCTACACTAAGTAGCTCGTAGAAAGCAAGTTGTATTCTAGTTCCATTTTGTTACAAAATTGTTTATGATTCTTGCAGATTCAGTGAGAAGAACATGTTGAGCAGATACCAGGAAGGGCAGACTTTAAAGATAGCAAATCCTAATTCTCATCCTGTAGCCATAATAATTTATGTAGCCATTAAAATTTATGGGATTCTACTGAGTTAATTGGTATTATTTCTGAATGAACTGGTGTGGAAGAAATTGGAATCTACACAAAAGAGTTTGTATGAAACTAAATACATGCATAATTGGTGTCTGTGATGCTGGATTATCTGAGAGTGCAATTTAAAGATGATGGGGACACATAGTTAAGACCTCATTTGACATGTAGAACTTCTGTAATTGCTGGGTAGAAATAATCCTTAAGCATCTCAAGCTGTGTTTGTGATAGGTTTTCTAGTTATGGGGGAAACATTTTTATTTACAAAAAAGGCAAGTAGAAATTTTAAAAACATCCTTATTTATTGCTTTTCAGAGTAACATATCATTTACAAAAATTAAAGGTATGTTTTTGAAAACATCTTCTGTTCACTCTTGGAGCTGTTGACAACAGTAGCATTGGCACTATCCTTGACAGGCTGAGCCTTATCTTAAAGCAGACAAGGATAGAGCTAATTCAGGGTTTCTTCTCACTGCCCTCTCTTCTGGTTACATCTACACCAAGTAACACTGACAGAGTTGGATTTCTCTCACTGTATTATGCTATAAGGGATTTCTGGGATTGTTCAGGAGGCATAAACTTGCCTTTTGTGGAGTGAAGAAAAGAAGGATAGTTGCTAAAGAAGTGAGGTGCTGGTTTAGCTGACTTGCATGCTTACCAAGAACAACAGAGGTAAGAAGATAGAACAGGCTCAGAAAGAAATTGTGAATTTCATTACAATGAACAGAAGAGGAAAAGTAGTGAGAGAATTCTAATGAGAAATGAAGCCAAACATTTCGTCTAGGTTTCCATTTCAGATGGCAGGTTCTGCTTCTTAGGAGGCGTTTGGGAATTGGAGACTGAGCTTGGAGTCATACTGGAGTGTAAAACTGTGCTGTGCCCCTTTCTCTCTTCTTTCTACTACAAACTGTCTTGGAAACCTGTGTCAGAAAAACGCTTTTTCCAGAAATATAGTTGGAGCCTTCCAGTACCATGGAAAAGCTGGAGGATCCTCACGTAATACTGAAAACTTAATGTCTGCTTTTTGGTATTGTGTTTTGTTTAATAGCTTTTTTTATCAGCTGGGACTGTCTCTTTATGCAGCCAGATCTGTGCATGATACCAAAAAGTTTATTTTGGGTTTGATAGATGACCTCTGAACTACAGTGGTTCTGAACACTCGGGTTCCCCTATTGGGGTTTTTTTTTTTTTGGTTGGTTGTTTTTTTTTAAGACACTGTTAGAACTAGGGAGCCCTTAAGCTAGTAAGACCTTTAGAGAGGTAAAGGCCACAGCAGTTAGGATTGCCTTTCTTTGGGTCTGTTTTCTTTTTTATCTTAAAAAGAAAAAAAGGTAGCAAACAAAAAATCAGAAGGTATGTAAGGATCACATTAACTCTGCTTTAGATGCTTCCACAGTATGCATGTGTAATATTTTTTATTGTCTGTGTGTTTTGTAATATATTGCTGATTTTGGGTTGTGAGTTTTTTTCTTCCAGTAGAATAAATACTTCGTAAATTGGGGCTTAGCAAGAATTCCAGAAGTTGCAGCAGTGCTTTATGCATTAATCCCAGTCTCAGCATTGAATTGATATTAGTTTTCAGTGTAGTTCCACTTAGCCACTGTCCACTTCCCTAGAAAATTCCACAGCTATTAAACTAGAGTGAGAAGGCAAGGAGTAGAAAGTCAGTGAAATAGTGAAGCATAATCTCTGTCAGTGTTTATCATGGAAATCCATAATATTCAGAGAAGGTGTCCAAATACTTGCTCAGGACCTTCTCACAGAAAATTCAAATTCTTAATTTGATTTTTATTCATTAGCTTTCTGTTGCTCCTCTATTTACTCCTTCTTGTTGCAGCTGCAAGGGTGATAATTAAAATTTTACAGCAAAATAAAATTTGCAGGAGCAGGATGCAGCTGAATAGGCAGGATGCTTCGTCTCCTCTGACAGCCTATTTAAAATGTGTCGAGCATTGAATTTCAGTCATAAAAGTGGTGAGTATTCGAGATATCTTTGTCCCTTTAGGATATTAAAATAATAGTTTAATATTTTAGCAAATGTGGAGATCTTTGCTGAGGAAAAGGCAAAATTAAAAGACATTTTTTAGTAAACATTTGAGCCTCTAATGTAGAATATGTTATGAGATGGCAGCTTTACCCAGAGGGATCCCTGAAACCTAGAAAAAGGCAAAATTCTAGTCCCGGAGATGAATAATGCACTAAAAAATTAATCCTTAGTCAACCTACAGTAAACTTTACTGCTAATCCTAAGGACTTTTAAGAGACTCTTACAAGTCCTTGCCTTTTCCAAACTGCTACGGATATCTCTAACAAGCTTGTTCTGGCCTCTAGACGTAAATCTGTGCACAGCTGAGTTGAGATTATAGGAGGAGGGAGCTTAGCACGTACAAACAAGAGGAAGAAAATGTGGTTCTGCAAGACACTGAAGAAACAAAGGCTGTAGCTTTATAAATACTTTAAGCTGGCTCTGCTGCTGCTGAGGCAGCCTGTCCCAGCCACCCACTCCTAGCTGCTCATCCCACACTAGTCTTTCCTTCCTTTTTCCTTTGTTTTTCTCCTTTTTTGTTTTCATTAAGATGGCTACATTGTAAAATGTGTTGCAGCAGAATTAGTCGAGGTTAAGACTCCCGTGCAGGTGAGATTGGATTTAACCTAGATGAGTTCAGTGGGCAGCAGCCCAGGCACCTGTATCGGTGTATGGATGGGGTGTGCAGCTGTGGGGGTAAGTGGCTGGGATGTGGGGAGAGGGAAGTGGGGCAGGAGACTTGAGCTGCAGTACTGCCTTAAACTGACTTGAAGCTTTCGTGAAACTGTGATCTAAAGGCCTTTGCCTCTTCTCTGACATTAAGGCTCGGAAGATGCCACAAAGATCAAAATGTGACTTCGTTGTTATCCCCTACCTTGGCACTGTGTGGAAGTCTGTGAAAGTGTTTGCAGATACCCCCACAAAGGGTAGCTACTGTGCACGAGCCTAATCTCTCCAGGCTGTCTGCAGAGCCAGTGGAAAGACAGGATCTGCTTGAGGGCAAGTCTAAGTACAAACCTAATTTAGCTTGGGAGATTAGATTGACTGGGCTGAAGTTAGCCTTTGCAAACACCTTCCCCACCACCACCATCTTGAACTGAACCAGTACAGACATCAGAGTCAGCCCCTACCTTTCCTCACAATATGGCAGATGTTTGGGCGAATTTTCCCTTCCTTTTTTTTTTTTTTTTTTTTTTTTTTTTTTTTTTAAATTTAATGGAGATTGTACCATCAAACCTGAACAGACTGTTCAGATATAAATCTGCCCAGCATGGAAGTGAATGTGAAATGCAGGAACCAGATTGCTTTTGTATGTGTAGCTGAAAAAGCTACTGAAACAAGCAGGAAATAAGCACTGGAAAGATAAAAAGGAGAGAAAAAGAGAGATTTTTAGGTCATTTTAAAGAATAGCTTTGTAGCTGTTATGGAAAGAATTTGAGTTGCAAGTAATCTCCATACTTCTTCCTTTTAAAAGGCGAGCAACATCATAAAAACTTCCAAAGAATGAATTTAGAGTAAACATCTGGTATACACAATAGGAAGTCACTACACATTTTTTGAGAGCAGCAGCTTCAGTCATACATGTAATAAAAAAACATTTTTGAAACCCTTTGGGGCATATATTAATTAAAAGCCGTTTTTACTATATTTGGACACAAATTCCACAAAAAGCAAAGCAAGCTCTGAGTTCAGAACAATGTGTCTGCATGAACACCACCAGTCAATACAGGCGGAAGAAAAAACCCTCTGGCATGTGGTGACTAAACGAAAGTCAAGAAATAGAAAGGATGACATCTTACCATCAGCAAGAGAATAGCCTGCTTTCACGCCATGAGGGATCTATGGGAAATGATGGCAAAGTCCTACAGCTGCTACCTTGTGTATAGAGGGATGCTAATCCTGTCGTTAGATCCTACATAAATATTAACTCTTTTCTCGCCCAAGTACTGCCACCCTGCTCCCCAGGCCCATGTGCCCAATGCAGAGCTGCTACGCATTGCCTTGAACCGTGCTGCTGGTACAGCCACTGGTACGTATTTCTTCACCCGATACCTGAAATCTGCTTCTGAAACATACTAAAACAGAGAGAGATTACTGTTATGTCACTTCAGAAACCTACCAACCTGTGTGTATTTCTTCAGCACTTGCCTGTAAATACGTTTAGAGGGAGAGAGGAAAGGAGTGTGCAGGCTCTTGGCAGCGCTCCGAGCGCGGGGCTACTCAGGCTGGGAACAAAAGCTCTGTTTTCCTTCATTTTTACTGCTGCTTAGCAGCCTGGCTCACTAGCAGCCACCGCCTTTCCATTCAGAGCACTAGCCCCAGACCTACCGCTTGGTAAAAGTGCCTGCACTTCTCATTCATCTAAGAAAGGGGGGGGTTTTATGCCTGAGGCTCCCCTCTTGGGTTCTTATCAGGGAAGTCCTGCCTCTCCTGGCTTCTCCCATGGATGCAGCAAGCTGCGGCCAGGAGTTTGAATTAGAGGATCAGTCAGGCTGTAGTATCATAGCATAATTCAGGGATCCCATACTTATTAATGCTTGCTCTTTGGCAATAGAGGTGTAAGTCCCATCTCTTTTAGAGCTATGTTTGCAAGCAGAATCAACCACTTGTCCCTACTGTCTCACCCTCTTGTGATACGCCTTTCCCTTCCCCTCTTTCTACACCTGAAGACCAAAACCTAGTGCATCCAAGCAATGTGTCCTCTTTCCCACCACTGCCTCAATTCCTATAATCCCCACCTCCAGTTCCTCCAAAGCAGCTGCTCACAGGGAGATGTTTGCCCATGACTGCCATGTGAGCAAGCGCAAGCCATCACCATGTACTACTTTCAAGTAGATCATATCCCACCAAAAATGTGCGCCACAACTTAGGAATGGCTGGATGATATCAGCAGGACCAAAAATGAAGATGATGACTGCTATAACAAATAAAAGCTTTGTTATCTTTACAAAAAGTTCCTGCAAGGATTATAAAACACGAGCTTCATTAAGGGAAGGGTAGAAGGAATGGGTAGAAATGTAAAGAAGATGAAGAGTCTCCAGATAACTGCTTTAACTGAGTAGTATGAAGAAACGCTGGCTATATACTCAACAAAATCCAGTAAGGTCTTTGGAAGGGTAGTGAATAATTATGAACAGAAGTGAAAGCTCAGTATTTTCAACTCACCTGTAGGAACAGAAGTGAAGGTGTGGAGATTGGAAGAGGAAGCAGGGAGATGGAAGAGCACAGATGAAACATGATTTTGTTCAGGAAAACTTTCACTTCCTTGTATAAAAGCAGAAATTTACACAGCATTAAAGTTCAGAAGAAACACTAAGCTAATCCCTTACTGTGGGGGGCTGCTAAATGCAGCAGAGAAACGTTCTTCAGTATCAAGTGCATTGAACCAGCTGGATGACCAAAGATGAAGACAATAAGCACTCAGTTCTGAGACATCACCAGGCAGTCAAAGCAGAGCCAGCTTTGCAAAGCAGAGCACTCTGCAAGTGCTACTGTGCATACCTTGAAGAAATCAGCTTATGAAACGGGGAAGATTTCAGAGAGAAAATACCAGCTTAGGAGGTGATACAAGAAGAAAAGTTGGGGGCTCTTCTTGTCACACCATAATAATGTTCAATTACACTGGTGCTGAAGGGCCAGGTCTGAAAGTATAGATGGTGGGGTGGGGAAGATGAGCAGGTTCATGTACAGAATGGAGGGACACTCTGGTCAATATCTAACCTATAGCAACCTGCTCTTTCTTTGGAAGTGGTGATTTCATAATCCACTAAAACATCTTTGGATGAAAACTTTTACATGATTTTAAAGGTTTTCTATTTCTTACACATATTTTCTATGTCTTCAGCATTGCTCTGAAAGTGCTTTTACACAAATAGCTAGATAGATAAAAAGTATCTAGAAGTGCTTTTTATACAAATTACCCTTGCAAAGCAGAGAGAAGGAAGTAATATCTCCATTTGAAATGGACATGAAGAGTGGTTCCGTAATGGATTTATGGAGGTCACAGAAGAAGTCAAGAGGCAAAGGCAGAGACTAATGCTCAGCCATACCTCACTGGGGCTTCGCTTGTTTCTCCATCGCTTCATTTTTGTTTGTGGCAAACAGATAAATCCCTCAATCCAGCCCAAACTGCTCTGTTTCCCAGATGCAGCAGTTCATAAGAGATCAGCATGTTGTGTAGGTGGGGAAAACTGGAAGAAGCAAGGAACAGATAGAGGCAACAGCAGCAACCTAGCGACCAAAAATGAGTCCTGACAAATGCAGGATTTCTGATGTTACATTTTTTCCCTTTGCAGGTGCTATATGACCCAGCAGGAATCCCTTCCCTTCTCCCTTCCTCTGCAGCATCCCGCAGGCTGGCGTGTGACAGCCTGGTGTGCCCTCTGCCTGTTGTAGGCCAGACGAATGAACAAAGCCAGCAGGAATGAATGGAACAGAGACACTATTTTCATATGCTATTCCTGTATTGATCAAAAAATAAATTACTGTTGGTCCGAAATGTACTCTCTCTAGCTGTGTAATAGAGGCCACACTAAAGAGGCCTGTCAGTGCAAGTTTCCCATTATCCTTCCTGTCCTATTAGCATCTGCTCTTCCCTCAGTTCTTTGCTCAGAGTCTCTGATGTGATTTGCGACGTGCTGCTGACAAAGCTGCTGTTGCATTTCCTCCTTAGAAATCTTCTTCTCTGCCAGATGACTGCAGCAGCTCAATGGGAGTCTTAAAGGTTTTTTGATGGTCTGTCCAAAGGTGAGCAATTGCTACTGGCATTTTAGAAAAGACCACAATTAACAGAAAGTCCATTTTCAGTGGCAGAGGAAAAGGAAAAACCTCCCATATGTTAGCTACTTCCCCTCAAACACGAGTTTGCCAGAATAGGTTGCGCTATTCGGCTTTTGAGAACTGTTTCTGCCCCTGTCTTTTGCCACCCCAGTCTTCATGCTTCAGAGAAAGCCCACAGACCAGCATAGTGCTGCTTAGCAATGCCGAAAACCACTGTGGGTGATGAAACATCTTCCTGATTCCTGAATGCAGCAACTTTTCACCTTGTCTACATAGAGCCCCTGTGCAGAGATTGAGCTCACTGTGTGCTTTCAAGCAGATTATCTGCGTTAGTTTCTACACTTTCTTGGCCCTGAACTGCCATACACACAACTCACAATTTTCTAGTGCTAATAACAATTTTCTACTTGGTTAACATGTGCAGCAGTGTACTAAATCCAGCTAATCGGTATCTTCTCTGCCAAAAAGCAGGAAAAGGGCTCCATGGCTATTCTAGCCTGTCAGCTTTCCTAGCCCTCCTGAGCAATCAATTCTAAGGAGTTCTAGTTATATCAATCTCCTCTGCTTCCATCTTATTCCATACTAGATGCGTTAGGTTATTTTTTTTTATCTTTTAGCCCAGGTATGACCAGCAGCATGCAGTATTTGAAAGTCTGCTGGCCTCCCCGCAGTGTTTTGGGAGGACTGTGAAAGCAGTGAGCTCCTTTCTTTCCTGATCACCCTCAACAGATGTTCATGTCAGTGAGATGAGAAAGAACAACAGCCTGCCCTTTGCTGCTGGAGACCAGCCTTCGAGGGAAGGCGTTGGAAGTGAATAACCTTTGCAGTTTCTGTTTCTGCCTGGGTAGACAAGGAGAAAGCAGCTGTTGGTAGATGTGAAGCCAGACATTAGCACACAGGAAAAAAAATCGGCAGAGCTCTGGAAAACCTGTAGAAGACAAGTGGAGGGAGCTTATGGAACTTTAAAGATGGGACAAAGCTGACCAGTAATTGAGGACTGTGACAATGGCCACAGCACACTTCAGAGGTGCCCCAGCCAAGGACTTGTAAAGTCCTGGGCACTGGTTACATCGCCAGGGCGGTGAGGAGTGCTGGGTCTCTGGCCTTGCACACCACCCCGGTGCCCGCAGAGAGCCCCAGCCAGTTTCAGGAATTCACCTAAATGAGCTAGAGTTTGCAAGGTGGAAGTGCAAGCTGAGTAAGGGGAATTTGCTGGAGCAGGAGAGCAGGTGGAGTGTCCTGGCAAGAGGTGGCTGGCCCTGTGCCTTGGCGACGGAGAGTGGATAACCATAAGGCTGCCTAACTGTATGCTGTAAAACCCAGCTGTTGTGTTTGGTTGTGGTTTCCCTCCAGCCCTGGGCTCCACATGGGTAGGTGACACTCAGAGGCTGGTAGAGTCTTATATAGCTGGAAAGCGCAGGGGAAAACTTGAGTGTGACCAGCCTGATGTAATGATTTAGACTACGTACACCACTAATGCCAAAAAGGCAGGTCCCTGTGCAGCACAGCATGCCGCTGCTGCTGGGTCGCAGCCACCTCTTCACAGCTGCGGCTGCTCAGCTGGGAGCGCTTGTGTCCTGGCCTGCAACGGAAACGTCACCTACCTCTGCCCAGGGCTCTCCTGAGACACGACACCAACAGTGTGATGGGGGTCTCACGTATCCTGTGAGAGCCACCATGGGGACCTGCCCCTTCAAACCATGCATTTGCCAGTGCTCCTAGGCCAGCATTGCCAGAACGGCTTTGCTGACTCTGTTCATCGTGGTTTCTCAGATGTGGTCTTCATTTCTTGCAATGTAGTGCTTTGAAAATGGACAAAGACATCGTGGTCTAATGGCTGTTGTAAGTGTTCAGAGCAGAAGTGCTCCACCAGGATTACCAGCATGCAAGCTGCAACATCCGTCTCACTGCTGCCTGCTATGACATTTCGGCCCCCACGCAGCCATAAAGTAGCTTAGTGGCTGTCAGAGTGTGAGACTGTACATTAGAGTACAAGAAGGGGCAGGTAATGCTTTTTCTTCCTAGGGGATTTATAGGCCTGGCGAGCAGAGTAGATCTAGGTTTAAACTGCAGCTAGAAAAGGGAATCACTCCAAACTCAGAATGCCAATTAACTCCAGCATCACTTGAACAAATTAAGCTAAGGTCAGAGCTGCAGCAAGCAACCATCGCTAATGAGATTTCAGTGCCGCTCTGCCTACTTTATGCACATCAGATTTCCTGTGAAGGAATCCCTCGGGGCACAACTGTTTGGCTTCTGTCTGAAACTTCAGGAGCCTGTGGCTCAGAAAGATGTTAACTTCAACCTCGACACTGCACTAACCAGAAGGCAGGCAGCTGGAGTGCTTCTTTAGCAAATGGCAGATGATTTTAGACAGACATCACAACTTGGAAATCGAGTTTTCTTTTTTGCAATATACGCATGCTTGATTTATTTATCTATAGCTCTGGTAATCCTAAATTCCACTTTTTGTCACGGACAGTGAATGCAGTTCTTAGTTTTATTTCAAGCGTGCTGCAGACTGCTCTGTCCCCTACCCAAGCAAATGGTTTGTCAAGCTGTCCCTATCTACTGTCTCACGTGCTGCCCAGATGCTGACAACAGCAGGAGGAAGCAGAATAAGGGAGGCTGCTGGAAACTGTTTTTTTTCAGACATATACTTTGCACACTGTTATACGTTCCAGCAGTAAGAGAGATTATTTGCTCTCATAACATATGTGCCTAGACCAGGCTAAATCATCGTCAGCCACTCTTTCCTGGGGGATTGACGTTCTCCGTGGCCAGCACCCACGTCGGGAGGGGACGGCTGCAACCTGAAGAGACCTTACCCACTGGGGGGGGGCTACTGGCTCTAGCATCCTGTGCCGATGGGGGTTAAAAAACAACAAAAACTACTAGCAAGAAATGCACTGGTTTGCTTCCTCAGCTAATTTGAGCTCCTTGAAGGAAATCAAAGAAGGCGTTTAATGATCCTTCTGGGCACAACATGATTTGTATCTTCATGCTGTCGGGGCAGGCTCACAGCACGAAAACCCCTGGGGTGGAGGGGAAATCTCTTTGAAAGCTGCTCGTGGAGCGAGATGCTGTCAGATGTTGAAGGGAGGAAGAGTGAGCGTGTGTTATGAAAGTTGGCAGGTGACTGAGCTAATTACAGACTCGGAGGCAATTTAGGGTGACGGGAAGTGACTTGAATTGTAACCAGAGGTTAAAAGAGTTTAAAAGGAGACAGTGCCGGCGCTGCTGTGCTCACACGGGCTGAAGACTGTTCCCTGTCGGCCGGTTGAGCAGCCCTAGGTCAGGGAAACACCTTTCACACTCGCTACAGAGTAATTGCGGAGCAAAACGCAAGCTGCTGCAAAATGGTGTTAATCGGTTGCGGAAAGCCTGGCGGACCCTTCCCCCACCCCTTTTTCTTCTTCAAAACTGTCAGGGTATTTTTAATAACAATTGATGGTTGCCTAAAATCACAAAACACGTTTTCATTAATATTCATGAAAGAATGGACTGTTTTTATCTACACCTACATCAATATGTGGTAAAATGTATCCAAAGCCCAGCTTTTATCTTTAATCACACTGAAACTGATCCCCTCTGATTTTTGTGGGAAAAAAAAATAGTCCTGTTTTCAAAGGAGAAAAGCATGCAATGTTATAATTTGTGACCTAGAATTTTGGCAAAGCTGCTCTCTTCTGTGAAATCAAAAGGAAGGAAAAAAATAATCAAACTTTTAAGATTTTTAATTGAGTTCTGAATATTCCAGAAATTCTGATATGCATTTCTGCAATAGCTCTTGCCTGGACATGAAGTATCAGCAGCAAAACAAATAAAATTAACAGAAAAACTTTGAAAGATTTTTTTTTAAAAAAGATTTTAAAAGTCTTTCTGCCTAGACATTGCCCTTTATTTATGCTACGGTAGCGTGCAGCATCTTCCCCGGGGATCAGGAACAACTGCTGTATATATTGTGCAAACCGACAGCCACAGAGCCCGTGGCCCACAGATGCTATGCTGGGGACAGCCAGCTCGTCTGTATTGATGCCATTTTTCCTGACAGGCAGATGTTTAACGCCCAGATCACTACAGAGAGGTCTGCGGAGTGCTGCAGCCCAGCTCCGCTGGCTCCCTGACCCACCCCTATTGCTGAGGAACAGAAAAAACCACCCTGGGGGCTCGGTCCGACCCCTGGACCACTGACAGTGTGATCCAAATAAATCAGGGGAGGGGAGGGAAGGGGAGTGGTTTGCTGCTTTGCCCCTGTAGATCGCTTGCCAAGTGAGAAGATGGTCCTCAGCCCCAGAGGATATGCTGTCACCCTTTGCAAGAGCGCAGAGAATTAGAGAGCACCCTGTATTTCCAAAGCACCTTACAGCCATTACCTAATAAATCCTTATCAGGATTTCAGCAAATAGGTGAGGCAGTAATGTCAGACTATGAAGGTAAGTAACTCATCTCTGCGCCCTCCACATCTGCCGACCCTGACAGAGGAACACATGGGAGGAGGGACCCTCCATCTTTCTAGCCCAGCCAGGGTGGAGCAACCCTAATTTGGCCCAAATACCTCTGTCCTGATAACCTTGCAAAATCCTGAATCCTTATTAACACACTGAGTAGAGAGGAGGAGGTATTTGTAGCATGTCCTCTGAATAGGGTCATTGCATCATGCATTTAATAAGAAGGATTTGGCAACATAAATGGTGTTGCTAGATGCACACTGAGTCAAGTGTCTTTGCAGCTGTGGAGATTAGCAGAATAAGTGGCATCATTTATTTAGTCACTTGATGCACCACAATTCCTGGGGCTCCCCACGAAGCAAAGCCTCCTCCCTCGAAAAAGCTGTTCTAGTGCAGCCACTTTATCACAAAAGGCTTTAATCTCTCTTAAAATGGGGTTTCCCTTCCTCCTAATCAAGTTCCTTCAGGTCATGTGGACTTGAAATGGAAAAGATTAAGTTCAACCCTTTGGTAGTGGAGAGATAAGGATAAAGTTGACTTTCACTCCAGATGCTTTTGTGACAGCACCCAGGAAAGCTGCAGTCTGCTGACAGTGCTCCCCAAACTGAGCATCTGCTTTCACTTACTTTTCCTTTTTCTTTATTCTTTCTTCTTTTTCTTGCCTTGCCTTCAGAGATGGTGGGAAGATGCTTCAGTGCTCCTTGTTTCCTGTGCATTCTGCTCTCCCTTGGTGTCTCCCTCCATGCCCTAAATTTCCTGCTGCCTGATGAGGGTTTAAAATGCTGCTAGCGAAAAAAAAAAAAAAAAACAAGCTCATTTCATCTTGGAGTATTTAAACAAGTCTAAATTTAGAGCGGGGCTGTGGAAAAGAATAAAAAAGAAAAAAGGCAAAGTAACCAGCTGAAGGCATTAATATGACACCTATGTAGCTGCTTCTATAAACAAAGAGGAGAGCATGCGGCTTGCAGATGAATGGGTCTGCAGGCAGATATTTACAGAGCACGCAGGTAGAATGTGGGGTCTAGACGAACATGTTTGGTCCGAGTCCTCCTGCTGATGTCTGATGATGCTCTGCAGGCCAGATATTCATCCATTATTCACTGCCTCTGAGGCAACCTGAAATGAAGAGAGTCAGTGGTAGAATACCTGCCTACATGTCAGTTGCCGTACCTTTATATTCCCCTGTATATTCCTGCTGTGTTCCACTACGTGTGAATCTGTCCTGTTCTCAGAGATCCTAGTGAGGTCTCCGGTATCCAGGTATTACCTGCATTCCCATGGTAAACAGGCTTTTGTGTGCGTCCCCTGTGGAGCCATAACAGGGTCTCCTTGTGACCGCTGGCACTTATCAGTCTGATCGCCGATGGCAGAAGAACCCTTCCACACACAGCTTCAGACTGTATCAAGCATTTCCCCTGCACCCAGATGGTGTTAAAGGCAGCTAATTTAACCCAAAACACACCTGGGAGTGAGGGAGGTATCCTTTTCCCACAACGCCTGCGGTGCGAAAGGGGCACTCAAAGAGGCTGTGCTCACCCAGCGCTGCAGACCTTTCAGGTCTCACCAGCCCAAACTTCCCAGGTCCCAGGCACGCTGCCAGACACGCGGCCAACCCAGTCCTAGACCAAACAGCATCTCCTGTTGCATTGTGGCTTCCCGGAGCCCAGCTGGGATTGCGCAGGCCCTGATGCCACCAAACAGGGAGGAAGGGCAGCGCTCAGCTGTGGGGACACCTCCCCGGCGCCCAGCCCGGGGCCTGCCTGCAGCATCAGCGCTCCTGCAGAGGCGAGCCGGCAGCCCTCTTCCCCGTCCCCGCTCAGCTGTTAAATCCGCACCCCTCCAAACTCAGCTTGCGAGTGCTAACTCTCCACAGCACTGAAACCTGATCAGAAGAGATTTGCATGAGCAGCCAGTAAAACCATGACTAAAAGCGCTTTTCCATTGCTGCTTCTGGCAAGGGCCCCCTCCTCCTGGCAGCTGCTGGGACAGGGAGATCGGATTCTCTAGTATTGGCAAAACACTGCACGACTGCTTTCCAAACCACCCTGAGGAACAGTTAAGCCTACTCAGACAGGCCAGAGGCATCGTCCTCATATCTCCTGAACAGGGCACAAGCTCAAACGCCATTGAGAGAGCAGTTTCACAAGCAGAATATTTGACCAGGATAGAAAGGAGCTTTTGTACCCAGATACTTATCTAAGGAGTCCTGCCAAGAGATAATGAGAAGCACAAGATTATGATCTCAGATAAATGCATCTGCTGTGAACAAGACTGCATAGTTTATTCCCATCATGCCTTGTTTTAAGTTATTCAAAATCAAAGCAAATTATTCTTATTAAGTGATTATGTCCCAGATGTTTTAAGTTCACGATCATGATGGAGCAAAGACTTGCTTTGAGGTATACGGTGGTGGCAGGCACAGAGCAAGATCCCAGTGTCTCCAGAATGAAAAATAAGTCAGTGCTGATCCCTTTCAGCCTCTTCCCCAGCCCTGATATCTACAGTGGAAAAAGGACCCTGATGCTCACTCCATTTGGGCCCTGAGACCCTGCTCCAGAGTACCCAGAAAATAGGAGGGAGCACCCCTGCCTCACTGCATGGGCCAACTGGGAGATCAGTGTGGCAGGTACTCAGTACCACGGGTGCCATGGGGAAGCAGTGTCTCTGGTGACCAGCTTCAGCCCAACAAACCTCATGGCAACAGTAGTATCACAATGAGCTTGATGCCTGAGGAGGCTGAGACGTTTTCCCATCTGATATATATGAGATGCATCCAGGGGCAGGCAGCTCAGGAGGATGACAAGGATATCGTGAGGTTATGTAGGGAGAAAATTAAAAGGGCCAAAGCCCAACTAGAACTTAATCTGGCTACTGCCATAAAAGGCAATAAAAAATGTTTCTGTAAATACATTAGCAACAAAAGGAGGGCTAAGGAGAACCTCCACCCTTTATTGGATGTGGGGGGAAACATAGTGACAAAGGATGAGGAAAAGGCTGAGGTACTTATTGCCTTCTTTGCCACAGCCTTTAATAGTAAGACCAGTTGTTCTTCAGGTACCCAGCTCCCTGAGCTGCAAGACAGGGAAGAGGAGCAGAATGAAGCCCCCATAATCCAAGGGGAAATGGTTACTGATGTTCTACACCACTTAGACACGAGTCTATGGGGCTGGATGGGAGCCACCCAAGGGTACTGAGGGAGCTGGTGGAAGTGCTCACCAAACACTTTCAATTATTTACCAGCCATCCTTGGCTAACCAGGGAGGTCCCAGTTGACTGGAAGTTAGCAAATGTGACGCCCATCTACAAGAAGGGCTGGAAGGAGGAGCTGGGGAACTACTAGCCTGTCAGTCTGACCTCAGTGCTGGGGAAGGTTATGGAGCAGTTCATCTTGAGTGCCATCACACAGCACATACAGGACAACCAGGTGATCAGGCCCAGTCAGCATGGGTTTATGAAAGGCAGGTCCTGCTTGACTAACCTGATCTTCTATGACAAGGTGACCCATTTAGTGGATGAGGGAAAGGCTCTGGATGTTGTCTACCTAGATCTTAGTAAAGCCTTTGACACAATTTCCCATAGCATTCTCCTGGAGAAACTGGCTGCTCATGGCTTGGACGGGTGTACTCTTCCCTGGGTAAAAAACTGGCTGGAAGG
>JANHGO010000039.1:18047382-18069513 GCA_024606505.1 Aquila spilogaster | reverse complement strand
CTGTAGCTGTGTCAGCACAGCTACTCCTAGGCAACTTCAATCTTTTTGGACTGCTCACAGCCATGCAAAGTGGGATTGCGAGTCTCTTTAGGTGTTTTGTGTGTGTGTGTGTCTGTGTTTCTGCTTGTTTTTGTTCCTCCATGTTAAAGCAGACTTGCAGCAATAGTTCCAGTGGATGTGACTTACAGTGAAAACTGTTCCCTTCTCTCAAGCTATTGTTCTATTTATACCAAAGCAGTAAAATTATTGGAACTGCATTATTAGTGAGACCCCTAATTCCCTTTTCATACTGAAACTAATGCTGACATCAGTTTCTTCCTCAAATATACACAAAGTCATTAGCCTCATCAGCCTCAATATGGATTTTTCATTTGAAAACACAGCAAGATTTTTTCCCACTTTTTACAGTGCATACTGGCTTATTATGTATAGCCTGGCACTTGCCTCATTTCAGTTTTACCTTCCAAATTTACCTGTCCTAAGTCTCCATGCTATATGTACATTTCCCAGTGAATTGGCCAATTTCTTTCATTTATAGCAGGCAACCTCCATTCCCAGTGAAAACAGCAAATTACTGCAACTCTAGATCCTCTTTCTATTCATTAGCACTCACTGGAAAGTCAAGAAAAAAGGGGATAGAAATTAAGGAATAAGTCATTATTCCCGTAGATTGCCATGAATTTGCCATATGAAGAGATTCTGGAAGATAACAGTTGAAAACAACTTTTAAAACCAATGTTAATCTTTTTATAATCACATCCTTACCGTAGACCAAAAGCTTTAAGCACTACCACGCCTGCAGACAGACATTTGAGTGAAATTGAGTTGGCACCAATATATCTGCACATGCTCATGTAAAACTGATCAGAGCAGATTCTGATGACAAATATGGCAAAAGGTTTGTTCTCTGTAATTACTTATCTTTTGGTATTGCATCTTTTACTGTGATTCAGCATACAGAAAAAGCAAATGCTAAAACGCCTGACAGGAATAGAAGGGTATCTGGACAGTGTCTTTGTTGTTTGGAAAAATCACATTACAAGAACATCCCAGATCTATCAGCAGTGCTGAGAAAATTAAAGCAATAGTCTTTTCCACAATTGACACATTACGAGTCCAATTTTAAATTGGCTTCTGCATCTCCATATGGTATAAGAACTGTGATCTCCCATGTGGAGAGGAAAAGACCAGTTACAAAAAGAATAAAAAATAAATGCAAAAAGCTAAAGAATAATGCTCGGAAGCATTTGTCTGATGCTAACCCTATTCTAAGAAGTATTCCTTATGCAGACAGTGAGTAACATGTGCTTCGGATGCAATAAAAATGCATTAATCTGCAATGGGCTTTTAAACATGTGCTTAGTATTAGGCATAAGTTATGCCAATTATAGATTCATGCATGCTGAAGTGTTTATGTTAATCAGAATTGTGATTTTAAAACTGCTTACAATAACCTTGACACAAGTTTATCTTTTCTTCAGAAGTCCAGTTACATCATATACTGCTTGCTTGATGTCTTGGAGCGTTTTCCATCAAAAATGTGTTATCTACCTACAGTGTAACATCTTTTGAATGTGTATGTGGTACAGAGTAGCTAGTGGTATGATGCTGGCATCAAGGATACCTATTACTATAACTGCTGTTTCAGCATGAGATTATAAGCATGCCCAGGAACAATGCAATAGTTATGTTAAACTTCTCATGGAATGTGATTTCAGATTCTATAGTTATGCATCAATTAAAATTTTCTGGGTTATACCCAAGAGACAAAACAACATTAAGATTAGCATTGTAGTTGGCTGTATTTTAACAGCAACTGTTTTTAAAATTCCAGAGACATTCCTAGTCAAAGTATTCTCAGCTCTAAATAATGCCCCTGCAGCAGCCCTTGGCATCCCCTGGGTGCTGATGTTCCAGAGGAGTGCTTGATGCAAGCAGAATTCTACACATGCAGAAAGAGGAAGCAGGGCTGGGTCCCACTCTCCATTACAGGAGAGCCGTGTGTTTCTTAGTGCATGGTGTTATGTGAATTTGTCAGCTGTAATGTCATCTAGCTGCTAGCAGCCATGCAGTATATCAGACATATCTTAGTGAGCGTTTGTGCTTCAGAGGAGGAATAGTATGTGCTGCAGCCACTTCCTTGCACATTTTTCATTGTTCTTACTTTATTGCTGAACAACTGACAGTAGACTCCCACTCTGTTATTAGTGACTCAGAGATGTAAGTGTTGACCTGAAAAAGCTGGAGCTAATTCAGGGAAGGCTGGATGCACGAGCAGCTTGTGTTAGATTCCATGGGAAAAAAAGGGGATCAGTATTGTTCTGGAAGGGCTGTTATGGCTTATACAAAATTACTCAAGGCTAAAAGACTGGTTTGAAGACTGTATGTCCCTACAGAGCGTTTTCAGTGCTCTCAGCAAAAGCGTCATGCTACAGGAATCATGCTGGTGATGCCAGTCTTGTGCCCTACATTTGGTGATGGGCATCAGTTGTCAGGTGGCTGGAGATGATCTGAATCGAATCTAAACTGAAAATTTGTGTTTTAAAAGGCATCCATCCGGTTTATGTATAAGTTTGTTAAATGGCAGAAGCTTTGAACGTGATCTCTTAGCAAAAGAAAATACATTTTAATGTTTGCACACAAAAGCAGTTAGCATGGGCTGAAAACAAAATATATGTGTATTTTCTGTTCTTCTGAGGCAAGTACTTGAAATACCGCAGTAACCTGTAGATATTAGCTATGTCACCAGTAGATGGCAGTATTGCTTATTCCGTGTACCATCCATAATTCTACCAAAAAGCTCTTTCTATCCAGAAAATAAAACATTTTTGTATGTCTGTTAAAACAAAACACATGTATGTCTGACATTAGTAACCATTTGTTACAAAGAATGTAATCTGTGTCAGGTTTTGTTTGTTTGTCCCAGACTCTAGAGGGAAGTGTCTTTTGATTTCAAAGGACTTATCATTTAGATCTTTGACATCATCAGTCTTAGATTTCCCTGTCTTAGTGAGACAGTTTACCCCCTCCAGCTGCTTGCCACCACTCCTTTGCTTGGAGGCTCCTACCCTGCACAGCGGTTTGTATATGCATTCTTTATATCACATTGGGAAAAATCATCTGGTTTAAGGTAACCCGCCAGTTTTACTTGAGATAAACTAAAGAGGAGTTATTCAAGCTGCATGGATGAGTAGGTCAGAACTACTGCGGTGAGTGTCTGGAGGCAGCCAGTCTTCCACAGGCATATGTACAGGAGAATATATTTGTGCAGGCTGAAGGTTTCACTTTACAGTGGTACATCCCTATGGACTTCTGATGTTTTTCTTCTAAAATGAGCATTGGTTTTCAAGCATAGGTGCACAGACATCTTTGCCACCTTACTTTTTGAAGCAAATCTGTAGTAAGCTAGAAATACTGTTAATTCATTTAGGAGCCTGTAAAAGATAGACTTGATTATTTCGTTTGTCATGTCATGGGGAAAAAAAGGGTTGCAGGTAGAGGGTTTAATTTTTAAGTAGTATTCTGTATTTGGGAAACAGAGGAACAACATTTACCTAAAAAGCGTTCCGGGAGATTTTTGCGTAAGATGCATATTACATGCTTTCTAATGTGTATGGGCCTTTCCTGGGCCCTAGTCTTTTTGCTTCCTTCAATTTAGTACAAATGAGCATGAGATTGCAGTCCTCATTGTTCTGTTTCTCTTTGTGTTGTAGCCTGATACTATTCAGAAACATCTTGTGTAGAGCAATTTTAGCTAGGGCTAAGGTAACCAGTGGAAAAATAAAATGCTTTTTAATGTTCATCTGCATTGTCTTGCACACCTAGGAGATCAACTTCAGATCTATTTACTTAGTTTTAATTTTTCTTCAAAACTGAAATGTAATCCAGGATGCAGAGTGGAGTGATGCTGTAACTTTTCACCTTCATGGAGTCACAGTAAATCATGCTCCAGTTCCAAGCATGGTGGGCTCGCACTAATTCCTTTGTGCATTCTGTTCTTTGAAAAAAATATTATCAAACTTCAGGGCTTACTGACCCTGTGGAAAACTTTACAGCTGCATTCTCTAAAAGTACTCATTGTTCAATAATAGTCTGATTTCTGTGATAAAATGCTTCTGTACTCAGATCATTTGCCTGTCAGGTAGACTGTGTCGCATTTGAACCCATGACTGCATTCTCAATTTGGATGGAGGACCTTTTAATCTGGAATTGATTTAGATAGGAGTTCTGAACTGGAGGTTCACATAGCTGGGCCAATCTCCAGCAATTTCTGTACCTGTTACAAATCAGTCTGCAGCTTTAATCATCTTAGTTCCTATAGAATTAATTGAATAGGTTGTTTAATTGGTTATTTTTATATGGGCAGGTAATCTCACCTCAGCGCATTCCTGCCACTGTGACTCCTACTTTGTTGATGTCCCCAATGGTGTTCACTCAGTCCACACCTGCTGCACCAAAAGCTAATGAAAGTGGGCGGTTAGCAGCATCAAACCAAGAACCTGCTGGTAGCTCAACGAACCTTCTCCTACCACTGCAAACCCCAGAGCCCCCTGTGATAAACAGCAGCTCAGTGACGAAGATGCAGCTGCAGGAAACACTTCTACACCTGATCCAGGTAAAGTGCCAAGAGTTCTTCTACTTCACTCTAAACCTTTATTCCCATTTTGATGTTAGCACCTGGTCACCTAAGCACCTGGGCATCTGAGTTGTATCCATCTGTCTAGAGGCTAAATGGATAATTAAGTATGTGCTGGAAGTTGTGCTTTTTATGGCTGTGTTAATGGAGCACTATACCATAGACCAGGGAGATAATAGCCTCTTCTTGCACACTGCTGGCTTAACTGCACTGTGATTAATCAGTGTAGTTTGAGGTTAAGGAAAGATGATACAATTGAAGGAAAAGAACAAAGATGACTGAAAGCTTCAAAAGGCTGACGTGAGAGCTGCAAAGATACCTGTAGTATTTTTAGCGAAGCGAGGGGTGTTTATCTTAGCAGACAAATACTTCAAAGAGGCATGCTAGCAGCAAAAACTCAGGTGGGAAGTGTAAGCAACTTTAAAATATGGGTTAGATAACCCAAAAACATGCTAGTTCAATCTATTCTATATGATTCTCTACTTGAAATACTAAAATTTCTCTTGCTAGAATTATTCAAGTTTAAATCCAACAAAGTATTAACAGCATTGAGGAGATGATTGTTTACTGCTCTGGGATTATATGAATGATTATGATTTTTTTCAGTAACTTGGTCTGAAATTAATACCTGAAGAGTGGAGTTTGAGTAGAGACTGTAGAACTGACTGTAATGTGCATTGAATAGAGACAAGGGTTTAAGTGTCCAATTTGTAGGCCAAAACTATGCCTGTATGGCTTGGCAATAAAATATGTATTTATTGGAATGCTGAAGTGAGTCACATAAAATGAAATTTAAATTATAGATCTAGAAATAAAATAGTGTCTTTAAGACATTAGATGTTCGTCTCATTTTCCTCTTTATTTTTATTTTGGGGTTAAAAAAGAAAAATACCATAATGTTCTGTCTTACATACTTGGAATATCTGGATAGTAGGAAAACCACGTACGAAATTGAAAAGGAGACTACTTGTCAAGGAAAACTAGATTCTGTGCTCTGCAATTGTATTTGTAAAACGTATGTTCAGTCCTGCTGTTCTTGATGACAGCTAGGATTAACGGTGTTACCTGGAAATTATTTACTGTTTAATAACATGATGCTGATTGCTAGTTTCTTAGCTGTCATTTTCTGTTATATAAAACTACAATCTCAGATGCTCCTGGTTTTCCTCAAGGACCATCCTGATTTTAATTATCCTCATATGTTTATGTAAGCTACTTAAGACATTCTTTCTTACTGTGAGTTTGCCAGTTCTTGCAAAAAATGGTCTTCTCAAGAGAAAAGTTAAACATGCGTCAGTGCAAAAGGAGCAGCGTGTGGTAGGAGTATTAAGTCTAAAATAATTAAACAGTCTAATAGTGATAGGACAAGGGGCAATAGTTTTAAACTAAGAGGGGGAAATTTATATGAGACATTAGGAAGAAATTTGTTACTCAGAGGGCAGTGAGGTGCCGGCACAGACTGCCCAGAGAAGCTGTCGGTGCCCTATCCCTGGAGGTGCTCAGGTCCAGGTTGGATGGAGCCCTGGTCAGCCTGAGTTGCTGGGTGGCAGCCCTGCCCATGGCAGGGGGTTGGAACTAGATGAGTTTTAGGGTTCCTTCAAACTCAAGCTATTTTGTGATAAACAAGATGGAAGTATCTGTCCAGGTAGGATTTAGTACAGGATCAAAACACAAGGTGTTCCACTGTTCCTTCAGACACGCTTATAATTATCAGTGAACTAATGGAAGAAACTACTTAAGGAAACTGTTAGGTAAATAAGGGTGAAGAGAAGAAATTACTATGTTATGTCATAGAATCATAGAATCCTCAGAGTTAGAAGGGGCCCTTAAAGGTCATCTAGTGCAACTCCCCTGCAGTGAACAGGGGCATTAGATGAGGTTAGTTAGATCAGGTTTCTGTGAGTCTGTATTCTCTGCAGTATTGTGTGAGAATAGCGTACTCAAGATAAACTCAGTGTGAGTTTGGAAAGTTTACTTTCTGTGTATTCATTACTGCTTTATAGAGTTGTGCTTCCCATCCAGTTATATGTTCTATGGCTTGGACGTAATATATGTTTGTAAAGGAAATTGCCATACCGTTGTGCACTACTTAAGACAGAGCAAGGTTGAAAAGTATTCTGTCCATGAAATGGAAGAAAAACCTTATGTGTTTACTCAATAATGTCTCCTTTGTCGTAACGATTGTGTTTTGTTTTTCAGAATGACGACAACTTCTTAAACATCATTTATGAAGCGTATCTCTTCAGTGTGAGAAAGGCAGCAATGAAGAAATCCATGTGAAAGAAAAGATGCTTTTTAAAATTTCTATTACTTCCTGAATCCCAAGAAAAAGGTTTCCAAATTTTCAAGTCATGTTACATTTAAAGAAATTTGGGCACTTTGCATACACACAGATTTTGCTCGTTAGCAAGTACATGTTGTACTTAGAAAGAAGTGGGCGGAAACGGATTGTGCCTTCAGGGAGGGACAGTGCTGAAGACTTACTCACAAAATATTTTTCGCAGACTGGCCCATACTTAGAATTGGTTTTCCTGCATAAAGTCACTGTTCTCAGAATTCAGTTTCGTTTTCTACTTACAGCATGGTTATTCATTGACTGGGTTCTTGACGTGTGTTTCCTCCGATATCACATGCAACTTCCACCATGAACGATGCCTGTTTCTGACCACATGGTGGCAATATTGGACTATTTTTAGGAAAGTAAAAATCTGGTGAAATATTGGAACTGGAAGTCTTAGGTAAACTGTTATGTCATCTTACTTAGTTGTCTGCAAAGCGATTTAGAAGGAATGTCATGACTGTCCCCCAAAATTTTATAGAAAAATCGTTTTCTATTTTAACAAGAATATTTTTAGCTAGTTGTGGAAGTGGAACTCTGCAGGTGTTTTAATGAATTAGGGGGGAGGGTTTTGTTTGTGAATGTACTCGCTATCAGCGTAGCTTTGGGGTGGCACTGGATTCCTGTTTCTATTACTCCAGATCCAATCTGCATTACTGTAAGCAATGTGCAACTTTAAGGGGGAGGCTACCTGGTATAAAAGTCCTATTAAGTTCTTTTTTTAAGTGTTTTTTTTTTTTTTTTCCTGGAGCGCAGTGATTTTATTGATCCATTTCTAAAGAAAATAAAATGGATGGTCCCTACTTTGTGGTGATTTCATTTTATTGTAGAATGGACTATATATTTAGAATTGTTGGGATCAGTTGTACTTCTGTGACTGAGGAGAGACCTTATTGCTCTCTTCAAATACCTGAAAGGGGATTGCAGTGAGAATGGTGTTGGACTCTTCTCACTGGTGACATGTGACAGGACAAGGGGAAATGGCCTTGAGTTGCACCAGGGGAGGTTCAGGTTGGATATAAGGAAAGACTTTACAGAAAGGGTTGTTAGGCACTGGAATAGGCTCCCCAGGGTGGTGGTTAAGTCACCATCCCTGAACATGTTTAAAATCTGTTTGGATGTGGTGCTCAGGGACATGATTTAGCGGTGGGTTGTTCAAGTTAGGGTAGTATGGTTTGGTTGCGGTTGGACTTGATCTTGAAGGTCTTTTCCAACCTGAGCAACTCTATGATTCTGTGAACATGTTTTTATGCTTGACAGAAGAGACATTAATAAGATTTTAAATCAATCAGAATAAGTGGCTGAAAGAAGTTTTCTCTGTTTTCATTAGCATCTCCTGCTGGTTTGCAAGTTTGCTACAGTTTAGGAACCCCAAGGTGTTGCTGAGGAGATATTTCCTTTACGGGTGCAGAGAGCCTGACCCATAATGCAAAAATGAGTATACACTCATCTGGGCTATAGATAGGAATGTAGGCATAGCTCACCTGCCTCGTCTGTGAGGGAAAGGTCCTTCAATGTAAATTGGGACATAATTTTCAGTTAGTGTAGTTCTAACTATGTATATAGTTACCCCTGTTCCCCATATATCTGGTCTTTGGGGAAGGGAGAGAGTAACATTGCTCACATTCCTTGGGAAAGGCTATAAACAAAACAAAAAAAAAAGTGAAGAACTATTTGTTTTATACACAAGTGAATAACTCCAAGAGACTTGTAGCTACCAAACTGCTAGACTTTTCCTACACAAAGTAGCTCATAGACAGCAAGTTGTATTCTTGTTCCATTTATTACCAAATTGGGTTCCATGAAAAGAACACGTTGCACAGGTAGGAAGGGCAGACTTTAAAGGCGGCAAGACCTAATTCCAGTTTCTTCTCTGCTGTGAAGGACATTAGAATCTGCACAAAGGAGTTTGTATGAAACTAAATACATGCATAATGTCTGCGATTCTGGATTATCTGAGAGTACAATTTAGAGATGATGGGGATGCATTGTTATGACCTAATTTGACATGTAGAACCTTCTATAATTGGTGGGTAAAGATAATCCCTAAGTATCTCTGACTGTGTCTGTGATTGATTTTCTAGTCATGGGAGAAACATTTATATTTGCAAAAAAAAAAAAGCAAATTTGATGCATGAATTTTAGGAACATCCTTATTTATTTGCTTTCCAGAATAACATGTCACTTCAAAAAAGGTATATATTTTTTAAATTATCTGTTAACTCTTGACGCACGTGGCAACAGTAGTATTGGCACTGTGTCCACAAGCTGATGCATATCTTAGAGCAGACAAGAATAAAGCTAATTCCAGGTTTCTTCTCACTGCTCTCTTTCCGAGTTACTGCTATACTATGCAACACCGACAGAGCTGTTTTTCTCTCATCCTCTGAGAGCTCTCGGGGGTATTTGAGATTGTCTGGGTAGTGTAGACCTGCCTTTTGGGGGGTTTATAAGGGTCGTTTCTAAAGGAGGGAGGTCCCATTTTAGATGCATGCTTACCAACAACAACAGAAGTAACAAGGTAGAACGGGCTCAGAACGAAATGCTCTGAATTCTAAGACATCAGACAAAAGAGTAAAAAGTATTGACAAAACTGAATTGCAGCCAAATCTGTTGTTCAGCTTTTTATTTTAGATGGCAAAATCAGCTGCTTCAGTGGCATTTGGGAACTGGAGACTGAACTTAGGTTCTGTGCTGTTCTGTGCCGTGCTGAAGTGAGAAGTGCTGTGCCCTATTTCTTTCTTCTTTCTGCTGCCGACTGAAGAGCCCATTTCAGAAAGATGCTTTTTCAGAAATATAGTCAGAGCCTTCCAGTACCATGGAAAAGCTGGAGGATCCGCATGCAGTGATGAAAATTTATACTATTCTCCCTAATGGCCTTTTATCAGCTAGGACTGTCTCTTTAGGCAGCCAGATCTTTGCATGATACCAGAACGTTTAAGTCAGGTTTTATAGATTCTTGCCTCAAAACTAGAGTGGTTCTGAGCACTCAGGTTCCCAAGTAGTTTTGGTTGTAAGACACCACTAGAGCTAGGGAGACCAGGGAGCCCCATGGCTAGCAAGGCCTTTGGAGAGGAGAAGGCTACTGCCCTTAGGGCTGCCTCTCTTGGAAAGCTTTTTATTTTTTTTAATCTGAAAAAGGATTAAAGGTTGGAAGTAGAAAATGAGAAAATCTGTGAGGATCGTGTTAATTGTAATTGAGGCATTTCCACAGTATCTACGTGTAAATTCTTTTTCTTTGATGTGTATTCTTTAATGTAATCCTAAGTTTTCTTCTTTTTTTTTTTCCCAGTAGAGTAAATACGTTGGAAGTTGGTGCTTGGTAAGAATTCCCCAATGTTACAGCAGTGCTTTGTGCATTAATCCCAGTCTCGGCACTGAATTGATACTAGATTTCAGAGTATTTCCACTTCAGTACAGTTTGCTTCCTTACAAAATTCCATACCTATTGAACCAGAGAGATAAGATGAGGAGCAGAAAGTCAATCAAATACTGAAACATAATCTCTCACTAATTCTCTCAGTGTTTATCATGGAAATCCATAACATTCAGTGAAGTCATCCCAACCTTTCCTCGGGCCCTTCTCACAGAAAATTCAAATCCTTAATTTGATTTTTATTCATTAGCCCTCTGTTGCTCCTCTGTCTTCGCTTCCTTGTTGTTGCTGCAAAGGGGATAATTAAAACTGTACAGCAAAACAAAAATCTTCCAGGAGCAGCATGCAGCTGAATGGGCAGGATGCTTCGTCTCCTCTGACAGCCTGTTTACAATGTGTTGAGCTTTGAATTTCAGACGTAAGTGCAGTAAGAATTCTAGATAACTCAGTCCCTTTAGGATATTAAAACCATAGTTAATATTTTAGCAAACTTGGAGAGCTTTGCTGGGGAAAAGATGAGATTAAAAGACATTTTTCATCAAGCGTTTGAGGCTCTAATGTTGAAAATGTTATGAGAAGGCAGCAGCTTTACCCAGAGGGATTCCTGAAACCTAGAGAAAAGATAAAATCCTAGTCATGAAAGTGAATAATGCACTGAAAAATTAATCCTCAGTCAACATACGATAAACTTTACTGCTCATCCTGACTAAGGACTTTTAAGAGCCTCGTATGACTCCTGGCCTTTTCCAAACTGCTATTGGCTATCCATAACAAGCTTGTTCTGACCTCTGGGCATGAATCTGCGCTGAGCAGAACTGGGAATAAAGGAGGGAGCTTGGCATGTATAAACAGGAGGAAAATGTGGTTCTGCAAGACACAGATGAAGAAACACAGACTGCAGCATTATAAACACTTGCTGGCTGTACTGCTGTAGAGGCAGACTGGCCCACCACCCACTCCTAGCTGCTCACTCCCACACCAGTCTTTCCTTCCTTTTTCCAATATATTTCTCCTTTTAATTTGGATTAAGACAGGTACATAGTAAAATGCGTTGCAGAAGAATTGGTCCAGGTTGAGACTCTATCCACACCAAGGCTGGTTTAAATCTAGATCAGTTTGGTGAGCAGCAGTGCAGGCACCTGCATTGGTGAGGCATGGGGGTAAATTGTAGACTCAAAGAAGCATTTGAGTTAGAAGGAACCCTTGAAGGCCATTTGGTCAAACTACCCTGCATTGAGCAGGGACACCCACAGGTAGATCATGTTGCTCAGAGCCCCATCCAGCCTGACCTTGAGTGTCTCCAGGGACAGAGCATCCACCAGCTCTCTGGGCAACCCATGCCCCAGCAGAGGACATAGTGAGTCACACCTCAAGGTGTGATGAGGACTGACAGCTCTCCTACTTGCTGCCCAGCTGCTGATGAAGCCACTGTGAGATGAGCAGACCTAGGTGTAAGTCCTGGTGGGATCTGCAGAAGTGAAGCAGGAGGACTGAGCTGATCTATTGCTTTAAACTGACTTTAGCTTTTGTGAAAATGAGCTAAAGGCCTTTTTCATCTTCGTTTCATACTCAGAAGATACGACAAAGATCAAAATGTGACTTCACTGTTGTGCCCTGCCTTCGTTGTATGTCGAAGTGCATGCAAGTGTTTGCAACAGCTCTACCAAGGATAAGTGTTGTTCACGAGGTTAATCTCTGTAGAGGCAGTGGAAGGACAGGATTCTCTTGAGGCATGAGCACAGATCTAATTTGGCCTGAGAGATTAGACTGACCGGTGTAAAGTTAGCTTGTTCAAGTACCTTCCCCAGAACCACCACCATCTTGTGTAGAAACAGTGCTGACCACAAAGGCAGCGTCTACTTCTCCTCACAAAACAGCAGGCGCTTGGGTGAATGAATTTAGAATGAGCAGCTGGTGTATACAATGGGAAGACACTGTATGTGTTTTAAAACCAGCAACCTCAGTCAGACAGGAAATAAAAAACCATTTTTTGAAACTATTTGAGTCACACATAAAAATCCTTTTCATGGTATTTGGACACAAAGTAAAGCAGGCTCTGAGTTCAGGACAATGTGTGTGCTAACAACATTAGTCAAAAGAGGCGGAAAAAAGGAAACCCTCATGTCATGTGGACATATGTCAAGAAATAGAAAGGATCACAACTCATTTTACTTCCAGTAAGATAGCAGCTCACTTTCAAATGATGAAGGAACCAAGGTCCTACAGGTGCTACCCTGTACACAGAGGGATGCTAAATGTTGGCTGGATCCTACACAACTATTAACTCTTCTCTTGCCCAGCTATTGCCAGCCTGCATCATAGGCACATCAGCAGAGTGCATTGCTCCCGTGCTTTGGCTTGAACTCCACTGGTGTTTATCTCTGTTACAGCAAAGAGCTTTAGGTACAGTTATCAGTACTGCATTTCTTCACCTAATACCTGAAATCTACTTATGAAACCTATGAAATAACTATGGATATTATTATTACGTCCCTTAAAAAAAATACAACTTCGTGCTTTTCTCCAGCACTTACCTGTAAATACTACAGTTGGAAGGAGAGCAGGAAGGAACATGCAGACTCCTGGTAGCAGTCTCAGCACGGGGCTACTTGGGCTGGGGACAAAAGCTCTGTTTTCCTTCATTTTTACTGCTGCTTAGCAGCCTGGATCACTAACGGCCTCCTTCTTTCCACTTAGAGCAGTAGCCCCAGACCCACCACTTTGTGGAAGTGCCTGCGTTTCTCATTCCTCTAAGAAAGTGGTATTTTGTTTTGTTTGGATTTTTTTTATGCCTGAATATCTCCTCTTGGGTTTTTACTGGGCCAGACCTGCACTTGCTACCCTCTCCCGTGGATGCAGTGAGCTGTGACCAAGCGTTGGAATTAGGGGATCAGTCAGGTTTTAGAATCACAGCCTGATTCTGAGATCCTATGCTTAATGCTTGCTGTTTGGCAATAGAGGCAGCAATGCACATTCCACTGTTTGTCCCTGCCGTCTCACCCTCTTGGGATCTACTTTCTCCCTATTTCTGTGCCTAAAGGCCCAAACCCAGTGCTTCCAGTTCTCTTTCCTACCCCAGCCACAGTTCCTGTAATCTCCGCCTCCATTTCCTCCAAAGCAGCTGATCACAGGGAGATGTTTGCCCACATCTTCCATGTGAGCAATCACAAGTGCTCACTCTGTGCTACTTTCAGATGGATCACATCCCACTAAAAACGTGTCCTGCATCTTAGGAATGTCTCAGCAATATTGGTAGCACTGATCAGAGGAAGACTGGTGGTTCCTGTAACAAATGAAAGCCTTGTTATCCTCGAGAAAAGCCTCTGCAGGAATCATAAGGGAGATTTGTCAAGGGAAGGTTAGAAGAAATGAGGGGAAATGCAAGGAAGATCAAAGATCTCCAGTTAACTCCCTTGACTGAAGGTTATGTATGCTGGCAATATGCTCAAGAAAATGCAGTAAACTCTTTGAAACGACAGTGAATTATAAACAGAAGGGTAAGCTGGGAATTTTCAGCTCACCTGTGGGACAGAAGTGGGTGTGAAAATTGGAGGAGGATGAAGGGGGATGGAAAAGCACAGATGAGACTCAATTTCATCCAGGAAAACTTTCACTCCATTGTATTAAAGCAGAAATTTGGAGGCCATTACAGTTCCAAAGAGACGCTAAGCTAATCCCTGACTGCAGGAGGCTGTTAAATCCAGCAGTTGAAAGTTCTTCAGTGCAAAGTGCCCTGAAGCAGCCAGGTGACCAAAAGTGAAGACAGTAAACGCTTATCTCTGAGCCATCAGCAGGCAGCTGAAGCAGAGCAGGCATTGCAAAGCAGAGCACTTCACAGGCGCTTCTGTGCATACCTTGAAGGAATCAGCTACCTAAAGGAGAAGAATTCAGATACCAGCTTAGGAGATGATGGAGGAAAGTTGCGATTTCTTCTCGTCACGTCATAACAACATGTTTAATTACACTGGTGCTGAGCAAGCAGGTCTGAATATGGAGGTGGTGGGATGGGGAAGGCTGAGTACAGAACAAAGAGACACAAAAATTCTGATCGATATTTAACCCACCATGATCTGCTCTATTTTTTTCAGAAGGTCAGCAGGAGTGGTGATTTCATAATCCACTTTAATATCTTCAGGTGAGAGCTCTTGTATGATTGTAAAGGGTGTTTCTCGTGTGCATTTTGTATGTCTCCAACATCATTGTTAGAGTGCTCTTCTGCAAAGAGCTAGATAGATACAAAGTGCCTTCATAAAAATCACCCTTGCAAAGAAGAGAGAAGGAAATACTACCATCTCCATCTAAAATTGCGATGGCAAGTGGTTACACAGTGGGTTTATGGCAGTTACAGAAGAAGTCAAGAGGCATGGGCAGAGACTCAGCCACACATCACTGGAGTCTTGGTCCTTTCTGCATCTCGCCATTTTTGTTTGTGGCAAACAGAAATCCCTCAACCCAGCACCATGCTAAATCCAGCTGATTGGTGTCATCTTTGCCAGAAAGCAGGAAAAGGACTCTGCGGCCATTCCACCCAGTCAGCTTTTCTCACTGTCCTACCCAATTAATTGTAAGGGATTTTTAGTTGCGTGAAGCTAAAATACTTCCTCTCCTTCCATCTTATTGCATACAGAAGGTATGAGACTACAGCACTTTAAAGATAAATCTGACCTGAAGTGGAGGATTTGCAGGTAGCACAGGTTGGAGATGCCCTGGCACAGGACATGCTGAATCCCGGGCCCTGTTCCCATCGCAGGCTGTGATGAGGGCTGCCAGCTCTCCTGCTTTGCTCCCTGCCCTGCTGCTGATGGAGCCACCATGAGCGGAGCAGACTTAGGTATACACTACAGCTAGAAAGGGAATCACTCCAAACTGGGAATGCCCGTTAACTCCAGCATCACTCACACATGTAAAGTTGAGGTCAGAGCTGAAACAAGCAACCATTGCTAACGAGGTTTCAGTGCAGATCCTCCTCATTGCTGCACATCAGGCTTTCTGTGCAGGGATCCCCAGGGCATGGCTGCACAGCTTCTGTCTGAGATTGGGAGCCTCTATCTCAGGTGCTAGCTTCAACCTCAGTGTTGTGCTCAGCAGGAGGCAGGCAGCGGGAGTGTGTTTCTTCAGCAAATGGTAGTTGACTGTAGACATCAAGGCTTGGGATAAGAGTTTTCTTCTTCATTACGTATGAATGCATTATTTATCAATAGCTCTGGTAAACATAAGACCCAGTTTTTGTCATGGGAAGTGAATGCATTTCTCAAATTAATTTCAAGCACGTTGCAGACTGCTCTGCCCTCGTTCCAGCTAAACGGTTTGCCAAGTTGTCACTGCCTCTGTCAAGTGCCACATGTGCTGCCTGAATGCCAGGAGGAAGCAGAGTAAGTGAGGCTGCTTGAAACTGATTGTTTCAAACACAGATTTTGCATGCTGCTACATGTTCCAGCAAGAAGAGAGAGATGATTTGTTCCCGTAACATATGTGCATAGATGAAGCTATGTCCTGGTGAGCTGCCATGCATTCTCAACCTGATGCCCTCCTGCTTGCCCAGCACCCCATGGGGGGATGATGGCTGCTAGTGTGGGGGGTTGGCAAGATGTGCATTGAGTTTCTTCCCCAGTTAATTTGTGCCCCTTGGAGGAAATCAAAGGAGCTGGCAGGTGAGCCATCTAATTGCAGGCTCGGAGGTAATTTACAGCTGATGGGAAGTGACTCCAATCACTGGGGACTTGAAGGATCCTCAGTCCCCATAGCCATGGGTCAGGAGAAACAGCTTCCTCTCGCTGCAGGAGGAATCACAGGGCAAAATGCAAGCTGATTGGGAACTGTGGATCTGGTGTGGAAGCCTTCTCACAGTCCTTCTCTTCCTCAAGACTGTCATGATATTTTTAATAACAATTGATGGCTGCCTAAACTCATAAACATGTTTTCATTAATATTCATGAAAGAATGGACTGTTTTTATCTACACCTACATCAGTGTGTGGTAAAATGTATCCCAAGCCCAGCTTTTATCTTTAATCACATTGAAACTTGATCACCTCTGATTTTATGGGGAAAAAATAGCCCTTTTTTAAAGGAGGAAAGCATGAAATGTTATAATTTGTGACCTAGAATTTTGATATACCAAAATGGAGGGGGAAAAAAAATTAAGATTTTTTATTGAGTTCTCAATATTGCAGTCATGCTGATGTGCATTTCTACAATAGCTCCCACCCAGACACTCAGTGTAAGCACTGCAGCCCTTACCCAATAAATCCTCATCAGGATTTCTGCACATACATGAGTCAGTATTGTCAGATCATGAAAGCAAATGACTCGTCTCTACCCCCACATCTGTCAGGGGGAAGCTTTGCACTGAGAGGGTGATGAGGCCCTGGCACAGCTGCCCAGAGAAGCTGTGGGCGCCCCATCCCTGGAGGCACTCAGGGCCAGGTTGGATGGGGCCCTGGGCAGCCTGAGCTGCTGGGTGGCAGCCCTGCCCATGGCAGGTGGTTGGAACTAGGTGATCTTTAAGGTCCCTTCCAACCCAAACCATTCTATGATTCTATGATCTGCTGACTCTGGCTGGGATACAGGGCAGGCAGGACTCTGCTTCCTTCTGGCCCAGACAGACGCTCTAATTTGACCCAAATACCTCCATTCTGATAACCTTGTTAACCCCTGGATTAACACACTGAGCAGGGAGAAGGAGGTATTTGTAGCACGTCCTCTGAGCAGGGTCATTGCATCACGCGTTTAATGCAAAGGATTTGGCAACACGAAGGATGCCACGAGACACACACTGAGTCAAGTGTTTTTGTGGCTGCAGAGATTAGCAGATTAAGTGGCATCATTTCGTTAGTCACTTGGTGCATTGCAGTTTCTGGGGCTCCCCAGGAAGCGAAGCCTCCTCCCTCAAAAAAGCTGTTCTAGTGCAGCTACTTTACCAGGAAAGCTTTAATCCCTTTGAAAATGGGGTTTCCCTTCCTCCTAATCAAGTTCTTTTGAGTCATGTGGACTTGAAATGGGAAAGATTAACTTTAACCCTTTGGTAGTAGAGGGAGAGGGCGTAAGTTGACTTTCATTCTGGCTTCCCCTGTGTCAGGACCCAGGAAAGCTGCTGCCTGCTCACAGTTCTCTCCAAATTGAACATCTCTGTTCACATTATTTCTTCTTCATTTTTTTCCCTTTCCCTTTCTTCTTGTTTCATCATGGAGTATTTAAACAAGTCTAAATTTCGAGTAGAGCTGTAGAAAAAAAATAATAAAAAGGAAAAAATACAATGCAACAGCCAAAGGCATTCATTAATCTGACACCTACATGTCTGCTTCTATAAACAATGGGTAGAGCATGCAGCTGAGATGAGCGATCTGCAGGCAGATATTTGCAGAGCTACTGGGTGGAAGGAAGGTGTGAAAGGCCACGTTGGGCCAGAGTTCTGCTGACCTATAGGGAAGCTCTATAGGCCAAATATCCATTCATTATTCACTTCTCCTGAAGCAACTTGAAATGGAGAAATCTGGGGGTATAGCGCCCGCCTGTACCCCCAGAGCTGCACTAACGGTGAATCTCTACTCTGCAGAGACCTCAGTGAGGCACTGTGTACCTGCTGTGTGTATTCATATCAGGGTCTCCCTGTGACCAGTCACTCAACAGCATTGCCCCAGTGAGCTGCAGCATCTGGGGCTCAGTGGGATAGTACTAGCTCTGACATGGTCAAACCAGAGGGAAGGCAGCATACACAGGGCACGAGGATGGGGATAGAGATGGGGATAAGGATAAGGATACTTCCCAGCCCCAGCCTTGGGGCCTGCCTGCAGCACCAGCACTACTGTTGGAGCGAGTCTGCAGCCCTTTTCACCCACTAAATCCACTCTTCTGTGAAGCTGGCTTGCAGTTCTAACCCTCCTCTGAAACCTGATCAGAAGAGATTTGCATGGCCAGCCAATAAGACCACAAATAAAAGTGCTTTTCCATCACTGCCTCTGGCAAGGGTCCCCTCTTCCTGGCAGCTGCTGGACAGACAGATCAGATTCCCTGCCTCTGGCGAAACACCTCACGGCTGCCTTCCAAACCACACCAAGGAACAGTTAAATCTCCTCAGACAGGCCAGGGACATCATCCTCCTATCTCCCAAACAGGATACAGGCTCTAGCGCTGTTGAGAAGGGAGCTTTTCAAGCACAGTGTTTGAGCAGGGTACAAAGGAACTTCTGTACCCAAACACTTAGCGTAGGTGTCCTGGCATGAGACAGAGAGGCAGAAGATTATGAGCTCAGATAAATATATCTGCTGTTAATAAGGTGAAGTATTTTGTTCCCATTATTCTTTGTTTTAAGTTATTGAAAATCAAAGCAAGTAATTCTTATTAGGCTATGATGCTGGTTTAAGTTCAGGACAATGGTACAGCAAAGATTTGCTTGGAGGTGCTGGCAGATATACAGCAAGATCCCAGTGCCTCCAGAATGAAAACCAAGGAAGTACCCATCTCCTACACCTTCTTCCCAGTCCTGATATCCACAATGCAGAAAAGACACTCATGCTCACTCCATGTAGGCCCCAAGAGATTGTCTTGAAGGATATGGGGCTCATCCTTGCCCTGCTGCATGGGCTACCTGGGAGACACATACCATGATGCCATGGGGAGGAAGTATCTGGTGACAAGCTTCAGGCAGATAAGCCTGGCATCAGGAGGAGCTTCACGCCCAAGGGGTCTGAGACTTACATTTCCATTAAGGATTTGCTCTCATTCTTTCTCATAGGACTCATTTTCTTCCCCAGCGAGGCCCTGCAGTCACTTGTCTCCCTCCTGTGCCCCAGCTGTGCTCACAGACCACAGTGCTGACCTCTGCAGAAGCACCTTCGCACATGATAATCCCATTAAGGGCTCTCTGGACACCTGGTGTTTTCCAGTTTTCTTTGCTGTTTTCATTTCATCTTCGAATTCCCTTTCCTTGCAACTTTAGGTCATTAAGGGGTTAAGTGAGGTCTATCTGTTAGGTGATATCCGTTAAACGAGATCAACCCAAATAAAGGGATTTGGGCCTCCCAGTTTAGCATGTTGCTGCATCTTGTTGCCTTTCCCATGAGTGTTTCAGGATTTTCAGACACACACAGAGCAGGACACTGTCCAAACCCGTCTGGATTAAACTGGGTCCCCACTGCAAATAGCACACAATGACTGGAAAGGCTAGCAAAAGGATGCTGCAAAATCACTCACAATAACTCTTCGCTTATGGCTCCTTGCAAAGCGGAGAGAAAATGCTGTCTGAAATGTTGATTCTCCAGATCTGTGCTGACCCCTTGTCAGGGTGAGAACCCCCATGGCACGTTTTGGCCATTTGAGAAGGGTATTGGTACGATCCAGACCTGTCCATCTGTTACCTTCAACTGCTAATGTTGCCATTGGCTGTACAGCCATGTGGTACCCCAAAGGCACTGTCTCTAGCGTGTGAGTTTATACGTGCAGAAATCGATTTATTTCTGGTAGATTTTAAAGTCTAAAAGAGTCATTTCAACCTTCCTGTGTAACCCTTTGCACAGCACAGATTGAAGAATGTCACCTGAAAATTTCAGCCCTATCAGGCCCACCATCTGCTTGAACGAGATCATAACTTAAAAGACACGTGGTTTGGAGTCAAAGATTGCAGTAAATGCAGAAACTGGCCTATCCTGAGGTGAGTCAGCTCTGTAGTGACTGAATTGCTCATCCTGGGCTTTCAGTCACTGCGTCACGTAATTTAACCTCTATTCCACGTATCACCATTTAATTCCCTTCTCTGTATTTTCTCTGCCACATCTATTGTCCCATTTAACATGTGGCACCAACACTGCCTTCAGAAGCCTATCTATAATATGTGCTTTGGTTTTACTTCAGTTGTTTGACAGTCAGTTTCCCCCCTCACATGCTCATGAAAAACCTAATGATCTATTGTGGCTTTGCATTTCATAGAAAATAAACCATTTTTAAAGGTGCAAAAGATGATTGGAAGTCATTCTAAGAAGTGGGTTAACCCATAGCCGCAGAGTCAGGCTGTTCAACAGGTCACTCTGCTCATTTATATCTTTCCACTGCTATATCTACAGTTATTTATAATTCATACTCCTCACAATGATAATGAGCTTTCAAAGCGTGCCCCTCGTCTGACTGTGCGCTTTGCTGCTCACTGCTGCTCATCACGTTCAGCCATCGGTTTCCTTTGATTCATTGGTCTCCAGATACCGATTAGGGGATGGCAATCTCAATTGAATGTTGCCCAAATGGAGAGGTTCAGCTATTAACAAAGCGTCGCTCACATGAGGAGGAGATCAGGTACTGGGCAGTCCTTCTGGCTGCTCATCCCTCTCCTCTCTCCTCCATGAGGCGTCTGGACATCCCGACCCCAAAGAGCACCTGTACCCCAAGGCGATGGTGCCAGAATGGGCACCCAGCATCCCACGCTGTGGGTGGGTGAGATCAAAGGTCTTGGGGTTTTTTTGGACCTGCAGCTGTGAGCCCTTTAAAGCAGGCCGGCCTGACCTCCGGCTGGAGAAGCTGAGACCCGTCTTCAGGAATCAGAGTAATCCTGGGTGATTTTATCCCACTCCACTTCCCTAAATCTGCGGCTGCTGCTGCTTGGCCAGGGGATTAAGGGGCTGCCGGGGGATTACGTAGCCGCTGCAGCTCAGGGCGCAGAGCTGCCTCCTGGCGCAGCCATTGCTCGGGGCACGGGGCCAGCAGCATGGCGGGGGCTGCACGGGGACCCCCGCGGGGCAGCAGGAATGGCATGGATCCCGCACATCCCGCTGGCTGGGCCCCCCGCTGATGACTGGCACATGGAGGATGGACCGTGGGGCCATCCCGCTGCTGCTGCTCAGCTTCCTCTGCCTCCTGCCCGCAGCCCAGCTCCAGACCAAGATACCGCTGGAGACGTGAGTTCTTCCTCTCATTTTGAGGTGGGGTGGGAGGGGGATGGCATTCCCTCCAGGCGATGTGAATAGCAGTGGTGATGGCTGCTGGCAAGGACGCAGGACAGGAGCCACAACATCAGCTCCCAGCTCTAGCGCTGGTGTTGAAGCCTCATTTTCCCCACTCACCACGCAGGGAAGTGACACCCATCTGCTCTAGTTAAGCACCTGGACAGCTACTGATGCTCCAGGATGTGGAAGGCAAAACCAGCTCATGGACATCTTCACCCCAGCACAGGTGCAACTTGCGGTGATCCGGTCATGGAGCCAGTCATAGGCAGCCCAAAGCCCATGCTCTGGGCTGCTTTCACGAGTGCTGCTGTGCAGCCTACAGGGATAGCTGTGGCCAGAACCCAGCCTCAAGAGGCACAGGAGACGGGTGGTTGGGTGAGGGCCTGTCTCTCAGCATAAAAGCCAGACTGCTGCTGCTCTTACTTTATATATCAGCAGCACTGACCTGAATACTAGCCAAGTGCACTTGAAGCTGATAAAAGCAAGGATCTGCTTATGCACACTTGCATTTATTCTATGCGGATGTCAGCAGGAGAAGCTGGGCGGAGAACAGGGCCCACAGGTCCCACCTGCTCTGCTGTGCCTTGGTGTCCACCAGGAGGCTCACAGTGCCCGGCAGGCCAAGCTTGTGAAAGCCTCACCTTGTTAAGCTGATTTAGGCAAGTTAGATCCCGTCAGGATTAAAAATGTCTGTAGGGGAGTTGGTGGGGCAGCAGCTCTGGGGATGGGATGGGATGACTAGTGCAGGGGAGTAGTTAGTGTGTGGAGGGGACAATGCTGCTGTTGGTCTGCTGGACCAACCAAAGTCATCTCATGCCTTTTGCTGAGAATGAGAAGGTGTTTTGCATTCA
>JANHGO010000039.1:17984609-18047282 GCA_024606505.1 Aquila spilogaster | reverse complement strand
TGGGGTTGTTTAGCCTGGAGAAAAGGAGGCTGAGGGGAGACCTTATCGCTCTCTGCAGCTCCCTGAAAGGAGGTGGGAGTGAGGTGGGGATGGGTCTCTTCTCCCAAGTAACAAGTGATAGGATGAGGGGAAATTGCCTCAAGTTGTGCCAGGGGAGGTTTAGATTGGACATTAGGAAGAATTTCTTCACTGAAAGGGTTGTCAAACACTGGAACAGGCTGCCCAGGGAAGTGGTTGAGTCACCATGCCTGGAGGTATTTAAAAGATGTGTAGATGTGGTGCTTAGGGACATGGTTTAGTGGTGGGCTTGGCAGTGCTAGGTTAACAGTTGGACTCGATGATCTTAAAGGTCTTTTCCAACCTAACCGATCCTATGATCTGCTCTTCATCTCCACAAAGCTGCATACCCTTCTCTTTGCTGTGTTCAAGGTTGTTGCCATATCCCCTGTTCCTGCTGACTTTCTTACAAAGAGACACTTGGCTGCTACAAAATGTGCCTTATTGACTAGTACTGCATGGAGAGAGGTTGCCTCAAGAGGTTGTGCCATGCCCAGCGCATCTTTCTAATCATCTTTCTGTGATGCTCAGTGTAGAGTTCCCCTTTCTCCATTCTACCCCATTCTCCTTACATTTATCCCACTGTAAAACTACCTGTTAGTCTGCTCAGGCATTTCCGGGTCAGGGTCACCGCATGAATGAGGATTTCTACTGTTTAATAAACTCTTCACATACACTGCTTACACCAGTGTTTTGATGATATTTGTTCTTTGGCTGGTCATGACATTTGCCAGTATCTTCTCATAACAAGATAATCCAAACTGAACTCAGGTTCTAGTCAAACCAGAAATTAATAGAGCTGGTAAATCTTCCCCCTGCCTGTGAATAGAGCACAAAATCACACTGACATTTTTTTATTGCCCCATGGTTTTGCAAATTTAGCTCTAATTTGCTGTGCTGGCGCACCCCATATCTCTTGCAGCCTTAAATTCTCACTCCTTGTTATGTGTTTGCTTTCATTCTTTCTCGTAGGATTCATTTTCTTTTTCCCCAGTCAGACCCTGCCATCGTTTATCTCTTCCCTGTGCTCCAACTGTGCTTGCACACTGTGGTGGCTGAGCTCTGCAGCAGTAACTGGATGCACACTAATCCCATTAAGGGCCCTCTAGTCACCTGGGGTTTTTCAGTTTCTTTGCTATTTTCATTCATCTTCAAATCTCCGTTGCAACTTTAGACCATTAAGGGGTTAAGTGAGATATATCCAGTAAACAAGATAAATCCAAATAAAGGGATTTGGATCTCCCAGTTCAGCATGTTGCTGTGTCTCATTGCCTTTTCTATCAGTGTTTCAGGGTTTTCCAAACACACCCAGACAAGGGCTCTCGCCAGAACCCATCTGGATTAAACTGGGTCCCAGCTGCAAAATTCACTCACAATAACTATTTGATATGGCTCTTTGCAAAGTGGAGTGAAAATGCTATCTAAAATGTTGATTCTCCTGCCTTCAGATCTCATTTCAGATTTTTTTCAGAACATGAATTTTCATCATCTCTTCCCTGAAGTATCCAGACAGGGAAGCCTGCCACCCTGGATGCCACCCCTCATTTTTAATCGTGGTAAACACGGAGAAATGAGACCTTGATTATCAGTCTTCCTAGCTCCCCTAAGAGCAATCTTCTCTTTTCAGGCTGCAGAGGAAGGGGGAGGCAGCAGAAGCCCATCCCCATGGTCCCTGGTCCCAGCAGCATGAGGTCAGTCAGGGGAAAGGCAATCAGCAACTTCTGTTCCCATGGGCAACACACTGCACCCTGTGTCTGCGATGAGCATTTCTGGGAGGAAGACATTTCTCTGTACTGTCCTCACCTCCAGATTCCCCCTGGGGCTGTCTGGGTCTGTATGTACCCCCTTTTCAGGGTGAGAGCCCCCATAGCACATTTTGGCCATTTGAGAAATGCATTACTAAGATCCAGATCTGCTCTGCCTGTTGCCTTCATATGCTGTCTATAGCATTTGCTGTAGAGCCATGTGGTACCCTGAAGGCACTGTCTCTAGAGTGTTTGTGTGTGTAGAAATTGATTTTTTGTAGATTTTAAGGTCAGAAAGAACCATTTCAACCTTCCTGTGTAACCCTTCGCACAGACTTAAGAACATCATCTGGAAATTTCTGCCCTTCGGGCTCACAGCCTCTGCTTGAAGATCGTAACTTCCAAAAAGATACTCAGTCTGGAGTAAAGATTGTAATAAATGATGAAACTATACTATCCTGAGGTGAATTATTCCTGTAATTACTTAATTGCTCACCCTGAGCTTTCAGCCTCTTCATCATGCAATTTAACCTCTAATTCCATGTTTCACGGTTTTATTCCCTTCTGTGTATTTCCTCTGCCACTCCTATTATCCCATTTAATATGCGGCACCAACGCTGCACTCAGTAGCACATCTCTAATAAGTGCCTTAGTTTTACTTCAGTGTTTGACAGCCAGTTTCCCCCTCCACATCCGTATAAGAAACCTAACGATCTAGCGTGGCTTTGCATTTTATATTAAATAAGCCATTTATAAAGGTGCAAAAGATGATTGGAAGATACTCTAATAAATGGGTTAATTCATAACCATAGAGTCAAACTGTCACTCTAGTCATTTATAATCTTTCCGCTGCCCTATCTATAGTTCATACTTCTCGTGACAATAATGAGCTTATATAGCGAGCCCCTCATCCGAGCGTGCAGTTTGCTACTTGCTGCTATTCATCAAGCTCAGCCATTGGGCTCCTTTGAGTCATTGGTCTCCAGACACAGATGAGGGGATGGCAATCTCAACTGAATGTTGCCCGAATGGAAAGGTTCGACTATTAATAAATAATCACTCACATTAGGAAGTGATCTGTTAAAACCAGCAGACTCCTTTTTTCATGCCATCTTTGCTTCCCTCTGCCCGTTTTCCCTCCTCTCCTCTTGCCTGTGTGAGGTCCCCAGACATGGCTTGGAGGACGAGTGCCTCGGCAGGACCTGAGCTGGATGCTGCCAAGGTGCCAGCTCTGCCCGGCCTCATCGGTCCTGTGCAAACCTCAGCACCAAGCTGTGCAAACCTCGGCACAAAGCTGCTGGAGCCTGCCACATGCCCCACGCACCTGGTCCCAACCCCAGGTCCTCAGTGGGGAGGAGATGGTGCCGGGGCGACCTACCGGAGCGACCCACCAGCATTCTGCAGTGCGACAGGGAGGCCCTTCTGGACAGACATCAAAGGTCAGGGATTTTTTTGGGGGGGTGGATGCGACCCCTTTAAAGCAGGCACAGCCTGACCTCCGGCTGGAGAAGCCGAGACCCGTCTTCAGGAATCAGAGTAATCCTGGGTGATTTTATCCCACTCCACTTCCCTAAATCTGCGGCTGTTGCTGCTTGGCGAGGGGATTAAGGGGCTGGCAGGGGATTACGTAGCCGCTGCGGCTCCCGGCACGGAGCTCCCTCCCTGCGCGGCTGCTCCTCAGGGCGCAGAGACGCACCGCACCTGTGGGTGCCCGCCGACGAGGGTCCTCGGCAGGTTTTTGGCCGCCCACCCTGCACCGGAGACCCCTGACGGCACCCGGCAGCAGAACCGACGTTCCCGGGGCGGAGGCGGCCAGGGTCACCCCGGGGCTCGGCCCCGCAGCGGCAAGGCACCCAGCCCGGCAACATGGCAGGGGCTGTGTGGGACCCCCCAAGGGGCAGCAGGAAGAGCAGGGAACCCCCGCATCCCACCGGCCGGTCCCCTTGCTGATGGTTGGCATGTGGAGGATGGGGCCCTGGGCTGTCCCGTGGATGATGCTCTGGCTCTTCTGCCTCCTGCCCTCTGCCAGAGCCCAGACGAAGATCCCGCTGGAGACGTAAGTGTTTCCCTCTCTCTGCCGTGGGGCATTTCTGGCGTGGAGTGGGCAATGCCGTGGGCATGGGCAGGCAGGTGGGAGTGCCTCCCCGGCGATGGCAGGCACTGTGGGTGTAGGCTCCTCCAGAGGGGCACGTCGCTGCGGAGGGGGTGGCATTTCCTTACGATGGTGGCGATGGCTCCTGGAAGAGGACACGGGCACAGGAACCACAAATTCATTTCCCAGGTCTAGCGCAGATGTGATGCCTCATTTTCCCTGTTCGTCAAGCAGAGCAATGATACTCATCTGCTTTAGTTAAGCACTTTGACATCTATTAATGCTCTGCTTAATGCACTGGGCGGCAGAAGGCAAAACCAGTTTAAAGACACGTTCGTAAAACCCCACCACTGGTGCAACTTGTGGAGATTCAGTCATGGAGGCAGATGTAAGTGGTCCCAGTTTAGCAGCTCCCCAGTTTAGCAGAGCCGTCCCAGCAGAGGCTGCTGGTTTGCAGCCTGCCGGCGACACCTTGGGATGTATAGCACTGGTCAGGATCTGGCCATGGCAGGCATATGGACGGGGTATTTGAGCAAAGACACATCTCTTCGATATACACGAGATCCAGATCATGCAGTGCAAGGTTTGCAGCTCCGAAGCTCTGATCGCTAGCATTGGCCTGGTATACTGATAGCTGCAAAAAACCTTTGTGCACACATACACAGCCTGGGTAATACACACACACATGTTTATTTGTGCTTGCAGATGTCAGGGGATGTGAGTGGAGGGAGGCCAAATAGAAGAAAGAGGCCATGGCACCTTTTCTTGCTTGTTCCTGCTCCATCTTACTACAAAGGGCGTAATAGCCCTTCCCAGAGCTCTGGAGCATAGGAATGAAAAGCTGAGCTGCAATACAAAGCATAACCAGCCACGTTTTGTGCATGCACTGCATTTGGGTCCGGGTACTAGTGCACATGCAGGGAATCTTGATACACCTTTTTGGATGTGGGTTTGCAGGGCACCCACACCCCCATGCATGTTGGTGTGCACGAGCAGCTCCAGAAAGCTCCCCACCAGCAGCACAACCCGCCCCGGCAGCCCACCAGGAGGCTAACAGCTCTCAGCAAACCCAGTTTTTAAAAACTTCACCTTGTTAAGCTGATTTAGGCAAGTTAAATCCTTTAAGGATTAAAAATGTCAGCATTGCGGTGGGTAAAAGTTGTTGTGGGGCAGCTTCTCTGGAGCTGGGATAGGCCTGTCTGCGCAGGACAGTGGGTTGGTCTAGAGAGGAGACAACACTGCCATCCAGTTTCAGGAGGAGATATGGCCAATAAACTGACCAAAGTCAGCTCAAGCCCTTTCCTGAGACTGAGAAAATGTTTTATATTAAAAAATTGCCAATAAGACCCTCACAGATGTGCTTGCCAGTACAGCCCAAGTGATTGCCAAGAGTTGCACTGACTTTATCCAGGGGGGGTCTCAGGAAATTTTGCCACTAGTTTTGTTCTTGTCTGCATTATCAAGCCCTCCTTCAGCAAAGTGCTTCTGATTTGGGTTTCACAAAAATGACACAGAGGTTACACAGAATAAAATCCAACTTCTGATAATTTCAAACCATGCAAAATAAAAATTGACTTTCCGTGCTCAAGGTAAATACTACATGGAAATGGCCTTTTAGCCTTGAAATCTGTGGTGTTAAGAAGCCAGACCATCCTTTCTGCTGTTTTCACCACTGAATACAAGTGCAGGGATTACAGGCAGGCAATCTCTGACCAAATCCTTTTCTGACATGTTTGGTTATAATGTGATAGCCCTTTACTACTGAGAAAAGAGTTATGTCACTTTGCACAATTTGGAACTTATTCATGTACAAGAATGAAGAATAAACAATAGAAAAAGAGCTTTTCTCCCCTGGTACCAAAACCAGACCAATAGCTGAATTAATCCCTGGTGTTTCGAATCCACTCATGAATTTAACTAAAACACAAAAGTTGCCCTTTTTGAATGAAATTTCAGTAGAACACCACATTGGCCAGAGGACCAAAGGGAGTAAATCAGCAGAAAATGGACCTGCTCCATAGGTTACATGGGGACATTTTGGGGACAAAAAACCAGGGTCTTTTAAACACCAGCTGGGTTCAATCACAGTTAAGTGACATAAGGCTAAATTGGCCTGTGCTGCTCCCCAAGTCATGCCTAGCTTTGCTGCACTGTGTTTGGTTTGTTGCCATTTTTGCAAAGCTCGCTCAGCTTTAACTCCAGCAGTGCAAAAATCTGCTCAATCAGTTACTAGCACTGCTTCTGGGGTGCAAGTTCAGCATGGAAACCACCTCCTCTTTCCTCCTGGCCACTGCTCTGCTCAACTGGCCATGGCATGGGCAGGAGTGCTTGCAGCTGTGAGGATGGTGAGGATTTGGGGCTGGCTGCTCAGCCTGTGCTTCTTGGGGTACCAGAAACGCCGGGAAATGCTGGTGGGAGAGGTGAAGATCAACCTGGTATGGCCTCTTTAGGCTGCCCCTACTGTCTCTATACATCTGCTCCTGAGTTCACGGAGCCAGCAGCCTCAGATGAAATTTCTCTGCAACCTGATGAATTTTAGACTGACCTTTTTTCTCACTTGTTTATGTAAAAAATAAGGAAACCTATTTAAATTCAGCAGGCTGCCCTTAATTTCCCTGTACTCCAGGGTCACTCCCTTCCCTGGCAAATAATTGTCTTTTAAATATGTAAATGCCAGCATATTTCTGCCTCTTCACTTGCCTCCTTTTCAACTTAAATGAAATGCCACAATATATTTTTAACTACCCACTCTTCAGCCCTGTCACAAGGGGCTTTGGGACCTTTGTGCCCTCTCATTCCTCTGTGCCCCCTAACTTTCCAACCAGCCCTCCAAAGCTGCCCGTCTCCGGCCCTCTCTCTGCTCCCCCCTGCCTTTGCGCTTCCTTCCTCTGCTTCGAGGCCAGCAGAAGTATCAGCCCGCGAGCCAGAGGGGCAGCTCAGAAGCGGCTGTGAGGCTGCTGCCTCAGGTGGGCTAGGAGAGCCCTCCCAGGCTGAGTGTCCGACACACAGGGCACCCACGTAGAAATTGCAAAATTACACAAACCCTGACCTTTTCTTTTCCTTGAGCTCTGCTATTACTGGAAGTTTCAAGGTTCATATATTCTGGCTTCTTTTGCCACAGCCTCAAAGGCTAAAATCCAACCTTCTATTTTCCTGTTTTAAGGAAAGGGGAGAATCCCCAGTCATGCTGGACTTAAGGACTTCACAAACGAGCAGATCCATGAGCAGCAGGGCTGGGTCTTCTATGAAACTGTGTCTGTGGCTGGCTTCTCTACTGACTGCTTGTTGCTATGTTGGTATTGCGGACCTTTTACCTCAATAATAGCATCTTTCTGCTTAAGCTGCCCAGCCACACCCACTAGTCAGAAATTTATATCACAGACTCTTCCACCCTGCTGGATTGAAAAAGGTTGAGGGCTGGAAGGAATAGGGGCACACGCACAGCCACAGACATGGCACAAACCAGAAAGACCAGGATCATGTGTACCTAATTTTGGGGGGAGGAAAATGGGGTAAAAATATACCTTCCTGCTAAAATTACAATCCCAAACTTCATGTTTTGGTTCTCTCTTTCTACAGTAAAAGGTGAGGAGACTGGAGAATATTAGTTAATATCAGCACAAAACATCTCATACATAAAAGTTGTAATACCAGCTGCAACAGATGGGCATCGAGTTAATTGTTGATTCAGAGATCTTCATACCTCAGTGAACATGTTAGTCACTACAACAAACAGGAAAGCATCCCGTGGGGTCCTCTTTTATTCTAGGCTTGCTAGAATAACTCTGATACGGGGCAATAAATTCTGGTCTCCTAGCAAATACCCGTATTCTTCTGTCCTCTAAGAATGAAATGAAGAGACAAAAGCTCTGGCTGTCAAAATAAGATGCACAGCACAATGAAAAAAAAAACACCCCAAAGGCGGGGGGGCGGGGGGGGGGGGGAAGAAGCCTTGTTCTTATTGACTTCAGCTGGTGCTAGATCACACTCAGTGGTTAGAAATGAACATCTCATTACCACTTAAGGAGTGATTAAGAAAGGCACCTACTCTCTCATTGTACTCCTTTTGTTGGCAGTGGAGAGAGGTGCAGTTCAGAGCAGAAGCTTTATGTACGCTCCAAATCATCCCCTATAGTTACCTATTTGTCTCTATTTGCAAAAGGGCAGCCTAAACAGGCTTTACTAGGCTAAACTTAGCTGTTGTGATTATTCTACTATTGCTGTGCTGGCTTTACTCCAGAGAGCTCATTTCTATGTTGGTGTATTATTCTGCCATGAAAGTGATGCAATGCACTGGGAAATCAGGCCCTGAGGTTAAAGTCTGCTTAGGACTGGAAGAAATCTCCTGGAAGTCATAGGTAAGACTCTGCACCCCATAAATAAGTAGTGTATTCTGGTTAAGTGGAGAAGGCCATTTATTCCATTAAGTAAAACTCTCCTAAGTGAATCCTTGTTGAAGGAACTGCATGTAGGTGGAACTGCCTAATGTGAATCATGTAATAGACTTCTGATGAACTGCCCTGTCAATTACGAGAGCCATCTATTTTGATTTGGATGGCTCGGTGTTCAGGCTGCTCTTCAACATCTTTATGTTCTCCATGTGGTATTGCTATCATCAATTATTTACAGGATGGCACAAATGTAAGTAGTGTTTTACAAAGATGAGGTGCATAATCTAGTCTGGCATTATCAAGCCATAGTATCTCTACTGAGAGCAGTGAATTCGTCCTGCTCGTTAGTCTCTACCCCACACAGCTCTAGGAACTGAATCCAAGGGCTGAATCTTGAAGACTTCTTTCAGGTCTGACACTTATTTCTCTTCAGCAGTCTTGACATTAGGTGTCTAGCCCTTCACCCCAGGCTCCGTCTGCAATCAGTGAAGATAAATAGGTGTCTGCAAAGAGCTATTTATTTCACTTTGATAACAATACAGGAAAGCAGATGATATCTAAGACCAAACGTACAACTTTTGTACCTCTAAAGTTAGGTGAGACAAATTCCACTCTGAGTCAAAATGTAGTGACCGAGACCAGCAGAACTCAGTGTTTCTCCTTGCTGACCAATGTCCTGGGCAGAATGCCCAAGAGCAGCGCTTGCTTCCTGCCTTACTGCTTGTCTGCCTAGCAATCTGGGGAGAAAGCATTGTCACTGTCATTATAGTGGCTTAGAGAAATCAGGGAAAACTCCATCTTCCTGTCTGAAGAAGTAAGCTGTTCTGCTGACTTTGAATTATCAACACCAATTTTCCTTTTTTTCCTCTTTTTAGGGTGAAGTCTTGGGCAGATGCCTTCGGTGGGGAGCTGTACTCCATTGTGACTAAGTATTCAGGCTCTCTCCTCTTGCAGAAGGTAGGCAAAAGCTGCGAGGGTTCCCTTGGCTTCACAGCATGTCCCCATGTAGCCCTCCAAGGTTTCCCCCTGGGGTAGAAGAAAGCAAAACACACAGGTCTCCAGCTAACTTTCAAAACCATGCAGGTTCATATCCATAAGTACAGAGTGATGCCCTGTGGCCATTCTCTGTGAACTGGAGAGGGGGATCCACCTAATGCCTTTCCTGCTATCATTAGCCATGGCCAAACACCACCTAAATTGTCCTATTTTTCAAAAATACTTTTTAACAGTACTCCTCATGTTTCCCCTCTGATGATCTTTTCATGCCCTTCCACACTGACCTGTCACTCCTCCCTTCCTAAGTGCGCATCAGTCCCTCTCCTCCTACTCATCACTCACCTGCTCATTGTCACCCCATCGTCCCCTCCTGCAGCTCTCCAGCTGGCACTCTTGTTTCTTTCTGCTTCCTCATCTGTCTTCCTCCAGGCACTCATCAATTCTTTGAATTGTGCCTTTAAAACTCTGCTTTGGACAGGGTCTCTGAGGAAGGTGCCCTAGAAGCCATGATCTTCCAGAGGTGCAGAGCTCTGCTTGGCTTTGTCACCAAACGGGCGCTGTTGCACTAAACTCTTTATCGGCACTAAAGGGTGTAGCTCCAGGGGTTTTAAATAAATGGTCCCATCTGCAGCTGTAGAGAAGTTGCCCTGTTTCCTTGATTCCTGAAGTCAGAGCGGAATGGCTGCTCCTCTTTCAGGCTTGCTGACCTCTGCACTGTGGCAGCAGGGCTGTATGGATCAGCACCTCCCAAGTGCTGCTCAGGGGACCTGGTGGCTCTGGAGTCCATCTGATGGGATGCCATCCCCTCTCCACCTCATGTGGTCATCTGGTTCCTTTTCTCTTCTCTTTGATTCTTTTCTTCAACACAAGCCACGCATTGCCTCTTAAGCCTTCTAGGTGTCTGATTCTTGCCTTGCTGCTGAGCCCTCTGTTTCCCTCTCCCCACAGTGCTGCTTTCTGTCTGGAGTAAGGGAGCATCTCACACAGCATCACCTTTGCTAGGCTTGGCCAAGAAAGGCCTTCAGCATCCATCACAAAGGTCTATACTGATCATCAGCTCTTCTTAGGAGGAAAGTGCCACCATGCAATAAAAAACTCTCAGCACTAATCTAGGTACTTCATGCACTAGTCATGAGGCAGCTATGGTGGGATATAGATGCAGGCAAAATTTGGCTTTTAGCAGGTTTGATGGTGCTTCTGCATTGCCTATTCTTCCATGGGTTCCCCAGGTCATAATTGCTAGAGGCAAAGTGACACGCTAAGGCATCTCTGGTGAGTGCTGGAGCTCTACTGGGCAGGAGATAGATTGGGGTTATTTGATAGTCAGGTCTCTGTGTCTGACGCTGTATAGGTGTGCTTCAACACAGCCAACTTGCACTGTTTCTGTAGCTGTTTCTACTAACAGATTAAGGGAGTTCATGTTCCTTAAGGTCCAAAAGTCAGTGGGACTAAGGAGAACAGGGGATAGCTTGAAAATACCAGTGTTGTGAAAGTTGGTAATGGAGGCCAAGGATGGCAGATGTGACACTGAGGTGGGTGTCAAGAGACAGCTGTGGGTGTAAGAACCCTGAAGGTAACCAAATCCAATCTAGCATTCATGTCAAGGGGAGTCAAGGCAGAGCTATATTTCCCTGGTGGTCTGGCAGCCTTATAAAATAATCACATTTGCCTGCCCAAGTCCATGTCCACGTGGTTTTGTTGTTGGAGGGGGGGGAAGGTGTCTGGTTTGCTCTTGCATGTGTTGGGGCCTGGATGCAGCACAGACTGATTGGGCTTTGTACAGTCTCTGGATACCCCTGAGCGGGACACAGTGTCACCCGTGACTCAGGGAATATGTCCTTCAGTGAGTCACTGTCACCACTTCCAGCAGGGAGTACAGATGAGCTTGATCTAGCCTTGCTCTGTTAACACTCCAGCAAAGAGTCATCTCCTAAATGCATGTCCTGCCCTGCCCTAATGTTACTTAAGCAGTTTAAACAGCTCAGGTTTACCTTTCAACCCTCAAGTCCCACTTCTTGAGCTCTTTCATTTCCCCTTATTTCCCTGGGCCTAGGGAATTAGGGGAGGACCAGCCAGCACCCACTTCTTCAGTCCTTTTCTCAGCCTCTATTTCTTTAGCAAGCACTTCTCACAAATCAGTGTCTCAAAGCAGGGAACATCCTGGAGGGCTCCCTCTGCATCCCTGACACTTACAGTGCTGCAGAAGGACAGCTTCAGGAGATGCAGACAGATCTTTTACTAATAGGCAACATTTTCATGCCCCATGAGATGCACCTTGACAGACCCCAAATAACTTTATGTAGATCACCACACTGGTGCAGATTGCAGGCAAGTCAGGCCTGGGGAGCCAAATGCACCGAAGTCTGGAAATCCAAATGTGTGCTCTGAGGCACCTTTCTCTTTTTGGGCTATTACCTCTTTTTCACATGAAATATTTCTCTGTGTGTGTCTGTGCATGGGCAGACCAGCGGAAGGGTGGGGAGCACAGTGTAGAGGCTCAGACAATTCTTTCCTTAGTGCTTGTTTAATCCGACAGGCATTTTGCCTTTAAGGAAATGCAAACTGAGAGATAACAGCCCTTTTCATATTTTACTTCATGTCTCCCTTGTGCCTTATAGGCTTGAAGTAACTAGCTTATTGTTGCCTTGAGAGCCATAATTTTTCAGTTACTGAATGTTTTGCATGTAAACCTTCTCTTTAATATTTAGCATAAACTTCCTTTTGTGGCTCTGAGTTTGTTTGGTTTTCTTTGGGGTTTTTGTTTCCCCCAGAAGAGCCCAAACATCATGTTGCAAACCCAAATGGTCAATTTCTTACCAGGCTTTATTGTTCCCAGAGACCTGGTGAACCAGTAGACATCTCTTGAATCCACAAGGGTGGGTTCTCGCCCTGGATCAGAGAGCTTTGAGAAAGAGAGCCTCCCATGGTCTATCTGAAGCAGTCAGCATACCGTCAAATTAAACCTCACAGAGGTAGCAAAAGCTGAAGAGTGGCTTTGGTTTGATGGCTGCAGCATCCATTGTATTCTTTTGACCATTATGCAGCAGAGGTTAAGATAAGCTTGTGCACTTAAACCTGGCTCAGAGGTGAGGGATCTGTATTAAAATGCTGGCTGGGGTCTAGGACAGCTGAGGCCAATACAGCTGGAGTAAAGAGGTGTGTGAAAGGCTGAGTAGGGGGAGGGCAGTAGCACGTCCCAGAGCTAAGGAACAGAAAGTTTGAACCTGTGGCTTATTAGGTCTGTTTGCCAGAGTTGACCAGGCAGGGACTAAAGGCCTGGGGCTACCCAGGGCAGCCATGCCAGGAGGATACCACAGTGGTTCTGCGCTTCTCGGGGCTTGCCTCCAAGTGACAGAAACACCATCAGCTTCAGCAGACTCAAAACTTAACTTTTCTGCTGTGTTAACAATGCATTATAAGTGTTTCTGAGAACTACCTCCTGCTTCCTTCTGTAGCTGAAGTGCTAAATGCCTTCCCTGGTGGATAGGGCTGAGAAAGGACAGCAGGGCTTGGCTCCAGCTGTGTAATTACTAGAAAGCACTACAAATAACTATATGGTAAAGAACAGTCAAATTGAAGAAGTTCAGTCAAGACATTTTCCTGGGTGAAGATGAAGGGAATGTCTTTCGCGCTCTTAATATAGTTTCACTAGCAGTGAGTAATGCAACACTGTGTACTTCAATGGGCTAAATTTCATGGAGGTGGGAACAAGAAAATATATTTGGTGACATATCTCCGTTCACAGATAAAACTTAGGATACTGAATCCTGGATATTCCACTTTTAAATCTCCACCCCCACCAATGCAGCAGGAGAATCTTAATGAATCGCTCCTGCTGTTTTAAGGGAATACTAAGTACTAGATGAATATGATGTGATTTTCTGTTAAATCTGAGTTAACTTTTTGGCCCCTTTTCAACATCAGATGCTTTCAGCCAGTTCTTCCAAGCCTGTACCTGATACTTGTTCTGTAAATTATAATGATCTGATAACCTGAACCCTAAACTCAGGTTGTGCAGGTTAATCTTGGTTGGCTACAAGCACCTGTGTTGACATTTGACATTTGCTGCGTACTTTCAGCCATGGTGTCTGGTAGCGGTATTGGAATCATAGGTGCTACTCTGTTGCCCACCCTTAGGAACTCTTGCGATGAATATTCACTCATAGCAGGAGATTTTAGTGGCAGCAATACAGATACAAAATGGTTTGCTGGATCATTTGTAGGAAAAAAGCTCAAAGGGGATCTGAGCTCAAAGCTGGTGTGTTCCTCGAAGCCAACTGCAACTTTGCAGATAGTTTTGGGGGTTTTGTTTTGTTTTGTTTTTTGTTTTGGGTTGGGTTTTTTTTGTCTTCCCAGCTCTGGCTAGTTCCTGGGGCTGAGATGTGTGTACAGTATTAGCAGCCTGCTCGTGATTGCTCATGATTACTTTTACCCTATTAATATCTGCTTGTCAATGTGTCAAAAGCACATTAAATATTAATTGAGAGGTAAAGAGCCCTGTTCTTTTTAAGTCAAGATATGACCCAAGGTAACCGATGGCAGGTCACTTTGTAAAGCGTGTGCTTGCCCATGCTGGTGCAGTCCCCGCCTTGGCTAGCTTTCCCAGGAGAGATTACCCTCCTCCCCCCGAGGAGGGCCTGATTAAAGCCTAGCCTGGCAGAGATCACTTCCCTCCTGACGAAACCATGACATGGAGCTAAATGGGACAGGCACCAGCTGGGATGTGTGCTGTGGTCTCGTCAGCAGCCAGGGACCTCAGTCGGGGGGTTGTTGCACATCCCTCTTTCAGCAGCATGGTTATGCTAACCTTTGTGCTCAACCCAACCTCTTCCTCCTCCCCCGCCCGTCCCAGCTACCCAGCCACAGCAGAGGGGATGCGAGGCCTGGCGTTTTTAATCCAGTAAAACCCTTGCTGTTAATCACGCCAGACAGAGCGAGCAGCCTCCCCGCCATGCCTGCTGCAGGCTGGATGCTGCTGCTATTTCTGTCTGACCTCCTCAGCCTGCCCCATCCTCAAGGCATTTCTTATTCTGCCTGTGCTCAGCTGCCCTCCTGGATGGTCAATGAGCTTCTTGAACAAAAGGAACTCCACTTGCTCACCCTAAAGACATGCAAAGTCCTTCCCCCCACACTTTCTTCTAATTCAAAAGTGCCACTAAAGCCCCTGCCATCCCCTTACCCTTTTCACCACCTCATTTTGTACCAGCACAAGAAGTCCAGCCCTGGCTGAGATTGCTGCTATCGTGCTAATGCAACATGAAGATGGAGGGGACATGTATACTCTGCAGAGAGAAGTGAAGACGAGGGACCAGGGAAATTCAATCAGTTGCCTTCATGCTTCCATATTGCTGGGGAGATAAATTTCTGTCTTTTCTGAAATGGGTTAATCATATTGTGTCCTTTTGCAGGTTGGTTTTTTTTTTTTTTTTTTTTACTCTTTCTTTCTGTCTATCTCTGTTAGCTTTAGGATTTTTTGAAAAGGAGAAATAAAGGCCATTGTATCCAGTCTTGAAAGGACAGATTTAGGGAGGCAGATTACAATTACCCAGTTTGGGAGTACTCTCAGGTTTTTAATGCCTAGATTATATGAAACATGCTCAGAAGAAACTGGTTATCTCTAAAGCTGTCAGTTTGAGATCCTCCTCGTTATGGCATCTCTCCCAGTGGAGACAGCGCTAAGCAGCCATGCTCGTAATTCCTGGTTTCTGGGAATTGCCTCTGTGCTGCTTTTGGCCCAAAGCATGCTCATGCATGCTGAATAAGTAGCATCATAACTGTCTTGCTGACCTTTCCTTGGCAGTCTCCCACCTAAGCACTGAGCAGACCCTTCTTGCTGCAGACCTGACAAGTTACCCTACAGATATGATGGCACTGTGGGAGGATAGGACATGCACTAGCATTATATCTCTCCCACTAGTGCCCCAGAGCACATATGACGTAGGAGGTGATGTAATGACAGCATACAGCTCCATTCCTTTGCCCTTCCCTCTGCCTTAAGTAAATTTCAGGTATGTGATGCATATAATGCTATTATGGATGTAAGCACAATGTGTATTAGGCTTTCAAAAGTTGGCCTCCTGCTTCTCTCTTATTTGTAGGCACTAATAGCTTCAGGTACATTGCTGTTTTCAACAGCCACAAGCTCAATATTGGATCAGTTGCTTTTACTTAGTCAAGATGCTTTGTGTTATGGCCAGTGATCTGCACACACCCAAATTATGGGGTGAAAAGGGAGGAAAGGCAGAGATGGGAGAAGGTGATAAATCAGACCAGTTCTTTCAACACATCTTTCTTCACCAAAGACAATACCCAGCTAACAATAATAGATTCACCCCTCTCCTTATGAGCCTCCTGCTCAGCAAGATTTTCTGCTTTCCCTTGGGTAGAAGTACAAAGATGTGGAGCCAACTCTGAAGATCAAAGAGGTGGATGGCTTGGAGCTGGTGAAGAAGTTCTCGGAGCAGATGGAAAGCATGCTCCGCAGGAAGGTTGAAGCCGTTGAGGTATGACCATGGGGGCTATGGGAAGGAAGTTCTCTCCTGTCAGCCCCAGAGCAGTAGATGCAGGCCTCCTGCCTGTACCAGGAGTGTGTGGGCGCAGAGGTTGCATGAGGACTTCCTTGCCCAACCAAATGCCTGCTAGTGCAGCTGGCTGCTTGCTCTGAGCTTTAAGTAGACACTGGTGGGAGGATGTGGGTGTTCAGACAAGGGAATGCTGGCTTCTCCCTCAGCCCAAAGTAGGAATTAAGATAAAAACAAAGTCTAGGAATAAATATGAAGGAACGAACACTCTTTTAGGAGAAAAGAGCTGTTTAAAGAGAAAAAACCTCTCGCAAGTGAAAATAAAGTTCATCGTTGCATAATGCATTCTGGCCATTGAAGACTGGTAGCTTGTTTCAGCTGTGCGTGTGGCTCGGGAAATTTCTGCAGCCCCTGAACACAAGCTGCGAGGAAGGTGCTTGGATTTTCAGCTGTGTACATGGGGAGGCATGGAGGAGGTGGCAAGAGGTCTTTAGCTGTTGCTGTGTTGGAGATCAGAGCAGGTAATCGTTATGGCCCCTCTTACTTCTTGCATCTAAGGATCTATCATATTCCCTTATATTTACCCACTATGAAAAGCATATTTCTGTAGTCACAGAGCCTTGACTGTTTAAGGCGTCTAATGTGGAAAAGTCATCCAGAAACACATCATTTGAATCTCAAAGTGAAATGTGGGCATATTTAGACCCAGAGCTTTGGCCCATAATGTTAAATTCATAGCCAGACTTTTCCAATGTTTGGATTGCCTTATCCTTTGTGCAGGAGCAAAAGGTAGTTTTGCTGAGACTGTTGCTGATTGTGCAACCCTGAAAACATGTACATGTTTAGCTGGATTCCTTCCCAGTCTGTACCAATTGAGAATCAGTGCCCTGAAGCATCATACTGGGGAATACTAGTTGATTATATTGCCTTCCATAAATGGTAAGAGCTTATAAATGGCCACAGCATTGCTGAGCCCTTTATGAAATTGAGTCATGGTCTTTGTCTCAGTAACAATACCAGACTGAGACTCCCACAAGGCCTTTTCCGTTGACGAGATACTGACATCAGGCTGGGTCTGAAATGCCTTTCCCATTGCTTTTTGGAAGGGTTCATGGAAAATGAAATTAAATCTCTGGCTGTTGTTTCTCTAAATGGACATGTTTCTATTTATCCTTTGTCCATGTATATGTCCTGTGATATCTAAGATTGCTCAGGGGTTTAGTAGGGACTCTGGAGTAAGTAGGTGTGAATATACTTGGCAGTAAATAGCTGTGAATATACCTTCCAAGCTGTAAAGTTGCAGCACAGAATGACAGGTCAGCAGAAAAGGAGGTAAAGAGGGAAGTTTATAGCCCCATGACTGTGCTGTGGTGAAGGAGGCAGTCGTGTGTCTTTTCACTAACTGTGTGAATGGCTGATACAGCTGGAACAGCTTCTGGAGGGCTTTCCACAGCATCCCCTCATCTTTCTTTCTGTGTGCTTGCATTAGAGGCTGGTGGAAGCAGCAGAAGACGCAGATCTGAACCACGAGTACAACTCCTCACTGGAGGTAAGTTTATCCTGGTCAGTGACAAAATATGACGCGCATCTTCAGAGAGCCTAGCCAAAAGGCAGGCCTAGCAGCACCCAGTCACCTCGGGTTCCTGGACAGGTTAGGAGTTTCCTTGTCTTCAGGACACTCAGCTTGCCTAGAAACCAGTGTGAGTAAGAGACTCCCTTGGCATATCCCAAACCTAGTAACACCAAGTTGATTAGTCCCTTTGGCTCCATGAGGAAGGATTTGAGAAGACATTGGGTTACATGATGTTATTGGCATTACATGATGGTATTGGCATTACATTTACTGCACACCAACGTTGTCGTTATGTGACACATTAGTGCAAATTAGCTGACACTTTGTGGGTTACTTAACTGGAAAATGAGCTAAAAATTGAGTGTGTATGAGCAATGAGGAGGATGCCATTATAAATACCCACAGCAAACCATTAATCCCAATGAGCCGAGTTTCTCACCATCTTTCTCAATAGCTCCCATCATCTTTTCTCTACCCTTTAGACACCCACTTGTCAGGACTTCCCATTAGGTGAAAGCTTGGTACTGTCCAAGCAATTTGGATAATTGGCTTTCTGTTAGTAACTGTGTGTTGTAGCCAAGCTATGGGATTATGGCTGGTGAAGGGAACTGGAGTGAAAACTCTGAAGTCCACTGTCCACAGTACAAGCACAGAGTGCTTAGCAGAAGTACAGGCTACTCCTGCAAGTATACTTCTCCATGCTGGGAAAGGGTGGGAATGAAAATGTTTCTTGAAATCAAGCTAGCTACCAATTTCACCTCTCCTACCTCTTTATTTAAGAATCACATTCAGTCATTCTAGTTGGGTCAGCTGCATTCACGGTAAGGGTCATGGGTGAGTTGAGGTACATGAGTCTATTCGTACCCCCTGAGTATTGTTAGTGCTTGAACAAAAATCTTTAAATAACCTCTGCCCTCAGATAAAGTCAACAAAAACATCTTAAAAACATCTGTTATCCAAGGGTGAAGAGCATCCTGAAGATACTAAAGTGACCGTAGATGCTAAATTCCCAGTGGCCTTCACAAGGGGAAAACTGCGTTGTCTTTGAGCACCTTCTGCTCTATCCTTTGCTCTTTACGTGTGCCTGCTGCTTGGAGTGACAGAGTGAGGGGATAATCCTGGCTGGATGTACATCAGGAGTTAACTCCAGTAAATGACAGCTGAAAAGACAGAGCAAGTAAGGTCAGCATTGGCATGCTCTGTAGCCAACCTGGGAGCCAGACCCAGAGAGACATTCCACCTCTCTGGCTAGTTGCTTAAGTACTTCTGAAGGACCACAGGAGTCTGCGACTGTGTCCCTTTGCTCTCAGGTGGCTCTTCTGCTGTCGGTTATGACCATGCTTTCAGTCATGTGGGCAGCTGACAATAAGAAAGTAGGCAGAAACCTTCATTTGGGCAGCTTGACACTTTTCAGTTGGTAATGGCCCTTGTTTGCTGCTACTCTTGATCCTATTTGAAGCCTAAATTCTCCACATATCCCTTTTTTATGTTTTAAAGAGTGGGGTTTTTTCAGGCAGTACTGGTAATAGTCTGTCTTATTCTCTCTTGTTGCCTTTCTCTTTTCCATTGTCGTCTTCAACAGTTTGATTACTACAACTCTTTCCTGATTAATGAGAAGGATGAAAATGACAATTATGTGGAGCTTGGAGATGAATTCATTTTGGAGCCAAATGAGCATTTCAATAACTTGCTGGTGAACACAACATACAGTGATATCCAGCTCCCCACCAACGTCTACAACAAAGGTAATGGCCTCTGCTGGCCTCTACTTTCTCACTACTAGTAGGTTGTGGTGGAAACTACCAGTAATAATACTGAAAGAAAGGATGGGAATAGAAAAAAAACAACTGACAGAAAACAAAACAGGACTGGAAATATACTGTCCCAAGGCATGGTCATGTCTGTGCTGTAGTCTGTCACTGTGACAGGCTTATGTATAATCTGCTCTTGGAAGACCTCTAATGATGGACGGTCCTCCATCTTAAGCAGGCAGTATAGCCTTCTAGGGTTCATCTACCCAACCAAATATGCTGTGAAACAAACTGTGATGTGAATTTATTGGCAATTGTTACTCTGTACAAAGGGTCAGATCTATCAAGGTCTTTGGGTGTCAAGGATCTCATTGATTTCAGCTCAGAATTTAGACCCCAAGTACTTTTGTGTTATGAGGCACTAACACCTCACGGGGACACTCTTAATTCCCAGTAAGCATATCGATAGGGGACTGGAGGTAATTCACAACTGCTACTGGGACATGACTGTTCTGGGCTATCTTCTGTTCTCAGCAAGCCTTTGGCACTTTGGCAGCTGCAGGAGCCCAGGGAGGCACCAAGGCTCACATGGCCTCGTCTGTGCCTGGGCTATGTCCTCTCCCCCTGCACATTCACAACACTCCAACTACACACCAGGCACCAGTCCATCTCCAGCACACTGCCAAATCTGCTGGCTAAGACACCAGTTGTTATTGTCCTAAGTTTACTGCTCTTTTTGGCCAACATTTGAAGCTGCCTGACCTGGCTCCTTCCCTGCCTCCCCATCAGCTCTTCCCCTTGCATACATCTTGGCAGAAAAAAAAAGTGCCATTACTTATCTCACAGATAGAGCTCATTTACAATCTTCAGGACCAGACGGGGCAGGTGCTGGTGACTGTGCTCACATCTGCTACTTTATTTAGAGGGACAATAGAGGGAGTTCTATTTCTCCCATGATTTGAAATTAGTTCTGTCTGGTCTGACAGCCCCAGACACTAAAATCTTGCTCACAACAGAGCCACCAGCAGAGTTGTCTGCGTAGCTACAGCAGAGCTACACAAAGTAGGCTGCTGCCTACATACAGCAGCATACAGAAAGAGGTGGCCAAATGGCCACTGTCAGAGACAGCAGAGATGCCTCTAGCTGGCTGATTTCTTGCCTGTACAGCTTGACACAAACCATCCAGCTGCTCTGGCTATGGCTGGAGGATGAGCAGGAGATGGAGAAGGAGGGCTGCTTCCATGCCTGGGGATCTTCCGAGGCGCAGTGCCTGGCAGCACTCACTCCCTCTCTTGCAAACAGCAGCAAGCCTGGCTCTCCACAGCTCTTCTGGCTCCCTTCCTGCATGAGTTACTTTGGCCTCATCGCTGGGGAGTCACAGTTCAATTTTTCCCCTATTTTGACCAAAACCGCCTTTAGTAAAGTGACTAAACAGGAAGTGGTAGGTCAAAGCCCCATCCCTTTCAACATTAACACAGTTAATCCTACAATGACCAGTTTCTTATAATTCCCTGTTTCTATTGCTGCTGCTCTGTTTGGTCTCCTGAGGCAATGAGTCAACACAGACACTAAATATACACTGCCTCTTACAAGTTCTTGCAAGCCTGCAACTCCCTATTGATTCTGATGAGATCGGGGCAAGGGAGGACAGCTCAGGCTTTGAGAAAGAAAGGGCAGGCAAGGAAGAAAATAAAGAATTGTTGGGGAAAAGAGGAGAGAGAGAGAAATGGCACGTAAATCCTAGAGCTTCTCTGTCTTAGGTAATCACATCTAGCAAAAATTTAAACACTCTGCAGAAAGGCTGCTCCACTTAGTGGTGCATCAGACAGTTGCCTTACAACAGCCACACATCCCCTCTTAGGTAGCAGCTGAGTCCTGTTTGTGTGGTGTGCCAGTTGTGCTCAGCACAGTGCTGGTTTTCCTGAGTCTCTCGGAGCCCTCTTCCAACCAGATATAACACCCAAAGACAGACAAGGCTGGAAAGAGAAATGGGCATAATAGCGTATGACCAAGCTGAGATCACCTATAGTGGCCAGTGGTGACCTGCCCTCCAGGATTTACTTGAATGATGCATCCAATTCCCTGTCCAATGTCAAAGCTTTGGACAAAGCTGCATTCTTCCTGTGGTTGCCTTTGCTCCCATCCTCCTCCTCCACTGGGGTAGTGGGTGTCCTCCCCTCTTTTGCACACTTTTTTGCCCACTTTCTATTCTTTCCCCCACAGACCCTGACATCCTGAATGGCGTTTACATGTCAGAAGCCTTGAATCCTATTTTTGTGGACAACTTTGAAAGGGATCCCACGCTGACCTGGCAGTATTTTGGCAGCTCCACTGGATTCTTCAGGCTCTATCCAGGTAAGAGAAGAGATCGGCTTCGCTCTTTCAGCACAATGCAATAGTCTTGCAGGACAGGGTCCATGCCATGGAAGAGCCCAATCTGGGAAGGTTGAAGGCAGCGTGGCTCCGTGAAGGGCAGGGTACAGGGAGCAAAATAGTGCATGGGCTGCTGCCACTTAGGCTGAAGGAACAGTGTCCATGGCAGGCATAAACCCCTTTTTCCCCAGTGGACCAGCCCCCCAGGCATGTTGCCCTTGCAACCCCAGAAGAGTCTACTTTTAGGGGTGTGCCTCAGGCAGGCTGCCCTCCAAAAAAGCTCACAAAAGACCAAGACAGGACCTGCAAATCATACAGGCAGGGTGCGGAGGCTGCACGAGGGTTCCCTGCCTCGTGCTCCCCTGTGGTTTTTAGTGGTGGCCACAGCCTCTCTCCGCCTCTGAGGCCACACATGGCAGATGTGGCTGGTCAGCCTGACTTGTTATCCACTTGCCAGCTGCAAGCAGCATGTAAGGTCATGGCACAAGAGGGAGGCCCTGTGCCCAGAGGAACTGGTGAGATCTTTTGCAGCTGTAGCTTGGCCTAGCGGCCTCTTCATCAGATGGCTGCATGCTCTTGTTCTGTGACCTGTCACATGTTGTGGAAGGGGAAAGCAGAGATGACTGTCAACAGAGCCTTTAGCAGGGAATCTGAGACACGTCCCTGTCACTCCTACCTTTTTATGCTCTCCACCACCCCTGGGGAGAAACAGATGCTGCTGAGAACTACATCAAAGTGGCAAAAAGTTCAAAGTGCAATTGCTCCCCAAATTCAAACAGACTATGCCTAGATACATTTTGCTGAGAACTGCCAAAGACCGTGCAGCTCTGCTTGTATTTCTGCAGAATGGCCACTGCTATTGCTGGCCAGACCTGCATGCCCCCAGAGGCTAGCCGGGTCTCAGCAGTGAACAGCAGAAGTGCAGGTGCCTGGGGAGTGGGGGGCAGATGCCTGCCTGTCTGTGTGTGTTGATTGCTCCTTTTGCTGCTCCCTTCAGGAATAAAGTGGTTACCAGATGAGAATGGAGTAATTTCCTTCGACTGCAGGAATCGTGGCTGGTAAGAGTTTTGGAAAGACTTGGCCAAAGCACCTTTCAGACTTCCTCTCTCCCTCTTTTCCAAGGTGACACCTTGGTGAGTTGCTGATCATCAGTTACTGTCCCATGCTGCTCCTGCAAGAGATGAGGGGTACATAAATGAAGGCAATAGCAGATTAGGAAGCCCTACCACCTGCCAGCGCAGCTTTCCATATGGCATCTAACACGTGCCACATGGAAATTGCCACCAGCATATCCTTCCTCTGTCCCATCCTCCTTACAATTCTGCAGTCAAAGGAACGGGGCTGGTCAGACTCCAGAAATGCAGGGCACTCAGTCTACTCAACATGGCTAAAGGAGGTTTTAGCAATTGTCACCCTCAGCTGAATCTGCACATAGGTCTACAGCAGGCCCAGCACTTGCCACTGTGGGAAGTGAGATGCTGGGGCCAGCGGGAGAGGCAGATTGGTTGGAAGGGACCCATCAGATGCCCAGCCTGACTCTGCTGGATAGCTGTGCTTGTGGTACATGTTATGCTGCGGCTAGCATCGTGTGACAGCAGTACGCCCAGCGTTCCTCCTCCCTGTACGCTCACCCTGCTTCCTTGTATCCTTCTTTATAAAAAGGTACATCCAAGCGGCCACCTCTCCCAAGGACATTGTCATCGTCGTGGACGTCAGTGGGAGCATGAAGGGCCTGCGGATGACCATTGCCAAACACACCATCGTCACCATTTTAGATACTCTGGGAGAAAATGATTTTGTCAACATCATTGCCGTAAGTATGTCCCATTTCCAGTGCTGAGTTGTCTTCCTTGTACCTCATACCAGGTCTTCAGTCCCCTTAGCAAACTACAGGCATTACAGTGGCATAACTACAACACTTAGTACCATGTTGGATGGAGGATTAAAACTAGTTACCCTTGGGAAGTTAGCTTTGTGTGGTCAGCAGGGTGGCTGCTAAGTCATCTGACTCCCCTCTATGGAGGATGTCAGCTGCATCTTTTTGCTTACTTAGGGATGTGAGTGCAACAGATAAAAGTGCTGTAGAGAAACACCTGAGCTAACAGGGACTTGAGCTAATAAATTTGCATAGCATAGCATAATACTGTGTTTGGGTCCAGTATCACTATAATCTTCAGGATAATGTTTCCAGGTGAGAAAATTACCACCATATGCCTTTTTGTGCACCAGCATACTGCAAGGCTGCAATCCAATTCAGAGTCACTATGCACAGGCCTGCATGGAGTTTGGTCAAGTTGCCTCAGTGTTACTGTCTCCCTTTTTAAGCCCTGGCCAGGATGAGGATGGGATGGTTACCCACAGAGAACCAGCACCACTAACCACAGAAAGCAAAACTTTTCCATGATCCATGCCAAGACTGGGGGGTTTGGTGCCAGGTTAAATGCCTTTAAATGGCTGCTCACCTCCTAATTTTCAAAGCTAGTTCAAGGGCCATCTCTTCCCCCAGGCTCCTTTCTATAAAAGTTTGCTAGGGCATGGTCACTGAGATAATAAAGTCTACTTTTTGTTGATAGCTTCTTATTGTGTAAGATAGTTAGAAAGTCCAGTGATGACAGCTCTGTCTTTATATGGCTGGAAAATTGTTGGCAGAAAATGGAGGGAAGTCATTAAGGAGTTGGAAATATCATCTGTTCTTCAAAAACAAGCCCAGAAAGAGCATATAATATATATTCCTTTACTCACTCTAAAAACTTACTGGCTCAGACACAGCCTGACCTAAGCTCCTATTGATCACCTGAGCATCACTGGCCTCCTAGCCATGATGCTCTTCTGAACCTTGCAGGACAAGGTTTACACTGGCATGTTTTACCTCACATATGTATCAGGCTAGAAGCATATGCCCCACTAATTATCACAATTTGGTGCATGTGTGGTAATGTGATATGTTATCGTTCAGGCGTGAGCCAGAGGCATCAGACATTCAGCTACAAAACCACTTGCAAGGTTCATCTGGTGACTGGGGAATCAAAGTCTCCAGCAGTCAAAAATATGTGTAAATAGTGCTAGAAGCAAGGCCAGGGCACAAGTTAGAGTGTAGAGAAAATCTCTAGAATGTGAGTGAGAAAAAAAATAACTTTGTATGTGTAGATATGCCCAGATAGAAGTCAGCAAAACACCATAATTAACGCATTATTCAAACAAATATGAGATTTATCAAAATTATAATTTGCCATGATCACTACAAACCATTCTTAAGGGAAATATGTATAAAATGGCATAATGCTCCATACTGTTTTCTGAACATACACCTAAGACATAAACCCATTTTATGAATTTTCTCCCATTACAACCCCTTTCTTTTCATTTTCTCTTTGCAGTACAATGATTATGTTCATTTTATTGAACCCTGTTTTAAGGGCATCTTGGTCCAAGCAGACAGAGATAACAGAGAGGTGAGTACCAGGCTCCTATCCATGTTATTCAGGTAGCTCTCTTAATGTAAGAAGTATGTGGTGTTAAAATGCTGTGACATGAAACTCCAGGGACAAGAAACAACCATCTCCCAGAAGCATGTGGGTTTGCATTTCAGAAACAAGCACCAGTTCGGTGGTGTGTGCTGGCTCCATAGTTCACCTTTGCTTACACGAAGCCACTGTAACACGGGGTGAGTTGGCTAGTTAAACAGCAGCAACCAGCTTCCCTGTGTCACAACAGACTCAGCACCACCGCTGCCAGAGCACTAGTGGACCCAGCCCAGACTGCTGTGGAAAAACAGCGCACAGAGGGCAAAGGTTCTCCATCTTTGAAACCCCATATCCTCAGCCCTCAGAAAGGAGAAAAACCAGCCCTTTCCTGGTGAATACATTCTCAGCCTGGCCTGATCCTTTGCCAAGGTGGACTGCCAGCAAGCTTTCTCTGATGAGGGGTTTTGCTGTTTTGATCCAGGAGGTCTCAGCAGCTCTGAGGTGGTCAGCCTGTGTCTGGCTGCTCCACCGCCCTCTGGGCTGACTTGTATTTTTAGCTCTTCTTACTGTTTGGTTTTTTTTTTCTTCCTTTTTCTCTCTATATTAATACCACAGAGGCAGCACATCTCTCCATGTCTTCCACAACCATATTTCTCTCCAAATTTCTTTCCCAGCTTAGCCCGGAGTCACAGAGCACAAGTCCAGAGGGTGATGTCTCCTGCAGTGTTTCCCGAAGGATCCCCAAGCCTTTTGGACACTATCTTGCAGAGAGCACTCTCTGGGGGTTTCATTTACAACCAGATTAATGCCTCTTTAGTAGACAAGCATTCAAATTTTTTTTCCCAATCCTGTTGCTTTTGCATGCACAGGCATTTTTTTTTTTTCCTGAAGGGGTGGATAAGGGAAAGTCCAATTTCTAACAGTTTTGTCCCTTGCATGATGTTTCATGGACTGCCAATGTTTCACAGCCCACAGGCTGAGAAATGCAGTCCTGCTGTGGCTGCGTGGGCAAAGGTGAAACATGATGGCACTGCCAGTGGAGCAGCCACTTGACTTTCCCACCTCCACCCATCATGGTGCTGCACTACCCTGCCAGCAGTGGTGGAGGATCAGAAGTCCAATGGCACAGACTTTCCAGGTTAGCCTTTCCTCCCCTGGTCGAAGACAGGACCCTGCCTGCAACTCACTGCTGCCTTTTCCCCCTCTCTTCTTGCCAGCACTTCAAGCAGCTAGTGGATGAACTGCAGGCAAAAGGAGTGGGGACTGTGAACAAGGCTTTGACAGAGTCCTTCAAAATCCTGAGGGAGGTAAGAGAGTCGGTGCTGATGCTTGCACCGGGCACAAGTGTCTTTGCCTGCCCCTATTCTCCCCTCTACATCTAATGACTTATCACATACCTCATGGTGCTGCAGGGGGGAGGTGGTATGAGCTGATCTCACAGGCCCCAAATTTGTGACAAGCGGTGTGCAGGGGCGGCCCAGCTTTTGGGGAGGTGTTGGTTTGTGTGTGATGCCCCAGGGCTGCCGATCCCTGCCCAGGAAGGATCAGGAGCTGACAAGGCTGTGGCCTCATGAGTGTTTTTTTAACAAGCCCACAAGTGGGCATTGCCCAGGCACCTTGGTTAGAGATGGTGGCAATAAAATGTAACTGATCAGCTGAGGGCAACAATTCTGGTCATAAGTAATGTTACCAGTGAGCCTTGGCAAGCAGATGATGATGAAGACATGAAAGATTATTCTCAGGCTTCAGATTTATTTCAATGTCATTTTGCTGAGTATCAGTGCTTGAGGAAGAAATCACAGGTACAGGAGAATTAATCAGTCAGTCTGATCATGTCCTGTGATAAGAATCATAAATGATTCATTGCCTTATGTGAACAATTGGGACTTCAGTAGCCTGGAGGTAAACATACGACTTAACTCTGTTTCTTAAGGAAAGTTAACAAAAAAAGGACCAAGAACCAGCAGAACATCCCCACCTCCTCATGGCACTGTGTATAGTGGGGTTGGCCTAATGATGCCAATGCCTTTGGTGTTCACAAAAATATGTATGCAGTTCTATGCTCGTGGCCATAATGATGGCATTGATGTTAAAGGTAGTATGCTAGAGGTATTGACACCCTGGGAAGGATTATCCACTCTTACTTATATTACAAACTGAAAGTTTAAGTTTGTTGGCTATGGTAATGCTGTTCCTAATTTATGCCAGTGCAAGCATGATCAGAGTTGAACCCAGGGATGGTGGTAGCTGAGCTGACTTATCAGTGGTAATAGAAGCATAATGGTTTTAATGGCAACATGAGAAAAGTGTGGTGTAGCCTTGGCATTGCAGTAATAGGCTGGCAGCACTCCTAGCAGTAATGGTTCAACATCTTTGGAGGAAGATAGTTACTGAGATGACCAGGGAAGCAGTAATGATATAAATTGAGAACGATTACATGGACTAGATGCCTGCTAGATATTTTTCTACATGTATCCTTGCATTTTATGACAAAATTAACTTTATCTTTAAAATCAAAGATCCAGAGCCTATATAGGCCCGCGTTGTATAAATCAGAATATTTAAACAATTTTTCCACCAGAGGAAAAATGATTTCTTAATATCTAATGTAGTACTGGTTATGTACAGTGACAACAGATTAAAGACGCCCAATGCAGTACAATTGCAGACTCTCTCAACCAGCACAGCTTTGAAGGTCTCAGTGGAGAATAATGGAGCTTAACTCTAAAGAAAGCCTGCTTGCCCCAGCTGAAATAGCAGCCGGTCATGCCAAACACAGGCACCAAAGCTCGTCTGGTTCCACTAATGAGGAGACCTCACACCTCCTTTCTGGCAGGCATGGCTCACCCACTAGACTAGGCAATCCTCAAGCCTCCAGGAGTCAGGACCTCTATAAAGCCCTGCATACTTTGAGCCAGGCATGCCCAAGGGAAATAGAAGGTACATGGTGGAACAGCTGAGACAGAAAAAAAATTGTGCTTCACTGACATAGCTGGACCAAAAATACTTCCAGAGAGAGTGACGTCCATGCATCCCAGTGGAGTAACATAACTCCACTGCAGTAATAGAGAAAAAACTATTTGGCAGATAGAGAAAATATTTTTCCTCTCCATTTGGCATCAAAAATGCAGTCAACAGTTTAAGTAGTAATCACTTATCTTGATCCTTGTTGATTCTCCCTTAGCTAATGAGCTCAAAACAGCTCTGAGATTGCTCTTAGACAGTACAGCACCCAGTGGTGATAAAACCTTCTGATGTTATTCATTTGCAAGGTGAGGTGCTGCTTCCCTCATGCCTTTTGTTATTGCCTCAGATCTGGAGAGAGGGCAACTGACTCGGGCATTTGAACATTTTTCCTTTGAGCATCTGCAGATGAGGAAAGGTGGCTGTTGTCTCGGTGACTGCTGGTGTGACACTTCTCTGCATCTTGGAAACTGCTGTCCATGAAACAGGAGTTCAGAAACAGTAACTTCGTTGTCAAAGAAAGGTGTGAAACAGGCCTATGTATCTCTTCCACCCAGCTTTCCTTTCCCAGTAACACTGGTCGCAGCTTTCTTGCAGAGTGTCATTCACTGTAGTGGACCATGATTGCCTCCTCTTTAGCAAAATGGGACCTCAGTCCAAGGTCACTGAAGCCATCAGCTGGGAGCCTTGTTCACAGCCAGCTGTGGGATGGCTGCATGTGCAGCAGGAGGCCTGCAGGACCTCCTGCAAGTCACTCTGCAGCTTCATCCCAGGATTTCTGTCTGCCTGGTGACATTCAGAAAAGACAGAGATTGTGTTTCAGTGTACACACAGCAGCGACAGAGGCTGCACATACCTAGGCATGCAAGTGTAGAAACACGCCTGTTGTCCTGCAGCTGCCTTCCCCAAACTGTAGCTTTCCTGGTAAGGGCTTATCTAGAGAGTACCTTGATATCACCAGTTGGAGGACCCCGGGCTCTGCAAGTACCACAACTTAAGGCAAAAGGGTACCACCTATCAAGTGTTCCTATGCTTTAAGGACTCTAAAAATCTTCTCTTAGAGCTTCTTAGATCTGTATCAGTAATAGAGGAGGAAAAGGGTTTCCATCAGTGTGCCCTGAAACAAATCTGTGCTGCTGCAGTCATGCAGATGGGAGAAGGGGGAACTTTGGTGGAATTGGCCACCCCTTTCCCATCAGACAAAATTCACATTCTCAACTTGTAATCATAGCCATTCCTCACAGACTGTCCTGTTATTGTTCACAGGAGCATACGCAAGAGAATGAAAATGAAAATTGCTACATCATGCTGATGAAACAGGCTTTGCTGATTACAATAGACAACCAGTAATAATATCTGTAATGAAAGTGGCTGCAAAATTTCCCTGGTAATTTTCCTCAGTCCAATTGCTTGTAGAATTAATAACCCAGTAGAGACCTACTCGATGAGGTATGAGTAGCAGAGACGGGTTGAAGAAGAGCACGATCTCTCACTGTCTTTGTTTTCCTCCATTATGTTCTGGGGTAGACAGGGCATATTTTAATCCATGACGCAATTTGCAGAACAGCTTCAGGAGAACAGTTAGCCAGAGCCTCCCCTGCCCCTCTCTGCCATGCTCAATAAACCACTTAAACTCTCTATTTCAATTTAGCCACACATCAAGTGGTTTCAATAAAATGTGTCCCAGGGAAACCATGGTCTTAAGCATACATTTATAAAGTGCTTCAAAATTCTCAGGTCTCAAGTGCCACCTTTTGAGCTCCTTTCTTGTTTATCAAGTTTTAGTCTACCTCACTGCTATCTTCTCTTCTTTGTTTCAACAAGCTTGGCACGTCTTGTCCTCTCACCCTTTTCCTGCAGGATTTATACCCCTTTGTTCCGGCCGCTGCTCTGCTCAAGGCTGCTTCCAGGCTGCTTGCCTTCCCTGAAACACCATCCTCCCAACAGTATGTAAGTGCTGCAGCTGAGAGCTATCAAGTGCTAAGCAGAGCAGAATAATTACCTTCCTTGTTTTACACACCATAGTCCTCTTAACACAATGTAAAACAACAGCTACATTTCTTCAGACTTTGTCACATTGTTAATTCCTATCCAGCTGATCTGCCTCTGTGGTATTCCTCTCCAGCCAGCATTCAGCCTCCTGGTTGGTATTTGAGCCTCTGACTATCCTTTCTAACGTACATCAATTGTAAAGATATTTATATATTTTTATAAACATGCCAAATATGTGTGTGTACATGTATACATATGCAAACACACACCCCTAATCCTAAGAGAGTCATATATATATTCATATATTTGTTATATATGAATCTTTTAAGATTAGACAGTACAAAATCTGTGACTTTTATGGGTCGTCCTTTCTCAGGATCTGCTCAGAGTAAGTATTTTGAAAGCTGATGTTTTTCTGATGCTGTGGAGGAAAAGAAACCCCAAGTTCTGCTCTCTGAGGCCACCTTGGAAAGAAGTTTCCTCTTAACACCAAACTGGATTAATGGTGCCTTGACTCACTGCTGAACTCAGAAATTACATAAATTTTGAGGTTAATTATGAGTAGGTCACTCCAAAATAGCTATAGGTGGAAAAAAAATGGTGAAACTTGTAACAAACTGGATTTCAGATGTAAATTTCTGTGTGACTTGAGAAAACTGGTGTCATAAAAAGAATGAACCCATCTGCTGATGTGAGTAATCAAAGGAGTTTGTGGCCTTTTACGCCCAACCTGTGTGGGGAAGCATTTCATTTGCACACTCACAAGAGGACTGTGTTATTAATTTTTCTAGCAGTGTGCTAAATGTTTAAGGACAACTTACCCATCTAGTTTCCCCCCTTCTTGTAACACATGTTTTCTATTGATTTCCTCTTTGTCCTTTGTGATCTCTTATAGTCCCAGTCAGGTCTCAGCCCATGAGGCAAGTAGTTCAGCAACACCTTCTGCAATCCTTTCCCTTCCTGCTGAGCACAGATTATTCTAATGCTTTCAATTAACTTTTTCTTTAACCCTACCACTTTGTGACCCTGCCTGTAATTCATTCATTCTTTTCTTTGTTTCTTATCACTTCAGCGTGTACCCAGCCATTACAATATTGTCCTTTTGATGATGAAGTATGGAGGCTATAAAGCATCTCTGCCTGACGATTTCCCTCTGGTTTTTATCATCTGGCAACATACTCTTTTTACTCCCTTTCTTGTTACTTCTCTGAAGGTTTATAAATCTTTTCTTGACTCCACTTGCATTTTTATGGACCTGGATTCTGCAGCAAATTTGTGAGGATATGCAAAGCTCAGGATTTCCTGTTTGCCAGTTTATGCCATTTTGTTTAATGCCATCTCTCTCTCACTTCTTCACTGGCTTTCTGTTTCCTTCTATACTGCTAATTTTCTACCCATGAGACACTTTCCACTAAGTTTGAATTTTCAGTAATTCTGGGGGCCACTCTGGAGGCAGGTCTGCATAAGAATGGGGTAGGAGGAGACTGAGAGGGGCTGCTCAGTCATCTGGCCAGATGTGTATATTATCAGCATGCGTGCCTGTGCATCACTGAGCTATGTTGATGTTCCTATTGCTTCACTAGTAACTCTATGCTAGGCTATAACTGCAAAGTAAATGGCAACGAGCAAACAAGGGAGTACAAGAGACTATGACCCTGAATTAATTAGAGCACGCCTGTTACTCCTGGCAACATCACCAAAGTTATACAGGAGAATATGTAGCTCCGTGCCTCATTCACCGACTGCAGCTCTAGCCTGCATCTCTTCAGACATCTGTTCTGTGGACATCTTGTTCCTCATCTCCCCTTCTTTCATGCTCCTGAGACTTCAGTCAGAGCAGGGAATTATGCTCAGAGCTTGATGTGAATGCTGTCAGATCATTTGCTACAGCTGCAGCCAGCCACAAAAGGACCTAAAAATCAGGGATTACCTCTTGTTCATTTGTTTTCTAAATCTGTCTTTTTAATCTCTATTTCTATAACACTGATGATCTCATTTTCCCTGTTGAAAATATCATCTACTCTTGTAATTAGGAGATTGCTGGTTCTGATACAGCATCTAATTTCTCAGTATTATGAGGTCTGAAGTAAGCTACATGAAGAGATGTCTTAAGTAGTTTGATGAAATGGTGGGTGACCTTAATTAAGTGTTAATTTAATAATCATCTAAACAAAATGTTGTAGATTGCAACAGTCTGGAATAAGCTGCTTTCATAACTACAAGGTTCAGATATCTGTGATCTGAACCTCAGCCTGACAGCATCTCCCACACCATTGTAACCCTATGCCTCCCTAATGGACACTCACGCTAGCCGTTCTCTCTGCTAATCTGCACGCTGTTGATCTCTGTCCTAGGAATAGCTCACTTGGTACTCCTTGTCCTTTTCCTACCTGATGGTCTGTAGCAGAATCCCATGTGGGGGTCAACTGCTTTTGCCCTTTTGTTTGCACCTAAGGACACCCTGTGCTTGTTCCTGTTGTGGCCCCTCAGCCTTTGCCCTGAGTCTCCTTGCTGAGCAGGGGGCATGTGTTCTCTGACCCCTCCTGGAGCTCCAATTACCTTATAGCTGGCACTGATGGGGTTTTTTCCATGGTACAAGGTGTAGAAGCTTTTTGGACCATTGGAAATGTCAGACCTCAGGGACTCTCTAGAGAAAGACATGGGAGAACCGCACTGCTGGGTTGGCATGACCACAGCCGCAGAGGTACAGTGTATCTCCCCTCTGAACGTGCTGCTCTGGTGATATGAAAGAGGAGGAGCACACCCAGCCACGTCATCCTGATTCAGTCATTCACACGGATGCTTTGCCTGAGAACAGCTAGTTAGAAATGACCCTGTTACACCACCTTTCTCTCTCATGATCATCTGTACTATTCTGGTCAGTGATACAAGTAATGGGACTATCAAGAAACAGGGAGAAATGGGTTCATATGCGTGGTCATTCAGAAGCTGTTGAATCCATGCTTACTGCAGTAGAGTAACAGGTACTTCCATGATATTAAGAGTAACGTTGAAGGAGGCAGGACTGATAACATAAATGGTGGTGAAAGGAGACGTTATGGTGATATTAGCACTGAACCTGGTAATTTCATAATAAGGGACAATCACAGAGGTAATTGTAGGAGTGGTGAAATAACTGGAGAAATCTGGACTTGGAGTTGGCTTCCACTTATTGATGGTCATGATGTTAATCTGTAGTGGAACCACAGTACCATCCGTGTTGCTAAAGACGTTTGCCTTCTGTCCTAACATAGCATTACCAAACCAGAAGGAACTTGTGAATTGAACCCTAAAACATCTAAAAAGACCCAGTTCACACCCTGTGCTCTTGTTCTCCCATCCAGTGCTTGCTTTTATTTTATGCAATTAGTCTTGCCACTTGGATACCTTTTTCCTCATTTATAAGATATAACTACCCTCTCCAGTTTAAAATTGCTGCTGTGTTTGATATAACCTTAGTCACCCTTCAATTAGTCTCTCGTATGCTCTCCATCTCGTACCGTTGCCTCTCATTAATCTCTTGTGCAGAGTTGTCATATCCTCCTCTTTCCATATTTTTTACTCTGCATCAGTTTCTGTATACTCCTTTGTTGACCAGACTTTTCCTTGCTCAGAGCGTAGAAGCAGTGAGATGCTGTGCAAGAAGTGCATACTGACACTGAGCTAAGAGCCGCAGCAAAGCAGCAGCTCATTTTTGTGCCTTGATGTCCTCCGCTACCTCCTCTGGTGACTGCTAATTCAACACCTCGGTTGGTGCTGTGTAAGGCACTTGGTTCTCTAGAGCCGGTGTACCTGAGGGCACGAGAGGCAAATGGCTCTGCATGCAGAAGCACTAGAAAAGGAGCATTCGAAGGCTGGTCTGCCTGGCTGAACAGGCAGGATCTGGCTTGTCAGTAAGAGCAAACCTGTTCAACACCTCTCCATGTGTCCTTGGGAGCACATCAACATTTGTACCAGAGTGCCAGAGTGCTTCCACTCTACCTTAAATATCACTTATGCATAGATAACAGGTCATCTGTCATTACAATGTATGGCCTATCTGGCACATTCATAACCTATTTTAGCTCTGATGGCAGTAGCCTTCTTTTTTCATGTGCTCCTGCCCTTCTCTGCTATTTTTTTGGCAGATTGATGGATTTACCCTGAAATAATGAGTCTGATTTCCCCCTCCTCTCACATTTTCTGCCATAAAAAGTGACAGTTATTGCTGTCAAATCCAAATTGCAGTGTTTATGGTCAGTCTATAGTTGTTTTGCATAAACGAATGTGACTGCAAGATGTGAGGCAGCAGGGAATCGCACCCTTCCTCCACAGCACTTATTTTCTCCTTATTATTTTTACTTCTTTAAAGCCCCCTGTGTCTACATGTGTAAGGCAGGGCTATATAAATAAAAAAATTATATGCAGCATACAAACACAATCTTTATTTAAGCAGAACTCTTTCTAAGCACAGTGTGAGGTTTGCAAGAGGAAGTCAGGATCCGGCCCACCATGAATAAGTATGCTGCAATTACACAGACACGGCCTGTGCTGAGATAACTAATGCTGTTCCTCTCTGTTTGTAGTTCAGAGATGCCGGTCAAGGAGGCTTGTGTAACCAAGCTATCATGCTGATCACAGACGGAGCAGTGGAGGATTATGAAGCTGTGTTTGAAAAATACAACTGGCCAGATCGGAAGGTTTGTCTGGGAAGTGATAAATAGAAAGGGTGAGGAAAGGTGCTATCCTGCTATGGTGGGAATAGAAGAGCGTGAGCCAGGATGTCGGGCAGAGCTGAGCATTCACGTCCTCCAAAATGCGTGCATCCGGCTGTAAACACAAGACAAAGCAGCCAGCCAGGAACCTGCTGTGGTGATTTTAGAGGATCACAGATGGATGTGTCAATGAATTTTATTTTTTTTCCATACACTTTGTTTTCTAAAGGTGTGGGCAATCAAAACATTCTTCTGATAAAATGATACAGGCTGAGCTGAGTATTTTAAAATTAAAAAACAAAACAAAACACAACTTTTGCAAAGAATTTTAATCCCATCCAGGACTGTTTATATTGGTCCTGTTTGGGAAAGGTTTGGCTATAGCCAGTTCTTACAGTGGGCAGGGGAATGGCCCAGACAACCTCACTAGGTACCCTGTTTACTTTGGGGGCTGTGATTACAGGCTTGTACTAGCAGAGCAGACTGTGAAAGTGGAATAGACCACAGCTCATCCTAAACCCTCCTGATTTATTTGTTTACCTCATCCCAGCTAGCAGCAATGCACAAAGGGAGCGAAGCAGCCTACTGAGAGACCAGAGCATGGGGCTGTTAAAGCAGTTTATTTCAGGATTGGCTCTTTTGTTATTGGTCAAACACAAGAGAAATGGTGAAGCTTTCTCTAAATGATTCATGCGGCCAGCTGTTCCCCTGGGTAAAGGATTCCTGTGAGCTATAAACCTCTCCGCATGTGGTTGCTGAGTGCCTGGCAGAGCTGCTATCATAAAATCAAACAGAATTTGCACTTCTGCCTTGTTATTCAGATGATCCCGGCTGCTACTTGGCTTTCTGGGCTTATTGTAATTGGAAATTAAGTTCCAGTCCACAAATGCAAAACCAATGGAGCAAGATGCTCCTGTCTCTGTGTGAAGGCAGAGCTATTGCCACAAATAGGCATTCACACCAGTGTACAACAGGATGCCAAACCTCGGCCATTTGAATTTGGTAGCATATTACAGCCTAATTCTTCTATCTTTGCATTCTTGATCCCAGGTCCGGGTTTTCACTTACCTCATTGGACGGGAGGTCACTTTTGCCCCCAATGTGAAATGGATCGCCTGCAACAACAAAGGTGCTGTATGGGAATGGTTCCCCAGCCCCCATCACACATGTCACGTGGACTGCAGCCATGGGGCCCTGGACCTGTTTAAGGCTTACCTACTACAGCTGGGGCCCATGAGCCCTTGGTGGGAAAACAGCCTAAGGAAAAAGCAGACCCTGCTAGTCCATGAAGTGCTCCTGTGTCCAACTAACACAACTCCATCGTGCTGAGCCACCACATTTTCCTGTCACGGTGCCAAGGGACACTATGACCGAGATTCATGCTGGCTGTAGTCCACCTAAGTCCCTGTGCTTATTGTGTCCCAGTTGCTGGCTTTTGACAATCTGTCTAAAACTCTGTCAGAAAGCCTGACATCTTTTGGCTGAGATGTAAAACGAACATCTCTTCTTTAAAGATTTTACAGCATTTTTCACAAGGTCTACAGGTTAACCCTTATATCCCATCCAAATTCTTTGTGTGCCAGTGGTTTCAGTGAGGTACCAGGATAGCTTGTTAATCCCACCCCAAAACCAATATTCTCTCTAGCTGGCATGAAATGGCATAAATGGGAAAATCCATTCAGAATAGGTGAGCCACCTCTATGCATTTGGGGCCAGTTAAAAAGTCCAGTTAGTCCTATCAGAGTCTGCAAGGGTAAAGGAAGAAAAGAAAAAAAAAAAAAGTCTTCCCTATTTGGGCATGACCTGGCCTCAGTGTGCCTGGAGACGGTCGGCAGTGCTTGCTACATCAGTATCCTGCTTAAACAGGGAAAGGAAGGGAAGACTGAAGCTGGGGGCTGACTAGCTAGGTATATCAACTCTTTTCCTGGCTGAGCAGTGGTTCCAGCAGACTATGAAATGCATGAGTGTGTTTGCTACCAAAAATAATTGACAGAGAAGAGTTGCTGGCCTGCAGGATGTCTGTGAGCTGAGGACATTCAAGGCTTAAACATTCGTCTATTAGCACTATGAACCACACATAGGTTTTCTAGTTTTTGTTAGACGAAACAAAAACCTGGATTTCAGATTGCATATTCAGCCATAAGATTAGTGACAGGGAATTCACAGTGCTGTTGGTTCACCATAAAATGTGAGAATGGATTCTCCTGAATAACCAAACAGAGAACAAAAATATGCTCTTTGCACTTGAATTCTCACTTACCAGACTTGAGCTCTGCAGAAGGCTCACTGATTTTGGTGGTTCTGTTTCAACACATTGTATAGCTCTTCTAGTCCCTGTTTTCAAGCACACTAAATCTATTTCCACATCACAAAGCTTATCAGATCATGAGCCCTTTCACATGGCAGTGTTTTCCTAGTGATAACAAAAGTTTTCCATCTACCTGCATACTCTGTCCTGTACCAAGTACAACAAATCGGTTCCATGTGATGAGAAGCAGGACAAGAGTCCTTATGATATTACACTGTGTTAGCATTCTTAAGCAGTTAAGCAGCTAGTTTTGAGGAACTTTTGATAACTTGAAAATGTTCTTCCCCTGTACTCCTTGTTGTAGTATTAGACTTATGGGTCCATCTGCAGGGACAAAGCTCTGCAAATAGGCAACTTGCACTTTTACATGCTGCTTCCAATGGATAGATGGATGTAGTCGCCATTCTTGGATGTAAAGCTAGGCAGACAGAAGAGTAGAGCACTGGAAAAAATCTGGAAAAGAAGTTGGGAGTTTGGGCTTCATATAAAATTGGGTGGGGTAAGGGGGTAGCCTGGTGGAATACTTTGTTTGCATATGTTTGGCCTTCAGGACCAAAGGCAGCCTGATTAGTGGATGGTTTTGCCCAAGACCCAAAGCAACATTTTATATCTGCTTGGTATGATTCTGGTTATATCAAGACTCTGGTCTTGAGCATTGGTCCAGTATTTTGAGAAGAGAGCCAGTGCTTTGAAACTCTAAATTTCCACAGAAACTGGTGGATACAAGGCACATTAAGGCTCTTTTGGTAAAAAGCAGATAAACTGTCTGGGTAGATACAGTCTTTGACATCTAGTTTTCTAGCTTTGCATGGACACTCATTGAAAAATATGGAAGTCACATTAGCAGAGTGACTCACCCCTCTGTCTCTCCATGAAGGCTACTACACTCAGATCTCCACACTAGCAGATGTCCAGGAGAACGTGATGGAGTACCTGCATGTGCTCAGCCGTCCCATGGTCATCAACCACGACCATGACATTATTTGGACTGAAGCCTACATGGACAGTGCGGTAAGGACCTACAGCACAAGTCTTTAGTCAGCAAACAGTAGGCCTATGGGCCAAACTGGCGCAGGTGTCAGACACCCAGCTAGTATGTTAGGCACATAACTTGTCCCAGCTTCCCATCTAAATATCTTATGTGTATCAGAATTTAAATAAAGTCCTGAAATTTATGTAAAACCAGGAGTTGGGTGATTGATAGAAATTACTGGTCTCTGGCTCTGCTGAGACAGACAATATTTCTTTTCTGCTCACTCCTGGAGTTGAGATGTGTATGCAGACTCAGGTCTGAATCTGCAGTGAACCAGGAGCCCAGGACTAATCACACAGGCATAGCATGACTTAAGCGGTGCTTCTGTGAAAGCAGGTTACCTTCTAAAGGATTATTCACAGGAAAGATTATTTACAGCTCAGGATACAGGTCACAGAGATTTATTTCCTCTAGCCCAGTAGCTAACTGCTTACTGCTTGCCACTCAAAGATACAGATCTCAGTTTGGGAAGCAGGCTCACTCTTTCAGTCCTTGAGCTAGCAAGACCTAATGTCACCGCAGACCTGTGCTCAGGCCTGTGGGTAAAGGACACATCGCAAAGGACCAGACAGTCAGCACTCCCAATGCCCCTTGCTTTGTCACAGGCCTGCCCTACAGGAAGATATTTGGATCATGAGCAGGTGCTATTATGGTGTTGTGTTGCCAAGGTAGCTTTGAAATTCAAAGGAGTAGACCACCACAGAAGGAACCTTCCCCTGCACTTCCCCAAATAGAAGATGTTCCCCAATGTTCGTCTCCATCCCTTTTTACACTGCCAAAAGAGAAAGTTACAGTTCTTTTGGGGCTCACTGTGCTTTCAGGGAGATAGACAAAGTTTTTTTCTTACACTGGACTCTGCACCCCAGAGAAGTGTCTGCATAACTGTGACAGCTAGAGCTGACCAGAAGTCAGATTTCCCTGGACCAGAAACAAACCTGATGTCTCAGGACTATTTATACTATCTGAGGGGAAAAATTTTCTAGGAACATTAAGAATGTTTCCATAGACAATCCCACTGTGGGACTGAAGTTATTGGCTCTGGTCTGGCCAGCAGCAGATTTAGGGTGTCTGCCACCGCCCTGGGGAGAACCCACAGTTTTCAGGTTTAAGATCCACAGTGAGAAACCTGAAGTCTCTGAGTTGGAGTGAAAGTAGGGGTACTGAGCTTAGCTTTGTAGCAGGAAACATGGAAGTCCAGGTCACACATGGTGGTGCTCGGTGTTGTGCTCAGAGTCAAGACCACCTGAGAAAGAAATACCTCCAAGACAGCCAGGCTTGCACCATCATGGTGCATAGATGTTATACTCAGGAGACTCTTGTGGGAAGGGACCGTCCCCCACCTCTGTGCTGTGGCTGACCCTTGAGGCTGCAGCTGTGGCACACTAGCTCTGTGCAGGTGACATGGGGATGTCTTCTGCTGCAGGAGCTGTGCCAAGTGAGAGCTGGGGACGTGGTACTTGAGTGTGCTAAGCAAAACCTCCACAAATGCTACTCATTACCAAGCAAGTTTATGCTATTAGCAGGCATGCCACCCCTGGCACTGGTGTATGGTGTCACACTTCCCAAGGCAGCCACAGGGATTTGTTTGCTGCACTTGTTTTGCTGTATCTCTTTTCTTGCCTCTTGGCTTGGCTTGCCATTCTCTTCCTCCACCCCAACCTCTCCCATCTTTGATTCATTCCTCCATTCGTGTATTCATTCATCTGTTCATCCATGTCTCTCACTAGCTGCCACAGTCTGAGGAGGTAACTGCACCCCTGTGTTTTGTGAGTGTGCTGTTTCCCTTGTGCCAGTTGGTGTGTCAGTGCCAGTGCTCACAGCCACAGCTGGCCTGTACATCTGGAGCGGGGGGGTGGCTGGGGCTGCAGGACTGAAGGAGCCCTCTTACACTGGCAAGAAGAGGAGAGGAAATTCTGGATGTACTGGGAAGCTGTCCTGTGCTGTTGGTTCAGAGTAGGTAGGGGTGTCTGTTGTGCAGTAGCTTAGTTCACCAGATGTCTTTTTCCATATGTCAGGTAAGTGTCAGAGAACTTTATTTGCTGTGTATTAGTGCAAATGTTGCTGTGAATGGGAAGTTTCCACAAAGAATCATCCAGACCAGTAACTCAAGATACCAGGCTCAAATCTCCATCAAGCAACTGTATAGATTATTGACTGGATCTTTTATGGCTCCCAGCATACATAGTAATGGATACAGGAGGTCATTTCTTGCCTTGCTACTTGACCAAATGAGAGATGGAAGGGGGATGCTACTGGCATCAAGGGATTATGTCCTTTTGATAGCTAGGTGTGTTTGGGAGACTCCTTTGCATGTGTCTTGCCTCTTTTACCTCCTTTCATATATGTGTTTAGAGCATCTGTCTTCTGCAGAACTGGGAGCATCTGTTACCCCACCCATTACATGTGCATGTCCTGTATCCCCTGTAGAGATAACTTGCTATGTTGTATCTGTTTGGATCGTTATTTTGTCTCTGTTTTTCCTAAGCTTAAATGCTTGAGTAACAAGTATATATAAGCAGGCTCTGTGTGTAGTTGTGCCTTTTAAATATTTGCCTGTGGTGTTTCGCATTCGTGGTATTCATGTGTTTGCAATGTAGATGACATCTCGTTTCTGATTTTGTTCATATTTGTGTTGCTTTTCTCTATTCTGTGCTCCTTGTGTTGGTGGTTTTTACACTTGTTGCATAAGTGCTTATGTCTACACTCCCAATGCGTGGTGGGTATAAATAGTGCCACCACTTCTACAGGTTCCTGTCTCTTCATTAAAACAGCTCTTTAATTTCTCCTGCTTCAACACATTTCACTGGCTTTCATCCCATCCTTAACACCCCACATGAGCAAGCATCCATCCCACAATCCTCTTGGATACAGAGTATTGAAAAGTGCTGCCATCTCTTTTTAGAGGGGTGTGGGAGACAAGGAGGTGGCTAATTGTAATCAACATCTGGGGTCCTTGGGAATTCCAGTGCCTTTCACTTGGATTATCTGCAGTATTGCATTTGCTAACACATGGCTCATTGTTCTGTGGCAGCTCTTTGCATCTCAGGCTCAAAGTCTGTTGCTCATGACAACAGTGGCTATGCCAGTCTTCAGCAAAAAGAACGAGACGGTGAGTGCAATGTGGACTTCGCTCTCCTTCCACCCAGCAGAGGTGAAAGGATGCAGCGGACCTTTGCAGGGTTTTAAAGCCAATGGTCTCTGAAAGAAGAGCTGGCCGTTATTGACTGCGGTAGACCGCTGACAGGATGTGCGGCTGATAATTTATCTGACAAAATGACAGTCTGTCATTTCCTCTGAATGCTATTTCTTCAAAATACCCCTTAAATATGACACTTCTCCCTGTTTTATCCCTTCCATTTTCAAACCTAGCCTAATTCACAGACCCATAAAGCTTCAAGCTGGAAGAGATCATTACCTTGTCTAGTCTGTCCATTTTATTGCAGATCTTTACATTTCATACAGACGGTCCTTCATGAGCCCAATAACCTGTGTTTGGCAAAAGTGTCATTGAAGAAAGGCATCCAGCCCTGAGCTCTCCATTGTGGTTTCTCGCTCTCCATTAAAAACTGGTGTCTAAAATCCACTTTCAATTTGTCTGACCTCACCTTCCTGTCATAATGGCTTTCTCTGCTAGATTGAAAAGCCTGTACCCTTTGGTATCTTCTCCTGGGAAGCTTCTTCTACACTGCAATAATGTCAAACCTGTCTATCTTTTGATAAGATTAAAAGGTTGGACAATTTAGGTGTCTTTGATAAGGGCATTTCTTCTGGGTTTTGAAACCATTTAGACACTCTTTTCTGTACCATTTTTAGTTTCTCAGCATCTAAAATGGTAGGTGGTACCTTACCACTGCTGTACAAGGGATAAACTCTTCATCCAGGTCCTACAAACAATTGCCTGCCTTCTCCACCTGAGGCTGGCCTTAATCTGTATTAGCACAGCACCACAGTGGGAGCCGTCATCATGCTCCCTAGATGCTTACTAAACAACCAGTTCCCCATTTTGCGGGGATTTCCTGCATTTCTTTTTCCTAGGTTAACAAACAACTTTGTATTTGTTGTTTGGTTTAGTTGGCCCAAGTTATCAACTGATCCATGCTGTTCTGCATGATTGCCTTGCCCTTGCTGTTATTTCCACATATTGAATGCAGGGGTTTGCCCTCAAAACTTGTTGTCATGATTTTATGTTACTTCTGAATCATAGTCCGATATGCTGACTAGTATTGGGTAGAAAACCTCCTCTCCATAAACACTGGAGCAACTCCTTGAGACTTTTTGAGATATGTTAGTTGGTTTTGAATTGATATATTCATACAAGCCTAGAGAGAACATGTGAGAGACTAGTAGGAAGGCAGTAATATGTATTCAGGTAAAGAGCTACCAAAATTTTGCTTCTGAAAGTGGATTCTCCTTTGTTTTTAAGCGATCTCATGGCATTCTCCTGGGTGTGGTGGGCTCTGATGTACCACTGAGGGAGCTGTTAAAACTTGCTCCACGGTATAAGGTAAGACTGAGATAAAGCAATTTGTTATTTTGCACAGCAAAGTCACTAGTCATTCTTCCATGGGCATGACTGAAAAATCATTCCTCTGTCTGTAGGAAGAACTATGAGTGTAAAGCAAGACATGTTGGATGTGGCGATGTGTGGTTTCTCTACAGCATGTGGGAAATCATTCACTACTGGAAGCTCTTAGGCTGCTTCAGAAACAGAAGGACTAGATGATCCAGTAGATTGGCAACAGGTCATGGAGTCTTTGCATCTTGATGGTCACCAATCTAGGTCTCTCAGAGATGATATGATCTGACAGCCTATCTCAGAAGAATTAAAGTTCTACATCCAGTTCCCAGTGGACAAAAGCTGCCATCCCAGTTGGCAAAAAATAAACCACTTTCATTGTCAATATTCTTAGCAGAAAAACTGAGGACTGAATGGACTACAGAGAGCCAACTTTTCTGTCATGCCTAGAGGTTCCTTTCTCCAGATCAGCATGAAGATTTCTTGGCAGGACAGTGTATGGGAAGTTGGCTCTCACTCAGTTGTGTTGTACCTAGATAGAGTATTTGCTCTCCAGAATTGTTAGTCCAACCACTTTCCATTAGCTCTATGTTCAATACATCTGAAAAAAAAATGTTCATCCACAGGAACCGCCACCACCACCCCCACCCCGAGATGCACTGTTTAGTTCGGTTTCTGCTGTAAATTCTGTGCAGTGACCTTTTGTTCAATCAGTCTGCACACCAGGAGACAGCAAGCACATCTGAGGATCATGCTGAAATCAGGCAATTTGAGCCATCATTTCAAGTTTTCAGTTTCTCTTAAATAACTATCAGGCAACTACTACCAGTTAGGCAGTTGTCCAAAATCTGATTGCTGAAGACTCACAGGACTGAAAGTGCTGTCAGAAGCTATGAATTTGTGCAGCGCTTCCAGACATGGATGCAGGGCAGACCATTCACATGCAGCTGTAGGAAATGATCCTTCCGGCAACCCAGGAACTATGAGAAGCAGGGTGCATGTATGCAGCATGAAAAAGCTAGCTGGTTTGGATCTGGGGGAACCTTGTCTAGGAGCTTCAATTTTTATACACATTTATTTTCTCTATAAGACTAATACCTTTTCATCTTCCTCCCTCCACATCACTCAAAGGCCATGTGATCACAATAATCTTTCTTCTGGGCCAAGGAGGGACACTGTTCTTTCCTCCAAGCAGTGCCAGGAAAGGAGGGAAAATTATTTGAAGGATTTCTTTATATCAGAGGCAGGACACGACTTCCCAGAAGCTCTTCCAACTCTAAACCAGTTTGGAAACCTAGGATCCTCAACTTGAATCCCCTGGCATATGCGTTACAAAGGACCAGTTCCAGAGTTACAGCCCTTGAGAGCTCGTACATTCATGATTGTGCTTACTGGGCTGGGAAATTTCAGCTTTAATAGGCCAACAAGGAAGTTTGCTGTAGTCCTGATCCAATGTCTTGGTTTCATTCTTGCCACGCTGAGCTGAGCTCAGTGTGCTTTGGAAAAAAACTGTTTCACTTAGAGAGAGTCCAAAGTTTTGATCCGGTGATATGTGTGAAACACAGAATTAATTCCCTTCAAAAAGGCACAGATTGTAAATGACTTACGTCCCCACTTCCCTACTGTTATCCCTCCAGGATTGTCTCTATAGGAATATAAATTTGCAACAACTTTTTGAAGATAGAAACCTTAGCCATTCTTGTTTTCCTCAAGACACCTCTTGTTTCGGCAAGCATGGGCTATCAGCAGGTTTTTAGCAACTCGGGGTTTAGCTGGAATTTGTATTATATATGGGCTTGATCTGAGTAGTTGCTCTCTCGGAAATCTCTTGCAGATCAGGCCAGCCACTGTCTGCTCTTGTTAGATTATGCTGTTCCTTAAAAAGCATTTTAAGACTACAGGCTTCTACAATTGGCCTAGGCTAGGTCTGGTCTTGCCAGCACCAAAACATAATGCAGAGCTCCTCTGAAGATTGACCGGTTTCCAGGGAAGCCATCTGTGAGATTCATACTCGCTTGTTCATTCACTGCTGTGCATGTGTAGTGATGGGCATACAGACCTGTCACTGCTGTTTCTGTACTGTTTCCGACATTGCCCATCGTTGCCCATTTTATGTGCAGCACTGCTGTGCCTGCTGTGGACAGCTTATTCTGCCTCTGGGTGGTAATTGTCCACGAGGACAATCAGACTCTAGGAGGGCATCTTTTTCTGAATGTGTACACAAATCAACTACCTGCCCATCCTTTTGTGCATCCAAGCACAGTCAGCCTGCTCAGAGCGGCCAGAGATCCAGAGATAAATGCTTTGGGATGGACCCTATTTTCTTCTGGTCAATACCTTTAAAAGGAAAATATTTCTGAATATTGGTGGTGCCAGTGTATCAGTGCACCCATTACACAGCAGTGTTTCTAGCTAAAGCACTAATTATTCTAATGCCTTTTTCTCCAGCTGGGTGTCCACGGATACGCCTTTCTGAACACCAACAACGGCTACATCCTTTCACACCCAGACCTCCGTCCTTTGGTATGTATAGCTCTGAATTTGAGAACCTTTGCTTACTTGGAAACAGTGGCTTTCAGGGATGCTCCTGATTTCATATATTTTATTGAGCTGTGAAGGCTACCAGGCACTGATATATAGGCACCTAGGAGCCTGAGAGCTAGAGAAATCAATTCCACATACATAGATGTATATATGCACACACACGTGTATGAAGTGTAAGGCACGCTGCTTGCCTGTTCTCCATAAGAGTGCATGCGAGGCCTGTATTTGTGTGCACTTGCTGTATTGTGGGTGCACATGTATTTGTGTCCATGCAAGGTTTCACTGCCGGGCTGAAGAAACAATTCCGCTCGCTCGGGCATATCTCCTACAAGAAGATTCAGCATGAGTAGGACCCCACAGTAATAGCTACCCAGCACCTGTAGTGTTGGACATCTTGGGAATCTGAGGCTAGCAGGGTCCAGTACCACAAATCTTAGTAACATGGTAAGTCAGAGACAATTTAGAGACCAGTAGGCTGCAAAGACTGTCTGGGACTTGAGGGAGTGGACACAAGGACAATGTTTCTCCCTCACTGTGCTACCTGGAGCTTCAGCCCGCACATCTGTCTGCAGACACACAGCTGGCCTCATTACTCAGATACCCAGGCATGCAATGATTTTACATTTCATACACTTGTCTGTCAGCACAAATCCACCTGCACACAGCTAAAACCATTAGTGTGGATACTGGCAAGGGAAAATGCCACCACAGGGCTTCACAGCAGCTGTCTTCAAAAAGGCAGCTTTGCACAGGGAGACCACAGGCACAGGTAGTTACTTCAGTATGTGAAGAGAAGGGACACATCCTAGGTAAGGGCACTGCTTTATCCTCTACCTGAAACTGGCCTCTCTTAATCTGCTTCACACCTTTTCCTTCAGCTGGAAGATTACAGGGAAATAGCTCTCCTGCATCAGTTAGCCCTACGTGAAAAGCCTACCTTTCTGTCAGTAGAGTCAAAGCCAAATTCCCACCAAAAAAGATCTCATGCTGGTATTATAGTGTTAATGGATTCCACTCTTAGCTGGGGGAAAAAACTGATTTTCTGGAGGCAAGTGTATTGTACTGATCTATTTAGAAGAACACTTTTCACAAAGGAGGTCATAGCCTTTACCTGCAAGTTTACCTGTGTTCCTGCCCGTCCCTTGCTCCTGGATCAGCCTCTCCCACTTGAACTCTCCTAGCTCCGCACTGCCCACATGAAGAAATACGTGGCACAGGACCAAGAAGGCCCTTGCACCCAAACGGTGCCTTCCTAGTCAGAGAATAAATTAGACACCCCTATTTTTCAAATTACATATCAATTCTTAAAGGGTTAGTTTAGGAAGTTATCTAGCCATTTACTTGGGGTTTGTTTTGTTCTGTTTTTCTTTTATTAATGAATGCCAGTATAAAGAAGGAAAGAAACTGAAGCCTAAGCCAAACTACAACAGCGTAGATCTCTCAGAAGTGGAATGGGAAGACCAGGATGAAATTGTGAGTATCAGAAAGTGAATTTAGCCTTTTTTGTAGCTCCTTCTTTCTATTGCTTTGTGTGCCTGTATGGAAGGGGCGGGGGAGCAGCAGGCAGCACTCCTGTTTTTTTCTGTGCCTGGCTGGCCCTGACTAAGAGAGGCTGGTGGTCTACAAGAGGGCAAGGATGATGCTCCCCTACAAAGTGCTTGTCTTCCTTCCCAGTGTGAGTTTTCTTCCTCATGGAACAGGGAGGGCAAGCGCTGGCTGGAGGAAGGAAGCACTTTAGAGGGTGCTCCGGGGAGCCAGTCTGTGTGTACACGGCCCAAATGCTGCCTTAATACAAAGGCAAAATAGCTTAGGAGTATGGCAGTGTCCCATGATGTTATACATACATGTAGTATGTGAGATACAGCTGAAGCCACTCAACTAATGAGATCTGCAACAAGGAAGAAAGTACATTCAAAAAGACACTAAAGCTTCCAGTCACTATTAATAACAGACAAAGAGGATAAGGGACTCAGACACTTAGGAAAACCAAATTTCCAGAAACCACCTTGTTGCACAGGTGTGGAGGCACTGAAAACAATAGCTGACCGGAGGGAAAAGATTAGAAAATGCCTTTTCTACTGTCTTTCGAGCAAAATTATTAAAAAGGGATAAACAAGAAACAGCACGCACCTTAACAGCTGCACATTGCCGCATTGCACAACTAGGAACCCAGATATAATGAGAAGGTAGAGAGATTCCTCTGTGGCTGGTTTTCTTTTACTTGGAAGAATTAGGAGAGAATAGATACTTAAGTTACTAAGATAAGAACTGAATTTGGAGTAAAGTAGAATTAGCTGTGGGACACATGCTTCTGGATTACGGGGGAGACTGCTGACATAAATGGATCTGATGCTATAGATATCCACTTAAACAGGTAGGACAAACGAACTGCCCAGCAAGAGGATCAAAGTAGCTACTGCCACTAGTGCAGGCCAAATACAAAGGGCCGGACCAAAGGAACTTTAGAAGTGGAAGAGTGGCAAATTGAGAAAGGAAGTACAGCAGAACTGGGTGTGAAACATGGAAAGCAAAACAAAAATAAGAGGCTTTACATGCAGTGGAACCACCAAGATACAGGTTGCCAATGGCTTTGTGTGGGTTTGCTGATATCTTCTAGGACTTCTGCTCCCATTGTAGTTTTCTCTCTCACTGGAGCCACTTTTAGAGCTGTTCCTCTCTACCCAGTTTGCTATTTTATGGAAAAAAAAAAAATCCAGGAAATGAGAGGACTTTGCTTTGCTGTCATATTTATTTGGCTTGCAGGTTCCTGTCTGGCCAAATAACACTGATACCTGAAAGCAAATATGATGCAAATTGTAAGGTTTCTGTCCATAGGCAATCAGAGTAAAATTATCCAGTGAAAAAAAAGGTCAAAAGAGGCATGAAAAACAAAGTCACTTTGTGTGACTTCCAGAAGAAAGAAAGGTTGCAGTCATTGAGGGTACAGAGGCATTCAGTGACGCGAACGATATCTGCAGTGTGACTTCAGCAAGTCTAGAGACTCTCAAGATACACCCACTGCAGCAGAAAGCTGCCAACATTTCAACACTCAGATTTGCAGCTATGGTATTAGATCAATGACAGACTCAACATCAGTTGCAGTATAATCTCAGCAACACTGATAAGCAGCAAATTCAGACTGGAAAAATATGCCCAAGTGCTAATGATGTGTAATACAGCCAGCTGCTAAAAAGAAATCTAGGGGAAGTAAGATGGCACTGTCTGGAAAATACCAATTGATGCACAATGGTGCTATCTGCAGCTGGGCAGCAAGGAAGTTTGGGGTTACTTGTAAAGCAACAGAGGGATATTCTCAGTGCGAGGGTGTTGTGGTTTAACCCCAGCTGGCAACTAAGCCCCACACAGCCGCTCGCTCGCTCCCCCCCGGTGGGATGGGGGAGAGAATCAGAAGGGTAAAAGTGAGAAAACTCATGGGTTGAGATAAAGACAGTTTAGCAGGCAAAGCAAAAGCCGCACACACAAGCAAAGCAAAACCAGGAATTCATTCCCCACTTCCCATGGGCAGGCAGGTGTTCAGCCATCTCCAGGAAAGCAGGGCTCCATCACACCTAACAGTGACTTGGGAAGACAAACACCATCGCACCGAACGTCCCCCCCTTCCTTCTTCTTCCTCCAGCTTTCTATGCCGAGCATGATGTCCTATGGTCTGGGATATCCCTTGGGTCAGTTGGGGTCAGCTGTCCTGGCTGTGTCCCCTCCCAGCTCCTTGTGCCCCCCCAGCCTCCTCGCTGGTGGGGTGGGGTGAGGAGCAGAAAAGGCCTTGGCTCTGTGTGAGCACTGCTCAGCAGTAATGAAAACATCCCTGTGTTATCAACACTGTTTTCAGCACAAATCCAAAACACAGCCCCATACTAGCTACTGTGAAGAAAATTAACTCTATCCCAGCCAAAACCAGCACAGAGCAGAAAAGGGAAGTGTCAAGAGATCTTCCCCAGCAGTCTAGGAGCTGTCACCCAATGAAGATTTTCTTCAGCCTTGACAGAACCACTGAAGAAGAAATTAGTCTGCAAAGATGTTGAAACTGAGTGGCAAAACACCTAGATGTTGTGAAACCCCTCAGGTAAACTGTATGTCTGCGTTGGTTTGAAACCACACAAGCAGATAGGGGAAGGGTGTCAGCAGCACCCGTTACCAGTGACGGGAATGGCACAGACTCATAGCCCTGGAGCAGGAGAGTTTGCTGTTTGGGGTGTCGGGAATGAGTGCTTCAGCATGCACCGGACCACCCCTTTGTCCGAACTCTGCTACACATTTTTCAAAGTGGAGGCCAGATGTTGCCAGAAGTGTCCTGCCTGAAAAGCATTATGGGGGCTCCCAGACACCAGGACTGTAATTGATTTCTCAATGCAGGAAAAACTACTGAGGAAGAAGCAGCAAGCCAGGATTGTGGCACCAACCTACAGCCACTGTCACCTGGGGGCTGGGCACAGGGCAAGTAGCCTGCCTGCAGGCTATGCGGAGCTGAGGAGATCCAAGGAGATCTCAGATATCCACTGAATTACTTCTCCGCTGCCTTATGGGGCAACGAGAGACGCCTGACATTCAAGAAGATATGGATGAAGCAGCACTATCTGAACTAAACCCAGAACCCATAGAAAATGCTGCAGGCTGTCAGACCAGAACAGAGAGTGTGCTGTGGCTCTGGCAGGAGGTCAAACACTCTTAGCCAACAAGGAGTAATAGTACCAGTCAGTGTTTTGATTTCCAAGACACGGGCCTTGGGAAACACAAGCTTTACATTCTAGGTCTGTAAATAACCCACATCAAGCAGCCATAATAAACAGAACTGTGGCCCTGTAAAGCAAAGGCAGTTGAGACTGGCCAACACCTGAATGGAGGCCTGTCTCTGGCAGTAAGGAAGCAATTTGTGTGAATGAATAAGTTACTTCCCACCTTTTTTCTATCCAGGCTGAAGCAATAGGTTGATATGCTCTGGCAGGCTGGACAAAAAGTCAAAGCCTCTGCACTTGTGGAAAAATTCCCTGGCTAGCTCTTGCAAGAGGCTGAGAGTCACGGTGAAAATTACATTTTGCCTTTGAAACCTGGACTGAATAAAGTGGTCTTCTTGCTGCCTACTCTGCTATCATACAGTCTTGCTTTACTATGTTAAACAGCTGCTTTGCTGCACCTCAGAAGTGGTGGTGAATACAGCCTATAATTTATAAATCAGTTTAAAACATGTCCAAAAGCTTTGGAATCGGTCTGGGGGAGTTAGTGGGTTTCTCAGGTGTCTCCTCTTCCAGGCTCTTAAAGCACCATGCTAATGACTTTCTGGCTGCCAAACGGTGAAGTCTGAAACTTGGATTGGCAATTTCATAGCTTCCAGATCCTTTCCTTTTGCTAAAAAGACATATCAACAAGCTTTCAGCATAAGCCATTATTATTCTGTGTCACTTATCAGCCTGACTGAACAAGGATCCTGACCACTGAGAACAGGTTCTCAGTTTAAAAGCAGCAAGAAAGAGCTGTGGGGGGACAAAAAAACAGTCACTCTTTTCTGCCAGTCCCTGTTCATTAATGACAAGTGGCTCTATTAGTTCCTGTTCTGCCCTGCCTGGAGACACTAATACTAATCTTGTTCACCTCTGCAGCTGAGAACTGCCATGATCAACGGAGAAACGGGCTACCTCTCTATGGATGTGAAGGTCCCTGTGGATAAAGGGGTAAGAAATTATCCTTCTGTTCAGGCCACACGAGAGAGGGGATGGGAAATGGATGCTGAAGAACCACGAAGGATGTGGTTTTAATACTCAGCATTTCTGAGTGTGAGGATTTTATTGTTTCACCGCATATATAACACATGTGCTAAAGACATAAAATAGAGCATCGTTAGAAATGCTCTTTATACCTACTGACATTCTGCTCTTGCAAAGATATTGGAAATGCCTCACAGCTCCCTACTTTGTCCAGGCAAAACCGAAAAACATGTTGTTCATTGTTTATAGGGCTGTGAAATGAATTGGAGATCTTCAAGAGTTTAGAATGGGGAAAGACTATGCTGAGCTGAGCTGACCTAGACAGAAAGAGGTTTGGAGGCTATTTTGCAACTCCCTTTCCCTACCCAAAAACACTCATGAAAACTTTGTCCCTCACTCTGTCAGAATGCCATTTCCTTTCTCCAGGTCCAGGATTAAATTTCTATGCAAATATTTACAGATGTTTTATGAAAAGTCCTAGTGAAATGGAGACTTTTGAATGTTCCCTACCAGCTCTAATGTAGGGTTACACATCTTCCCTTGGAATCAGTGCAAAATTATCTTGTACATTTACGTTCACTCGTACTTTTTCATTCAGGTTTATTTAACTCTCCTAAAGACTTTGGCTTTCATCATTTCCTGTTAGGAAGTATTCCAGAGTCCTGCAAGTTACACTGCCCAGAAGTCTTCCATATTTCAGGAAAACTTTCCATCTTTTATAAAGAGCATTTTTTTCAGCGATGAAGCTGGCTGAACTGCTGCCATGCTAAGCCACGGTCAGCACCAATTCCAATAAACTGACTGTTCACAGCCACTGCTGAAATGATGCCATTTCCTAATGAAGACACCCCTCCATTTCCTTTGAATGGTTGTACTCGTGGATCTTGTAAATAAATTCTTTTTCTATATTCTTGGTATTTGCAACTATCAGGTACCTGTCAATTGTTTTGCCCTTCCTCTCTTGGGCATTGCCAACATCTGCATTTGAAATACTTGCACACTTTTCAGTCCAAGCAGTTCAGCAATTATTTTTGTTCCCTTTGTCTCTTGTATCATTTCTGGTACACAAGTACCAGGGCTTCACTGAATTATTTGAGCACTGTTTCCCTGTTGCTCTGTAGAGAGCATCTATTCTCTGCAATAGGATATTTCTGAACAGGGACCCCCAAGTCTCCTTTCTGCTGTCCCTTCAATTTCCACCCCTTTCCCACAGTTGCGCCGGAACAGCTACCTTGGTGTCCATGTTTCTTAGCTATTTTTTTCAGTTGCCATTTTTCCACATGAATCCCACTCCTTTTTGTCCAGTCTTTCTAATTTTTAGGGCTGTTGGGACTTTTTCTCAGTATGCAGAGGAATGTTGTTTTATTTTGTCTTACAGATCACTGGACATAAGGGCTCCTAAGACAGAGCCTGTCTGTTCATCTCATTAAATCTTTTTCCTTCGACGCCCTGTTGTTTACTGTTTCTTTTTGTTTACAGTACTGCAGCTGGTTCTCACTCCACATCTTATTTAAGCCCACTTTAACTGATTCTTTAGAATAAAATTTCATGAGAAGCTGTTTCAAGTGCTTTATATAAACCCAGATACATTGCATGTCCTTTATTCCCTTCATCCATTACCTTTGTTATTCTGCCAGAAAAGCAATCAGGGTTTTCCAGCAAGATCTATTCTTTATAGGTCTAGATTGCTTATTTTGCTAGCTTAACCTCTTTCTCTGTCTCTGTGCACCCTCAATAACATTTCCTCTGAGTCATCCAAGGATACCTTTTTAGTTCAATATTTTAGGGACATCTTTCTGCTCCCCTACTCAGGGAAAAAAAGATAACAAAAAGTAGCCTTGGTAAAAGATATTACCTGTTTTATTCTGCAACTCTGCAAGCGTTATGAAGCATAATAGGAGACTGAAGCTGAGTATGTGACAGTTTTACTATTATCAGAATACACACAGAACGAGGACCAGAAGTGAAACTTAGCAATTCCCACTTATACTCTGCTAGCTGATGAAGCAGAGCAGCATTGAAACAAAGAAAGTGCTGACAGAGTCTTGAAACAAAGAGAATGAGGCAGTCAGATGGTGGAGAGAAGGGCTGAGTGAAGGGGAAGAAATTATTCTGCCAGCCATGTAAACGTTGATTCCCCAGGTTGATCTCGAGAAGGTATTGAGAGTGGAGTGAGACAGAGAGGGAAAAACAAGGACCAAAGACAAGGGGCAGTTGTTAGACAGATCCAGTGGCAAAAATGCCTTCCCTTGCAGCTAGGGTACAAAAGGGCTGTGACTGTGAAAGCAGAAGAGCACGGACATGGGTATGAGCTGTGGCAAACCACTGATAATGTCATTAGCTAGGACTGGCTGCCTAGTACAGTTACAATACCAAAACTGGAAACACATGTGTTCCCAGAGAGCAGGTGCTGGTAGTCAGCAATCCTATCACTGTGCCAACATGCCCGTGTTCCTGTCTTCTCTGTTGCTCTGAGCTACATAGCAAAGTCCTGTCTGATCGTCCTCAGCCCCTCTTGGCTCAAGGGTGCCTCTGCTTCTCTTCAGTCCCATGGATAAGTGGTGATACCTCCAGCTGTCTTGGGGAGGGCTGGCCACCCATCCCCAGCCCCTTGTCCAAGCAGAGGTTTGCCTTACCTCCCATAAGGCACAAGTGCTGCGTGGCTGTATGTGCAGAAGAGGGGCAGGTCAGGGGAACAAAGGATGAGCAGAACAAGCCCTGCTGAAGGAAAGGGTCTCAGAGTAGTGGTGCCCCAGGCCATTTTCTACTGCATCCTTTCCCCCAGGGGCAGGCCTACACCCTCAGGTCTCATTCTTCCCCATGCCTCCCCGCCTCTGCCATCAGATCAGACTGGCGAGGAAAGGGAGGCTTAATATCTCTTGTACGTTCTCCACAGCCACCAAACACCACCGCGCCATGTTCCTTGGGAGTATCAAAGCACTGTTGGAACATCTCGGCTCAGCAAAGGACTCGGACCCTGGTGTTCAGCAGTACACAATTGCCATGCATGGAGAGAGAGGGGAGGGAAGGGGTTGAGCCGTCTGCCACCTCCTCACCTAACAATAACCCCATCCCCGTCAGCCCATCTGCTGTGTGCACAAACTCGGGGCACACTGTGGAGCTGGCACTGGCTCGCCCTTTGTGCTTCGCTCCACTTCCACTGCTGCACAGCTTGAGCAGGTTAGAGCAGGCGCTACTTTCCCTGGGGAACACTGAGTTTTCTGTGTTCACTCCCTGTCTCCCACACACATCCTCTCACCTCGTTTTCAGACTGGGGCTGGGATTTTAAACATATTAGGGTTCATATACTGGCATAAGGGTTGGATAGAAACTTTCCAAAAACTTTTCTCCTTTGGAAAAGAGTTCCACTGAAATCAACACTTTTCTACAGGAAAAGGCCAGTCTGGCAAACAGCTGAAGTTCTGAAGCAGCTTTCAATAATCTGAAATGTCTTCAGTTGAAATGTCAGTCTGAAGAAAATATTTTCATGTGAATCAAAACAGCTTGGATTTGAATCAGCACTTTTTTTCAATTTGAAAATGTAATTTATTTTTTTTTACTGATGTTTTTTAACAAAATTGGAATATGTTAATGTTTTGTCCCAGTTTGGCATGAAAGCAAATGTCAAGAATCTCAGCATTTCCCACAGGAGTGGGGAGACTTGGCCCTGGCTGCCCACCCACACAGTGGGTAGGTTTGCCATCCTGCCTTTCCTCCGACCCCACCTCTCCTTCCTACTTGTCCTACTGAGCCCCCCTTCTGCTTGTGATGATGATGTGCAAAGCCATCAAGGTTGCTCTGTATAGCAAAAGAGCAGCAGGGCCCCAGCACGTTGGCTGGGAGGGTGTGAGAGGGAGGGCAGCTTCCCCCCACCCCTTCCTGCAGCCTGTGCCGGAGCCCTAGAGCAAAGAAAGGTTTAACTGAAGCCCTAGATGGAAAGATAGAGTGGCTGCCTGGATCCTGAAAGTCACAAGTTGCTGAATATGCTGAATACTGCACATTCATCCCTGCCTCCAGCCAGCCCTGGCAGGGTGTGAAGTGTTGGTAATGATCAACTGTTCTTGCTTAGCCTTGGGGATGTATATCCCAGGTCCCCATCATCACTATGCTCTTGGTCTGTCAGATGGTCTCTCACTTTTTTATTCATGCTCTCATTCCAGAAACGAGTTCTCTTCCTCACCAATGATTATTTCTTCACGGATATCAGTGGCACACCCTTCAGGTGAGCAAGGACTCCCGTGACACCAATATGGTGTATCAGAAGTCTGCCATCAGGGACAGCAAATTGGTCCCTTCATAAAACTGGCTACGACTAATGAGTAGAGCGGTGGGAATAACTGACTTCTTTGTTCCTATAGCCATTAAAATATTGTTTGGGGTCAACTCAAAAGGAATATTATGATTGATCTGAAGTTCAGATTCCAAAAGCTACACCTTAGGAGAAGCATGTTGTTTCATTTCAAAGAAATGACACATCTCCAATTTTCAGTTCCACTGAATATGTTTTATATTCTGGTGTATGGCTCTAAACGAAACATTGTTATAAACTGAAAATTATAAAACATCACATAAGAAATCAAGCAACACTTTTTTTGTGATTTTTTTCCCCAGCTGAAATGGTTTGAAATTGGCACAGATTTGAGAAATGTTATTGTTGACCTGAACCTACAACGCGGGCCAAAAAAATTGTCACCAAAAATGCCTCATAGCTCTACAGACAGGTTCCTTAGCCTCTTGTGCTGAAATCGGATCTCACTTAATCCTCTTTTGATGATGTTCTTTTCTTTAATAGCTGTGGAGGGAGTTAATGTCTTTAGGGTTTGTAATTGCAGGGAACGCAGTGTCGTGTTTAGGGATTACACCTCTCCTTGCTGACAAGCCTTCTGTTTTCCTTCCTGCCTGCAGCCTGGGTGTTGTGCTGTCCAGGGGCCATGGGGAGTACATTCTGTTGGGAAACACTTCAGTGGAAGAAGGTAGGTGAAGCTGAAACAGCCGCGCTGTCCTAAGGGACAAGGTAGCTACTCTGAACTTCACTGCTTCACTTCTCCTTCACAGCCTGTATCTGCCTGCCTGCTACCTAACTGAATACTGTATGTATTATCTGGTTTCAGGTTTGCACGACTTGCTCCAGCCAGACTTGTCTTTAGCAAATGAATGGTAAGTGGAGGAAATCCTGTCAATGACACAGGACTTTGTCATGAGATTTTGGCAAAGCTCCCAGCAATTTGGCTTGAGTTCACCACCCTCCGTGGCCTAGAGAAAAAGCAGTGTTGTTCAGGGGCTGTACCTGCAAAGACCTGATTGTCTCCAGGCAATTCAGTTCTACCTCTCCCTTTGGGAGATCCCACCAAGGCCTGGCACATCCCTCTGCTAAGAAACATCTCCTGAAATTTATCCTCAGTCTTCTGTGTTCAGACTTATTTTGTTCCTCCTTGTGTTCCTCAGAATTGTGCTACAAAACCTACAGTATGTCAGTCCTGTCAGGAAATTTTGTTGCAAGCTTAGCGAGAGATTGAAATGCTTTTTTAAATCCTAGCTTATTTTTGGTTGGCATTCTTCTGAACTGAGCCTAGACCTAATTTCTAGTGAACGTGGAAGTGATTTATGACCCCTATTTCAATAGCAAGCATAATTTATGGTTTTGCTTTGTTTGGATATGAAACAGGGTGAAGCATGGCACTTTCCATTTATTGCTGTGAGGTTTGGGATTTTCATGAACCCAACATTCAGTTACACCCAGGCACATGAACCCAGCCTGTAACAAAGCCAAAATAACTATATTCAAGAAGCCCTGCAGCCCTTCACACCTCTCATTACACTGTCAAGTTTCACAGGCAGCGCATTTGAGACACAAGCAGTGACTTCTCCTTCTTCTACTCCTAACTTGGGGTGTCAGCTTACCACACTTTACATATTCATTTCTCTTAGACGTCTCTCATAAATCACTCCTTTCAGCCCCTTTATGAGTTGTAATTCTCTCTTATAACCCCTTTGTCTCTGTTGTCCTGACAATGAAGCAGTCAAAATTGGAAGCAGGATTAGAAGACTGGTTTCTTTTATAATACATTTGTAATACATTCTCCCGCTTCTCCCCAAACTGTGTCCTGAGGCTCCTGCATCCGTGTCCATTTGGGACAGCTTTTGTTGCCACCATATCATACCGCAAGCTCATTCCTCATCTCACATTTTGTTTCACTGCGTCTTGGTTTATCTGCTCCCAATCCAGTTTTACTCATATTGCATGCAACCCTCTGCTTTTCAGGTCTCTCCATCACATTGTTGTTTACATAGACACAGGTACACATCTTAAACAACATATACAAATAACTGCTGGAAGGATTTGGGACTGCTATGTCGCATTGTGAGCTTATGCTGGAGAACATAACAGCAGCCCTACTAAGCGCAGCAGTCAGATTAATTGGTGTTTGGTTTATTGGTAGGGTTTGACTTACAGCCACATTGTTAGATTTTGAGTGGGCACGGCATGCAGCAGCAGCAGCAAAATCTTTGCAGCCCAAGCTTTCTTGCTGAATGTTTGTTTTCAGTTATTATTTTCCAGGAGCATTTGCTTGATTGTGGTTTCTCTTTGCCCTTGCGGGCTTCTTCTCCCCTCCCCACCAGGATTTACTGCATCACCGACATTGATCCTGACCATCGGAAGCTCAGCCAGCTGGAGGCTGTGATCCGTTTCCTCACCGGAGAGGAACCTGACCTGGAATGTGAGTCCCAGGCACCAAAAGGGCCCTGCTGGGGTTTTTCTGTACCCATCACAGGGGAGAGGGGACTGTGACAAACTGATTGGTGTCAGATTGAGCTCCTGTGGCACCTGCTCACACAGGCAGGACTGAACTCAAGCCCAGTTTAATTCACATGTGGAAATGAGCCGAGGATCCACTTCCTTGTTTTCGTCAGAGGATTTTTTTTCCATTTCAAAGCTGTCACATAACTCAGCCTTATTGAGGGTCTCAGCATAGGAAATACTGAAAAGTGAAAGGCTTGAATGGAGCTTGGTGGGGGATGCACACCATGTCTAAGACAGACTGACCAGCTGGGCTAGAGGGGGTGATGGCAGGAGGAGCCAGGAAAGATGCTGTGACTGCTCTGCTCTACGGGGCCCCAGCCAGCATCCTCTAAGGGGTGCGTGGTGACATCTAGACAGATGGGTTCTTTCAGAACAAGGATTATTAATTTTGTTTTCCAAACTCAATTGGTAACTGAGTTGGGAAAAAAAATTGTTACAGCACTATTATCTTTCCTGGCCCCCTGCTGCTCATCCCTTGCACCAGGTCCCATTCTCCAGGCGACGTGTGGCCAGACAAGCAGCTGATACAGCACCACTGTGGAGTGGGATCTCTGTTGGGTGCAGAGGTGGGCAGCTGTGCATGGGAACTCCCTACAGCAATTTAGCTTTAGGATGTCCTTCAGCCCACCTCACTCTACATGGCTTCAGCCCCCTTAGTTGTGCCAAGTACAAGCTTTTGCATGTAATGCTCTACCTAAGAGGCACAAACCTTTGGCATGAGAATGGGAATCTCTTAAAACTAAAACCAAATGTAATCCAATAATTGTTCCTCTCTTGCACAGTGTGAGCAGACCCCTCCTGGCTGTCTTTGGAGGAGGCTGAAAAGAGGAGATGTATGAGTTGAAGAGGCCAGGGAGGAGGAGGAAAGCTTCAGGAGAGCTGACTGTGAGAAACATGCAGATTTGGAAGTGCTGTGGAGGAAAAAGAAATAGGATTTGGATACATCCTAGACATGTGGGGCCTGGGGAGGGAAAGATCTGCTGGTGAGCTCTGGTTTTGAGGTCTGAATGACAGCAAGGATGGAGAAATGGATTCTGACAACTGTGACAAATACAGGAGAAAAAGTTGGGAGAACTTGGGAGAAAATATTAGGGGAGACCTGGGACCTCAACCCAGTAAGTGGAGGCAGAAATGCTGAAACAGGGGGAGGGGGGCTCCATCTAGAACAGCACTGAAAGGGACATATCTGCAATATGACAGCCATCAAATTCTCACAGGATGAAATGAACGCAGGCAGGGCAATAGAGAAATGAAGCAGGTCAAATAAATGGGATCTTACAGTATGCCATTGAGCACATATCCGAACCTTCCTAAACACCTCTCAGTCCCAATCCATGCTGGACTAGACTGGTAGCCCAGACTGGCTTGAGCATCTGGGGGGAACCAGGACAGGATAGCATTTTGTGAGATTTACAGAAATGACAGAGAGGAAACAGAGAAGCCAATGAACACAAGGACAGAGTAGAAGCCATGAAGAAGTCACTAGGGGCTTTGAAAAAGCTTCTTGAGTGGAATGGGGTGTCTGGTGTCCTTCTACGGGGCACCTAGAAGACAGATCAAAACAGGGATTTGAAGCAATGGTTGTGGACAGCCTATTCAATCAAGGAGAAGGTCAGACTGAAGGCCTGATGAATAACTTCATTTGAAAGCCTCTCATTTGCCCACACTTTCAAACCCAAAGTTTCAAACCCTTCCACTAAGTTTGTAGGGGAACCAGTCTGATGATCTCAGATGTAACATCTGTTCTTGTGCTCTCCATCATCCAGAGTGATAGGTCCTGTTCTCATCCCTGCAAGGGGAAGCCTCTTTTTGTGACATGTTGCTTCACTGCCCTGGACCAGGCAGATATTCCATAATAAGGAACTCTAAGACATCTCAGGAGAGACATATCTTTCTCCTGATTCTTGTTCTCTCTTCTTAGGTGATGAGGAGTTGGTCCAGGAAGTGCTGTTTGATGCAGTGGTCACTGCACCCATGGAGGCCTACTGGACAACACTAGCCCTCAATATGTCCATGTAAGTCTATGAGAAATAAATATGAGTAAAACACGATTGAAGATGCATTGCCAGATGCTATGGGCTTATGCAGTGCCTGAAACAGTCACAGATCCTTGCAGAGTGTATAAGAAACTTTAGAAATAGCTAAAAAAGCTCATAGAAATAGCTCAATAGCTTTAGAAATAACTCAAAAAGTGTCTCAGGAGTGGACTCCAGCAGGTTGGACCTTCTCAGGGGAGCCTTTAGTTTGGTGAGTTTATATATCACTGGAGGACAGCAGTGATGCAGATATGTCACTGCAAGGGGTGTTCAGCACTAATTCTTTGCAGCACCCAACACAGATGCACTGCATTTGCCTCTGTAGTTGATAGAATTTGGTATCTCAGGGCACCTGAGACATTTCAGTTTGAAGTTATGAGTTATTTCTGCATGCATCAGTTATCCCTTTGAATGGCAGCAGTGTGGTTTGGCTTGACTTCCCATATGACTGTAGCAGAAGTTCCATACCAGGTGGCAAGGAATTTGCTCCCTTAGCATCAGCAAAGGAAAGGGAGTTTCATCTTGTCTCTGTTGGTGATGCCTTCAGATTAAGCCTCAGGAAGGCGGTGAACAGGCTGGCTTCAGTGAACAACTTTCTACTTTACTATTTCCAAAGAGACACCTTTTGCTTGTAGTATCTAATAACGTCACACAGATCTACTTTCAGTAGATCACATGCCACTTACTTACACAGATGCGTGGCCACGGGACTCCTGTCCCCATTTCAGTTACCAGTATCCTCACCACTAACAGAGCTTGAGCCAATGGCAATCATGCTAGGACACCCAATTATCAGCACATCTTTAAACGGCTACACCAACACAATCCCCTCACTTTAAGGCCATGGCACTGCAGCAGGCTTTCCACCATGTAGCTGTTCCATCTGTGCCCTTGATACATCCAGCAAGATGTACCCGAAACAATCTACTGCTTCAGAGTCAGTCTGCTAGCCTGCCCATCCCCTGCGTGCTTGAGACAACCATTCTCTCTCCGCAGTCCCTCTCCCTCACTTCAGCCTCATGCGGGCAACCTGGAGCAGGGCTAGCAAGAGGAGAGGAGCTTATGGTCTACTTAGAAGTAAATTGAATGAGCAAACTTCAAAGGTGTGAATCTAGGCAAAGGTCTAAGCCTGCCAACTGTTAGCCAGTAACAATCTGTTGCCATTAGCAGGTAGGAGCCAGTGTCGCTCCTGGTGTAAATGGGTTATATTGCAAATGAACTTGGGACCACATCTCCAGGTGAGGCTTCTAGTTTGAAAGGTCCTCACCCCGAGGCAGAGAGATGGCTGTTGTTCTGAGAACTGTTTGCTTCTGCTTGTGTATTTCTGTTCCACAGGGAGACTGAGGTGGGTGTCGAGATGGCATTTCTGGGCACTCGGGCTGGACTCATGAGGAGTGCCCTATACGTGGGCTCTGAAAAAATTTCCAACAGGTACGTCCCTCAACTGCACTAAGGGATTTCTCTCAGTGACTCTGAAAGGGCAGCACGAAATCACCACCAGCCTTAGAAATGTATTTGGGAAGACAGAAACAGAAAGGAAAGAAGCAACACCTTGGTGGCATGGGTGCTGATTTACAGAGTTAGGGTAGTAAGGGTCCTTTGTCATCCTCTGGTCCTTTTGAGTTTTTCTTAAAATACTGTCCCAAAGTGCATTCTTTTCAATGAAAACCTTCAATCGTTCCCTGACTTCAGTCAGCTAACAGAGAAAATGTTCACAGTTACTATATATCCCCAGGACCATTTTGCAGTGCAGAGGCTCTGCACTCCAGTGCCCTGGTGACATTCCAGCTTGGCTAGGTTTGATCTTTCTGTCTCAATTCCTCTTCCAGGTTTATTCTGTTCTGCCTCTTACATTGCCCACATCGCAGTAGTATCCCAGTGCCTTCCAGTGAGGCATTAAGTGATGTGAGTGACATCTGTCATATATGATTCATTCTCTTGTCTTCTCCCTCAAGGCAAAAGTGTGTGTTCAGTGGAGGGTTTTGACGTGGAAAGGGTATAGTTTGCATTTTTGTTGTGTTTTGAATACGCAGGCTGCTGCATGCTGCTCTGAGAAAGGACAGGTCACAGAGGCACACCAGCAGATGGAACAGAAGGGGACAGTGTGGTGGTCCTTAGCTTCTTGGCAGCTGTTTCTGTCTCTGAGTTCCCCAAACACAAGTCATAAGTTCAAGGCAGAGAGCTCGGCTGTGCCTGAAAGGTGACACTCCATCAGCCACACTCTTCACGTTTTTGAGGCAGTCTGGATAAGTCAGAGTCGTCGGGCTCTGGTGACAAGGGAGAAAACAACCTGTGCTATAGGAGGCTGATATGATGATTCCCTACCCCAGACCGCTCATCAGGAGCATCGTCCAGTGCTTTTAAACAGCCGCAGTCACCATGCTGCAGTGACAGACCCCACACACATCACACGAGGGGCACTTCTGGAATCCCCTGAAGGGAGGGAACCATATAAATGAATAATTATCGTTATATCAAAATATACAGCAAAACGAGAGCCTGAAAACAAAGGGGATTTGTCAGGCAAGACGTAGGGACCTCCAGGGAGGCCAATGACCTGATTTTCTCGAGGTCTCTCCTGAGCACCCACTGCCCATCGTACCATGCCCCCAGGACCCACCCTCTTGCCTTCAGGAGCACCGATTTCCTCAAGTACTTAGTTCCCTGCATCTCGAGGAATCCAGTATTAAGCCACAGCAGCGTGACCTTCGTTTTCTGGGGTTGTTCAGCGGTTGTTTTTTTTTTGTAGGAGACCGCCTAATTCCCTTTTCTCACCTGCTCCCCATTCTCCTGCGGTAATTAACGCCCCCCCACCGGGCACACGCCGCCGTAGCTTCCCTCGCCCACCGGCTCGCTCCCGGCCCTGCCCCTTGCGCCTCACGGCGTAACCCGCCAGGCCTCCCGCCGAGCAGCCGGAGAAGGGCGACATCTTCCCGCCCTCCCTCCCCAGGCGCTGAGCCCCAGAGGCGGCGGGAAGCCGCGGCAGCCACCGCCCCGCCGCCGGCAGCGCCCTGTCGGCCCCGCCGATGTTGTGGTTCCAGCCCAGCCAGTAACACAGCACCACGCAGCCGCCCGCTCACTTCCCGCCTGCTCCCGGTGGGATG
>JANHGO010000039.1:17970685-17984566 GCA_024606505.1 Aquila spilogaster | reverse complement strand
ACAGCGATGTACACTACAGAATTCAGGTTTCCTGTGTTTGACAAAGTTTTTAGCTGCAGAGTTATCCTTATGTAGAAGATCTTGTCTCTGCCTTATATCACTTCTGTAGTGGGTAAGGTCTGGATCCTGTGGATATCAGTCTAGTTCTGTACCTCATTTACTATCCCCGGCGCGCCCGTGCTTCGGTAGCGAGGGAGGCCTCGCAAAGGGCCCCAGAGTCCCCGGGGCGAGGGGTGCTCCGCGAGCGGCCTAGCGCTGGCACGTTTCGGCCCCCCGGGGGTCCCCGGGCTCCCTCTGCCGCCGCAGGTGAAGGCCCAGGTGATGAGATGCAGGTGATGCGCCCAGCCCCAGGAGTCCCACTGCGTTACCCCGAGGAGGGCTACTGCCCCTCCACACCTTGTACAAAGGCTGCCCTGGGTTTTCTCCTGGCAGGAAATTCCTGACACAGAAGGACAAGGAAAGTATCTTCACCATGGACCACTTCCCTCTGTGGTACCGCCGGGCAGCCGAGCATCCCCCCGGGAGCTTCATCTACAGCATCGTTTCAGAAGATGACTCAGGTAACCTCAACCTGAATGCAAGGAGAGAGAAGAGAAAGCTCTGCACGTGTGGCCATGCCGTGCTCGTTCCGATCCCTTTATTGCCTCTCTCGCACAGTGAGAATTGCTGAGGTTGGGCCTCGTGGTGGTTCGCACACCCTGAGTTAAGGCGAAGGGCCCGAACCATCGGAGCAATAGCCAGGACTGACGAGGAATCAGCAAACACTCAAGAAGTGACTTTAGAGGGCGTCATTCTTTTTCCATCACAGCTTTCCATGTCAGGAAGGGATGGGTTTGTTGGGGAAGAAGGTGCAGGAAAAGGGAGGAGTGCTTTTCCGTAGTTTCCTCTTCAGTGAGGGTGTGCCATTGGTGCCCTTCCATCACATTACTCGAATATATCACCTCTTAGCAAAGGAGTGCAAACACTAGAGAAAAGCAAGGAGTGGCTTTTTGGTGTCTCTTGCTTAGAGTGTTGATTCCTGCGAGTTTGCAGAGCCAGCCAGGGCTTCTTCAAAGGCTGAAAGAGAGCAGAGGAGCCTGGAAATTAAAAATCAAAACAAAACCGTCTTATGAGACTCCTACACAGAAGGTGGAAATCCCCTCTGCTCTCCGGCCCCTAGCACTCAGTCTCTGTCACGGAGCTCAGCACTTTAGCTGTCAAAGCTTTTTGTGGCACAATGGTGGGAGGCTGGTGGGTGGAAAAGCAAGAAGCAAAGAGGAGAAAACAACACAGGGAGGCAAGAGATGAACCAGGATGTAAAGAGAGAGAGGTGGAAGGTGGAAATACTTGAAAACTTCCACCAAAGCCTCTTCCTCTGCATAGCACCTTTACATCTCACTTAAGAGGCAAGTGAAGAGAAAGGGGGAAGCATGGTAGGAGAAACCTTGCGCACATCAGCATTTGCTCTTTGAAGTAGACATTGGGCTAGAAAAACAGGCAGGAACACCCTATGGGGCTCTCTGGGATAGCCACAACCCAGGCCCCTGTAGTCAATGCCGGCTGAACATTTGGGATTGTGGCTTGATGTGGCTTTCTTTTCAGTCAGAGGTAGTTTTGCATGGATAAAAGCCAAATAAAAGCAGCTGCCCTGTTTTTTTGTATGACATTGCTATTTTCAGAAACTTCAATCAAATCCAGGATCGCACTCGCTTGGAAGCCCCACAGGCACATTATAAGAAGCAATGCCTGCCCCTGAATACTTTATGCTCTAAACTGTAGAGGTGATTATTAGTCTCTTTAGAGGTGAACAGCTTGGCCTAGTGAAACTATGATGTATGAGATCATTCAAGATGACTGTGAAGAGCCTGGAAAATAATACTCAGTTCTCCTGAGCCACTGTGCTTCACTGATAGAGCAGACTCTGAGCTCTTCACTTGACATCCTTAGAAACAAAGGTGCCCCACCTTTTGGCCAGAACAGACCACCCAGTTTCTTATGAAATTCTTGGTGATTAGATTCTTAAATACCCTTTCCATGCTTTCCACTATTTAGTATATGCCCACTGTGTAACAGGGAGTTTTCATGGTAGATGCTCATGATCACATAAGAGGCAAGAGCCTGACAACCTCTGTGTTGGGGAGGAGTCCAATGAGGAGTGTCTGCAAGTCATCAGAATAATTTTGCCAGGGTACCTCCTTCCAGTGTCCAGAAGTCCCAGTGAAAAGAAGACAGCAAGGAAAGCTTTGCAGGCCATGTAGGACTGTTCTTGCAGCCCAGATCTCTCATGTGTTGTTTTTTTTGCTTATTCTTGTGTTTTGCTTATTCGTCCCATTCCAGGGGTAAGCTAGAAATGTGGGATTCACCGTAAAGGCATGATCAGGCATAAGGCATGTCAGCATAAGTTGGCTGGGTCTTTATTTCACAGAGGCTTTACCAGTTCTGACATCCTTGAACAAGTTAATCTGACTTCAGTGAAAAAAAAAAAAAAGAGTGAGAGACTCCAGGCTAAACTGCAGTAGCCACTTAATTGTGCTCAGGATATGCTGGGTACCAACAAGAACGATGACAACATACATGGAAAACAGGAACAAATGCTTGAGCTCTTGGGAAGGAAAGGATCCCTGACCTATCCATCTGAGCAGGAGTTTTCCATCCAGCATGCGAGGAAGGAGTCAGTTGCTGATTAAATCGATCATGTTGACCTTCAAACTGTCCCCTGGCAGTTTCAAAATAGGTGCCTCAGCTGAAGCTAACCTAATCACTTGAAAGTACAAAATTGAATCTGTCACATGGGCAATTGCACGCTGAAACAACTGCACTAACAAAGAGAGAGGACGTGGGGCTCAGTTGCTTAAATCTATCCAGCCATGCTATTTTAATTGCCCTGTGGGATATAAGAGATCTGCATGGGGCCGGCAGATGGGACACAGGACCTGCAGGGACACTTAAAAGAGCAACTAAAACATAAACAGGACATCCTTGGGCATAACAAAGTTTAGACAGCCGAATATATCCCACAAGACTTTGCTTCTAAAATGGATTGCACTCTGGAAGTACGTTGAGTACTGTGTCTGTCTCTCCAGTTTGTAATGCTAGTCTATCTTGGGTAGCAGAGCTAGACATAAACCTGGCCTTTGCAGTATAGGGCCAGTGTCAGAATTCCCTGTCCTGCTTCTTCTCTGAATGCGAAGCTTAGCTGGTACATGAAGCATATCAGCCTTCTGGACTAAGAGCTCTGCCTGTTCAACTTGGAAGAGGCCAGTCTTTTACATTTTATACTGAGGATACCACTTCTATCATGTGATAAACAAGTATCCTTACTTATTAGCCCTTTAGGTCACTTAACATAGTTTGGAAGATGCAATTCCTTTTGGATCCTTCAGTGCTGAGGCATCTGTATGCACTGACCTGGAAGTGAATCCTGCTGCATTTTCCTAATCTCTGGTGGTGAATTTAACCAAGCCTGCTGTTTTTGTGTCTTGACAGAGGGCGGCGGCCTACCAAAGGTTGTGACAGTTAGCACAGCAGTGGCTGTATCTGTCGATGGGAAGATGGGTATTGCTGCAGGTAGGAAATTTCTGTTTTTTCTGATCTTGAATGAAGTGGTAGCATCTTGTATTGAGAGTGGGAGTTGAGAGCTGTTTGCTTGTCATTCAAGGGAAGTGATGGGAGCCACAATAGATAGTCATGTTGAAAACTAGGCTAAACAAAGAACACTGGAAAAGGTACGAATGGTTGACATGTCTTTGGAGGGGAAGCTGGCTGTCTGAATGGAAACTTCCTGTCTTCAGTGTCAGTGACTTTGTGGACTGAGACTGGCTGTGTCCCTGGAGCATGAGCAGTTCATGCAGGTTTTGAACTGTTTTAAAAGAACAGCATTTTCCTGCATCTCTATTGTTATCTCTGCTGAAAAATAACTTCTGTTGGTGGAATGGGCTTGCTGCTGGATTTCCAACTCATATATATAGATTTCTAAACTTCTCTTTGTCTCTGAGCTTTGATCCCCATTTGACAGACCTTCAACAGACTCTGCATCTACTTTTGGAATACTTGTAGAGCACAATATTTCCCACAGGATCCAACAGCTTTTGAAACTTTACCATTTTCTGTACTAATTGCTTCAGAGAGAAGGCTGTATTGTAGATACCTTCTAATTGCAGTCAGCCATTACTTTTACCTAGACTGAGTAGGATGCAATGGATGATCTTCAGTCTACTAGTAAGTTAAATTATGGCAATTTAACTTCATCTGATGAACTTCTCCTTAATTTCCAAGCTCTCAGTAAGTTCCAGTTGAGAGTAGTACTCTCTAAGTATCACATGGGGTTTGAGAGGGTACTTATAATCTAAGAGAGTGATGATATAAAATAGTGTTTTTCAATTCTATTCCACCATTTCAAATCCAGACAAAGAAATTTATTAGGAAGTGAAGCCTGCCCAGAGACTCTTGTGAAATACAGTACAGTCCATTTTAATTAAGTGTTTGACTCATAGAAGATGCTCTCCAAACTGATACTAGCTGCCACTTTATGAGTACACCGGCAGAGAATGAAATAGCCTTGAGATTGTGCTAAGTGTGCAGCACTGGGGCATTTTTTTCTGATCATGAATTTGAGAGGAGAAAAAGCGCTTTTTTAAAAAAGATTATTCTTCATGATTCTTTTTGTTTCTTTTCCTGACCTGTGAGTTAGAACAGAGGCACACAGACAGCTGATTTGGCACTCAACATAAATACAAGGAAGGAAACTTCTGGGTAGAAGAGCTAAAGCAAGAACAAGTGACTGTAGGAGCTACCCCTGACAGAGCCAATTCTCTTCTGTCAGCAGCACTTTTCACTACCCCTGTGGAGATTCCACCCCCTCAGTTATCCTGGATGCTGAATCGACTGTCTCTGTGGACATGCTGCGAAGGGGCAGAATCCTCTGCTGCGGGAAAATGTGGGTGGAGAAAGCAGCAGAGGGCAGGGGAAAAAATCCTGTCAGAACAATAATTGTGAGGTAAAATTTCTGACATTTGTGGAAACGATACAGAACAAACCATTTTCCTCATTCATAATCATAGAAGCATAGAAGTGAATTCTCAATTGGTTTTGTACCTTAGAGGTACCACGGATCCTTGACACAAGTAGGCATATTAGATGATCTGACCACAATCATCTGCTCGCTTCCACGCGTGGTGTATTCAGCAGCACTAAAGGAAACGTTTTCTCCCACGGGGTCTAAAATCCTTCAGACTCCAGCTGTAGCCCCTATTGACTTCAGTGGGAGTGCAAGACTTTCCTGAGGTACATCCCATCTGCTATATTGGGCATGGGTTTACAACTTGTTATTGAGCTTCAGGGAGCAAAGTAGCACTATGTATTACCATTTGTTTTGTTCCCAGTAGTGAATAAGTTGTTCATCTGAATCCTTCGTAACTCCAGTAGTCCTTAAAAAAAAAAAGCATTGTGGTCACACTACCCATTGCAATACAATTTATCTTGCTTTGATCTTGAAGATTGCAGATATGAGAATAAGCATATAGATGCCTCTTTGTTCCCTACACACTAATGCTGAGTGACTAGCACCTGGTTCTGGGGAACTTCACCCCTCAGTGGATGCTGCAGCAAGGATGATGCTGCAATACCATCCTGCCCCCACACTGGGTACAGGAGAGAGGTGAGGGAAGGAGAGTGAGTCGAGGCACAACAAGAGGCAATCAGAGCAGAATGGGATGCAGATTGTTATTATTATAGTTATTCGGATGGCATCAGTCCTTGTTGAGCATGGTAATTGCGTTCATGTAGAGTCAGGAAACTACCAGAAATCAGTCTGATACCCAGCACTTGTTCCCAGAGAGGCAAATATCTGCATAGGCTTGTACTTTCTGGATAAATGCTGTCACAGTTCTGTAAAGGGGGGACAACAGAAGGCTCTTTAAGTGCCCCTATAAAAGTGCAATTTGTATGAACTGGCCTGTCATTCTGCCACTGATTGTTACTGTCATTTGCTTGACTTGATGGTGCTTGGGGGGGATTTGTAAGCGCTCTGAAATGTTCACTATGCGTGCAGTGAAAAATTAAGCTCTAGGATTTACAGCTGTGCCTTTGGGGAGGGGGCACCCCCCTGTGCCCCTGCCAGGAGGACACCGGTGACAGGGCCCCTTTTGTTCTGGCAGCTGAATGGCAGTCCCCAGCCAAGGCGGAGAAAGGCAAACTCCTAAAATCAAATGTCCAGGAAGATGACATCGGCCTGGGCTCTGTCAGAGAGCGAGAGAGCTGTCAGCTGGGATTAGGGAGCAGCTGGGCTGGAGGGCTGAGGATAGCAATGGAGGGGGAGCATGGGGCCTCTGTCCTGCCGGTTCTGTGTGGCTTGGTTTAGCCAAGCCCCTGAACATGGGGCATGTGGGACATCATGCAGACATTTTGAGGGCTGGAGGTACCCACAGGTCTTTCACATAACACAGTGGAACCACTTATGTGCATTGGGTTGGAGTGGTCTCAGAGTCAGTGGGAAGCCACACAGGCGAATCTACCGCTATACCTGATTCTTTGAGTTAATATTATCTACCTGCTATATTGTGCTTTGGCAGCTCAAAGCACTATGCAAACATTAACTAATGCCTGGATGATTAATTATAATTAATTAGCAGGCGGCTATTCTCCTGGGATGTCAGTCCAGTACCTTTCACAAGCTCTAACTTTGTTGGAAATGAAAAATAAGGAATCGTGATGGCACTCTCCTCAAGCCAAGTCCTGCCCCAGATAGCACTGTCATCTGCTCCCTCCACTGAGTCAGTAGCCTGGGGCTTTATGGTCTTCTGGGGGGGTGGAGAGGGGTGCGCTGCAGAAATCACATGTAGTTGCTGACAGCAGCTTTTAGTGATTTAAAGCCTCAGTGAAACTGCTGGAATCTGCGCAGGAGTTTAGCTGTCACTTAGGTCTGGGTATGATGTCTCTTTTATTGCCTGACCTTTTCTCTGTTTGAGTTATGTGGTGACCAGCTTGGCTGCCAGTCAGAGCAGGGACAGGTAAGGTCTTCTTTCTGGTGGATTGGTTCCATGCCATTGCCATTGTCATGTCTTGGGGATGGGAGATGTGTGATACTGGCAAACCATGGGGTATGCACAAACTCCATTGTCCCCAATAAAACAAATAGGGTATCCAGCCAAGCACTTGGGAGATCCAGGTTTGTTGTATACAATACCTCTCACCTCTGTTTAAATTCGAAAGTAATGTTCCTTCTTATTTACAATGACTATGGCACACTGAAATTGTTATCCAGTGATGATGACAGTATGTACAGATGTGTTTGGAAAGAGTCCTAGGCAAGACCAAAGAAGGCTGAAAGAAGAGAAGTATTATTCCTATTGTACAGAGGCAGTTTGGGGACACCGAGTTATTAAGGCCAATATTTTCAGAAGAACTCTGGACTGACAGCAGGAACAGATTTTCAGAAAAGCTTAGATTTTTTTCAAAAATATTTGAAATCAATCAGTCTGAAAAATGGATAGTGGAAAGTAATTTTGCCAGTATACCACTGGTTAAAATCCAACCTCTATCAGTATGATGGAAGCTCTTCATTTGGAAAGCATTTACTGGCCCAGTTTGACGTCTCTCTGTCCTCTTCCTTGGTCCTCAATTTTGGCTACCTGCTGGCTGTTACCAGCAAGCAGAGGGAAGAGATGCAGGTGCCTTTTTTGGCAGTTCTGTTGCTGTGGTATTTTTCAAACTAATCTACATGCAATTCTGTATTCCTACAATTTTGCTGTTTGGATGGATAAAACCTCTTCTCTATTCCTCTCCAGAAAGTGACAGTTGCACCTGCAGAAGCAGCTAGAATGCATGGAAATAAGCTACAATGGCATGAGCACCTTTTGCACTGAAATAGCTGCATCCAAGCAGGAGGATTAAAGTGATTTTACTAGACTGACTTGGAAACCAGCATAATATTACCAATACAAAGTCTGAGAGCAGCTGATCTCCTGAATGTGTGCTGCCATATTCAGAAGGAATGCTGTCCCTCTTTTATTGTTGCACGTTGTGCCAAAATTTTTCCAGTGGAGGGATGTCAGAGAGCTTCTGAGGCATTGCATGGGAGTCTTTATGGAAAGGCATGATTGTCTTTGCATCTGGTGGTAGCATGGGCAGAAAGAAGGGACACCTGACTCATTTTCATCCCACTACCTGCTCCTGCTAGTTTCTGTCTAATGCCATTCCCTCTTGGCACTCCCTGAAGCCCAAGCAGTTTCTCAGGCAGCCCTTTGATCTGATAAAATAAGAGACATCTGAAGGGGCAGAGCTTGGAGCTCAGTCATAGGAAGTGTCAGGGGCAATCAGTAAGGCAGAAAACACTCATGGTTTTAGTACTACCAGCAGCTGTGCCTTCTCCACCTCTCAGGACATCCGTCTGGAGGCTCTTATCGGTGAGTGCTCATTTGATTGGCCTGAGGTTTGAGCCAGTCTTCTGCAGGCCAGGTTATTGGCATCACACAGTGCCGCTGGTGTGCCAAGAGCAGTATCTCTCCATTCTCCATTATGTATAGGTGTCTCCACACAAGGACAGTAGCTACTGACAATGGGGTCGATTGCGTTTATTTTATCCTCAAGAGAATGCCAAAAATAAGTGTGTGAGACATCTCCCATAGCATTCCACCCACTCTGGCTGGACATCAGCAATTTCCTTTTAATCCATGGTGTATATGTTGTCTGCATCAATGGTGAGATCTTCAGTGCAGGGACTGTGCCTCCCTGTGCATGGGGACATTGCCTGTTGCGTAGGGAATGAGCCCCCTGGCCCTACGGCTGTCCGTCCCCAGCCCTGGAGCCTGTTCCAGGCTGCAGCTCCAGCCCGGGAGCCCGTTCTCGCCTGTGCGTGGCAGAAATCTTCTCGCCTGAGGTTATCCATCGCTCTTGCCTCTGTAGCTCCTCTGATTGCTATGGCTGTCACGTTTAAAGGGAAGAGAGCCCTTGACACTGACTCAGGAGAGGCTTGCATATAGCTGGATTTTTTAGATTGACACCCAGCGCCTTTGCCGTGTTCCCTTTGCTTGCAAATTATTTGATATCGTTTTAATTCTGAGCCGAATTAGAGCAGTGCGAGGGTTGCCATAGCAACCATTTCCTTGTGCCTTTTGGTCTGACTCATTGCAGACAATTACTCTCGCGCTCCAGGATTCACAGATGTGATAGGAGAAGAATCATGTGCTGGGCTTTCAACTTTTTTTTTTTTTGCCTTTAATTTCTTTCCCATCCCCTCTTGCATTAACTCCTACCCAGCCACAATCGTCAGGATCCAGTATCTGCTTGGAGCCACGTGGGCCTGTGGGAGCATCTTGCATGTAGAATATGTAGATGCCCAATGTGTGAGGGAATTTGTGCACGTGTATGTGGTTTGGTATACATAAACAGTTTCTCTGCGGTGTGTTGTGTGGTTGTGATACCTGTCTGCACACGTAGCACCGATGTGTATATTCATGTACATTTTTGCACTATTCCTACCTGTGGTGTGGCTGTACACTTGTGTTTTCTGTGTACACACAGGTACATGCACGAGTAATCTGTGTGGATGCGGTGTGTAGTGGGTGTGGGTGTGCAGAGACAAGTGGCAGCGGTCTGTTGATATGCACTGAGTTTTCAGCAGGACAGAAGGTCTGTGAGGGTCACGGACGAGCCAGGGCCTCCCATTCACAGCAGCGTGAGGATCCTCAGCCTGCTAAGCAAGGAGCATTAACGCTTCTCACTAAGCTGAGTGCAAATTGAAATCTCTCTGTGAGTGCAAGGCTGGCACATCGCCTCACTTGTGCTTATCCCCCCACAGCAACTCAAATCTGTGCATTTGAACACATGGAGTAAAGTGGTGCTGTCCATGCAGGTACCATGGCTTTGGCACAGCTACTAATGATGTCATGAGCTGTATTAGGGCCTGTAGTTCAGCACAGAAGCAAAGTAAATTGGGAAGATCCTAAAAGGGTCACAGAAGCAGTCTCTGAATGTGGGAATGTGGGTGGTAAATATTATAGTACAGCAGGTTATAGGAAATATTTTGTGAGTTGATTTGGCCTAAATTCAGCCAAGGCATATGCAGACCAGTTTTACAGGTTGAGAAACATGGAAACTTAGCAGGTCTGAGGCAGTTCCAGTCTATTCCTAAGATGTATGACCTATAACACCAAATAGCCTATTTCCTTCCTCTTCTGCTGTGCTATCCCCTTAAGACACAAATCTCCCCATCACAAAGCTATGTAATGAGGTTCCTGCTGCCAGCCCTTTCCATTCACAAGACCTTTTTCTTCTCCTCCTTTCACTCACTGGGATACAGAAGTCTCATTCATAGGATCATAGGATACTTCTGTTGGAAGGCACCTCGGGAGGTCCCTTGTCAACCTCCCACTCAAAGTAGGGTTAGCTATGAGGTCAGACCAGTTTGCTTAGGGTTTCATTGCAGTAATATTCGTGATGATATTCTCAGAAACATTCCTTGTTCCTCCCAAATGCAGTCACACTGTACTCTTGGTCTGTATAGAGGCTTTACTGATAATAACACTCTTTTCCTCTGCCTGTCCTTGCTCTGCTTTAGGGCCATCAGGAAACCCTCATGGCTCCCCAGAGCGGAAAGGTTGCCCACACCTTGCTCAGAGTGTGAGAAGGGTGGTCTGCTTCTGACTTTTGGCACTGCTTTCATAGAGAGCACGTGGCTGGAGTGTGTGTGGGGGAGACTGGTCTGCTTTCTGAGGATGCTGTGGGCCTGTGTGCAATTCTGCTACCCTGCATCTGTCTGCTGCCACAGGCAACTGCTTAGGCTATTTAAGCTGGCTCTGCAGAGCCTACATGGAATGGAAAAGAGACAGCAAAGAAAGCTGTGTCTTAGAGGTCAGGAAGTGTAGGGATGAAGTGAGGATTGCTTACAAATCAAGCTGAGTTAGACCCAGCAATGGAGATTTAAACTAACAGCAAAAGATTCTGCAGCTATTCAGTGAAAAAGAGAGTAAGAAGTGGGGCCACTTCTAGGGAGTGAGAGCAGTCAAGATCAAGGAAACTAATAGTCTGAGCCAAAACCAAAGAGGACTGTGCACCCAAGTTATTAATAAGGACAGCTGTATTGTCCTTGGGGAAGGAACAAGCTGACTACTGGAATAAGCAGCTCAAGCAGCTTAGCACACTCAGTGCGAGGGCCTGGGTGCACTCCATCCCTGGCAGAGCTGCTATATGGAAACACAGCAAGGGTTTTTTGCAGCTCTGCCTGGAGTTGTGACTCCATGCTGGCTGGAAAAATGAAAATTCAGCAGTCAGGATTAAGGAAGGGAGAGAATTGCCAGTCTCAGACCTGTGCAACCTCTGTAATACTTGTAGTGCTTTAGAGGAGATCTTGAAGGAAAGTGCAATTATTATCATGTAATTAGGGGAAAGGGGATTTGGGCAACCTGAGTTCAACGATGCTAGATTAACTAACCCAGTATATTTTTTTCAGATGATTGTTTTCCTGGAAGGCATAAGAAATTTCAAAGATCTCTTATTTGTGTCTCAGTGACCCATAAGAAACAATTAGATAAGGAAAGACAGAGGAGTTGTAAGGGGCAGGGAGGTAAAATTGAGTCCAGGTTGATGGTAACAGCAACATGAACTGTCCATCTAATAAAAGATTACTCACAGCACTCCCCAGTGTTCAGCCATGTTCAGTCTTTGCTAGTGTTAGCCTGAGACCCTAATACAAATAGGAGTAGGTAGTGAGGAAGTGTCCTGATGACTCAACACTAGAAGGCATTGCTAGCACAGGGATGGACCAGGATATCATAGAGAAAGCTTTATTTGACCTTGGCAGGAGTACCAGAAACAGAATGAATTTCAATAGTACAACAGACAAGGTCATAGGCTTGAGAACTAGTATTAGAAATCCGTGAGCAGGGAACTCTGTAAGATCTGGCAAAGAGCACAGCAACAAGGACTAGAGGCAGCCCTTGTCTTCTGGGAGTTGCTGGTTCTGTTCTGCCACATCTCAGTAAGGATCCTCACTGTAGGCTGTATTGCCCTCTGATACCCACATAAAGTTCAGGGAACCTATGCCCACAGAATCCAATCCTGAGATCCTTGTTGAAAGGCAACGGGACATACTCAGTGGTACTCAACAGCTCTGGTCATGCCTTAGCCACATCCTCCTCTGTCCCACCCCATTCTTCATCAACCTTTAGCTCTCAAAAGTTCTTTGGGTCTGTTTACCAAATTGAGGATTATTTTTTTAAAAACTCTCCCTTTCAGTATCTAAAAGGGGTCTGTAAGAAAGAAGGGAACAGACTCTTTAGTAGGGTCTGTTGTGATAGGACAAGGGGAAATGGTTTCAAACTAGAAGAGGGGAGATTTTGACTGGATATAAGGAAAAAGTTTTATACACTAAGCATGGTGAGACACTGGAACAGGTTGCCCCATCCCTGGAGACACCCAAGGTCAGGCTGGAGGGCTGGGGCTCTGAGCAACCTGATCTAGCTGTGGGTGTCCCTGTTCATTGCAGGGGAGTTGGACCAGATGGCATTTAAGAGTCCCTTCCAACTCAAATGATTCTGTGATTCTATGATTAGGAAAGAGTTGATAAACATATCCTGAGAGAATTGAAAGGACCATGACTTCAGCAGATAGGATTGCTGTAATAAATTTATCCTGGGGGAAACAAACTAAAGGACATTGCTAGTATGAAAACAACATAGTATAGCTGATGCTTGAAAATTCTGCCAGAAGGTGGTGGTGTGCCTGGAAGGCCACCGGCTGGACGAAGCCAGCCTAAAGCCCTCCCTTGGCCTTTGGCAGTGTGATAGTTTCTCTGGATTGATCTGGGTATTTGAGGAATAAAGAGGAGTGAGCAGAGAAGCCCCTGCTTATGATAATGAGCCTTTAAAAAGCAGATGGGGATGTGGGGGCTGGCATGCTTGTGGCAACTGAGAAGTGACAGTTGAGGAGATTGGAGATGGGAGGATCTGAAAAGCAGCTGGTCAGAGGCAGTCACTGAAAGGGGGTGATCAGTCAGAAGAGAGCGAAAATCAGGGAGAGAAGAGGAGTGACAGGAATCAAAGGCATTTATGTCCTGGGGAGAGATCTGAAAGATACCTTATGAGACCAGGAGTGAATTAGAGAGTGGCAACTGCTGGAGGGGGCACTGTCAGATTTGAGTAAAGGTCTTTCTCTTACCAGGAACCGCTTCAATGTGGAGAATCTTGTCTGAAATCCAGGGAAGCGGTGCTACAGTAAAGGTAGTTGTGAAGGGGATCAGAACCAGTTTCCTGTTAACCAGCTCCACCTGTGTCTCTAAGAATAATGCTCTCATAGCCTAGCAAGTGTATTGTGAGATGTGGCTGGTGGGTAAGTGTAGGGAACGGTGATATTTACTATTGTATGGCAATAGCTAAACATTGCCAACAATGCAGGTCACAGATTTTGATGGGTGAGAAGTGTACTTCTATAAGGAGAAAAATGAAAAAGAATGCAACACAGGTCTTTGGTATTGTTCCAGATCAGAAGAAATACTTTATAGCAAAAAAGAACTTAATGAAAATCTGCTTACTGTACCAAAAAATAGAAGATGGAGTTGATTAGTGTATAAAGTACCTTCAAAGGGAGAGATGCTGGTTCCGCAATCTTTGGGTTTTAATCTACCAGGGAGAAGCATAACAAAAACCTATGACAGGGAACTGAATTCAAGCAGATTCAAATGAGATATTAAGTACAAATGCTAACAGTGAGCATGAATAGTTACTGTTGTAAGGTACCAAGGGAAGCGAGGAGTTTTTGTCATCTCTTGAATATTTTCAAATCAAAGGTTTGCCTTTCTGGAAAATTCGCCTTAGCTGCATGTAAACACACCGTTGGACTTTCTACAGGATAACTTCTCTATTTTCTGTTTCATAAGCTAAACAGATTGAGCTCTTTAAGCCTTTCACA
>JANHGO010000039.1:17958106-17970585 GCA_024606505.1 Aquila spilogaster | reverse complement strand
CCCCCCCCCCCCCCCCCCCCCCCCCCCCCCCCCCCCCCCCCCCCCCCCCCCCCCCCCCCCCCCCCCCCCCCCAAGCGTGTTCACACTACCTGTTCCAATACTATTTGATCTTGAGGATAGCAGCTTTGAGAGTAAGGATGTAGGTCTCTCTTCATCTCCCCTCACACTAATCATCCTGAGTGGCTAGGACCTGATTCTAGGGGACTTCACCCCACAGCAGAGGCTGCAGCACAAATGATGCTGGGCAGTGCTGCAATACCATCCTGGGTACCGGAGAGAGGTGAAGGAAGGGGAGTGAGTGGAGACACAGCAAGAGGCAATCCGAGCAGAATGGGATGCAGACTGTTGTTGTTATTGTTGTTATTCTGATGGCGTCAGCCCTCAGTGGGATTGATACCGTGTTCATTTAGAGTTAGGATACTACCAGATGTTTAGTACCCAGCAATGGTTCCCAGAAAGCCAAATATCTGGGTAGGCTTGTAGTTTCTGCATAAATGCAGACACAGTTCTGTAAAAGGGGAACAACAGAGACTTTTTAAGTGCCCCTATAAAGGTGCATGTGGTATGAACTGGCCTGTCATTCTGCCACTGATCGTTACTGTCACTTGTTAGACTTGACAGTGCTTGGGGGGGATTTGTAAGCGCTCTGAAATGTTCGCTATGCATGCAGTGAAAAATTAAGCTCTAGGATTTACAGCCATGCCTGTGGGAAGGGAGCACCCCGAGTGGCCCCGTGGAGAGGACGCCAATGACAGGGAGCATTGGGCCCCTTTTCTTCTGGCAGCTGAATGGCAGTCCCCAGCCAAGGCAGAGAAAGGCGAACTGGTAAAATCAAATGTCCAGGAAGATGACACAGGCCTGAATGCTGTCAGGGCATGAGGGAGCAGTCAGCTGGGATTAGAGACCGGCCTAAGGCTGGAGGGCTGAGGGCAGGAATGAAGGGGAGTACAATGGCCTCCTTCGTCCCATTTCAGTCTGGCTTAGCTCAGTAGGGAATCCCAGAATGGGCTTGGGGGCAGTCCGAGATGCTCCTCTCACTGTTAGATATGCTGCTCCACACAAGGACAGGTGGGGAGGTAGCCAAATTTAAGAGGGAAAAGTGGTGTCCTCTGCCCTGCCCTACCCGCTCCCCTTCTCACCCATCCCTCTCCTTCCCCCGTGGGCCAAGCCCCTGTACCTGGGGTGCAAGGGGGACACGTACCTGCAGGTCTTTCAGAGGACATGGTGGAGCCAAGGCAAGGTCCACTTGTGCAAGCTGAGTTAGTGTGGTCTCTCTGGTGGGAAGCCACACAGGCAGACCTACCCCTGGCTTGGCTATACCTGTTTCTTTGAATTAATAATATCTACCTGCTATATTGTGCTTTGGCAGTTCAAAGCACTATGCAAACATTAAGTAATGCCTGGATGATTAATTATAATTAATTAGAAGGCAGCTATTCTCCTGGGATGTCAGTCCAGTACCTTTCACGCACACTAACTTTGTTGGAAATGAAAAATAAGGAATTGTGATGGCACTCTCCCCAAGCCAAGTCCTGCCCCAGATAGCACTGTCATCTGCTCCCTCCCATGAGTCAGTAGCCTGGGGCTTTCTGGTCCTCAGGGGGTGCGCAGCAGAAATCACATGTAGTTGCTGACAGAAGCTTTTAGTGATTTAAAGCCCCAGTGAAACTGCTGGAATCTGTGCAGGAGTTTAGCTGTCACTTCAGGCTGTGTATGACGTCTCTTTCATTGCCTGACCTTCTTGCTGTTCAAGTTATGTGGTTGTCAGTTGGCTGCCAGTCCCAATAGGGGCAGGTAGGGGTTTCTTCCCATTATGTTCCTTGCCATGGTTGTCGTGTCTCGGGGATGGGAGACAGCTGATACCAACAAAGCATGAGGCATGCACAGGCTCCATGTGCCCAATAAAACAAATCCAAATGGGCACTTGGGAGATGCAGGTTTATTTTATATGGTACCTCTCTTCTCTGTTTATATTCAGAGTTACTGTTAGTTCTTATCTGCAGTGATTGGACCACAGTGAAATCGTTATCCCATGATGACAACATGGGATATACAGATGTATTTGGGGAGAGTCCTAGGCAAGCTTAGAGAAGGGTGAGAGAAAAGAAATAGTGTCTCTATTTTACAGAGAGGGTTTGGGGACACTGAGTTATTAAGGCCAGTATTTTCAGAAGAGCTCTGTACTCACAGCAGGAGCAGATTTTCAAAAAAGCTTAGATTTTTTTTCAAAAGTATTTGAAATCAATCAGTCTGAAAAATAGATAACGGGAAGTAATTTTGCCATTATACCGCTTGTTAAAATACAGCCTCTATCAGTCTGACGGAAGCTCTCCATTTGAAAAGCGATTACAGGCCAGCTCAATGTCTCTCCATCCTCTTCCTTGGTCCCCAATTTTGGCTACCTGCTGTCTGTTACCAGTGAGCAAAGAGAGGACATGCAGGTGGATTTCTCAGCAGTTCTGTTGCTGTGGCATCTTTTCAAACTAATCTACACACAATTCTGTATTCCTACAGTTTTGTTGCTTGGGTGGATAAGACATTTTAACCTCCTCTCTAAAAAGTGACAGTTGCACCTGTAGAAGCTGCTAAAATGCATGGAAATAAGCTACAAAAGCATAAGCACCTTTTACATGGGAGTAACTGCATTCAAGCTGGAGAATTAAAATGATTTCACTAGACTGGCTCAGGAACCAGTATAACATTACCCATACAAAACCTGAGAGCAGCTGATCTCTTGAATGTGTGCTGCGGTATTCAGAAGGAATGCTGCCCCTCTTTTAATGCTGGAGGTTGTGCCAACATTGTCCCAGTGCAGGGACTTCTGTGAGGTCCCAAGGCATGACCCGGGTGCCTTTATGGAAATCACGGTCTTCCCTGCATCAAGTGGTAGCACGGGTAGAAAGAAGGAAGAATCAACTCATTTTCAGCCCATCACCTGCTATGTCTGGTTTCTGCCTGATGCCATTCCCTCCTGGCAATCCCCGAAGCCCAAGCAGTTTCTCAGGCATCCCTTTGATCTGACAAAAAGAGAGACATCTGAAGGGGCCATGCCTTGGAGCTCAGTCGTAAAAAGTGTTAGGGGCACTCAGTAAGGCAGAAATGCTAATGATTTTAGTACTAACAGCAGCCATGCCTTCTCTACCTCTCAGGACATCTCTCTGGAGGCCGTTCAGTAAGTAAACATTTGGCTGGCCTAAGGGTTCAGCCAATACTCCACAGGCCAGGGTATCAACATTACACAGTGGCATTGGTGTGCCAAAACCAGTGTCTTTTGCACCCTTCATCTGTCCCTCTGCCTGCCTGGCATCCATTGCATTCTACTTTACATTCTGAGCCTTGGGGGAGAGACCTGTAAGTATAAAGGCTGCTTTTTGGGGTGTTTCTGGGGCAGACGCAAACTGTTCTGAGCCAGACAAAAGTGAGGTGGTTGCCTTATTTTGCACTGCCTCTGATCTTAGAAACTCTGCCTTTCACCAAGATTTGGTATCAGTGCTGGGGCCACATGGTTCCCTGTTCAGAGCTGGTTATCCTCCAGCCAGGTCAGTGAACAGGCAGAAAGAGCAAGCATCTGCCTGCAAAACTCCATATAGATGTCTCCATGCATAGACAGTAACTGGTGACAAGGGGGTCAAATAAGTTTAGTTTATCCTCAAAAGAATGCTAAAAATAGGTATGTGAGACATCTTACATAGCATTCTGCCCACTCTGGCTGGACATCAGCAATTTCCTTTTCTTCCAAGGTGTATCTGCTCTCTGCGTAGGCTGTAAGATCTTCAGCACAGGGATCGTGCCTCCTCCCTGTGTGTGTGGACATTACCTATTGCCTTGGGGATAAGCCTTTGGCTGGGGGAAAAGCAAAGACAATAGCCAATTCTGTAGAATAAATATTTCCTTGTAGCCTCAGCTGAGTGCCAGAGTTTGCACGCTGCATCACTTACCAGGAGAAAAACATTAAGTGAATCAGCCCACGTTTCCTTAGCCCATGTGGGCATTGCTTTGCCCAGCACAGAGCCCCCAATATGGGTGGGTGCCTGTGCCCACACTCTGCCCTCACCAGCTGTTTCAGGGTATTTTCTCAATGGGATACCATAACAACTTGTGAGCAATAGGATTTCTCTTGTGGGGTCTGGTCAGGCATCTCTGGGACATCCCCAGTCCTGGAGCCTGTTCCAGGCTGGAGCTCCAGCCCAGGAGCCTGTTCTTGTCTGTGTGTATTAGAAACTTCTAGCCTAAGGTTATCCATCACTGCTGCCTCTGTAGCTCCTCTGATTGCCATGGTTGTCACGCTTGAAGGGAAAAGAGCCCTTGACACTGGCTCAGGAGAGGCTTGCGTATAGCTGGATTTTTTAGATTGGCACCCGGCGCCTTTGCCGTGTTCCCTTTGCTTGCAAATTATTTGATATCATTTTAATTCTGAGCCGAATTAGAGCAGTGTGCGGGTTGTCATGGCAACCATTTCCTTGTGCCTTTTGGTCTGACTCATTGCAGACAATTACTCTCGCGCTCCAGGATTCACAGATGTGATAGGAGAAGAATCATGTGCTGGGCTTTCAACTTTTTTTTTGCTTTTAATTTCCTTCCCAGCCTCTCTTGCATTAACTCCTACCTAGCCAGCATCAGCAGGGACCTGAATCTCTGCCCAGGACCGCATGGGCCCTTGGGACAGCTTTGTATGTGGAGTGTGTGTAGATGTACAATGTGTGAGGGGATTTGTGCATATGTGTGTGTATTTGCATACACAGTTTCTCTGCAGTGCGTTGTGTGGCTGAGATACCTGTCTGTGTGTGTAACTAGGGGCGTGCACAGATGCATATACTCACAGAGCGATTTGCACTTATTCCTGTCTGTGATGGAATGTTTTCTGCGTATGCACACAGGTATGTACGTGAATAATCTGTGTGAACATGGAATTGTACCCAGAGTGTAGAGTCTGTCAATATGCACTGTGTATTCAGGGGGACTGACAAACTTCAAGGGTCATGAATTGGCCAGGACCTTCCATTCAGAGCTGTGTGAAGATCCACAGACTGCCAAACAAGTGGCATTAATACCTCTGACCAAGTAGGGTGCAAACCTAAATCTTGTGTGATTGCAAGGCCAGTGCATTGCCTCTCTTATGTGTGTCCCCCCACAACAGCCTGCATCTATGCATCTAAATTACATAGAGGAAAGCAGTGCTGTCCATGCAAGGACCATAGCCTTCACATAGGTATAATTGATGTCATGACCTGTGTTAGGACCTGTAGTTCAGCAGAGGAGCAAAGTCATGTGAGAAGATGCTGAAAGCGATTGCTGAAGCAGTCTGTAGGTGTAGGGATGAGGGGGTAAATATTACAGCAGAGGAGATTATACAAAATGTCTTGTGAGATGGTTTGCCTTAAATTCAGCCAAGGCTGAATTCCCAAGTTCCTCTTCTCCTGCCCTACCTATCCACTTAAGGCGCAAATCTCCTTGTCATAAGGCTATGTAATAGGACTCCTACTACCAGCCCTTTCCCCACATAAGACCTTTGCTTCTCCTCCTTTCCCTCACTGGGATACCCAAGTCCATTCATAAGACCATAGGATAATTCTGTTTGGAAGGCACCTCAGGAGGTCTCTAGACAGCCTCCTGCTCAAAGCAGGGTCAGCTATGAGTTCAGACCAGTTTGCTTAGAGTTTTATTGCAATAATATTCCCAGAAATATTCCTTGTTCCTCCCTAATGATCATATGCTGTGCTCTCACTGTTTGTACCATGCAGAGGCTGTACTGATAGCCATTATTCTCTTTTTCTCTCCCTGTCCTTGCTCTGCATGAGAACCATCAGCAAATCTTCATGTGGAGGTGCTGGACGCAGGGTAGTTTGCCGTGGGTATGGGCCCACTGTTGGGTGGCGAGGCACAGAGGGTGTGAGAGGAAAGGAGATTTGAAAGGTGGCCATCCTGCTTCTGCCTGCAGAAGAGCTTGGCTGGGAGCCCTTGCCTGGAAGCCCTGGGAAGCATCAGTCTTTCCCAAGGCAGTGGGAAGGCAGGGTAGAGATGTTGTGTGTGGGAGATAGGCAAGATGTGGACATCTCTTCTTGCCCAGGCAGAGCGTGTGGAGGGGTGGTCTGCTGCTGGCTCTTGGCACTGCTTTCACAGGCAGCAGGGCAAAGTCTGGAGTGTGGAGAGGGAGTATTTCAACTTTCAGGGATGCTGTGGAGCCCACATTACTGGTAGGAGTCAGTACATGGCAATGCCTGATTCTGTTGCCCTCCATCTGTCTGCCACCACAGGCAACTGCTTAGGCTCCTTAAGCTGGCACTGCAGAGAGCCTACGTAGAATGGAAAAAGAACAGACAGCAAAGAAAGCTGTGTCTTAGAGGTCAGGAAATGTAGGGATAAAGTGAGGATTGCTTACAAATCAAGCTGAGTTAGACCTTCCAAAGGAGATTAAAACAAACAGCAAAAGATTCTTCAGCTATTTGGAAAAAAAAAAGAGAATAAGAAGTGAGGCCACTTCTGAGCAGTAAGAGTGAAGTCAAGATCAAAGAGACTATAGTCTGAGCCAAAACCAAAGAGGACTCTGTGCCCAAGTTATTTATATGGACGGCAATGTTGTCCTTGGGGAAAGAAACAAGCTGACTACTGGGAATAAGCAGCTCAAGCTGCTTAGTGCACTCACAGTGCTGGGTCTGGGAGCTCTGCGGCCTCAGGAGAGCTGGCATGTGAAAACACAGGCTTATAGCAAGGATTTTTTTTCAACTCTACCCTCAGTGGTGACTCCATGTAGACTGGAAAAGTGAAAATTCAGCAGTTAGGGTTAAGGAAGGGGGAGAAATAAATTTGTCAGTCTCAGACCTGTAAGTGTGACCTCTGTAATGTTTGTAGCACTTTAGAGGAGATCTTGAAGGAAAGTATAGTTATTACCAAGCAGTTAGGGGGAAAGGGAGTCAGGCAATATAAGTTTGTCAATGCCAGATCATACCAGACTAACCCAATAGCTTTCTTTCAGATGGTTGTTTTCCTGGAAGGCAAAAGAAAATTCAAAGGTCTCATCTCTGTATTTCAGTAAAGCACTTGATACAATGCCACATAAGAAACAACTAGTTAAACTGGAGGAGATCAGGAAAGGCAGGGGCGTTGTAAGGGGCAGGGAGGTAGAAGTCAGTCTGGGAAGATGGCAGCAGCAAGATCACCTCTCAAAGTCTAGCAAAAGGTTACTTGTAGCACTCCCCCGTGGTCAGCCATGGGATTTGCTAACAGCCAGTAGTCTTTGCTAACATTAACCTGAGACCCTGACTCAGATAGCAATAGGTAGTGAGGCAGTGTCCTGATGATTCAACACTAGAAGGCATTGCTAGTACAGGGAAGGACCAGGATATTGTAGAGAAAACCTTATCTGACCTTGGCAGGAGTACCAGAAACAGAATGAATTTCAGTAGTACGACAGACAAGGTCATATGCTTGAGAACTAATATTAGAAATCTTCTGTAAGCTGGGAACTCTGTGAGATCTGGTGGAGAGCACAGCAATCAGGACTCGAGGCAGCCCTTGTCTTCTGGAAACTGTTGGGACCATTTTGCCAAGTCTCAGTGAGGATCCTCAGTGTAGGCTGTATTGCCCCCTGATGCCCACATAAAATTCAGGGAACCTTTGTCATCCACCAAGTTCCATCCTGAGATCCTTGCTGAAAGGCAGCCAGGTAGACTCAGTGGTAAACACATCCTGAGAAAGCTCAGGAGAAAAATGCTGAGAACTTCTGTATTAAGTGATGGTAGGATGATGGCAAGAGATAGTGTGATGCAGTTGTGGATGAAGCAAATGTTGTCCTAGAATGTACCTGGAGAGTTGTTGCCGCTGGGGATGGGGATGCATTGGTGCTCCTACCGAAAGCCCTGTGAGTCCTCTCCTCTAGTTTGTGTTACAGTTTTGGCCAAAGGAATACAGGCTGAGACAGGTACAGACAGGACAGAAAGATGATGAGAGGAAAGGGAAGCGTGACTTCATGAGAGGAGCCTGGGAGAACCCAGCTTGTTTAACAACATGCAACCAAGGCTGAAGTGGATAGGATTGCTGTAATAAATGCATCTTGGAGGAAACATTTAAACTAAAGCACATGGCTTGTATGAAGACAGTGTAATATAGATAGGCCATGAAAATATTTAGGGTGGAAAACTAGAAGAGGATTTCTAGCCATTAGGCTAATGCAGCTTTAGCCAGAACCTGAGGTAAAAAGACAAACGAGTTTAAGCTGGAGCTTGAAAAGGTCTGTAAGAAGGTGGTGGTGCCTTGAATAGAAAGAGGTGAGACTCTGCTAGCCTGCAGTCCCTTCTCCATCACCAGGGAACAGCTGAAGTCCCTTGTATCACCATGCCACAGTACAATTACCAGCAAGCGAGCCGTGGGGCAGTCACTCAGGGCACTCCCTGTTCACCACGGCACTCCCTTGGGGTACAAGGCTGGGCCTTTTTACCATATAATTCACACACTCTATGATTTTAGTCATGACTGAATAAAAAATATGCCTGCTAGTGCAGCTGAAAGCCCCAGCATAGCACCTGGAAGGCCAGAAGTTAGGGCTGACCTAAACCCCTCTTTCAGCCTTTGACAGTGTGGTGGTTTCTCTTGATTGATTTGGGTTTTGCAAAGTAAAGAAGAGTGAGCAGAGAAGCCCCTGCTTATGATAACAAGCCTTTAAAAAGCAGATGGGAATGTGGGGGCTGGTGTGTTTTGTGGCAGCTGACAAGTGACAGTTGAGGAGATCAGAGAAGGGAGAATCTGAAAAGCAGCTGGTCAGAGGCAGTTGCTGAGAAGGGGATGATCAGTCACAAGAGGATGAAAATAAAGGGGAGAGAGAAAGAATAACTGGGGGAATCAAAGACATTTATGTCCAGTGGGAGAGATGTGAAAGATAACCATATGAGACCATGAGTGGATGAGAAAGTGGAGACTGCTAGAAGAGGACGATCAGTTTAAATAAAGGGCTAGATTTTTCTCTTGCCAAGAATTGCATAAATCTGGAGACTCTTGTTTAAAATCCAGTGAATTTCTACTACTATAAAGGTGGTTATGAGTGGGATCAGAACAGTTTCCCATAATCAGGCTCCCTCAGAATGTCTTGTAGGATCTTGCCCTAGGGTTTCCATATGCCTCCATCTTTAAAGTAGGAAAAATGCTCACACAGCCTAGCCAGTGTGTTGTGAGACATGGTTGGTGGGGAGGTGTAGGAAAAGGTGATATTTACTATTGTATGGCAGTAGTCGGGTAATATCTGTAATACAGAGCACAGATTTTGATGGATGAGGAGCATACTCTTAAAAGGAGGAGGGAAAACAGGAAAGAGTGCGACAAAAGGCTACAGTATTGCTCCAGAGGTGGGAAAATGCTTTACAGCAAAAGACTTAATGAACTCAATTTGCTTATCTTACCAAAAAGAAGACGGAGAGATTATTTTATTAGAGTATAAAGTACCTTCACAGGGAGAGATACTGGTTATTGAATGTTTGGTTTTTTAATCTAGGGGAGAGAAGCATAACAAAAATCCTGTGACAGGAAACCAAACGGATTCAAATGAGATATTAAGCGTGAATGCTAACAGTGAGCATGAATAGTTATTGTAGTAAGGCACCAAGGGAAAAGGGGGGTTTTCATCTCTTGAATATTTTTTAAATCAAAGGTAGATGCCTTTCTGGAAGATTCACCTTAGCTGCATGTAAACACTCACTGTTGGACTTTCTACAGGATAACTTCTCTATTTTCTGTTTCATAAGCTAAACAGATTGAGCTCTTTAAGCCTTTCACAGCAAGGCATTTTCTGCCACCCTCAAATAATATTTGTGGTTCTTTTCCACACACTTTCCAAGTAGCGTGCGATACGCAGAAGGTCAGACTGGATGATCTAAAGTCCCTTCTGGCCTTTATACTCTCTGAATCTCTGCCTCTGTGAATTCATTAATGTTTCCAAGCTCCCAAAGAGCTGCCAAAGGCAAGCACTATAGAAATGCAAAGCATTGTTGTTACTCTGGATATTTCCCTTGAGCTTTATGCAGAGCTGGTTGAATATCTCAGTATATCGTCTGTGCATATTTCCTCAAATGAAATACCTGCATTTGTCACTTGTTCGGTGCCCTTTATGAGTTGATTTTCTGCAGCTGTTCTAACAAACAAGTTTATTCCCAAGTTAGGACACAAAAAAAGCAAATGTGAAGGGCCAAATCTCAACCTGGAGCCCCAAGCAAATAGTGGCATGTTGTTGTACTGGCCCAGAAGCTCCACGCAAGGCAGAGTTATTCTTAGCTTTGCTTTCTCCTTGGCTCCAGGTGCCCTGCACATGGCCTCTGCCTGGCTGCAGCACAGTGCCACTGTGGGAAGGAGAGGTCTAGCCCCTGTTGGTTGCTTCTCTCCCACCCTCTAAAGGGAGAAAAGCTGTGATGATGCTGCCTTGTCCCCAGATTTCCAGGGCTGCTACTGATGTGGAGAGCTCCCCAAAATGACACAGGAAATCTTTATTTACTTGCACTCCATTCTGTAACCATACTTGTCAGGGAATGCTTATTCTTTTGTATGTATTGCACAGTATTCTCAGAGGGAAGGCTTTCTGGTACTCAGAAATCCCATGCTAGGACTTGCACTTATCTAATCAGAGAATAGAAGCTGACCCTCTGACCTGTGCTTCCAATCAGTGCTAGCAAACACTGTTCAAGCCAGCATAGCAAGCTGCCGATGAACAAGATACTGAGGAGGAGTTCTAATTTATATATTTTACATGTTTTATATATACATATACATAATTACATGTTTATATATATGGTGTTATGTGTGTGTGTGAGCAGATATGTATGCAGGACAAATACATTTGCCAATATCAAATAATCAAATAATAATCAGATTATAATAATCAAATTGCAGAAAATCACAGCCTGCTCCCAGATAATTCATGAACTGAAAAAGCCTAGAGTCATTGGATGAGTGTGTTGGCTTTGGTTTTTTTCTGCTTTACATTTCTGGTATTATATGAATTGCTTAGTAGTATCTGTGTGCACTTCTCTACCTACATGGCAAAATTAGATTAAACTATGTGTCATAGACACCATACTGTTAAACAATAATGGTGATTCTCTTGCGGCACATACCTTTTGAGCAGAACAGATGCCTCAGCTGTTATTGGATTAAGAATATCTGGGTTCTGCTCCTGGTTTCCATCTGAAGATCAGACTGAGTATAATAGGGTGGCCGAGTATAACAGTGTGAGTATGGTGGCACAAGGGTTTGCTTGTGGTGGGGTTTGACATCTTTCGTGGTTCCACAAGCATCAGAATGAGCTTTTTTTCACAGGAAGAGTATGTGATGAATTGTGTATGCTTAGCACTGGAAGTCGAGAAGAGGGGAATTTAAACTTCTTAGCTGTGTGTGATAGACCTCACCAGTGAACAGCTGGTGGAGAGACTCTTTTAGCTCTAGGGGTGACAGCTTGTGTACTTGGGGGTGCAATAGGATTAGATAGCAATTTCCATTCATTTCAAAATAACCTTGCTCAGGAGGGTCAGGAATCTGGAGATGTAGGAACCCATAGCTCACCATTTGTTACTGTAAGTTTTATTGAACATTATGCTCTAATTAAAAAAAAAAAAGCTTTTGGAATCAAATTTGACCTGAATATAACTCCGTTGGCTTCTGCGTTCTTACACTAGGGATTAATTTGGCCCTTTCTACTTTTATGTAATGAGCTGATTGCCACAGTATCTTATCCTTGTTACACAATCGCCCTTGTCTGGCTGTGTCCCTGGAGTACTCTGTGTGTGTGTTTCTAGATCTAGGGTCTCACCTTGACTGACTGTATTTAGTCCTACAGCCTCACCCCAACTGCAGGTACATGCTTGCCTAGGACTTACACTGATACAGTGTATGTATGTGTATACATGTGCATTTTCATTCCAAGTTCAAACACTATGTACAGACAAGCATACACATATGTGGGAACTCAGGGACTTTTTCATTTGGCTGGCTGTATCCCTGCAGTGTTTGCTTTTACAAGGGGTAGGGGATAGAGGGAAGGTTACTATCAGAGATCTCATTTAAACAAGAAGGAGCATAGGAAAATACATTCTTTATTATTCTTCTGTAACAACAAGCCAGAAATATAATATACCTTTAAAAATTTTCTGTCTCATGCCAAAGAAACCTCCATTCAATCATTTTAGAAAATCTTGTTGCTCTCCTTCAAACAGTAACAAAAAGAAAAAGAAATTACAATGCCATCTGTTCCCTGCAAGATATGTGCCTGCCAGTACTACAGGTGGGTGTGTGGGGAAGGGCAGCAGGGGGAGCAGAAGGGGCATTTCTGGTGGCCCTGCCAGCCCCTACATCACCCTGGCACATGTTGGACCTGGCCTCCTCAGAAAACCGTTTCCTGAGGGGAGGCACCTGCCTGTGGCATTGGTACACCTGCCTGTGGCATTGGTATGCCTGCCTGCAGCAAAGGGTGCGTTCAGGGGGATTCCCCCCATGCCTAGACATGC